>CM065422.1:7538646-8738646 GCA_033060865.1 Dorcus hopei
TCAACGTTAAGAAATGCACATTTCGAAATACATTTACGAAATAGTTTCAAAATAATGCTCCGCCAAAAAACAGCTTTAATTAAAGAAAGAGTATTCTTTAACGTATTGGAAAACAGAAAACGTATTATTTTTTAACGATGAACGAAAACGCCTCTAGTGGTGATTAGTACAATTACGTGGCATTCGAAGCTCCGTTTTGCCGTTCCTAATTTATAGAGTAATTTATAATAGAATTGGCGACGAACCAAAACTACCTACCTGTTAGTAGCTAGTTGCTTCCGAAATGCATGTCCTGCATACGCGCTATTAGATAATAGATGTCGCCCATGTATTTTGGATTAACAGAAATTTGTAATATTATCATCTACTTTATTAAAATCGAGTACAAAAATGTTGTACTTTCAATTTTTGTTTTGCGTATTTTGTAATTTGGGTATTAATCAAATTATTTTTTCTATTTTGATGCTTGGTGTTTCCTAACGAATAAATTTAAATTCTTTGCCTAAAAGACATGAATAAAATTGCGTTTTGTTTTTATTTCATTTTCTCTATTTTCATTTCATTTTTGTATTCGTTTCGTGTTCTGGTTTCATTTCATTATTTTTTATTTTATTTAAAGAAAAGAAACAAATTTAAGCAAACACGATTTTCATTCATGCTTCTGGTTAAATCGTGTTTTTCTTTTTTTAATAAACTGTCATTTCTTTACTGCGATCGTCTTTTGTTTTTATTTCATTTTTTGTTTCCTTTTTTTTTGTTCCGTGTTCTGTTTTAATTTCATTATTTTTCATTTTAATTAAAGAAAGAAAACCAATTTAAGCAATAACGACAAAAATTCGTTTATTTACCGCAGTTTGTTTGTATTTTTTTTTGTTTTTATTTCATGTTCTGTTTTTATTTCATTTTTCGTTTTTGTTTCTTTATTAGTTTAGTTTATACCATACAACAGAACATAACAGTTCGAGTACAGTTAAGTCAATGTTAAATTTGAAATAGCCTACATGTACTATGTGTTTTTTTAAAAATGCCATAAAGGTTGGCCATGAAAATTAAAACTCATGTCGTAGCTTGGCATCTAACTACCTGCCAAATCTGAAAATTTGAAGTAAATGAATGGAGCTAAGACATGAATTTTCTTTTCCACAGCCACCCCTTATGGCATTTTTAAAAAAACACATGTTATATTGTACTATGTGTTTTTTTAAAAATGCCATAAGGGGTGACTGTAGAAAAGAAAATTCATGTCTTAGCTCCATTCATGTACTTTAAATTGTCAGCAAATTGTAAGTTTTGGCATGTGTTAGATGCCAAGCTACGACATGAGTTTTAATTTTCATGGCCAACCTTTATGGCATTTTTAAAAAAATACACTGTATAAAGATTAATGCAATTGTTCAGTGAATTTTAAAGCTCATAAATTCCTCGAGGCTGTAAAAACACTGCTCTTCGAGGAACTTCCTCGAGGTTTTCTTAAGTAGAGTCGCTGGTTGACTTCTCCACTTTTCTGGGATTTTGTTGAAAAGTTTAAGGTGATGGTGTTGTACCTCTGTAGTCACTATTCTATATTTGGGAACGTTAACCTTACCGTTGTTTCTTAATGTATACTGCATTTTCTCTCCTCTGGTTGGTATTGAGGGGCTTTGTTTTTTTGGGGTTATCAATTGATTTAGCACGTATTCACTTGGGAGGGTGAGGATTCCAAATTTTTTGAAATAGGGTTTGCAGTGAGTGTTCCAGTTTACACCCGCGATTGCCTTTACAGCCTTCTTTTGCAAAATAAAGATTTCTTTAGTACGTGTAGATTTCCCCCACACCTGCAGTCCATATACCATTCTCGAATGAAATGTTGCACAGTATGTAGTGATCGCAGCTTTTGTACTTTATTCTTCTTATGGCGAATACCGCTTGGGGTAAATTTGATTGCTACCCGGTCAACATGCGCTTTCCACGTCATTCTGCTGTCGAGTGCGATGCCCAGGAAGAGAGCGGTACTTAAGTGTTCCATTTCGAACCATTTTATTGGTTTTATCCTCATTTATAGACGAAGTCTGTTGTTTGAGAACCATTAGTGCGCCTCTCTGAAGGCGGAGTCAGCTTTTTGATGTAAAGTTTCTTTGTTTCTATCTCTTACTAGAAGCGTTGTATCGTCTGCATATAATACTGTAAATTCCGAGATGTTCATGGGGAGGTCGTTGATGAAGATTGTAAAAAGTAGCGGATCGAAAAGTGAACCCTGGGCTACACCAAATATGTTTGAACGTAGTTGTGATCGTTCGCCTCTATACTCTGTTTATTCAAGAGATATAGTAAATAACGAATTGGTATTGTAAATAACGACTTAAATAACGAATTGGTATTGCTTAATTTGACTACGGGCGGAAAACAAGTGAGGCAGTATCACAATGGAGAAGGAAGATAATCACGCCACGCCACTACGCGTCGGCTACGTGTCATTTACTTGATTTTATTACTATATCTGTTGAATAAACAGACCTTAAAGTCAACTAATTGTTCTCTGTTCTCTAGGTAAAACTCAATTACATAATTTTAAAGCTTTGCATCTGATTCCTTAGTGATTCATCTTATCAAGAAGGATATCGTGTTGAATACAGTCGAACGCTTTGCTCAGTTCGCACGAGATGGCCTCGCATAATTCATGGTTTTCAAAAGCTTCACAAATGAAGGTAACTATGGAAACAGCCGCATCCGTGGTGTTTTTACCAGCTTGAAAACCGTATTGGTTATCTACGATGTAGTCGTATTTATCCATGAATTCTAAAAGTCTCTTTGAAAGAACAGCTTCGAATATTTTAGAAAAAGACGGTAGTATGGAAATTGGTCTGTAATTATCAGGGCATTTTGGGTCGCCCTTTTTGTAGATAGGTATTATTCTGGATGTCCTTTGATTACTTCCTCTATCTCTTTCTCTGTTACAGGCGCCCAGTAGAGAGGATTTTGGATGATTTTTTTGTCATAGTTATGATTGATTATTTCTTGTCGCATGTTGCAGAAAAATTTATTTAAAATTTCGCTTGATGGACTTTCTGTTGGATGTGTCTTGTGTAATTTTAATTCACGCTTTATAATATTCCAGATACTTTTAGATTTGTTTTGTGATTGTTCGATTAATTCTTGATTTCTTTTTCCCTTATTATCTTCTAAACATTTCGGGTAGAACTTTCTGTACTCATTTAATATATTTTCGATGTCGTTATCCCGCGTTTTACTTTAAAAAGAAATTAACCAATTTATTATACAAAGACGATTTTCATGTCTCTCGTTATATCATTTTTTTTTAATAACTATCTTTCATTTAGTATGATCGTCTTTTGTTTTAGTTTCATTAATTTTTTTATTTTATTGAAAAAAAAGGAAACCTATTTAAGCAAAAACGACAAAAAATCATTTATTTACCGCAGTTTGTATTTTTTTTTCTTATTAAATTGCTTTTAACTTGTCTACTTGAAAAGTCTTCATTCTTTCAGTTACTAGCGTGTAATTACACATGCTTTAAACTAAGTAACATTGTATTAACCAAACTTGAAGACTAAGCAGATTGTTGGTGGGTGGCAGTTCTTTCTGTTGAATTTAGAAGTGAAATATTTCAAGTTTTTCTTATGGAACACCCCGTACCTATAATCATCCACCAATGTAGAATTAAATTTGCTACCTTTTTGCCAAACAAAGTCCTATAGGTATCTAAAACCTACGGTTTGTGAGATAATTCTGGTTTTTATTTTGCTTGACGATTTTTGTAATTTTTAGGGGGTGCTATGTAAGTTAATATTATTAGAAATAACATTAGCAACACTGCGTGTTCTTTCAAATCTTTCCTTTAGCTTACGAAAAGTCTTTGCATATGGCTGTCTTCTATAAGGAAATCGTTGAGTATAAATTTTAGAAGCCAAAAGGCAATTTTGTTGACATTCATTTTCTCAACATATCATCCCAAAATGTTATTTTTAATTAATTATATTTCCGACAAAAAGAAAATAATTTTCTTCTTTTTTAAGCAAAATTGTCAACATAATTTTAGAAGTTAATTTGTTATTATCTTTGCCGTACATTAACGGCTTCTTCGATATTGATGACTTGACAAGTAAGTAATAAATACATAGTCGCAAATAAAATTATTAATGTGTAAACAACATGTTACTAGTAGGAACGTTTAATTTCGAAAAAGTAACTACCATTTTTTTTAATTAGTATTTTTAATTTGTCTCTTGATAAATATTTTTAAATAAGTAACGAATTACATTTTCTTAGATTTTGCAAAACGTATACATTTCTTTTGTTGTTTTTAATGAAAGAAATAGAAACGAGATTTATTTTTGTCGAAATCTTTATTCTTCGTTAAGTGTTTTGAGTGAACGCCATCCACAGAACACGTAGAGACTGTTTTCGAAAAAATATATAAATATATAAAAAGTAAAATAAAATCTGCGATACGTTATCTTTTGCTTGCATTCTGCTAAGGCACTTGTACATAAATTAAACGTAAAATTAATATCATGAAAGTTGATGAAAAAAACGTATAGCATTCCGACCAGCAGTTTCATAACTTTTTTTTCCTTTAATACTTCAGTATCAAAATCATTAGTTAGTGTAAATTTATGTGATGTTTTGAAATACGATTACGGTTATTATTAAAATATTATCTCGCAGGTATCGATCGTTAGGTGCTATAAGGTATTCATTAGATTTATGTGATTAACATATTTAATGCATAAATCAACGATCGTTAGATGGGATACGTCTCGAAATGGAAGCGAGAAGTTATAATCAATTTCTCACGTAACAGTTACTATGCGCCCTATCATTAAACGTCGTAATTACCGTAATATATTTACGGGGTTCTTTTTTTTTGGTTCGTTTCTTTTTTGGCTAATTATTCAAGAGAACGTTCTGCTATTAGTTACTTTACTAAGTAGCATAGCTTATGTAATAAGAAGTATGTAGTTATTACTTAAGCAATGAAAAGGAAAACATTACTAAATATAAAATAGAAATAATTTTTAAAAAAAATCACTGTCTACATTTTTCATTCATGTTATAACAATCATAAGCCAACCTTTGTTCGGTAAAAACACGTTACGGTGAAGATATTTCGCTTTTATGAATGAAATTCCTTCACTGATTTAAACACAAAACACCGGATTCAGCACTTTTCCAGATTAAAATTGTTTTAACGCAGTTATTCGAAGTTTGTAAACAGCGCGATTAAAAGCGGAAATACCTTTAACGTTGTACTTTTTGCTAAGTAGACATCATTATTATGTTTATTAATTGATATCACAAGTTGGACTTTACGAGATGTATTATATTGCCGTATAACATTCATATCGGTTCTCCCGTGAACTAAAGTAAAAATTTCTGTGTGATGGATTTCCGGTAAAACGAAGCGTTTTACATTTTCGGTAGAAATTGATATTGTCACGCCTCCACCATGTCGCTGTATCGTGTCCCGCGGTTCACGTTAGGCGTTTAGGGGCGTAGGTTGAGCTTGAAAACAATTTGATACAAAATATACCTCTTCATTATTTTTCTAAATTAATTTAATACTGATGCCAGTCCGGGAAACTTGACGTCGAGAGGCCACAGTTGATCAAAATACAAATACTGCGCATGCGTGCAATACAAATCGCCGCAATTATCTATTGCAGGCAATGGAAATTGCGCACTGTGAAGCGGCCTTAACAAGTGAAGAATGGGATTTCTTGGCGGAAACTAACAATAATTTTTAGAGGTAAAAAATAAGAAAGTAACAATAAATTCTTTCAATAGATGTCACCACCGATATTTACCACTTTTAATTCTAACAATAGATGTCGCCAGTAATATTTGCCAGATTTGAAAGTATATAGTTTGACGTAAAAAAATAAGAAACTAAAGTGTGCAACTATAATTTAAGTAAGGAGCAAAAATTACGCGATTTTTGTTGAATATAAAAAGCATCTGCAGATGTCGCCGGTAATACATATTCCTGTTTTTGTTTTACTTAGGTTATCTTAAGAAAAAAGAGACAATGTGAGGTAGAAAACAAATCAAAAACGTAAAATGTGATGTGAAGTACGTGAAGAAATGAAATGTTCAGGAGATTTTGTCGATTTTTCCCAGGAAAATAATTATAAATTCTATCCACAGATGTCACCAGTAATTTTTGTTCGTTTTATATTGCTCTAAAAAAGCGGAAAATAAAATAAAATCTTGGGGTCAAGATTAACGTGCATCAGCAAATGAAGAAGTAAAAATAGCTCGCTTTTTGTGAAGCTTCGCGCGAAAATTATTTCTCTCCACAGATGTCGCCGAAGATACCTACTTGATTTAGATTGATTAGATTTAAGTGATGTTTAGACTATGACATTATTTGTAGGTTTAACAAAATGTTAGTCACATTCTAATTAATACTTAAGTTAAAGTTGAAATGTCAATTAGAATGTGTTTGACATTACACTGACCATCCGCAAATGTCACAACTTAAATTTAAGCTTTGCTTAAAAAGTTGGTGCCGCCGGGTATAATTGGTCTCCAAGTTAAAACATCAATCAAAACTTAAAACCAAATTGACGGCTTAGTTACAAATTTCCTCCAAAGATATCGCCACCATCGTGACATTTGCGAGACAAATTAACGGCATTTCTGCACAATGGTATTTATTTCTTGACGCTCCACCAGACAGAATATTTTCACAGAAAGAAATTCACTAAGATTTAACGAATCTTTGAAGCGATTCATTAGAATTAGCGTGAAGCGAAGAAGATCCAAAGGCTGAAGGATGACGCGGCGCAGACAGGGTTGCTCCTTGGGGGTTGCGTAGATCCAGTGGAAATGACAAAGAGGGATGTCTTCGGCCTCGGGGTAAAGAGTCGCCCAGAGAACAGCGATACTGTGGCGATCTGGTCGATCCTCTTGGATGCGTCTGCAGCAAGGGATGTCTTCGGCCTGATGTGAGAGACGTCTAGGGAACAACGATGCTATGGCGATCTGGTCGGTTCTTTTGGATGCGTCGGCGGCAAGGGATGTCTTCGATCTGGTGTAGATGACTGGTCTGGAGCAGCGGCGTAACGACGTCAGGCGTTCGGTGAAGATGAGGGCGATGCACCTCTTCTAGTGAATCGGAGTACCGATTGATTTCCTACATCCAGCCCGGATTATTTACACCAATATTTTGCTTACATAAAAGTTGCTGTGAATCTGTCTACATCACGATTTCCTAATTGGAAACATAAATCGTAACGTAACTCGGACAATGTATATAATAATTACACGAAATTGCTTACGCGGTGGAAATATACTTCTGCGATTGTTGTCGTTGTCAAGTTTAGAATTTAAGAAAGCTTACACATTTTCAATGTATCCGTAAAACACGAGCACGTTTGTTTATTTTATGGTTTGAAATATGATACGGGGTGCGTCTCAGGTAAAGGGATGGAACGAAAGCACTTTAGTCTCCGGCAGCGGTCCTTGAAGGGCGAACGTCTTGCTAAAGGTACGGTTTCTCTGACGCGTCAGACGCAGTACGGCTGACGCACGCGTTTGACGCAAGCCAGCGTGTTTCTTCTGGTGCGGCTAATGCCGCAACCGCTGACGGATTGTTTGGTGGAAGAAAATGAGAATGAAGAGATTTTATTACAGTATATGCGTGAAAGAAATGCGGAAGTGCATCCAATCTTTCAAACAAGACTTCAGGAAGGCTATTTTATTACTCTGATTAACCGTCATTTAATGAAATTTAATGACGATAAGGAATTTCGTGAATTTTTCAGACTCAACATTGCTCAGTTTCATTCAGAGTTTAATTACATCCTTGATCTGATTAAAGAAGACATTAGGAAAGATTCCTCAAATAGATATCCTGATCCTATAAGTCCAGATGAAAAATTAGCCATAACATTGCGGTAAGTATTCAGGACATATTCCCCTATTTCTTTCCACGCATTGTCCTTTACTATTTGATTTTTGAACTCGGGGTTCGACAGATCATACAGACATGGAAATTTTGCCACATATTCCACTAATTGATCATCTTCACAATGCGAAAATATTAATTTTTGAGATGCAGCAGTCATGTTGACGTTATTGTTTAGTGACTGCGGTTGCGTCTATACTGCTCTTCGACGGGTACTGACGCATGGCCCTGCGTCAGCCGCAACAGACGCAGCCGGTTGACGCATGAGAAGAAACGGTTGCATTAGATTTCATTGTAGCAGTGCATTGCGTCAGCCGCACTGCGTCCGCCGCATGCGTCTGACGCGTCAGAGAAACCGTACCTTTAAGTTGCGCGAATTACGCAAACGGGCTGGCGAGTGTTGTAATAAATTGCAAGGTCATGTGATGAAGTAATTGTGCAAGAGTAAAAGGCTTGCTGATGGTAGATGATACTCTGAGGTAGAGTAAGGTGCCAATCACGTAATGTCCGCTGATGGCTCGGACAGAGAGTAAGAGATTGGGCATTCTACCATGAAGGGTGATCGCTCTTTATTCGGCCATAATTGGGAGAGAGTAGGGGATCATTCCACCTGCACACGGCATTTGACCGTATCCGCTAACTGCAGAGGCGTGAGTAGTAAATGCCGGAGAAACAACTAGTTGTATACCTGACCAGGTGATTGCAAGGTCATGACTTGGTGTTGACTGGGCTGTGGCCAGTGGAAGTCAGTTACCACCAATGATTCTGAGAAGGCAAGGTATGCTAATATCCACCTAGAGTTCGTCGTTATGCATGCGAAGTACGAAGATGGTCATTCGAGGATACCTTCTCCGTGAATTCGCATCCCAGAAGGAAGCTTCCGCATCTAGAGTCGCCACTGGAATGGGCGGGGCCGGGAGAGGGCCCCGGTGAGTAAATAAGTCCTATAGTCTTGAGTAGATACTCGTAAATGGTTATTTGTAATTTTGCGTGACATTCTTATCGAATCGAAAAGCGAAGCCCAGATGTTAAGACGTTTACCCTCAGCTCCACAGTGGACGAGAAAGAGAGAAAGAAAACAGGAACGAGAGATCTAACCAAAGGGTGAGTGTGAATGTTTATTATAACTGGTCCTCTGACATTGTTATTAGACGAAAAAGAAAACTATCCTACACGATTAAAAACTATACTAGAGTATGATTATAATTATGTATTCTTTCGTGACAATATGTTTAGGCGATTCTTTGTAAATTTCAACACGGCGCGGCGGTCCAAATATAATTAAATGTAAAAACGTTTCTCGACGTTTTAATAATGTTCTCGTCGGTATGCTCGTCGTACTGGAAATCGCCTAGGGTTTTTGTGTTGGAAGTCAGGTTGTCGTGGAGACTTTCTCAGGACGTACGACTTCTTACTCTGTTCCTTTCGACGATGTTGGTAGAGTGTGGAGTGCATGGGAACTCTTTCGGGCCGATTCTATTCCTGCGGTGTTCCTCTTCTCCAATGCGTGGAGTGCGTGGGAACTCTCCAGTACGATCAAGTACCTGGTGTGTACCTCTTCTCTTCTTCTACAACGGCTGGCTTCGAAGGTGTCGATGAATGTGTGGAGTATGAATGATCTCCCGATAATGGCTGTTCAAGAGGTGTATGCGTGTGGTGGGGAATGCTTCCGACAATGAACTGCACAGAAGGCTTGTGTGTGCTTCTGACACTAGGCTGTACGGTGTTACATTTAAATTTGGCGCTAAAATGTAGCGGCGATTTACTGCCTAGTAATTTCGTTTTCGCACCGTGGCAACCCTGAAGCCCCTTCTTTACATCGCTATGGGGGAACACCTGCATACTGGGATCGTTGAGTTCTCATAGGTCATGAAGGCTCCATGTGACTCTCAGGCCACCTGTCATTGGTTGTCGTCGGTAATTCCTACGCGTCGAAGCGGCCTGCTTCATTTTGCAGCCTGGTCGCTCTCTCTTGTTGTTCGAGCATTGTGTCGTAAGGACGTTTTTTTTTTAGCATGTGATAAAATTAACGGATTTACAAGTAGATTTAATTTAAACTTGGGTGACAACGGAAGGCTTTGGATGTGCTTCCGACAATAGGCTGCACGGTAGGCTTGTGTGTTGCTCCTGACAATTTGCTGCACCGGAGGCTTGATTTGGGTGTCGGTGAGTGTTCTAACATCTGCCATTTTAACGTTTGTTGTCGTGACGTCCTTCGTTTGGTCGCTAAGCAACGTGCGAGCCCCCACAATTTGAACTACCGATGCAGATTCTGGTTCAATGCAAAGACCTGGAATTACGGAAATGGTATTTTAGGTAAATCGTTGCAGCTAGTGATCAAGCAGCTATCATCCTTATCAGTAATGTGATTCATTTATCTTTCGCTGAAGATTGAGCGTTATAAGATTCCCATTAGCAATTAGCCGAAAAGCAATAAGGCATTACGCCTTGATAGGCGACTGCAAAGTGCTCATTAAAACATACATATAAACTGATAATTTGCTTTTGAAGAAGAAGAAGAAAAAAAGGTAACGCGAAGAAGTATTTAACGCGAAACCGTTTCTAAGTTCTGCACTTCTTCTCACTTTGCTTATAATTAAACACATTATTTTAATGTTGGCCCCGACGCTCCAAAAAAGGACTATCCAATATTCTCGGCGTGAAATTACAAAAATAATTACGCGGACGAGAAAAATCTTAAACGCAACAACACCTAACGCGCTTATTTAAACAGGCCTAGCTTCACGCACGTCAGTTGATTCCGTCTCTTTTCGTGCAACGCCCTTTCAGTACGGACTTCATGCACGTCTGAAAATCTCGGAAAACAACGGCGGATCTTAAACAAGATGCACGAACAAGTTATAACCGGAGCCGGCGTATACGAGTATACCTAATAAACAGTACGTGATTTTACATAGATGGCGCTAAATTGATACCGTGACCGTCAAATTATATTTCATTCGAGGCGAAAACTATTATGTACCTATCTACTTGCATGCCAAGCCTTTTCGCATTTTTTTACGCGAAACACCGGAAAAAATAAGCATACTTACTAATCACGTCAAATTAAACCTCTCTCGCTCATACCGATCTTTCTCTTTCTTCTCTAACGGAAACTATTCGTGTAATTAAATAGTTCGTGTCGGATATTGCGGTTAATAACTTAATTTGGAATTTTCGCATTAAAATTAAATTTACTCGACGTGGAATTTAATAACTGTAGTAAATTCAGTAAGTCTAAAGGTTGTGTTTTAGAATTTCGTGCATTCCTTGTATATAATTACCTTAACAAACGAAAAAATGTTTTTTTTAATTGTAATTGTTACTTTTACCAAGTCATTTAAACGTTGTACAGAATACCGTTTCTTCTCTCTTCGAATTAATGTTTGTTCATATTATTGTCACCATAGTATAATTATAATCATAATCTAGTATAGTTTTTTTTATCGGATATAATTAATGTATAATGAATACATAAAATTTGTATGTAGCTATTTGATGTACGACGGAAATATGATCCTTTGTGTTCTCTGTTGCATCTATTTTTTGTATACGGCGAATGAAAATAAGCAAGACAACGAAAGCACCTGGATGGGTTAAAATCCAGTGTTTTAACACCGTGCCTACTATTAATCATAATCAATTCAACGCAGCGGCTACTCATTATGGGTTGTTATAGATTGTTGATAGTCGCGTCCAGCGCAACACCTTCTTCCCTTATACCACGCAGGAATTTCATTACGGACTCGATTCACATTCACACAGCTCTCTGCTCTTGATTTATTGGTTTATTTGTGTGCACTGCAGTATCTTTAAGGAAACCACGGCACGGCCGCCGCTCTTGGAAATTCTGCCCGCTCAAAAATTCACGTACTTTGCGGATGATTTATTAATCTCTTCTAGTTCGTCCTGTTCCACTTCGAGCTGAGATAATATACGGCGTGTAATAAGCAATTTGTTTTCAATTCGGACGTTTATTTAAGAGTCCCTATCATTTACCTAAACAGTACATTAATCATGTTACACACGTTTTTCAATAATATCGATTTTCAACATTTTCAAAAAATAACCCAAATTGGCATATTTCTGTCTGATAACTAAACTAAGGAAACCACGAAGCCATTCTTTTTTTTTTCGTTTATAGATTAAATGGGAGCCACAAATCGGTGATTAAGTCAAAAAAATCCAGACAGTACACCAGTACATAAGATAGGGTAGTCCGAGGACTTCCCTTTTAGAGCTTTTCTGTTTCTCTATGGGGCTCTAGGTGAAGGGTCTTCTTTTCGTACTCTATCGCATCACGCACACCAGGAAGCTTTAAACTGGAATACCCACTTGCAAATGGGGTCGACGATGAAGTTAAAGAAGAAGACAAAACGACGATTTTTAAATTTGAACAGAGATATATAAAATAAAATAATAAGGGGGACACTTCTGTTCAAGAAAAAGCTTCTATAAAAATTACATGAATGTGAATGTAAAAATTGGAAACGCAACCGTTCGCGAAAATGGCTGGGTCAACATTGATTAATTTTTTGATTCTTCTCTCCCTGCGGAACCGTATTGTTTTGTTGGTTTATATTTAAAATACGCCCTCACAATTTGTGTTCTGTACGATGATTCTAGAATTCTTTAATTGCAATAATTCCAAGTGCAGCGTGTTTTCCGAAATTCAACGGTTTCGTCAGAATATCAGCAACCATCGATTCCGTAGGTAAATAATTTAGTTTAATGGGATGATTCTCCAGAACCTCACGTATAAAATGATGTCTGACGTCAATGTGTTTTGTTCTGGCATGAAATACAGGATTGCGGGCTAACTTTCCGGCGCTTTGATTATCATTTAGAAGCGTAACCGTAGAGAGTTTATCAGAACCCAGTTCCTGTAAAAATCTCATCGCTGCTTCTGATAGACCCTTATACTCCGCTTCCGTAGAGGATAAGGCCTCAGTCTTCTGTTTTCGTGAACTCCAAGAAATTGCAGCTCCACTCAGGATAAAAGCGCAACCTGTATAAGATCGCCTATCGATGATGTTGTTTCCCCAATCAGCATCTACATAAGCAGTTAATGGAATTCCTCGTTTACTGAACTTCAATCCATATCTATCAGTTCCTTTTAGATCGCGAAGAACCCTTTTTGCAGCAATACAGTGTTTTCTTTCGTAACAGTGATTGAATTCACAGAGCATATTTACGACATGTGCAATGTCTGGTCGTGAGCCTATACTCAGGTACATTAAAGCACCCATCAGTTGAAATATTTATTTCGGAGCACGGTTCGACAGCCAGTGACACGAGATTCTGGCGGTCTATTGACGATTGACCAAGAGATCATTGTTTACCAAGGATTTCATCTTGCTGTAAATTGCATCCTCCCACTCGCTGCGTTCTGGTCCTGACAATGCCTCCGAATATGGTATTTCGGAGGCTGTCATGGCGAAGTTCGCCTCGAGCCACTTGTTGTTGTTGCTCGAATCAAATGAATCGTGCAGATAATCAACATCATGTTGAGGATCTTGTATTGCAATGACAGCAGCAGGTTCCCTTTCGTTAGGAATCGTTTTGCATTGCTTAGTTGGTCGACCGGGTCTTCCCGTTAGGATGTGACGGAACCTACCGGGACCACGTTTCAGTACTACCTCAGGAACGACGACTTGTTCATCATGAGTAGTGGGATCAACGTCTCGATCAATTGATGGATTTTGACCAATGTCAACTTCCAGGTTTTTGGAATTTTCAATGATTTTTTGAAATTCGTTTTCAGAATTGAACTCATTTAAGAATTTGACTTCTCGGGTTACGATGATCTAGTATTACCATGAGTGTCTTTAACAATAGCGCAATTGTTCTTGAAAATAACTTCGTTATTTCTGTCAACAATTTTTTGACACTGATATGAGAATAGTTCTCAAACTGGGTACTTTGTTGGGTACGAACACTGTTTCTTCAAGTTTAACTGATTTATTTTCAGTACCATTTGTGGTTGTTATTTCAACATTTCCCTTAGCCTTTACAGCAGCAACCGTGTTACTTGCCAGCTTCAGATTGTTGTCTGTCTTCATCGATGTCTTGAATAAGTTTAGGTTGTTACACAAATGGGAAGTACAACCGCTGTCCAAGCACCACTTGCAGCACTATAAGCTTCATCGACGAATCCCGCTTTGTGTTCGGCCCTTGATGCTTTATGGCCAATCTTACCACAATAGTTACATTTAATTTTACTTTTACAGGGGAGAGTGATTTCTCATTTTTCGATAAGTTTTGATTAGTGTGAACATTCATTTTCTTTTGGCTTGTACCACGACTTTGTTTTGCGAACATAACGTCACCTGAAACGTTGTTAATTGTTTCCTGCTTCCTTAAATCATGTTGCTCCATAATATTTATTTTTAATGCTTCTATATCAGGCAGTGTCCCTCGATGCAATAGCGATTCGAAAACTTTCATAACTATCCGGTAAACTGAATAATAATAAAATTGACAGGACTTCGTTACTGACGTCAACTTGCACATTTAATAACTTGTCTGCAGCGTCAAAAAATCTTGATAAATGTTCCCGAGCGTCTTCATCTTCTTGCATTTTGTAAATCATAAGTTCTCGAGAAAATTGTATTTTACGCGCTGGACCACGAGATGCATATATGGATTCCAACTTTTCCCATACATCCTTTGAAGTCTCGCACGTTCGAATTTGTTTCAGCTCCGCAGGGCGAATAGACTTTAGGACTGTTCGTTTGTTCTGCACTTTTCTACACTTTTTGCACCAACCGCTCCCGAGAGAGTGAGATGTATACAATATAATGTAAGTAGGAGTGAGGAAAGTAGAATAAAGAAGTTAAAAGTGTAGAGAGTGCAGAACAAACGAACAGACCTAATATTAAGTCCGATTTTGCTTTGCGATCTATCCTCACCCAATCACGGTGCGCGGCTTGAGCCGCGACGAGTGTGTCACCTTTTCCGGTAATCATGGGTTGTGGAATTTCGCCGCTGACGTATCCCCACATGTCATTTTTGACTAGAAGAGCCTCTGCTTGAATTCGCCATGTATCATAATTTTCTTCGGTCAATGTTTCCAATCTCGTCGAATTGACGATGTTTGAATGTGCCATCCTATCAAGTTTAATTGAAAAATAAGGCACAACATAAATTAAGCACTAATTGTTTCTTTGAACTTGAGCTTACAATTTTCTTGATTCAAAGAGTCTTTTACAGCGTTTCATCTGGGCCCATAACCTGTTGGCTTATATTTAAAATGCTAATAACATTACAATACGTTTAATTTAATGCAAAGGATATTCATATGTAATTAACTAAAACTGTTTTTCATGGAGCACTTATTAATTATGTAAATATTGTCAATCCGTACTGCACTGATGTTTGTATATGTTTGTGTAATCACGTAATTGCAATATTCAATATGTTTACATTTTCAAAACCCGAGCCCCTTTTTGAAATTTGCAACTGCAAGGTGTGCGAGTCCCCCTTTTGGTTCCGCTCATTTAGGTCACTGGAGTGACTTAAGTTGCCTACCTTCGAGGGATTGGGAGGTATTTCTGGACCGGTTCTACTACCTAGCGTGGATGAGGTTTTCAGGCGTTCAGTGTGGTTTATTTACTTTTACGTATCTAAATGGCCACTTGTCGTAAGATTCGTTCCACTCTTGATTCATTCTTCTCATTTACAATTTATTTAAAACAATTTTACAGGGACGTTTTTGATTTACTTTACCGCCAGGTTCATTCTTCCCAAAAAGTTCGTTTTGCATTTTTGATCAGACCAAAAAGTCGAATATTTTTTTTTTAATAACCACGCACAGTATTATTTGCAGCTTATAACGGGCGATCAAATTACGATACTCGATAACGATAGAGCAGTTTAAAAAAAAAAAGCCGTTAAATATTTGCTTTGGGTTCTGGTTTGGCTACCGCCGCCCATATTTTCGACGAGGTCGTTACAATGGGGCTCCATCAAAACGAACCGTCCTTATATGTAAAGGCATGTTGTTGTCACCTTGTTTTAATTCTCCTCGCTGCATTGAAACCAATATTTACATTACATCAGCGTCGCTTTTGTATGCTAATGGAGAAGCCAAAGAAATATTTACTGGGTTATAATTATTTCATTAGATTTATTTAGCATATTCACGCGGCTCGCGGGCCTGCGATCATAAATTATTTCGATTGATATTTTTTTGATGATAATGATGGTGACTCGCCGTTTCAATCTACACTCCAAAAATCATGTTTTGAGATGAGTTTTAGATCACCCTATGTCTTGTACAGGATTTGATTCAATTTCTTGAACAATTTAAATTATACAATTTCTAATTCGAGAGCTGAACATCTTTACGCAACAATTTGTGGCACGTTCCCACAGAAAGCTCGATCTGTTGGCGGATAGAGGCGTGAGAAGCACTTTTCATTACGTCTTGCAGTTTCGATAACCTCGACAGTACGTTTTGGCGGTTGACCTGTTGTTTTTCTTCGGGAAAAACCTCCAGTTTCACGAAACAACTGTACACACCAGTGCAGGTCATCTTCGAGTATTTTGTGGCCAATAATGACCTCGGGAAATTCAACTCTAAACTCTTCCAAGCAGTTTCGCACTCAGTATACCCATGCCCCATCGATTTTTGAACTATTACGAAAATAACTTTCAATCACAAATGTTTTCTGCTCTAATGTAAACAGCATTTTGTAATGCAGTAAAAGAGTCCTGAAAATAACTTATTTTTGTATAAAACCAACAAACAACGCAAACAAACACTTACTCGACAGTTGACAGGACGAATGACACTAGTGACAATTCGCGTCCAGCGACATGCCTTTACCAAAACAAAACCTTTCCATAGCCAATGCTACCGGAATATTAAATGAACACCTGTTACAAGAAATAGGGTATGTTGTAGAGACGTTTTTGTTTGTTCTTATTACTTGCAAGTACTCAACAAGTTTAGAGTTCGAAATAAAAATATGCAATGGTAAAGAAGGCATGTTATGCAAAATGTGTTTGCAAATGAAGGAGGAGACTTTCAAGAAATGAATGTTTTCACACGTGATGTAAACGGTTTTCGAGCATATGTAAGTAAGTAGAAAACATTCGGTTACCGGATGTGACTGACCATATTTCATAACAAGACCCCTACCGATTTTAAGGCGGACTCCCGGCCGAAACAATAAGATTTTATTTGTACACATGTTTAAACACCTCCTACAGAATTCTAGCAGGAATACATTACTCGGCCGCGTTAAATTAATTGCATTTTTTCCACGCGCCCGATTTACATAATTTTATGCGCTTCTGCCTCCACCACCGGTCGTCGCCGCCGCTGCCGTCGCCGTATCGTGCAAACGGATCGTTTCATAAATAATTTCGTAAATGAAAATTTAAATTATACATTACGGACGGAGGAAAAAAAATTAATGTAATGTAAAGACAAGATTAAAGATGACTATCGGAGGAACTTATAACTCAAAGTTTAATAAGAAAGCAGTTTGCTATTATTAATAGTCTGGACAGGAGCGATTTTCTAAGTACTAGGAATCACGAAAAACTGCGATTTATTACGCGGCTTGGAAACACAACTGCCACATCACGTGAAAATAATTCAGACTTGCCTCGCAGACGAAAAAAAATTGTATTGCTGTTTTAAATTAATGTTAATTAAATAGACGCAGACGAGAAATAAATAAAATATTACAATGTTTTTATTTTAAATAATTATTTTGTGGAAAATACGAGGTCTGACTATTAAGAAACCGGACTCTCTCTACGAGGGCAACAAATTAATTATCGATGACAAAAGGTAGAAGACTTGACTTTGTATGCAAATTTCGTTATAAAAATAAGCCCTCTGACAATAGTTCTGGGGAAAAGATTGATATCACATTGTAGTTATCAAGGTACCAAGGGCGTTGTAAGGTTTATAACGCCCGAGGTCGGCAGTGTACAACCCGAGGGCAGTATGTATTTCAATGCTAACGTGACTTAAAACTGATACATTATTTTGTTATTTAGTCCAGTCGGACATTCAATAAATAATAATTATTTGTCGAAGAGCGCGCGTAACGTGTTGAAAATTATGGATGTTATACATTTTCCCTTTTTAGAATTATTTGGGGCAATCCAAAGTTTTTTAATTGCAGCATAAAAAGTAAGGTTTCCGTATATCAGTGAAAATAACGGCACCAAACGAACGTTTATGACTTGTCGGTTCTTAATTTAGAGCAAGTTTTACTGCGTACATTAGATGTCCACGAAGATGAATTATTATGTAAGCAATTTCTGTTTACTTACGGATCTGCTTAATTTTATAAAATTTACGGAACCGTTCGACCACTTAATGAAATTCTCCTCTCGTCCGAAGAAGGTGCGCCATATTTCGTAAAAATAAATGTTGAATTAAAATATCGAATTAACTCCACTTGGACGAGCGTTTTTTTACGTCTTTGTTAGTACTTTAAGTTACCGCGGAAAGTCAGGGTCAATATTACCCTCATAAAAAAAAAACGTGTGTTTTGTGTTCGATTGCGAACGCGTAGATTGTTGAGAGCTGTCGAAGTTTTCGTTTTCCAATAAATGAGATCGAACTTTCGTTGTTTGATAAAACTATTTAACATACTCGCTGCCTCATTTAGGCATCAATGTTATTGGTTCACCAAAATACAGTAATTAAAACACGATTATTTATTAAAATAAGTTGAACAATGCAATGAGACGAGTAAACAATGTTCTGTTACGTTCAAATCTCGCGCCAAAACATCGCATCATGGCGATACAGTATCATTCAATTGCGTTTTAACACAGATGGCTACACTGTTCCCCCTCATTCACATCGCCTATAGGGGAAACCTGCGTGATGCGAACGCTCAACATCCATAGGCTATGAAGGTACCATGTGTGTACCCGGTAGTCCATCATTGGCTATCGTGGGTAATTCTCGCGCGTCTTAGCGACCTTCTCCATCTTCAATCTGGGCGCGTCCTTTCTTGTTCGGAACATCGTGCCAGTTAGACGTGATTTACGTGAGTTTTCGCTCTTTGGGAGGAATAACTCATCTGCGGCTGTGGCGGAAGATCTCGTGGCATCATCGAATACATTTGGGGCACTTTTAAGCCCCACGCTAAGCCGGGGAAGTCTAGTAAATCCCAGGCTTTTCTATTTGGGCGCAGGCTATTAAATCAGACTTTTGGCCTAGTTCTCCGGGGGCGCTCCTGCCCTGGGAACGTACCGAGACCCGATCGTGAAAACCTGATCAGCCATCTCGACGATTCCCGCGAATCTAATTTGATCCAGATTGTCGACGCTGCCTGCGGTCGATAGAGGGCGTTGTAACTACCCACCGGCTACTACGCTTCGTTTGGTATCGTTGACTCTAACGTACGACTGGACGCGTGTCGCAAGTTAGGTTTTCTATTTAATCTGACGTTTTGCGGACCGATCGGTTTATATTTTTTTTACTCTTGGCTCGTGAGTAGTAAACCGCGAGTAAGAATTTCGAACTACGTGTTGCGCTGCGTTTACCGTGGTTAATTTAAGCCTAAAGTAAACAGTCAATTGTAATAGTGTAGAGTGTTGATTGAAGTGTGTTAACTTTAGCTACGATTTAATTTCTACATTCACGCACACCAGTGAGTAAAGTCTCGCCTCTGATTATTATCGATTCATTTTCTGCGCGATGTGGTCGATTGGAGACGTCGACTGATTGATTACGTTTTACCTGAAGAATTGTCTTCTGGCGCCCTTAATAATTTACCATCTTAAATAACCCGCCCCTTTCTTCACTGTTGCTAGCTGAGGCACAGCTGATACGTCATATCAGCAGAAGCTTGTCATCTTGTCAGTGGTAAGTAAGAGGCAAGTAAATTAAATTTAAACTCCCATATGTGGAAAAAACGGTAAATAAATAACACATTACACGCCGATTGACAGGTCGGATTCATGTTCGACAATTTCACGTATGCAATGAGACTATGACTTCGAGTTCTGTTATGTTTCAAATAAGTGCGAAATAAAATGACAGCATTTAAGAATGTTGGCCGGTGGCAACCCTATGTTATGGTTGAAAAATTCATTTAGGTTATTCATAGTATTTTTCGAACGCCCTCTATTAGCGTGAGAATCTAACGCCCAGGCTTGGCCTACGTGCCGGTCGTCATATTTCACAATGTTTCGTAACCAAATTTATTTAGTCTTACAGTGTATCTCCATTTCACTCTGTCGCCACTCAGAATCTAAGTTCATTCGTAACGACTTCCGTCTCATCGCTCATCTGGCGGTCATATTTGCATCAGCGCTCGCGTCGTGTGTTTCGTTTATTTGTGTCTTCAATCTTTGTGTTTCTTTCTTGGAATTTGTGATTGAAACCTGAAACGGATTTTCTCCGAGATTTGCTAAAGCACGCCGAGAGATCTACAAGCTTGTTTAAACAGCTTATCGAAAGCCTGCTCCTGAGAAAAGGAACAGGTATAGTTTGTTGGCCATTTTGGGCGTTGTTCCGTGAGTAACGCTATTTTTCTTCCATTAGGCTTCCAGTTCGAGTTCTAACTTCAAGTTCTTGCTTGTAGTGGTAGTTTTTATCTTGGGTGAGAAATTCGCCATTCCTTGGGCGGAGAGAAAAGGCCGGAATTGAAGTTCGAAACGTAATAAAACCCCCGGCATCCCGGCCCACCCTCCGTTCATGAAAGTTGATTCAACCGACCTGCAGAAGCGACGCCGGTTGTTGACGTCACACCTACGTCAATATACGTCATTGACTGACTGCACTTACCGTCGTTGGAGGGCGCTCCATCACTCTTGACAGCTGATTGTCATTACGCCGGATCCTGATTACAAGGTCGGATTTACTCTAATTACTTTTTTTAATTACCCTACTGGGTTGATTCGCCTTTTCGCGGCGTTGTAATTTTTATTCTCATTTTGTTGTTGAGCAGTTAAATTTCTTTAAGTTAATTGTAAACGAAGAACAGGTCTGTTTGTCGGAAAAATTCTAACTTGACAGATTATTTATTTACTTGCGTGTTCGTTCCACTGGCCCCGTCTGGGTCATATTTAACTTCGTAAATTGAGCACCTGTTTATTATTTTTACCAAGTCTGTGAGCAAGTTGGCGCTTTTTATTTTATTCACTTTGCCCACGTTTTGCTTTGGGGTTATGTCGAACCTCCCTTCCCCAAGAGCTTAGCCGAGCGGTGCTGGAGAAACGTCAGTCCCTCGCACAATTTGCTGGCCTCCAGGTAGGTAGCACCTGACTTCCCTGGGCGTTGCGGCGCAGACGCGAAATTATTTACTGTCGGAATTATCCCATTGTCGAGTGCTTATATGGGCAGATGGATAACTAACGATTGCTATTGGTCGGCGCTGAATTCGTTTGCGATTACTCCGCGTCAACTTGTTTCGTTTTGTCTCACGGCGTCACTTCTCGCCTAATTGTGTTGGTGCGTATATCGCGTGTGTGAACTGTCGAGGTTTTTGCCGGGAAACTTATATCGACGCAGTCGGAACTTCACAAGACGCCCCGCCAACGTTTAGGGAAAACTTCATTTACCCCGTCCAAGACTTGGCTTTTCATTAAAACCCAGGTAAATTCTAAACAAACGGCTGACGCCGTTTTGATTTCCAATCAAGGTCTTTGCCGTCTTGTGGTGGGTCACCATGTGGTGGGTCATGGAGAATCAAACCCTTATATTATGAGGAATGCACGGTTTTAATTAATGACATGCTGTAGTGCTTTTGCCACGTGTGTTGATTGTGTACCTACTCGTTGGGGGTTGTGTGTGTATGTTTGTTTTGCGTTTCTGAACCCCAAATGTCACACGGTGTATTGTTTTTATTTGTTCTTTAATTTCAGTAATAATCAGGGTGGATTCCTCGAATGAACTTAGTGGGTCTCCTTTTCAGTCAGATAAGGAAGCGACAGGGAGTAAGGTGATGGTGTGTGTGTGTGTGTGTGAATTTTGAAGTGTGTTCGACAAATGTATGACAAAGGGTGTGTGTGTGGATGTATACAAAAAAAAAAAAACTCAGTACCACAGACGGGATCGTATCCGACAGATTTCGCAATCAGTGCAGAATTGTATTTACTTTGGAAATTTGGTTGTGTGCTTGGTTTGGGCATACCCTCATACCAGAGGGTAGGTCGTATCCAATCGACTTTCGCAACCCGTCGGACCTATCGGACCAATATCGCGCTGTAAGGGGGTGCTGTGGCCTCCGACCGTCCTCCGAGTATACCAACCTCTTCTTTCTTTCAATCGACTTTCACAACCCGTCGGACTTATCGGACCAATATCGCGCTGTAAGGGGGTGCTGTGGCCTCCGACCGTCCTCCGAGTATACCAACCTCTTCTTTCTTCCTTTATTGGCTGGATTTACAGGCCAATATCGCGCTGTAAGGGGGTGCTGTGGCCTCCGACCGTCCTCCGAGTATACCAACCTCTTCTTTCTTCCTTTATTGGCTGGATTTACAGGCCAATATCGCGCTGTAAGGGGGTGCTGTGGCCTCCGGCCGTCCTCCGAGTATACCAACCTCTTCTTTTTTCCTGTGTTGGCTGGATTTACAGGCCAATATCGCGCTGTAAGGGGGTGCTGTGGCCTGCGGAACTTCTTGTCCATCCAAACCTCAAAATTGAGCAAGTTTGCTTCGGACTCGAAATCGCGTAACCATCCCACCTCGCCGTTTTCTATGGATATGTCCACACTTGCTCTTAATTGTTTGTGGTAGGAGAATGTTGTGGTGTAGTGTGTTGTTTTTTTTTAATGTGCGTTTGTTTGTAGGGTGAAGGAAAATTGTGCTCGGTACGACGTTTGTGGCATCCGTTGTACGTCTTCAGCTGCCTACGATGGACTCTGCCGCTCTGGTGTGTTCGACAGTCTCCCAAGAAGCCGTTGCATCAGTTGGATGTGGTCCTTTCACTTGACACGTTGACCTTGGAATACATGATGTCGAACTTGTTACGCTTTGCTGTTTTTTGTTGACGAAATATTGCTTGTTTGTAAGAGACCGAGGTAATTATCACTGCAATATGGTTAAGGATTCTTTATTCTTGATCATTTATTGCAGATGACTTTTCCCACAGCTTGCATGAAACCTGTCCACTTGGCTGATCAAAACCTAACTCTCATGGTCGGCTTAGAAAGAGGATTTCAATTAAAGTCTCAGATTTTCCATACCGATTTTTAATCGTAATCAGATTGTAGCTTTGATTGGTGTAGAAATACAATTCGAAAGCAGTTTTATTTCCTGAAGATTCAAATTTCTCAAAGCCTCTTACGTGTGTGTATCTGTCATGTAACAATACTTTTCAACTATCTTAGGTGGTCCTTCTAGTCGGATTTACAACTTAGTATCGGTGGTTCCTCCCAAGCAACTGGTAAGAAGCTGTAACCTCGGCAGTGTTCGGTGGTAACAGGACACAACGTTGTGCAGTCTCGATAATGCTCGGAAGAAGGATCGTACCAAGTTGTAACTTGCAACCCCGATTAGAGTGACCCCCTTATTCGACGATTCAAAGAAAGGAATCTTCAAGTTCTCTGAGTCGTTTTCAATTATCATCACACCACTTCCACGACGAAATTTTACTTTCAGTAAATTAATTAGTAAATTCTTCTCATTGAGGAATGTATATGCATACGTAACGTGAGCAATTATTTATATCTGCACCGACAATAATTCACTTTATAGCTGGAGAAAAATCGGAAGAATTTGTAAAAACCGTGCGACTCGAGATTTATCGACGTGTAACAACATTTATTATTGCAAAGTATGCGGTAAAATGGGCAAGAGTGTTTTTAAGTCGCTTATTTATCTGCTGGCGGAAAATTAATGCGCTCAATAAAACTAATAGATCTATTTCCAGAGCGTTACGTGTCTCATAGACCTCAGTTAAAATACAGTAAAATGTTACAATAATTTATTATTGCGTTTGTTAAATGGGGGACTCACAATCAGTGTTGCTAGTCAAGCGTTTCCACTGTCAATTTGTTATTTATTTATTGCTGTCGTTGTTTTAATGGCTTAGTCAATATTAACTTTGTTTTGCACAAAATATACTTGTATTCTAAAAAAAAGAAAAAAGAAAAAGTTGACCACAATATTTTGGTTAGTTTATTGTTGTACATCCTATATCTGTCCCTATTCCTATGATAATTATTCAGCAAATTTGTAAGTCTGTTAATTTAATTATCATCTACTCATAAATATTGAATCCTGCTTCTGAAAACAGTAATTAATTAAGAGAAATAAAATATTTGAGTTGAAAAGAATATTTACAAGTTGCGTGTGTAATGTATAGAGATCATTATGCAAACTGTAAAGCGTTCAAGTGCTGGTATCTATCTTGTGTTTTTCACCTCAGGGGGTAGTCTGAGTAACAGCGTCTTGTTAGGTGCCTTATTTATCGCTTGGCCGTCCTCGTTTGACCCGCGTCGCCTTCAATGCCGCCATCTCGCTTCCACTTGTACCACACACTTCGCTAACAAGCGGTTATTTATTTAATTATTTATTTATTCTATAATACCTGCGTTTTCCCACCTCTGTTTCTTATTTATGATGCCACACGCAGGCTGGTATTCCGATTGAAAAATCGCCTGATATATTTATTGACGCTCGTGGATATCTATGGTGATTGGAATCCGTTCGCCTTAATAGGATTTAAAGTTATGAACTGAAATTTCACACGTTGACAATTTCAATTTGTATGCCTTAGTTCTTAATTTATTGCTTGCAATTTGTCCGATGGTGTTATCTGGAGGAGTTGCAGCAGGACTTTCAGTGATACGTTGTGATAATGATGACCCCAGAACACTTTTAAAATAGGCAACCCATCGATCAAATCAGAAATAACTTTGCGTTACTAAAAGCGTACTAAAAGCATGGAAGTAGAATGTGTTGCCTACTTTCTAATTTTAAGGGGCAACACGCCATGTCGTAGTTTTACATCTTCGATCTGGGAGTACGTGTTCGTTTAATGCTCCGGTAGCATTGGGTATGGGTTTGTCGCCGCCACTTATCAAACACCCTTCCCACAATTGCAGAGCCTATTCGCCACCACGAAACTTCCACAATATTAAAAGCAGCCAAACCCCTTAAACCAAATTGTACAAAAACTAAATTTCAAGCCCTCAAAACCTTGAAAAGTAACCCAGACATAGTCATACTCTCCCCAGACAAAGGGAATGCCACGCCGGCGCAGAATACGATCAGAAAATCAACACCCCATTAGACGACCCTGCCTATCAACCTTTGCGACGCAATCCAACCTCACGTATAGAACGTACCGTAACGGCCTTAATAAAATCTTCTTCTATCCCACCAGAAACACAAAAAGTCTTGGTCCGCCGTAACTCCAGAATTCCCAGACTTTACGGTTTCCCTAAAATCCACAAAACCGATACACGTTTGTGTCCCATCACAGTTAACTCACCAACCTACAAAGTTTCCAAATATCTAGCACAGAGCCTCAAACCGTTTGCAGGTAAAAGTGAAACCTTCATCCTCAGTTCTCAGCATTTCGTCCAAAAAATTCACAAGGTATCCTTTGACCCTCAGGACATTCCGGTCAGCTTCGATGTAGAAGTCCCAATTCCCGACACCGTCACAATCATCCAACAACTTTCACAACCGGAAGACTTCATTCCCTTAATAGAATGTTGTTTAACCTCAACTTATTTCATGTTCCGTGATCAATATTACGAACAGGTCTCAGGCACATCCATGGGCTCTCCTCTCTCCCCAATAGTAGCAAACATTTTCATAGAAGCATTCGAACAACGAGCCATTATTCTTCCCCCCTTAAACCCGAGTGTTGGTTCAGATATGTTGATGATGTTTTTGCCATTTGGCCACACGGTAAGGAATCCCTAGACAACTTCTTTGAACACCTAAATTCTCAACATCCTGACATTCGCTTCACTTTGGAATACGAAACTGAAGGCCACTTACCTTTCCTTGATATCATAGTAAGCCGCCTCCCTAACGGTAGATTAGGACAATCTCTTTTTTTTTATTGAGGTCGGCTTCCCGGCTATAGTGCAATGCCGGGGCCAGTACTGGATTCACTAGGGAAGGTAGCCCTAGCGCCTACCAGCTAAAACCCCTTTCTTCATTTTGGCTCTGCATTCCACTGAGGAACCACAAATTGCATAACTTCTCGGTAGAGCCCTGTCTCTTAGTTATCCTTCATAATAGTCTTCATTTCTCTGTATATATTAAATGTTTCTTCTACGTTCTAGCCTCCTCTTCTCTTTCGTCTTTTTCTTGTTCTTTAATAGTTAGGATTCCCTTCGCGAACAACTCTATTTTTTCCCATTTTTCATTGTTTTCAAGCATTTGTGGTATTAAGTTTTCAGACGTTAGGACTCCTCAGTTCTTCCTTTGACATCTCTCCAGTGATTACACTCGAAGAAGGTGTGCTCAACCGTATCTTCATAGATGTGACAGTATCTACACATAGACGAGGCTGTTTTCTTTATTCAGCGCCTGTAGGTCTCAAAGGTCCCATGGCCGCTCAAGTGATAGCTTGTCTCTCCGTGTCCACGTCCACATCATTCTTCCACGTTTGTGATTAAACGCCGCGTCCATTGCCCTTTATTACCATCTATCTATTATCCATCTATCTTGCCAGGTTTCCATAGTGTTTTTGTTTTGTTCTTCATTTCTATCACTTCCTTTGGCGACTCTTTGTCTTTCCCTTGCTAAAATGTCTATGGGGATTAGTCTGGCTAGTACTAAAACAGCTTCCGTAAAGACTGTACGATATGTTCTGCTAATTCTGATCGCTAGGTTCCTCTAGGTTCCCAGTAACTGTTTCCTATATTTCTCGACTTCGCAGGCTTCCGCCCAGACCGGCGCAGCATACAGGATAATAGAGTTAACCACTGACCCGAGTGTTTTCCGGTAGACCATATGTTCTCCCTAAAGTCTCCCTAAAGTGGTGGCTGCCTTCCAGGCTCTGTCCGTAGCATACTTTAGATGTACACCAAAGATTAGGTTTTTATCCATCATGACTCCCAAATATTGAATTGCTCTATCTTTGGCACTATTGGAGTTTGGTTAAGCTTTATTTGTATCGGTCTGTACTTTTTCTCCCAGTTAGCATCACCGCCTCCGTTTTTTCTCGTGCAAGTTCCAACTTATTTACACGCATCCACTCCGCTATCTCCGATAATGTATAGTTTACACTGCATTCTAAATCTTCCTCCTTTCGGGCCACGGCTACCATAGCGAGGTCGTCCGCAAAAGCCAGTAGTTCCACCCCTTCCGGTACTCTTAGCCGCAATACTCCATCATAGAGTAAATTGGACCTAACACTGAGCCCTGCGGTACTCCGCACCCAGCCTTTGTTTCCAATCCTGGCTCAATTTCTAGGTATCTGTCTTCCAGATAGCTATGTAAGATACGGCGCAAATAAGCACTAAAGTTTCTCCTCGCTAGTTCTGACTTTATCAATAGCTAGTTAGCCGTATTAAAAGCATTCGTGACTAAGATTCTTCATTTCGGATCTGGCTATATCTACCACTCTTTGTATAGTCACGATGGGGGACCTCCCTTTTCTAAAACCAAATTGACGTTCAGATAATTTCCTACCTTCTGCTGTGAATTCAGTTTTCAGTCTGGCGTCAATCAAATGCTCTAGCGATTTGCTGAAGACATCCAATAAGCATATCGGCCTGTAACTAATATTGGTATTCTCGTGTTTTTTCGGTTTTTCTATAAGGACTACCTTAGAGGTCTTCCAAGTACGTGGGAATTTCCCTTGTTTCAGCGCATTGTTCATAATATTAAGGACCAATTTGGCGACTACCAGCTTAAGAATTTCTACTGTGATACCTTACCTCCTTTCATCTTCTTAGTAGCAACCTCCAATTCGTTCTCCGTAAACGGAATCAAGTCCGTTGGATCACCAATGGCTACGTCCCCTTCGTTTTCGCAGGTCGGAAAAAGTTGGATCTCTTTTTCTGTAGACAACTTCTTCTTGGGAATTCCTATTTTCTTGGCAACCTTTCCCCCAGGGATCGTTATCAACTTCATTGCATAGCTGGATCCCATATTGTTCTTTGGATCTTATGATGTACTTCTGTTGCAATCGCATATACTGTAGTTGGTTACCTTTCTTATGCCCTCTAACCATGTCCCTTTTCGTCTCAGACTATTCTTCCTCAACTCTGCTACCTCGTCGGACCACCAATATTTGGGTGCTCGTTTACCCTTTATTCTACTCGGCATTGTATGGTCGCAAATGGTTCGGATCAAGTCCACGAGCTGTTCTATCGTTATGGGAGTTTTTTTATTTTCATCGGCAGCTTGGTTCATCGGTTTCTTGAACTTAGTTTCATTGACCTTCTTGGTATTCCAACCTCCTCCAGCTGGGGTTATCTTCCTTCGGTTTCCCGTATTGACGTAGAAAGTTATATAGTTGTGATCACTGCGCGTTTCGCTATCTTCGACCATCCAGCTCTCTATTTCGTTTGCTAAACTAAGCGAAGTCAAGGTAATGTCAAGCATTGAGGAACTATTTCCTCTCATAAAAGTAGGCTTACGTCCAACATTCTGGACTGGATATCCACTCCCCCAACATTTCGCCTCTCTTATCCAATCTTGCATCCCCCCCATTCCGGAGATTTCGAATTAAAATCGCCTACGCTACGCCTTGCTTTTGACTCTTATTACGACAATCTGTGTATCGCAAACCGACCCATACTGATCGCTATCTGAATGCATATTCACACCATCATCCTTCTCAAAACTAGTCAGCCGCGCCTTTTCCCTATCAGAACCCTCTTCACTTCAAACTGAACTGTCCCACGTAACAAAAGTCCTACTCAATAACAACTACAAAAAACACGACATCCAAAGATTAACTTCTCGTCATCTCACCCCAATTCCACCACGCCCTTAACCTGATACACCTCCAGTCGCTACAGCTTACCTACCCTACATCCACACCATTTTACAGATCGAATCGGCAAAATTCTCAAACAACAGAACATCAAATCCATTTACTTACCCTTGGCGAAACTTTCAGATTTAGGTAATCTGAAAGTTTCGAGGGTAGGTCCCTCCACAAAAGATCACATTCCCTTACAATCCGAAGGTGTGTACCGAATTCCATGTTCCTGTGGGCGTGTATACATCGGTGAAACAAAACGATCTGTTAACACTCGTGCTTCTGAACATGAACGCTGTACTAGACCACTACAAACAACTGGCTCGGCCCTAGCTGAACACAAACTAGAAATCCTATTCTCCGACACAAAACTTCTAGTCCGCTCATCTCATTTTTTCAGTCGTAAAATCCGCGAATCCATAGAAATCCTCAAACACCCCAATAACCTGAACCGTGATACTGGCTTTTACCTCCACAACACCTGGAAATATCTCATTAACGATCCGTCACGCCCCAACAGACCAATCCCCGCTCACCGTTCCGACCCACTACCCCCACCGACCACTATAAATACCACGACAACAGACATACCTACTCAGTCTCAACGACTAACGAGAAGCAGCAGCAGCCCTGAGGAAGTTCTTCTGCAATGGAGAACGAAACGTCGGCAGTAGAAGAAGTCAATGAAGCCAATTCAAACAGTGGCAATGTTAAATACGTAAATGATCAAAAACCCTCGATTGATCTAGTGTTGCCACAGTTCTGCAACTGTTTGTATTGACATTGTCTAACTATCACGTGGAATACAGTCAATTATAAAGACCCTGTATTTATTATGTAATATCAGTAATTTTATCGCATGTCCCCGACCATCAATTAGTTGTAATTACTAGAAATATTGCAGTGTTAAAACTTAAGTACCAAAAACTAAAAAAAAAAAAATAAATAAGGAGAAGTAATAACTTCGAAACGTACATTCGTTTAACGGTTCGTATCACACATGAACGTATTTCAAAAGGACAATAAAATTTCAGGTGAGCGTTCGCAGGCTCACCGAGAAACTATACCCTACAAGAGATTTTAAGTACGAGGAAGAAATACGAACCGTATTAATGTATGAGCAGTTCCGAAGATAAAATCGGCTTATAATTTATTAGGGGTGTGAGGGTGTAAATATTCCCCACAATGGCGCCCCGTCGCGTCAGATCCTCGAAAATAAAAGTTAAAAATATAAACAAATTTGTGGTCTGCAGGTATAACTGAAAAAGTGCGCCTGATTTGAATCTACGTTTTTTCGGGGAAAATTTCCGGCACGTACGCAAACCGCCATCCCAAACCCCAAACCTGTGGAACACGAACGGAAGTATCCGACGTATTTTCGGCCGTAATCTCTCGGTATAACATGACGTTTTGATGTGTTTCTGAAGTTATTAGGCGTTGGAAGGGAATACGACACCTATTATGTAGAAAATTCGTTTTCTTTACGGACTTCGACAGGACGCCTTCAGATTTTGATAACGGTGGAAATTTATATGTAAACGCGAACGGTAATGATTACGTTAATCCATTATTGAAGCACGTGTATAAGAAGATTAATTGGCACGTGTGGGACACGTGGCAAATTTCGTTACCTAGGATACTATACATAGTAATGTTACGTGTTATGCGGGGATAATCAATCATTAAATTTGGGACACCGGTACATAAAAAAAAAAATCTTTTTAATCAAAACGCGTTCCTCACAATAACATATTCTATTCTGTTTTAATATCTACAACCTATGCCGAGTAGTATTTTTATACCATGAATTAAAAAATATCATCACTGAAAACGTATTATGTATTTTGAAAATCAGCAGCAGGGTTCTTCTAAACTTAACTTTTATTTACATAAACCTGGGTATGTAAGAACAAACGAAAGTACATATATGCTGAAAGTTTTTAATTACTTTTGGTAAAGGAAGTAAAAAGAAATACTTTTAGAATGTCTCCCCTAATTGTATGAGTTAATCAAGAAAAAATATGGTACTCCTAGAAAACTGTTAATTAGAAATTTTCACATATACATAATTAGTTTCACCGGTACATCCTCAATAAAAATAACCGCCCTTCAGTGAACCATTAAATTAAAAAAAAAAATTGTCCCGCCAGGGAAAACTTATCGAAGCCCTTAAAATATCAGCTGCTAAATGAACTGCTGTTTTTAATTCGATTACTAATGACAGGGTAGAATATATCGATTACTTATTGCCTCTACAACAAATACGTTTTATAACGAAGCTCATCGGAAATATAATGACAGTAATTAGCAAAATTAAATGCGTTTTTAATTCGCGGTACGCGCGTTCCGGTATATAGATTTACATGTAATAATTATATAGCCGGGATCCGTGGTAGTTTGTTTCATGCTACACATTTTTATTTTTAATCATCATTTTTCGTTCGTAACGTTTGATGAGTGCGTGTACTTTTTATATTCAATTACAAACAATTTGTCACGTTAATTCTCCCGTACATGAATTATTCGAACGGTCGGACGTTTACTTGCATATTTGGCAGCGAGTACATAAACCTGGTGTGCGGTATATGCAAATGACGAGCCATAAACAAAGCCAGGGCGTGTAGTGACAACCAATTATAACACGTTCCTGCTTTAATAATCTATAACCAGTCGTTAGTTTAAACTCTACCTGCTTTTTATCGCGTTGCTGCTTTCCTCCAGCGTATGCTCACCTGTTTCGTTCGACTCGTTCGTTTCACGTATCGGTTGATAAATATGTTATTACGTAAAACGGAAAAAGAAAATCGTTAGAAATCCTTTCCGAAACGAAACAGCATTAAAAAAATGAAAACTCAGGGCTTCTTAGTTAAAAAGAAAAAGGATCTAGAAGTCCTTTATCTGGATGGTCACGCTTTTAGTTCAGAGCAATGAGGAAAGAATAAACAGGAGGGAGTCATACTAACTGTAAGTTTCTTGTCCAAAGTGGTAACTAAATATGGCCGCTGTATGTCGTAGGCGCACACAAGTTTTACAAAATTCTGAAACGACCACAAACCACAGAGTTCAATACACTGACCACACTAAATTTAACTAAATGAGATCCGCGAAATGTCAATTGTATATTGAGTTCTATGACTAAAAGTACTTGAAAGGAACTTACTTACATTACGCTTGCTCCGCCAGTGAACATCGAAAAATTCCGAAACCAACCTAAAAGTCATTCAGTTTTTAACTGAAGTCTATAATAACCTATAATAACCTATCAGTGTATCGTCTGTACATACTACTAATAACAGTTGCTAAATAAACTCATCTGTACCTCAGAGCCAGACTAGGTTAAGTCCAAATATTGCTGTTTGTAGGCTTTTTTTAATTACAAAAGATAAACATAAATGTAAAGTTTTAAAAAATTATGATAAATATTGTCCCTAATTTTTAAACCTCTCTACCGTAAAATTGTGTTTTTGGACTTAGCCTGGTCTGGCTCTGAGCTACAGACATAAATTCCTACTACATTCAGATACACACACAAAATTTGGCTACGGACGTCAATAAACTACCATATTGTAGAAACTGATCTATCACAAAATGGAAACATCATTCTCCCACTATCGCTTCCCTCCTGTTAATTCTTCGTGACATACCTGGTTACAAATGTTGAAATGTTCAAATTAAGTTCATCCACAGATAATAGAGCTGGTAAGTAGACTTGGACTAGAGGGAGCGATTGTGTTGCTTTTACCATTATGGTTTCGTGCATGTCGCTCATAGATCTGAATTTATTTTCAGCTCAATCTTTAGTTTGCATTAAATAAAAATTGGTATATATTTTTAGGGAATTACAGAAATATTATTTTGTAGCTTTGAAACTATAATTTTTTATTTTTGAAGTTATATATTTAAAGTATATGAATTGAAATTTTTGAAATATGAACGTTTCCACTATAGTTAAGCTTATTTTTAGATTAATACTCTTTAATGTTTGTGAAGCTATTTTTTTCTTCATAAATACAGTGGTCTAAGGCTGCGCTCACACTGATGAAGCAAAACGTTTTCAAACAAAAAACACGCTAAAACAGTAACTGTTTTAGCGTGCTTTAAACTTTGCAGTAACTGTTTTAGCGTGTTTTAAACTGTGTTTTGTTTTGATATATCAGTGTGTGCCTGATTCTATTTAAAGCATGGAAAAAAAACGCTTTTTAACAAAATTAGTCAAAAATGTTTTGTGCGAAAACGTTTTTGCTTCATCAGTGTGAGCGCAGCCTAAGCCGCAAGCTTTCAAACGGAACTTGAAGACACTAAATACTGTCACAATAACTTTCATATCTTTCTTGTATACTGAAGATACATATTTAATTTGAAGTTGGTTAGCAATGACAAATAATTATATCTTTGAGGACGATTATACGTATGCTATATATCTGTGGTTCATCTCTCTACCGGCTAACTCGTGGAGATGAGCTGGTAATCCCAATTCAAAGGTTTGAATTTACACGAAATGAAATAAAAATCGTCAGTAATGCACACTTGTTTTTATTTATCTCTTCAAAGGGATAAAATTAGTTGAATAAATGAAAACAAAATGGGATCAAAGTGCAGTCAGTTAATCTGACAGTGCAGAACGTCAAGAATCAAGTGACACAAAACGTCAAAACGTGAAACAATCGGATCCGTTTATTCCTTACAAACTTATTAACTTAACGAGCAAAAAAAAATAAACAACAGTAACTTTAATTTCGCTTGTTAACCTAGTCGGCACTAGAATGCGTTCAAAAAATTAAACGAAGAAGAAATATAAGGTAAGATCCGACCCTCTATATTTGATGCTGACTTTCAAAGATATTCTAATGAAGACTGAAGTAAGTTATAATAAAAATAAAAATTTTTATTGCCCATAAATTTTAGGACATTTTTTTATTTCGTCCGGCGACGAATCAAAATTTGATGCTGTAAAAGAATTAGGCGATGTCATTTTGAACGAATTGAATAGGGACTATTCCACTATTTCCACCGCCTTTAGCTTTCTCATTTTCCAAAATTCAGAAAAAAAAAATTTCAAAAAGAAAACTGAGCAATCGCTTAATAAGCAACACTTAAACTGAAGCCACTTTTTTTTTTTTTTTGAATGATACACTGTACAGGATGGATTCAAAATTGTCTCCCGATATTTTCAGGGTGAATAGAACATCACAAAATAAGGTCACCTTTTTATATACATTTTTTTTTCCAAAAGTGAGGGAGTTAGAATCCCTTGAAAGAGGGATGAAACGTGCTGTTTTTTTCTTTTGGCAATATCTTCTGGATCCTTTAAGTTATCAAACTAATATTTGATACTCAGGTACAAGGCACCTAACTGGGCATTTACATCGTATTTGTCAGATCCTCCCTCCTTTTTAAGGGGTAGTTTGAGCAATAGGTGTATGCTAACTTTTAAACCTCAATTACTCGAAAACGGTTCGGTTTATTGAAATGCAACAAGAGAACCGTTTTGTGCTAAATAGTCTAATAGCTATTTTTGTATTAAGGGTGTGAAGGAGGCGATTTTGGCTCGTGGCGGAATTATAAGCCCGAGGCCCGAAGGGCCGAGGGATTATAAGACGCAAAGGGCCAAAAGCGTCGTTTACGCCAAATGCAAAGATATAAAACAATGTTTATCTTCGCTCGGTTGCCTCGTCCGCGTAAGATTACGTTGGATGTAATTTTCATAAAACTTAGTTTCGCTCAACTTCGCTCAGCTTCGCTTCGCGCGCAGTGGCCCGTCGCCTTAACCTTTGGAAAAATTACGTTGTTAGTTGCCAATGTGATACAAATAAACATGTTGGTTTCTTAGGTTTTAGGACGCAAAAGGCACTATTTACGCCCGCAAATTTTTATATAAATGACTTCATTTTGATACGATTTTACAAAATAGCTATTTTTGTATTAAGGGCGTGAAGGAAGCGATTTTGGCCCGCGGCGGAATTATAAGCCCGAGCCGAGGGATTATAAGACGCAAAGGGCCAAAATCGTCGTTCACGCCCGAAATGCAAACAAGATTTTTTTGTAAAATCGTTTAAATTCACCTTAAAGCTTTAAAAAACTAAATGGCACGATTCGTTCTCAAAAATCAAATTACGTTGTTGGTTACCAATGTGATGCAAATAAACATGTTGGTTTCTTAAGTTTTAGGGCGCAAAAGGCACTATTTACGCCCGCAAATTATTGTATAAATGATTAATAAATAATTTTGATACGATTTTATAAAAATAATATTTTCTCCACAAATTTTTGATGAAATATGTAAAACCTCGGTGAAGAGCTTCATAAAAATGTTAGTAACCAAGAAATTAACTTAATAACAGAATTGGATGTGTCTAGGTTACTAAAAAAGACGAAGAGGTTCAGCGGAACATTTATTGTTTGGCCGACATGTTTTGATCACAAGAGTGTGATCATCTTCAAGGCGAAGCTTAGGAGGAATTGGTAAATATAAATTAGATAACCAATGTTATCATGGTCAATATGAAAATATTAAAATTAATGTAGTTAACATTTTCATATTGACCATGATAACATTGGTTATCTAATTTATATTTACCAATTTCTCCTAAGCTTCGCCTTGAAGATGATCACACTCTTGTGATCGAAACATGTCGGCCAAACAATAAATGTTCCGCTGAACCTTTCCGTCTTTTTTAGTAACCTAGACACATCCAATTCTGTTATTAAGTTAAATATGTAAAAGATAAAAAAATAGAGATAAAATACTAAAAAATCACTCCCTAAAAGTACCCTTTCAAAAGGAGGGAGGTTCTAACAAATACATTGCAAATACGCAGTTAGGTACCCTATATCTGAGTTAAAAATATTAGTTTGATAACTTAAAGGTTACAGAAATTATTGCCAATAAAACAATGTTTTTTTCTTCCTCTCTTTCAGAGCTTATACTCCCTTATTATTCATTTTTGGAAAAAAATTCATATGAAAAGGTCACTTTATTTTATGATTTGCTATTCACCCTGAAAATATCGGGAGACAATTCTGAATCACCGTGTATATTAGCACATTTCTGGCTTCAAAATAAATTCCAGTTCTTGGAGCTTTATTTTAACTAGAAATGAAATTTGTAAGAAATCTTATGGTATGTTTAAGTTACAACGGCGAAAATATTTAATATTTGTAAAATTTGTAAATCTTTTCGAATTCTAGGACGACCTGAGAATAAGGTAATAATTTTCAGAACACTTTCCGATCGATGTTTTGTTGCGCCTTGATTTTTTACGAAAGCAATAAATACATTCTTAAATTTTTTTCTTTTTGAGAGTGGCACAATTATTTTTATTTTTTAAGTAGGTACATAAATCATTGTGTATAGATCCCGATATTAATTTTTGCAAGAACAATAAAATACATTTTTAAAAAATTTTATTAACTTTGAAAATATGTTTTGAAATTCGACGATCGTTTGTGCCCATTTACTCATACTGAACGAAAACTATTTTTGAGAATTTTGTTAAACTTGCAATTTTTCTCAAAAAAAAAAATGTTTTAAAAACGTTGGTTAGAAAGCATTCTAAAATCTGACAGTCATATTTATGTATAAATAAAATATCGAATAGGTTAGGTACTGATCGCAAAAATTGAAAGCAAAAAGAACGAGGAAAAATTCATTTTATTTTCCATTAAAATTTTCTTTTTATATTCCCTAGAATACATACACACATAAAAAATTTTGGGATAAATTGTTATCTTCCTAATCGGTGTTATAAAATACGGATAGTTGTAAGTTGAAAAGTTGTAAGGCTCATCATATTTATTGATATTATAATTTTTTCCTAATTGAAATTAGTAAAGATTTTCTAATTTTCATGCTGATTCTGAATTTTTAATCAAAAAAACAATTACACTTCTAGTTGTCAAAATATTTGTACAACCGCATTTTTTTAAATAGCAATGTAGTAATTTTTGTAATTCATTCGGTAGAAATTTTCTTTCTCTTCACAACGATATCAACATTTCTTAAATTTGTTTAAAAAATAACGAGAACATTAAAAAGAATCGTCTTCAAATAAATAGGCCATATTTATGTATAAAATCAAGTTGCCTAGATTACTGACAAATGATATCTATCAAATATGCATCTAAACAATAAATAAATGAAATTTCCTTTTAATTTATATTAATTAGAATGAACAATGAACATCTCATACCAAAATTTCTTGAATTTGTATACAAAAAAAAATAATTTCCGCATGAGTAGGCCATGTTCAAAATCAAGCTAACGAATTATATCTATCTGTGCATGTAAACAACGAATATAAATGAAAGAAAACATTGTCGTTAGCTGTTTCCTTTCAATTTATTTATATTAATTAAAATGAACAGTATTATTAAAGAAAATAAGGCAGATTAAAAAATACATAGGTATACATTAAATATGATACGTTTATACGTTTATGCTTTCTTCCATTTATTTGTTGTTTATGTGTACATAACATAGATATCGTTTGCCAATTATTTAGACAACTTGATTTTATACACGAACGTGGCCTATTCATTTGAGAATTATTTTTTATTATTATTTGGTTATTTTATACACAAATACACTTCCGCTCCTGAGGTTCTGACAAGTTTTTGACTTAGGACCCCGTTGGGCAACCACCACAGATAAAAAGAAAAAAATATATATCTAAACAGGAATATTCAAATTTTGATCAAAAATTAACCCAACAAATCCCCACAATTTATCTTTGCTTTTTCATAATTTTAAATGTTTTTTTAACAGTCCTTCATAGTCCACCTGGACGTCTTCTACCTGCGACCTCTTCAGTCTGACCCGTCTTCCGTCTGGTAGATACACGAGTCGTCTCTTCCTATTGTTCCTCGGAGGTTTCACCGGCCAATTCCTCGCAGTCAAAGGGTGGTTTAACTTCCCTTGAATCTTGTCCAGAAACTGCGAAGACTCTATCTAATTTAATTTGTTCTCGGCATCTTGGAGCCAGGCTACTTCTTCATCTGGTTTGTTTATCTCGATGCTTTCTTCATTGTTCGATCTTTAAAGGATTTATTTTTGTAGACTTTTAACAATTTTCAACTTTGAATTTTACTTTGTATGACTTTATTTTCAGATAATGTTTTTGGTGTTTGTATTGTATTGTATTGTAGTGATTCAGATAATATCACAGCAATATGTTAGCGCAGCTTAGAGCAAAATTGTCATGAATGTGTGTGAAGAATATCAAGAGGTAGTAATTATAGATGAAGAAAAAGCATACGCGTATTTAATCACGTGATAATGAAAGGTTACCCCGTATCAATTTTAACTTTGGTTAATTATGATGCGCGCAATTAGAATTACCTGGTGCGTTATAGGATAATTTACAATACGGTAATTACAGCTCACGTCGCGTTCACAAATTAAAAATTATAATCAATCACGACGAAAAATATTCATGCACGTAAGGATAGGTGTAGGCAAGCGTTTTTCATTTATACGAACTGAAATTAACGAGCGGAGATACCGAAGTGCGTACGAGGTTATAAATAATAAAAATAATTACAGACGTCATCACTCATCTAAATGAGTACATGCATACGATTATTATAAACCGATCTTAAATTACAATATATCTTTAATCATGTCAAACAGTATGTTAGGTACTTCCTTGAACGGCCGCCTTCGGTACGATTACACGATAGCCCCGTAATTTATAGCCCCACACCCTTCCGATTCTATTACGATAATTTTAACACCTGTACTTAAAGTGAAATCGTTTCGAGCGACTATCGCCCTTAATTATACTCCCGGTTAAACGTGCGATTCGCGCGGGCCGTAAACACTCGGCCACCTCGTTTTCATTAAATGTTTTACACGGTTTAATTTTGTATGTATTGTTGCGATGTGTTTTCGAGTGTTAAAAACGAAGCAGCTGATAAACGATTCCAATTTATCGATTGCTCTATCGATCCGTAACGATCTACGGTAGCCCATTTGTTTTTGCTACCTATGTATCTATAACATCCAACGTCCAACACACAATTCTATAGCTGATCACAATTAACTTCAACGGTCATTAGTAATTTGATACCAACTGCTTAGTTACTACTCTTAATTTATCTTCCAATCTCATTCATAGTCAGGGTTGGTGTGCCACAAGGTGACTTGTTTGGGCCAATATTCTACCGTAGATTTTCCAGTGAACAATAGCATTCTTACTACAACTTTAAGCTGATGGTTCAACCCAAATAAGGATCGTTAAGAAAACCATCTCAATGAGTTAGCAGTGACCACTATCGTGCAGGCAATAAGGGGCAGCTAAGAAACATTACTTGCAAACACTTCTGCATTGAAAAACATGTCGGAAACAAGATTTCCATTAGTGAATAAATTTGCTCTAACAGTCGATCTTAAAATAACTGGTAATTTCTTTAAAAATATCTAATTAACGTCGACTTCCAGGGCATTTAATAATTCAACGTTTGCATGAACTGCGATCACCGTCTTACACCGCGTCCCATCATAAATATTAATTCACTTAAAGCGTTACCATATTTACGACCTGCAAAGTTCATAACGAGAACAAGTCGTGCCAAAGGAACATAAAACGTGATTTAAGTTCGAAACGAGTAAAAACACTGAAACTTATTAATTTGATATAAACAGAGAACCATAAGCATTAATCTGACGGCCACACGCTGTATCATTTAAGAGAAACAGTTCCACAAGTCCGGGCCGATACGAGGGGCGGCCGGAGATCGTAAATCTGTCCGCGGAGGTCGCCCCGAGCGACGGTGCCCCTCGTATACGAGCCAGACTTATCGGCAATCGCTTTTAACCGGTTTGTTAACAAATTGAAGATTGATTTCGCCGTAATGCTTCTGTGATTTATATTTCACACTTTTCCGCTCGTCGGAGAGTATTAGCGTGCCTGGATTTATTCGAAAAATGTGCTCTTGTGAAACGTTTTCCGGTGAAATATTGCGCCCGTGGACGTTATTTATGTGGATTCATTTTCAAACTAATGATTATTGAAATCTAATAAATTCATTCGCTTGATTAATAGTTGAGTTTCTCATTTAAAGAAAACATGTGATAACTCATTAAATGGGAATATAAATAACTGGCCACACTGAAAAAAAAAGCTGAAACATGATTGGGTACATTAGGTTACGAAAAAAATTAAAACGCAACGGACCAACTTCTTTTCATTATTATAATCAATGATCACTTATCACTAAATGGGCATTGAATTGATGATGAATGAAAGTCTTCCTTGGAGACCACGAAGACCTTGAATGAAAACCTCCACAGATTGAGATGTATCCGACCACGGAAGGGGTGCAGCTCTCGGAGCGTGCCCTATGAGGTTCCTGTTATAAAAAATTTGACAAGTCTATGACAGTTTGACAAGACATTGAAATAAAACTGTATCAATTAATGAATGCTTTTTAAAGACGATTTGCAAAGATCGTAGTTAAAGCATTTAAACCTATTGAACAGATTTTATAGAGATAGAAAATATAATTCAGCCAACAAATATTTTGAAGACGATTCGCAACGATTGTAATCGAGGTATTTAACCCGACTGAAGAAAATTTTAAAAATAATCAGAAATTATTCAATTAACGAGTAAATTGTAGACGATTTGAAAAGATCGTAAACAATTTATTTAAATCTACTGGTAGTTTCATAATTAGAAAATCAGAAAAACATTGTATACAAATGTAATAATTCCGAAGTGGAGCTGAATAAGTAACAAACTACTACGTACGTTTCTTTTCCTTTTCGACGCAAAAACTTACGTCATCATCATTCAGGGAGTTTGTTTATTGTTTTTTGGTTTTCATAATTAGATACAGTTAACAAAAAAAAAATATTGAATTTCAAAGAAGATATGTCTACCTGCGATGATACTCGACATGAAATAAATCAAATGGTTTATTACAACAGCTCAATTTACACAGAAAATTCGAAATACATAGAACGAACCTATCTCGCCGTCGGCTACCATAATACTCTTATTGATTACCGTCCCCCTTCGGAGCACGGTGTCGGATTACGTTCTGGCGTATTTAAATTGAAATGTTATTAATTCGCGATACGAAAACACGGCGGTCGGGAACGGAATGGGCGGAAATCCTCGGGGAAGTCCAATTTAAGTGTTCCACCATCACCAGTCCGAGATAATAGTGCTGCAACGTTAACAGTCTCCGGGGGCTTTTAAACACTTCTTCTCGTCCTCCGAGATCCGTAATTTGTTAACGCGCCTGGCGTGTTGTTATTATTATATTCTGGTGTTTCTTATAAAGGGGGACATTAAAACATCATCCACATCATCTCTGTCTGTTTTAGTTTTTAAACGAAGTGTTACGGTTCACTTTTAATCTCTAAACTTTCATTCCTTCTTACTTTTTTATACTCTAGAATTTCTCTATTACTCTTGTTGAGTTGTCGTTGGTAACTTTTTATAACAGTTTCGAGATTTGTGGTTTCTAGCGTCCACCCTAGCAAATTACGAGTGCGACTCGCAAACGACGGTCGAATATTTTGCGTTTCTTCTGCTGTTGCTTGGTAGTTAAGGCAGCCCTGAGTTAAGGGGATGTCTTATCGTTTGTGAGAAGTTCCTGGAACATCTAGTTCCCAACGCTTTGTTGACGGTAATTACGCGTCACTCGAGGTCGGCTCGCTAATAGTGGTTAGTTGAGTTTCTCTTATATATGTGTTCTTCTGCCCTTAGCATGTTTTGTGGGTTAGGATAACCCCCCGTTTGAGTTCCTGTGGCCAGAATAGCACCCCCCGGGCGACTTCTGCTGTTGATACCATCGTATCTTGAGATCCAGTCTGCTCTGACATCGTGTTCGCAGAGAACGACCCCTGTTTGTAGCTGCCGAATCTCATAGGGCACGCTCCGAGGGCTGCACCCTTTCCGTGGTCGAACACACTTGTAGATTGGTGGAGATCGTATTGGTATCGCAAAAATTTTATCTTATGTTTTTGCGTTGTTTTCGTACATGTCAATTTTGATACTTATCCGTGCCTCCTAATACGTAATTGCCTGACGAAGGCTCCCGGTTACTTCTGAACCCGAATTTGAATTCAATACTCAGGTGAAGTTGTTTGCGAGTTAACGTTGCTGTCTGAAGAACAGAAATTTGTTACATATAGAAAGAGAACATACTGACAGAAAGACTAAAAGAACTCAATGCACTGAAAAAAAAATCAAAGTCAAAAGCAGTTTTTAGCTTCTCAAAGAGAGTGGCACAAGCACAAATTACTTTCCAACATCGCCATAAAAATAAAAAACCAAAACCAATTATATCATTACAACATTGGCAGCCCAACGTAAGGGGCAACGTTACATAATTTGGCTCCCAACGTGAGGAGCAAGAACACCACATTGCACAACCCAACATATCATATTGTCGCGATGAAGGACGGCTGCCTCCACCTTGTCACGGGCCCGGGGTTCGGTCCGTTTAGGAGCGTAGGTAGCAGAGGTAATACATGGTAGAGCTTGAAATACAGGTGTTTTAGAAAAAAAGGAATTAATACCTCTTTATTAAAGGAAATTAAATAAATTTAATTGCGGGGGTTCGTCTCGAATTGTTGGGAATGCGGTCCGGGTGTTCACGGCGACGGTTAGCTCACGTCGTTCCTTTTCTGGCCGGAGTGGAACAAGATTCTTCCCTGACGAGTTGGTGGACTCGGGTATCGTTTCCCTTGGCTGGCGGGGAAAGATGGTCCTCGTTCCCGGGGGTCGGTACTGTAGTCCGCCAGCAGGGTTGCAGCAACTCGATGCAGTAGCGTTTAGTTGTAGGACAGCGTCTCGATGCAGCAGTGTCCCGGTGCAGGACAGCGTCTCGATGGAGTGGCGTCCCGGTGTAGGACAGCGTCTCGATGGAGTGGCGTTCAGTTGTAGGACAGCGTCTCGATGGAGTGGCGTTCAGTTGTAGGACAGCGTCTCGATGCAGTAGCGTCCCGGTGTAGGACAGCGTCTCGATGGAGTCGCGTTCAGTTGTAGGACAGCGTCTCGGTGCGTGGCGTCCCGGTGCGTCGGCACTAGAGGCCACCGAGTCGGTTCGGTAGAACGACTGCCTCCTAATTTTGGCTCGCATTTTTATACACCGTTTTTGGCTAGTTTGCATGTTGCATCTCTTTGTTCTTGCCCCGTGTTTCGCCCATCGATTTCATATGTGCGCGGCCTCGTTTATCGTAATTTTCGCTGAGCTCTATCGTTGTGGAATTTGAACCGATTACCTCTTCATTTCGACACGGTTGCGGTGCCCTCGATTACACATGTTCGCGTTTAAATTATTTGTTTGCGGAATACAACCAGAAAGCCCCTCGTGGTTTTTTAGAAAATCCCTTTCGTGACAATATCATGTTTTGGCGCCCAACGTGGAGCAACAACCCAACACAACATTTCATAATTTGGCTCACAACATGAAGAGCATTCGTCCGTTCACCAATGGCGTACATTATAGTTTATACAGTCTCTCGGTAAGTTGCTCCATATTGATATTAGTAACCAAATAATTAATATAATTAATTTAGAATATGTCAAAGGTTACTAAGGAGAACAATGTTCTGTTCGAAAGGCTTTTATTCGGGCTGAATAAAAGCCTTTCGAACAGAACATCGTTTTTCTTGCATTTGACGTAAGACATAAGCCTACTTGATGACGATTTTTTTTAATGCATTTTACAATGAGATCAGAAAGGACTTCAACCCACGTGATCAACTTGAATTAGGGTGGAGGCACCAGTTATAGACAGGTCTAAGGAATTATTCCGTTTTTTCCAAGTTGGTGCCCTAGTTAGAAACTTTTTCCATGAACCCAACTCCAACTCCAGGATCTCCTGTTGATTGCCTGAATCTTAGATTTGTAAAAATCAGCTTTCTTATAATAATAATTCAAGTTTTCCAAAAGACGGAGAACTTTGGATATAATTATCAAAATAAGAACAAACAACGCTCTCAAAATTCACATTGGAGTTTCCTGGGGCAATAATTACACCAGAATTAGAAGAAGTTGTTTGTAGAAGTTTTTAGTTTTTATTCTGCTTTTCTAATGATCGATTTCTTCACCGTGTTTATCCTAAGGATAATTTATCTGTCAGTTGAATGTGACGTACAGTTGGCTGTACACAAACTATGTGTCACAATCTAACTGACAGATAAATTAACCTTAGGATAAATACGGTGAAGTAATCGGCCATAGGACTTTCACAAATCTTCTTTGATACTAGTAAAGTTTCCACTTCCACAAGAACGTACGCAAAGAAAATATAGGATATTTTTTTTGCATCAAGAAGCATTGTAGAAAATACAATCTGATCGAACTATTTTAAGGGTACTTCCGCAGAAATAAGTAAATTTGCGTTTAAGCATCACCCCACAAAAACGTGCAACAGTTATTTTAACAAATGTTGTTATGTAACTCATTATTACATTAAATATTCAGTCCAGGTCGTTTCAATTAAAACGTACACAGAAACCGTTTTAAAACAAGACTGTTAAATCATAAATCGTTGTAAGTTACTCGGTAATCTTTCCGGTAAGTGATTTGATAAGATAGTATCAGTGAAGGGTTCGGCGTTGACGTGTCGAGAATAAGCCGATTAATTAAACGTCGTGTTAACACTCTGCTGCATTTTTAATATTTCCCTTGCCACAGCTGGCCGTAAATAAATTCCCAAGTAATTTGAATTTTAACATAAATTAACTAACTTCCCAATTAATTAGTTTCCACTCGGAATCTCAAGAAACATACATACGAATTAAGCAATAATTATTAATAGAATATGTATACACATACAGAATTTTTTTATAGAAGAAAATTACATCATAAATAAATATATAACTGAATAGGCAAGTATATATAAACGATTTCTTATATTAGTCAAGAATCAGTTCTTCAAAGCCCAAGTACCTTACGATTTCCTTTTAGTATTTAAAAATGTCCTGCAGATCCTTAAACTTGTCTAAATTGTCGTCAAATGTTTTGGCTGTAATTTAAAGAATTAACGAAAAAAAAAGAATTATAATAGAAAGTCTACCTGCGTAAGATTATTACGCCCATCGAGCAATAACTGCAAATAAAAGAGTCTTAAGTGCAATTTAGAAAAGGGCAACAAAGTTGATCAAAACGAGAGCAATTGTTCTGACATCATAATTACTGCAGTTCCCTTTAATTCGCGCACGTATCGTTTTATCCGTCGCCTTTTCGCCGGACAGGAGAAGGACGAAACGAGAGAGGTGGCATAAATTGCAGTCGAACATCCTGTAAACCGTTTCTAGGGGTCCAGTAAAGATGCTAGTACGATAACACTCTTCTAAAACCCATATAGAAGTATATGGTCTATTTATAGGCATTGTCAATGTGCAGCGCTGTTCATTTTAATGTGTTTGTTTTTCTGCCATGAGAGCGAAAAGAAGGGAGCTTCGGGAGCCGCGTCGGAGCGACGAGGACGGATGCTGCCTCTTAAAAGTATCAAGTTACCTTCGGCAGACAGCTGTTTTTAGTATGTGGAAGGCATTATCGAGGGCCTCGTCTCTGCGGAAAGCGATTTCGATTAAGTATTTCGGACGAATTTTCGGGCTTTTTAAGGTGACGAATAAATCACGCGCTGACAGGAAATATTTCTGATGATAGATAATCACCGCATTTAATTTAATTATGGCATATTACATTCACGTTGATTTATTGTCTGCTCAATTTTTTATTTAATTAACTGGCGCTGTGGTTGCAATCTCTCACGTTCATTATTAATACGAAATGTTTTATCAAGACATCCAAGTGTAATTCACCAAAGTTTGCAGTTCAAAATTCGAACTACTACTACTACTACACGTGAAATAAACATAAAAAAATTAATGGTAACTCATATACCGGGTGTCCACTTTGATTAAGAAAATTTAAAAAAACTCAGCATGTTCAAAATATAAGGAGAAAAGCAAAAGGCCATCGATTTGCACAGAGAATTCAGATAATCGTCAAAAATCTGAAGGTCATTCTATTGTTTTGAACATACATATTTCAAAAATTAAAAAAAAAGAAAAACAAAAGACCATTGATTTTAATAGAAAATTCAAAAACAAGTGCCAAGAAAGCACTGCGGAACGTAATTCTATTGTTTCGAATGTATTTCTTTTGTTTTGCAAAAGCTTCGCGCCATACAATACAGAAAAGAAAAAAACGAACCAAAGACGATCGAATTTTGAAAGAAAGGCAAAAGCGTAAATTTTTAATAAAAACATATTTCCAAAATCTTAGAGAAAAATTTAAAAAATCTATATTTTCAAAAATTAAAAAAAAGAAAAAACAAAAAGACCATCGATTTTAACAGAAAATGTTTTTAAAGACGTCAAAAAATGTTAAAAACGTTTCTTATAGCGTTCTTCCGTAAAGTGGTTCGTTTTGATTGCGGTCCGACTAGGAGCACCAAAACTGGCCTGGTTAATTGTGTTTCGATCTCGGTCCGTGTACTAAGAGAAACTCGTTCATTGGCTCTTGAAACTGTGCGACTATTTAAACCTCGGTTCGTGTATCGCTGAAACTATTTTATTGGACCACTATTACGGCGAACTTCGAACTGATTTATTTAAACTTCGGTTCGTGTATTAAGCAATACTCGTTCGTTGGCTCTTAAAGCCGTGCAACCTCAAACTAATCTATTTAAACCTCGATTCGTGCATGTCTTTTTTTTAGCACACGATTGCGAACTCTTTTTCTTTTTAATTCTCTTTGTTTACAGCTTTCTTCTTCGACGTTAACTTCCGATCGTTCGTCGCGCACTTTTTTCTCCGAAGGCGATTCTCAATTGTTTCTATTTTCCTCTTAACTTTTAATTTCGTTCCCTTAACAAAAATATTGCGAGCTTTTTCGTCCCGCAGCTTTCTTTCCATCGTCGGCTGTTTCTCTCCGTAATTAATTGTCTTTTGTTTTCCTTATGAGCGAAAAGTTGTCGATTTTCTTTTGTTTTCGTTTTCTACGCGCTTTTCTCTGCAATTTCTACTCCGTTTTCAGTTATCTTCTATTTTTTTCTTCGGCGTTATCTTCCCATCATCTTCGTGGTGCACTTCTTTTTCTTCGAAGGCGATTGTCAACGGTTTCTTTTTTTCTTTTAATTTTTTGGGTTTCATTTCCTTAACAAAAATATTAGATGAGATTCTTACATTATTTTAATAGGCTCTTACTTTAATTTTTTTAAAATTTTTTACCTAATTTATACATAGAATGTCTGCATTTGCTTATCTTTAGAGATCGGAGTCACATATTTGGACGTCATCAGGAAGAGTACCAGTGATCTGTTTAAGAAAAAGAGACGCATTCTGTTTTAATTCGGTCTCGTTGATCCGGGGAGCGCCCGGATTTCCAAATTAGTTAACACGAGCTCTTTGGGTGCGTTTTTAAATCACACCTACTGTTCAAACCAAATATGTTCGAACAATTTCCAAATTGTTCAAACACTTGCTCGATCGCTAGAATATAAAAACGCTAATATGTCATATTTATATGTACATAACCTTAAATTCTTGTTTTTTGTTGCTTACGTAGTCATGTATCTACATAAATAGGTAATGAATTTAAATGTTCATTTCTATGACATGTAAACTTTCTTATAATGTTCTGACGATGAAGGCGAAGTATCCACCATGTTGTGTGATCGACGTGCTACAGAATTTTTAGGTTATGTTTATTCAATTCCCGCCACTGTACTTCGTGAACTTCCTGCCGAGTAGGTGCAAAGGAATGCTACTCGAACACTATGTTCGAACAACTCGGGAAATTTTAAAACGCTAGCTAGGTTGTTCGATTTTTATTTAAAAACGCTTTTTTACATGTTCGAGTACACGAACACTTGTTCGCACACTTTAAAAACGCACCCTTTAAAGCGCGTCATAACGACGTACGTAGATGAGTTGCGACGCAATCACCGTAGGGATTTCAATGCAATTTTTTTCTTTTTTGAATAAATGGGCTTTCAAAATTAAAAAAGAAAAAAATTAAATAAGCAGATAGTTTTGTATTCCAAAGGTTGTAAGTGCCTATATACACGAAAATTGATTTAAAGTGTTTTTAGGTTGTCAGTGCCACGCTTTACATGCTCTAAAACTTGTACGTGCAAAACCAACAGAGTTTTTGTGGTTGTGAAACTCAAAACGTTGTAAGCGCTAAGTGCAAGTCTGCACCAAACAACATGTTAGTTGATATAATCATTTGACAGTTAGAGTTTGTGTGCGTATTATTATGAAAGAAGTAGGTGATGACAGTCGTAGAAATGGTAAAAGAAAGGCCAAGGAAAGGATTAGATCTCCTGACAAGTGGGCTAAGAATGAGAAAAAGCAGATTACAAGGCTTGGTTTATCAATACAATTACGTTATTATCTTATTTCATGGCACTGCACTTACAACGTTTTGACTTGCAAAGATGGCAGGCACTTACAACTTTTTGGCATTATGTCATGTTTGATGATTCTTTTTCTTATTGCCATTTTAATGATACAGGTCTTACACCAGTTATTAAATTAACATATGTGTTGCTCAATAAATAAATCGTCCGGTGCATTTACGATTATAAGTGTTGTACGAAAAAAGAAGTTTTTTGTTTCTCCTGTAAAATGTTACAAATGGCACTTACAACGTTTTGGAAAGGCAGCCCTCAATTGACAAACTTTATTGATTTTTTAAATTTTGTAATGAAAAATAGAGACTTCGAACATGATTCGTATTTGAAAAATATTTGAAGGGCCACGGGGAAGAACGATCAATGTCACTTTTTTCCTGAAAATTAACCGGATGTCTCTTTTACCTATGATGGCATCGTAGGTCTAGGGTACCTATATAAAGAGGGTAAAGACTTTGGCCATCTCTTCTTCTCTTAATTTATATGTTCTAATTACTTCTTTTATTGCATTACTTTTAAGTTTTCTTTTAGGTTTATCCTCTTCTTGTTGTTTCTTTTGTTTAATTATTTCTATTTTTGATAGTACCAGGCACCTAGTACCTCTCTATAATTCTTACTAATGATAAAGTAATCTATTATTGATCTTTCTTTTCTGTTTACGGTAAATCAAAACGTAATTAAATAAAGAAGTACGGAAGGAATGTAGGAAAACTTTGCCGGCGCCCCCCTCTGAATCTACTTTTAATTTCTTAAATGCCACATCAAATGAATTAGTACGGCCTTTTTGTCGTGACCAGCGGACCAGAAGTGCATACAAAAGCGTTGAAACTAATCCCCATTGACAGGGTAATCATTTGGGTTCCTTACCGTCGTGCGTTCTGCCCCAACAAGTATACACCTTGACGGAGTGTTTGAATAATTTATAAGAATTTGAGTGGCTTCCTGAATACCACGCTAATTTCGGACACTGTGAATGTAATAAAAAAAAACATTTATCGATCTGCTCACACGAGTGTTCGCCAGGTCGCTAATATTGTACATGAAATGTACAGCGACTTCAAAAAGTAATTACATATGGTAGAAACGTTGTAATTGAAAATAAACTTATTTCAACAACAGCAGTTAATGAATTCTAAAGCTTCTGCTTTCCATCGTCAAGGCTTACTTTTAGACCTCAAAAATTGAATTATTTTAAAACGGTGTCGAACCGCGTTTAAGATTTAAAATAATCCGCAGAATTGTATTGTTTAACACGTTCGCTGCCGACCTCTATTAGGAGTTAGTTACCTCAGGGCCGGACAATAAATATAAAGTAAATACTTTATTTGGTTGGCTTCCATGCTAGTCTTAGGTTGAAAAGATGTGTCGTACCTAATTTTGCAATTTTATATAAAACACGCCTAATGGCGTGTGCGGCAATGGGCAATGAATTTTTGTTCAGTGGCCACAGCACGCCTCAAGGCGTGGTAATTCCGTTGACACAAAAACGTAGTTTTATAATGTAATATATTTATAAAATGAAAATAATACAAAAATAAGCATTTATATGAAAACATAGAGAACAATAGAACAGTAACGTAAAAATAACTCTTTGACACAAACAACATAAACAGCCATAGAAAAGAAAAATGTTTTCTAAAATATTAAATTTACTCATGCTTCAGAATTGCACAATCCAAACAGAACCCTGGTTCATTAGGACACTTGGAACATACATAGATGGTGTCAGTGCGTCTTCCATTTTCAGAACAAGTTTTGCATGGTTTTCGAGGAATCCTTTTGTTACCATCTGGTTTCTTTCGTGGTTTCAAAATATGCTCGCCTTTTTGTATGGAAGGGCGACGAACAGCACCTTTTAATAATTTTTTTATTAGTGACAGTCGAAACTCATACAGAGGAATTTTTTTTCCTGAATATTTGTTGTAAAGATAATGTGCATTGATGAGCATCATCTGCATAACATGCATGAAAATTTTGGAAGGCCACCTTAGGGTTTTTCTTTCGCATGGATAGTATGCGAGCATTTGATCTTGTCTGTCTATTCCAGACATGAAGCTGTTGTATTGTACTATAGGTTGTGGCTTTAATTTTGATCGCCCTCTGCGATCTCTGATTTCTATCATATCATTTTTGTAAGCAGTAGAAATGTATGTGACATCCCTTTTATCTCGCCACTTCCCTACCATTACGCCATTTGCATATTTTGCAATAGTTCCTCCTGCATAGAGCTTGGCAGATTTTACTTCTTTGGGACAATTTTTCCGATCTATGCGCAGCGTACCGGTGCAGTGAGTGCCATTCTCCAGCAACAGTTTGGCCAATCTAAAACTATTGTAAAAGTTGTCCATATACACAATATGTCCTGCATTCAATTTCTCTTTCAATAGATTCATCACAACCTTTTCCGTGTGACCTTTTCCGCCTAAATCGTCTACCATCCCTGTATAAACACAAAATTTTAAAATGCACCCGGAAGGATTAGTAAGCATGTAAAGTTTTATGCCATATTTATGGCGCTTATTTTTAATATACTGCCGGAAAACTAAACGCCCCCGCCATAACACCATCGACTCATCTAGACTTAGCTCACATCCTGGGTAAAAAACATCCATCATTCTTTGATTGAAAAATGTTACTAGGGATCTAATCTTGAATAGTCTATCAGCTGGTTGGTCTTCACCTTGCTCAGGGTTCTTCGCAAAGTGCAAACACCGCTGAATTAGAAGGAATCTGTTTCTGGACATGTTTTTTCCGAACGTTTCCAAGCCGAATAAATCATCCTTCTTCCAATAGTCCTGAATTCTGTTGATTCTTATAGTCCCCATGTGCAGAAGTAAACCGATAAAAGTTAAAAATTCATCAATAGTGATGTCCTTCCAAACAGTTATCCTGGACTGTTCTTTCGTTTTGTCAGATAAAAATATTTCGATGGCATACTGATTTGTTTGGTCAATTATGCTTTGAAGGAAATCATCCGTCAATAAATGTCTGTAATAATTGATAGGCTCATCGCCAGGAACAGGAATGAGTAATTCCTCTTTCTTCGTAAATGGAAGAATAGTCAGAGAACTAGAATCGTCCTGCCAATCAACTGTATCCGGGACATTTTGTGGATTATTTTGAACAGTCCTTGGTTGAACTGTTGTTGGTTGCGTTGCTATATTTGTTTGTTGCATGTCACTATCAGACGCTCCATCATCACCGTCACAGGAAAAGTCACTATCACTATCACTATCACCCTGTAGGTTATCGTCTGACGATGAAGCAAAAAAATTATCATCTTCTAGTATTTCTAGTAATTCTGCATCTGATAGAGGTTTATAACTCCCACATTTTGTCCTTTTAGGTCTAGAAGGCCCTGCAGTAGCATCACCCATTTCACCACCCCGAAAACAATTTAAATCGCGTAAAAATGGAAGCCAACACTACAAACATGAAATTTATACCTTTATGCAGGTGCCAGCACAGACACAGTGTCTATTTCCCATGGCCAGCCAAATTGTAGAGTGTCTTATGCAAAGCTGTCGAGCACGCCTTCAGGCGTGCCTGGCATGTTCATAGAGCATACCAAAAACGCCTTAGGGCGTGTTTGGCAGCGAACGTGTTAAAATCAATGTGTATTTGTAAAGCGTAAATTTGATACAGTTACCTACCATTGTCATTCATAAGACAATGGAAATTGGTTGGCCGAACCTGAAGAATTTGCTTACTTGGTTCGCAGCAAGTTAGGCTACTTGCACATTGATGAAAGAAACAAAAACAGTTCTCGTTAGAAAACGTTTTTCATTGCTTTAAATATACCGACCACGCATTGACATATCAAAACGGAACGCGTTTCGAAACACGCCGGGACTGTTTCAGTCAAAACGTTTTTTTACTTCAAGGTATTCGTTTGAAATAAATTATGAAAAAGTTCAAGAAAACGTTTTCGTTTCGTCAGTGTAAACCCAGTTTTACAATGTAAAAACATTCACCGTGCAGTATTAAGCCCGCTTTACATTATCATAAAAAATGGTGCTACACTTCATTTTTTTATTATATGCCGATCCTTCTAGCTTTTGTGAAACAGCCTTGCGGCTTTTGTCATATCGTTTTATTTCGTCGTATATTTTTAAATATATAAGTCAAAATGGCTGCTTGACACTGACAGCCGTTGCTTTACAAGCGTTATTTGACATTTGAAATTCAAATTAAAACGCTAATTTTTATTCACATAACCTACAATCTTGTCGCTGTTCAGGTTACGTCAAATAAACCAACAAAACATATATCCGGTTGCAGTGTGTGTTATTCTTGACCACTTTGTATAATTTGAGATGCCAACAAATGTTCATAATGTTGTGGTAACGTCAAACAAATGTCAGTGTAGATGTTATTTTCGTAATTTGAAGTGTCGCCAACCTAATCAAATAAAATTTCGGACGATTTAAGGCCGTATAATATATTTCTTGTACAACATACAACATTTGGTTCCATTTCTTAAACAATTTAATCTGTGTGGTAAATTCTATCAAAATTTAAATTGAATTAAACAGTAAACAGAGTATCGTGTTCATCGCTTCCAAATGCTCAGTCCGAGTTTCAGCTCCGTACAGCCATCACGTGATTTTTGAGAGCCTCATCAGTTAAGTAGTGTGTTTGTTGTGTGTTACGAAAATGGAACAGTGGGATTTAGAGCAACGTTATGCCATCAAGTTTTGTGTTAAACTTGGGGAATCCGCGAGTGTGACTTTTGAAAAGTTCTGGGGAACATTCCTTATCAAGAACACAAGTTTTTCGCTGACACAAAACATTTTTGGAAGGCCGAGAACACGTTGAAAAAGAACCTCGCTCAGGGAGACCTTCAACTTCAAAAACCGACGAAAACGTCGAACGTGCGAGGGCTCTTGTGAGATCAGACCGTCGTTTAACAATAAGGATGATGGGTGACCAGTTAAACTTAAACACTTTCACCGTACATCAAATTTTGACCGAAGATTTGCACATGCGAAAGATTTGTGCCAGAATGGTGCCGAAAAACCTCACAACTGAGCAGAAGGACAATCGAAGAGAGAGAGGATTACCAATGACCACGATTTGTTCAATCGTGCGATCACAGGTGATGAATCCTGGATTTTTGAGTCTGATCCTGAGACAAAGCGGCAAAGTGAGGAGTGGCACACTCAGACATTTCCTCGACCGAAAAAAGCTCGAATGAGCAAATCAAGGATCAAAACAATACTGATTTGCTTTCTTGACAATAGGGGTATCGGTATCGTGCATAAAGAATTTGTTCCTCCAGGACAAACTGCCAACCAAGTGTTTTACAAAGATGTCCTTGAAAGGCTCAGTGATTCGTGTGAGACCGGACATTGCAGACAAGTGGATGCTTCATCATGACAACGCCCCATGTCACACAAGAACCTCGCTTAGGGAGATCTTCAACTTCAAAAACCGACGAAAGCGTCGAACGTGTGAGGGTTCTTGTGAGATCAGACCGTCGTTTAACAGTAAGGATGATGGGTGACCAGTTAAACTTAAACACTTTCACCGTACATCAAATTTTGACCGAAGATTTGCACGTGCGAAAGATTTGTGCCAGAATGGTGCCGAGAAACCTCACAACTGAGCAGAAGGACAATCGAAGAGAGGATTACCAACGACCACGATTTGTTCAATCGTGCGATCACAGGTGATGAATCCTGGATTTTTGAGTACGATCCTGAGACAAAGCGCCAAAGTGAGGAGTGGCACACTCAGACATCTCCTCGACCGAAAAAAGCTCGAATGAGCAAATCAAGGATCTAAGTTGCTTTCTTGACAGTAGGGGTATCGTGCATAAAGAATTTGTTCCTCCAGGACAAACCGTCAACCAAGTGTTTTACAAAGATGTCCTTGAAAGGCTCAGTGATTCGTGTGAGACCGGACATTGCAGACAAGTGGATGCTTCATCATGATAACGCCCCATGTCACACGGCCACTTCCATCACGGAATTTTTGACCTCAAAAGGCATTCCTATTGTTCCCCAGCCCCCCTATTCACCTGATCTGAGTCCTTGTGACTTTTTTCTTTTCCCGAAATTGAAAAATGTCTTAAAAGGATGTCATTTTGGGACTCTGGAGAACATTCAAGAGAATGTGACCGCCATGTTAAAGGCCCCACCAGTTGAAGCCTTTCAGCATTGCTACCAAGACTGGGAACAACGACTTTGAAGGCGACAATATTGTTGTTTGAAAAAAATAAAAACTTTGGTAGATAAAAAATCAGTCTCATTACTTTTCTCACACACCTCGTATGTGGTTCAGACACCCCATGCGGGGTTACGCCGCTTCATAACTTAAGCCCTTACAATTCCATTTCTGAGGTGAATTAGTCTTCATAACTCTTTGGCTACCACTATTTTTTTCCATCTTTTCTAGTTCCTGTCTTATGTTTCCAGTTTGCCATTCCCTCCCATATTCCTACCACCTCGTCATTCCATCTGCTTTTCGGTCTCCCTCTTGCAGGTTGCCATTCCATTATTGCTCTTACGCTACTTTCGGGACCTGATCTCCATACATGTCCTGGTCATTTTATTCTAATTGACTTAACGTATCTTACTATGTACATATTCGTCTTCCAATTTTTCCTTCTATTTCATGGTTTGTTTTTCTTCTGATTTCGTTTTCGTTTTCGTTTGTTGGTCCCAATATTTTTGTCATTATCTTTCTTTCTAAAACTCTTAACTTTTGTTATTCTTTTTGTGTTAGTGACGTCGTCTCTGCGCCATATGTTACTGTAGGTGTTATCATGGATTTATAAATTCTGATCTTTGTTTTTATACCTATTGCTCTACTACTTAATATTCTCTTATTTGCTTGAATTGAAATGCTCTATTTGCTACTTGTATTTTCTCATTCTCTCCATTATTTGCTATAGTGATTCCTAAATATTTAAATTTGCTTACTTCGTCGAATTCATAATTTCCAATTTTCCCATTTTCTTTGGCCTTTCCTTCACCTTCTCTATTTATTTTTAGACCCATTTTACTTCCTTCCTCTTCTATTTCCTTCAGATAATTTTCCATAATTTTCCTTTGCTTGGTTATTATCACTATGTCATCTGCATATATCCTCCCTTTACTCTCACTGTGCCCTTTTTGTTTATTTTACGAAGTACATACTCTAATGCTAGATTATAAAAAGTGGCGGATAAGGCGTCACTCTGTCTTACTCCTTTATTTATTTGAAATTCCGTGGTTATTCCATATTTCGTCTGTACCATGGCTTTTGTGTTGCTTGAAGTCATTTGTACTGGTCTTCTCAGCTTTATTGGTATCTTCATTTCCTTTAAGCTTTCATTTAATAGTCTCTTTTGATTGAATTGAAAGCCTGTTTGAAGTCTACTTTATTCCATTTTTAACAGTTTTTTTGTTCCTTTATTCTTTGATAAAACTTTTTTCGCTTGCAATTTACAAACTCGTTCGACAAAGTGCCACTTTGCTACCAAATCTACTTTTCAGTTGTGCAAACTCAAAAATCGTTTTGTAATAAATAATAAATAAATAGCATTCGAGCAAAAAATATTAAATTTATAAACAAAATTTTAAAAATGGTAAATTATTTGTTCAGTATTACTACACAGTATAGATGACTAACAGGTTTGGGTATCGGGTAGTCTAATTCAAATCAATGTACAATTAAATTCTGCATCCGATAGAGTAAAAATATACAGGGTGTTCCATTTAAAAAAATAAAGTTTTGGTGACTTGAAGTTAGCTTAAACAAACGCCATCTGCCGAGCACACTGTAAGTGTTTGGGACACTTTCTAAACATCAACGCATTACTTAAAGGTTCCTCTTTGAAATCGCACAGATTAGATCTTCTATATTTTTGTGAAATAAAAAGTGTAAGTTTAAAAAGGAGAAAATGCTAAAGCCCAAAAATTTACAAAATTAAAAATCAAAATAAAAAACGGTTGCATTTAGGTATAGGGATACCTCATAATTTTCCATTCAAAATTACCTGTAGATTCTAAATTTGCAAGAAAAAGTATAGGATTTCATTTAAAATCAACTTCAAATACTTTGAAAATATTTTCATTAAAAAATGCACTAGTTGCTATGGGAGGAGTTACGTGAATCACCCTGTATACGTTTGTGAGTAATGTCCGATTTCTTCACCGTCTTACGTAAGGTTAAATTTGTCGGTTAGAATGTGACACATACTTTGGGTACAGCCAACTGCACATCACATTCCAACTGATAGATAAATTAACCTTAGGATAAACTCAGTGAAGAAATACACACAAATGTTTGCTTTTGAAACTTGAATGCTATAAAGTTGTGAAGATTTCATTTTACTTGTGGACTCAGAACTTAATTGCTTAACAGAAAACTAGAATAGAATGCTTTCTATGAAGAAGTGCCTTTCATCTTAAGTTATCAAAGTCATTCTAAGGCCGAATTATAACGTGCGTTCAAAAAAAACCGTTATCGAGAAGGTTCTGAACTTGCTTCTGTTTTTTGACGGCACGTCGTAGCTCAGTACGTACGTTGCAACCTTGAATAACTGCGAGCTGTCAACAGCGTCAACTATCAAAGGCTTTGTTTGCATTTTCGAGGCATTTGTAATAAAATAAATGTTTTATTTCGTTAATTGCATTTTGTTGTCCAATTTGTAGGAAATCGTAATTAAATGGATATAAAAAGTTAGGTTATGTCTATAATAATCGTATGGTTACGACGTGACTTTGCAGAATTTGCACTTGAACCAAGCCTACTTGATAACGGTTTTATTTGAACGCACTTTACAATTCCAGCTTAAGTTTAAGTCTTGAAATAACTGTTGCTGTTGCATTTTATTGAAACGTTTCTGAGCAGGGTGATCCCCAAATAAAGGCCTAATCAAAAGAATGAACGTTACGACCTAAACTGCGCGCAGAATTTTCTTGTCAAAATTACCTGATTTACTAGTGGAGATCAGGCTTCGAAAGGCAATAAATGATGCTTGCCTTTCACGCAGAGTGCTTCTTATCAAATCGCGGAGTAAATCTCCATTCGTTTCGTTTTTCACGTAGAGTGCTTCTTATCAAATCGGGGAGTAAATCTCCAGTCGTTTCGTTTTTCACGTAGAGTGCTTCTTATCAAATCGCGGAGTAAATCTCCGTTGGTTTCGTCTTTCACGTAGAGTACTTCTTACCAAATCGCGAAGTAAATCTCCGTATGTTACCCTTTCAAGTATTAAAGGGAACAGCACGAGAAAATGGCTGGAGCCAGAAATAACGTAAACGTACTCTAGTACGTTTGACGGAAAATTAACTTAGTGCTGCGCGCAATGAGCAATCCAAGCAGGGAAGCAGGTCACGTGGTCCAAAATGTCAGGCTTTTCAAGTAAATCAATAATTTGGACCGGGAAGAATCCACGGCAAGGACGGGGGCACCGCTAGCTCGCTTACCGCTTTGGCAGCCATATTGGAATTTTAACGCAAATAGTCTCATTGCATTCTAAACTACTTTTAGAAGCAAGAATAAACGTATAAGCTACTTTGGCTAGCACGCGCCCTATGACCTAACCACTGCGCCATAGCCGGATCCGAAATATCTTTTACAATTTTTGACTGAATGTGAAAGCGGTTCGTCCTTAATATTGTAAAAAATCTGCCCCACGAGAGAAATCATAAGCGATCCTAACGATGCTAAGTAGTTGTGGTGACTCTCGTTGTTTTGTAAATCAATTTCAGGCATATCACGAGCAATAATAAGAGAATAACGTAAATATAAAAAGAAACTAGCGCACATCCTATGACCTAACCGCTGCGCCATGGTTGACTCGTTTATACTAGGTGTTTAGAGTTATATAATTTTATTGCTGTAATTATGATCTTAGGGACGCAAATATATAAAAGTTCAACTTCTGTACATACCTGAGCTGAAAAAATTATCAAACGTTATCAAGAAAATTATCAAAGTCGATAAAAATAACTAGAATTATGAAGTTACTATTCTTCATGAAAGAATTATTTAGACGAGCTATTAAATTCCACGAAATGTTACTGAAATCCGAATTGGCCTTTTTTTCTTTTCTTTGAAGAAGAAAAGATTATTCATCATTTAGATTAGACTGACGAAGGAAAATTATTTTGGGCAAATCAACAAAGACGTTACAATAAATATGTATGTATTTTCACAAGTATATATTTTATACTTTATACTTTAACTTTCATGACAAATTTTGCTTCAATCTAAATAAACGGAACATTTAGTCCCTTTTTATTTTATATCACTAAAATAATAAACAACTTTGACTGCATATCAAGCAATATTTTGCAACTATTAATCTGGTTTTCGTAAAATAAATAAAGTGAAGAGTAAGGAACTCTCGCTTTTCCAGTTCAAATAATTTCAAGGTATGTATATATTTTATGTATGTATGTAAATTGAAGATGGAAATAATTATTTTTGGGTAAAGAAAATTGTGTATGGCATTTGTTTTCTGATAATTAAGATGTTCGTTATACACAAAATGCATTTGGGTAGGTGGTGGCAACGTGAAATCCGATCCGGCCCGGAGTTTGCAAAGCGCATGCGTCTTGTACTTCCGGTACGGTATCAGATGTACGCGCATATCAGATGTCGCGCTCCTCCTCCGAACGTCATCATTTAAGGGTAAACTCCATGGACGGAATTACAAAGTTAGCATCTTGGATAATTCGCTGAATGTTAATTTAATTTAATCTACTGTGGTTGTTATCACAATTCATTGATAAGCTTTAATTTAACTTATTTGATTAAATTGATTCAAAATTTCCAACATTATGAGTAGGTAGTTCACGCCAGAATTGAATTCTGAAACGATTTATGAGATAAACCATAAATCACCACCACGACCCGGCGGGATTCCACCACGGTCCTAATAAAACCGTACGTTCCGGTGCTGTTTCCACAATATTTCATTGAAACGTCGACGACGTTTAATTAAAAAAACCAAAAAGTGATTACGTCAGGCTTTCTTTTCTACGTAACAAAATGATCCCGCGGGCTCAGACAAACAAACGACATTTACCCGCTGTGTATTTAAGCTAACGGAAATAGAAGCATTTTATATTTTCCTATCGATTCTCGATAAATAGAAAAACATTGCGCCTTGCGACTTTGATACGGTTACTGAAGCCAAAAACAATATGACGTATTTCAGTGGATATGGCGGGATGGAATAATGGTTGTATAAAGTAGCCGTACAAGCTGGTGTCAAGCCCCATTGCCGCAAGTAGCTATTATAACCTTTCTAAACTATTATCGTCCTCCCCGGGGAGTTGAGCACCCCGACTCAGGGTTGTAACAGAAAAAGTTTTTAACACATACTTGCGTTTGTTACACATGCAATTGAATAATAGTTGCATCAATTTTTCTTTACACAAAAGAAAGTGTTTTAATTATAAATAAATAAGAAGCAACTCCACGACGAATCCATAGTGCACAAAAGTTTTCTTTAAATAATAATGTATATATTGAATGTACGAGGCTTGTACCATAAGTATTAACGACTGTTGATTTAAACTTCCCTTAAATAAAGAATTAAAAAAATTGTTCAGTTCCTTACCGCTTTATACATCAACTAATGTTTATTCTCACTTCACTTTGCGTAATTTAATTGATTCGCATTCATTAAATTTTCAAATTTCAAAACCAAAATAATGTATCATATTTGAACCCGTTGCTCAAAACATTTTATCTTTTGAAAACGTTCAAAAAACAAGTATAATACACTCCTGTGCTCGAGGATGATGATGAGTATATTACACCACAAACGACAAGGGCGTAATTCGTACATGAGGAAGTCGCAACCATTTGTAGATCGTTTCGTCGTTAAATTATTGCGGCTGACTCTGCCACAATGCTCTAGTTAGCGAGGTCGTTTATCTCCCAAGTTCGGAGGAAACTGCGGAAAATGTGACAGATCCTACGAATTATGCCCTTATTGTTCGCGATTGTCTGACCGAAAAGGGATGATTTGTCTCTTTCAACTTGCGCACTTTTTACTGATCTATGGGAAAAAGGAAGGACAATGTAACAGATTAGAAAATACGTTATGTTTTGCGCACGTAACAACTGATTGGGAAAGTTCCGAATAAGTAGGTTGACTTTCAAAATTTATTTGCAAATTACGTTTGATAATTATTGTGTTTAACCGACCGCACTTGCAAATCTTGTAACGAGAAGGTCCTTAACTGCCAAGTGCAGTTTCATTTAGAACCGATACTTCTTCAGAATGACACGTATGGGTACACATGTCAATGATGGACCATTATGTGCCCATTGTATTAAAATTAGTGCGGTAAAAGTGGGCAAATCACATGTCTCATTCAAGGCTCCGACATAATGCCAGGTATTCGGAAATGTCAATAGAGGACAAGGGTTTATAGGATTAGGGAAACCGCTTCTGTACTTCACCCCAAGCGTATTTCTCACGCATGCATTACAACATGTCTTCATTACAATGGTCGTGCCCTTCGATACGGAACTGTAAACGTCACCCTTTGGATAAGCGTGAACTATGTAAGTACTACGTACTTGTTATCAAAGGCCTATATACAAGAGTGAATTGTTAATAATTAGTGCAGGCTTACGTAAACACGTCAGCTTAAAAATTTCCTGTTACTTAACGTAACCGATACGCACCAAAATATATATATTACCTTCCGCAAATACGGTAGTATCAAATACCTACCACCGGCGCGGCGAGGGTCACTCGGTTAGTTTTGAAGGGTGAGCAAATAATTTTCTAAAATGTTCCAACTATGATAGGCCATGGAACTGGACAAACAGGAAGCGTCAGAGATAGCCCCAACTGAAAACCGTACCTACCCCTTTTCCGTATTTTTCTTTTAATGAACGGACCACTTCGCGCACCTTTGGCCCTTATCGAAAATCCGATCGCGCTCTGAGATCCAAGAGGAAGAAAGGGTTGACGCCTGTGCGTATTTTATCTTTTTGTTGTGAGTGCGTTTTATCAGATCGAAAATAAATCAGGCGGGGGGAACAATGCGAACTGGTTGTTGACGGAAACATTTTATGATATTTATGTAAATAAGGGAGGAAAAAATCATATGCCTGCCGGGAATAAATAAAATCGTTTACACTTCTGTATATTTTGAAGAAGTTCACAACCTGTATATTATGAAGATCAAGTTTCCACATACATATACCTTGTTGAAGTCAAAGTCTTCTGCAGTCATCTTCTACAGTGGAAAGATGAAGATGATTTACGTACGGTAAAAATGGTAGAAATACATTAACGCAACTGCAAATATTATAGCCTTATAAAAACAATAAATTTATTGTTTGTATATATTTATGGTTTATATAAATGTCAAGACCTTTCTTCTTTAAGAGATTGTAATTACGCGTTTACGTGCAATTCCGCGTTAAATTGTGAGTATAAATTTCATGTCTTCAAAAAATTTTACGTTATTTTGACACGAAACGAAAACGAAAAGTTTCCTCTTCTTCCTTTACTATAAAGTAGCACGCCGAAGGGCAATGTGCAATCTCTACTTGCTGCAATGTTAAGCAGTACCTAATTTTGAAGAAATAAAATGTAAACGACTTTGTTGAATAGTTTTATTAATCAACAATTCAGGAATGTGTAGGTAAAAACCTTTAACTATAAACATCTGGAGCGCTAGCAGCATATGATTTATAAGTCGCATGATGTCGCCAACATCAACCACGCCTCCGTGTTGCCTGACGAGCAATATCGAAACTAGTAGTTAACCGTAAAACGATTCTTTTTCATCGGTCTTGTTTTACTATAAGCAATTGCATCACAATTGGCAGCAAAGTAGCGTCTGCGACCCATTCCATTAAATAGCACAACACTCCAACTTGAAGAAAGTAACAAATCTGACGAACAGTTTACAGAGGTTATAATTAAGCAACTATGGCGGATGATGCTACCAACTTATTCTGACAACCAGTGTCAAAATTTCGAACTTTCAAGTTGCATTGTATGTGGTTTAGGGATGTAACCGAAACCATTCTTCAGCTCCAGTTGTACTTAAAGCACAAGAGAACCGAATTTACAGTAGTTTGGCATCTCTGATGTAGTTTCCAAAGTCGCCACTTGGCAACTTCACGTCGCTCACGTTGGAGACACATTTTCAAAACCGCTAGCAGTCCAGTTGTATATAGTCAAAGGTAAGAACAAACTTTTGAATTATAATTACGTTTCATCTAAAAGTTACACTGTTTCCTTTTCACCCTTGTACGGGCATCATCTGGTAGTTTCTTTTCCATTTATGTTTTAAAATCATCAACATTTTTGGACGGTCCTTGATATTTTGGTAATATTTGTTTCGCATAGGGCCAGTACTTCTTAATCGGACGTAATTCAGGGCAGATCGGGGGGTCTTCGTTATTTTTCAATAAATCATGTGTGATTTCTCTTATCTATACACTGAGAAAAATGTTCACTGATCTTTATGTGAATGCAATTTCTTTTAAAATGAAACGAATGGTTTATTTGGAACCACTTTATGTATGTGGCATTATAATGTGTAAAAGCTCAGAAGTTAATTACAACTGAGCAAGTGTTAGCACATATTCAAGACATTTATTATAAATGAAAGCTAGTATTCTAGTAACCTTGATAGTATGAAATGCTATGTCAGCTATAATAAGAATATGTGTATTTGCATGTATTTTTTTTTAATACGAAGGAAAATTTATGTTTATATTGATTTTTCTTTTTTTAATCAATCAAAATGTGGTACAAACCACCTAGCTTCGACAGTATGTGATTTCATTAAAAGTTTTAAATCCGTGCAAATAAACCTTTTTAATGATTAAATCATAAATTTACTTTATCTACACCTGTTTTATAATAGCTATATTATGTAACTCATTTGGGTTGTATAATCAGACTTATTATAACACTAGTTATATAATGAAAAAAAAATATTAGTTATTATTATGCAGTTACTATGGATTTGCGCTATAACTAGGCTATTGCGATTTTCGCTTACTGATGGCTTCCGACAATATTTTTTTTAATTAATAAAACGAAAACCATGTTGCAGGTGTAGATAAAACGCTGTGCATCATTATAATATTCGTGCTCTTATCCTCATCGCACTCATATTATAATGATGCCTCTATCCCACTTGTAATATAAATAACTATCAATGCGTTTCGACATTATACAACCGTAATACGTCCCTTATACATTAATTTTAAACAAGACGTGCTCCTATACAAGAATTCCTCGTTGCCAGAGTGCTCTTATCCTGAACTCGGGCTAACGCCCTCGTCAGGATAACTCATCGCACTCATATTATAATGATGCCTCTATCCCACATGTAATATAAATAACTATCAATGCGTTTCGACATTATACAACCGTAATACGTTCCTTATATATTAATTTTAAACAAGACGTGCTCCTATACATGAATTCCTCGTTGTCAGAGTGCTCTTATTCTGAACTCGGGCTGACGCCCTCGTCAGGATAACTCATCGCACTCATATTATAATGATGTCTCTATCCCACTTGTAATATAAATAACTGTTAATGCGTTTCGACATTATACAACCGTAATACGTCCCTTATACATTAATTTTAAACAAGACGTGCTCCTATACATGAATTCCTCGTTGTCAGAGTGCTCTTATCCTGAACTCGGGCTGACGCCCTCGTCAGGATAACTCATCGCACTCATATTATAATGATGTCTCTATCCCACTTGTAATATAAATAATTATAAATGCGTTTCGACATTATACAAACGTAATACGTCCCTTATACATTAATTTTAAACAAGACGTGCTCCTATACATGAATTCCTCGTTGTGAGAGATCACGTGTTCCATTTTATAACTTCGTCCTGATGTGATGAAGGAAGTCAATTTTTACCGAATGATCGACTTAAATTGAAAGGAGTTTCTTTTACCATCCTTAATTGATTGCTTCCCCAAGCATTTCGACTTTATTAATAAGCAATATATTGATAGGAATTTCAAAATCCCGGAAGCTTTCTAGGCAGACTATAGATTTTCTGTCCTTTTCCGAACAGTACAGTGATGACTTGTTGGAGATTTGAAGTCGAGCTTTCATCGTCCACGACAATACACAGGTTTCAAGTAAAGTTTGAGTAAGTTTATGGTCATTTTATTTGGGAGTGTTATAAAGCATAATTTTTTGGAGAGACTATACAACTGCTTAAATATTTTCAAAATCATTTCATACCTTTTGCTACGTTATTCGGTATTGAGAAATTAATTTGTTTATTTTTCAATAACGTACATATTCGTCTGTAAACATGAAATTCTTTCAGATTCAGGGCGTAATCTTTTTCTTTTTCTTCAATTTAATAAAGTCTATGAACGCTTTTGGGTTCTTTGCACGCTCGTAGATAATTTCTTATGCTCATAAATAAATTAAAAATAACTCTGTTCATAATAAAGTTCTTTATTAACAATTCCTTTAAATGCAACAAAAGTTATTGTCTGTTTTAGTTGAATTTAACATAAACCAAGTTCTTGTATTGGCCATTTGTTTAAATACGTATATTAAAAAACAGTTGAAAATAATTGAATAATTAAATTATAATAATTTATTGCTATTTACAATAAAATAAAAAAATTGTTCAGTTCCTCACGATTTTATACATCAGCTAATGCTTATTCTCACTTCTTCTTGCGTAATTTAATTGATTCACGTGCATTAAAAATTATAGTGTCAATTGATACGTTCAAATCCGTGTATTTTGCTTGACTCCACCCCAATTGAACGCCGGTCATATTTATAAACTATCTTTAAAAAAACTTAACTTTATGTCGTTTTAATTCTACAGCAACCGGTATCGATGGAATTAATATAATCATGATAAAAATGTGTTGTCCGTTAATACTTCCTTATCTTACTCATATAATTAATTCTTGTATTGTAGACAAGTGTTGTCCCTGATTGTTGGAAGCGTGCCTTGATCCGACCTGTACCGAAAGTAAAAGATCCAACTAATGTAGCAGATCTGTAGATCTGTAGATCTGTAGCAGAACAATAAGTTTATTACCATTCTCTTCTAAGCTTTTCGAGAGTGTTATCACTAAAGTCTCCAAAAAATAGTACCGAATGCGTAGGCGCTTTGATGCGCATAAAGGAATGAGCGCCGATTGAACTACGAATTATTTTTCCGATATAGCGAGAATATTCTAATCAACTTCGTCACATTTTATTTTGTTATTCTTGGTATTTTTGAGGATACGACATAATTTCAAGAATAAAGAATAAATACAATCAAGAAAAAAATTGTTTAGATAAAACATGTTATACTAATGTATCACATAGCCGTTATGCAGCACTAGACCGATTGAGACTTAGATCAGCAGGAGTAGTGAGCAATATACAATTGGGCGGATAAACGGACCTAAGATTTGGAGTCTTTAGTTATCACACAACAACTCACCGATTACTTTAATTCGGTTGGTGTTATGCCAAACATGCAATCAGGTTTTAGGAGTGGCTATAGCTGTGCAACTGATAAAGGACTTATCACGGCACTTACTTTATTAAACTTCAGCAAAGCATTTGATACGGTAGGTACAGCATGACTTACTTTATTCCATTTTATTGCGTGTCGGTTTAAGCGAGAATGCTGCTAATTTAATCAAGTCATATAGTGGTCCCAATTTTGTAACGATTTTATTACCTTGTAGCAAAAAAGGCGACTTACTTAGACGGCAGTGATTTTATAAATATTTGTTTCGCCCGGCAAGTTCGCAGGGATGTACAAAAATACTTCTTGAAGATCGTTTTTTTGCAAACAGCTTATCTTTATTGCCTCACTTGTCTCGATTTTTTGTTACCCATCATAAAACCGATACAAAACTGGGACGACTATACCTTTCTCAACGCTTGCAAACTGTTATCATTGATAATAAACGTTCTTCTCCTCTAATAGTTACACAAGGAGTACCGCAAGGCTCTGTTATTGGACCTATATTATTTTCTTGTTATACCTCTAAATTTTTGTCCGTACTAAAACACTATAGTGCTCATGTTTACGCGAACGACACTCCTTTAATCCTGCTGATTGGAAGGATGCTATTCTGAGAATCAATAAAGATCTCCAGGCTTTGTTTTCGGTTTCTGTAGATCATTCTTTAAAACCCAATCCAAATAAATCTCAAGTTATACTTTTTGGAAAACAGAAATGCTGCGTTAATCTCACAAATATTATTCATATTTGTGTTAATGGTGTTAACATGGACAACAGTTTTCGCTATCGTAGCCAGATCGCTAAATATATAAGCAATGCTTATCTTTTTCTAAAGAAAATATTCCCTCTTAGATCATCTTTAAACATAGACTTAAAGAAACGCTTATGTGAAGCATTTGTTCTCTCTCAATTTACTTATAGCACTCCAGTATATCATCCAGCTCTAGATTCCAGTACTACGTATCGTAGTCAAAAAATACAAAATTCTTGTTTAAGGTTAGTTTATGGAATCAGAAAATTTGATCATATTTCCCCAAAATTCAAGGAAATAAATTGGCTGAATATGAAAAACCGGAGAGAACTTCAAACTTTAAATTTATTTCATAAAATTATTTTTTATAAAATTCCTCCATATTTGTACAACAAAATACCACATAGAACATCGCTGTATGAACATATGCTATTTTCTCCAAATATAATAATTTGCCTCATGAACTTAAACTGTTAAATCCAGCTGCTTTTAAATTGCGTTTAAAAAATATGTTGCTCGTGAAGCAGAGAAACTTTATTTGATATTTGCTACTTAAAATAATTTTCTTTTATTACGTATCTTTGTAATCTCGCTGTGTTTTCACATATTGTTTTCTCTTTTCTATTATATCAAATTATTTCTCTTCTATGTAGGTACTACTATAGATTAGTTAAGTTTAATTAAGTGTTTTTCTTTTAATTTATTTTTTTAAATTTAGTCCTCTTCATATTATGTTTATTTACTTTACTCACTCAAGGTGAAGTTTAAAAGCATTTATTATTATTATTATACAATGATGAACATGGAACAACAATTTTTTGTGACATCGCGAATTGAAATCTTGATATAAAAAAAGTAATTTTGTAATCCCCCACCCAACATATTCGCGCTTGATCTTAAATGAGTCGTCATGTAATTCTGATTTTAGTTGTCAAACAAATGAAACCATACATGATATTAAATCGGTCAAAGTAGACTTGCTCCTGGCTTCGGAAGTTTGGCTTCGGAGGTGCCTTCAAAGTACTGCTAATCCTCCATGATGTTGTAACATGCGAACTGCTTCCAGACTGGTGTGTGTGTCAGTCTGATGATGGCGATTGCATCTTTTAATCATTCCCCTCATGTTTGTTTTTCTTAACAAAAGTTTGTGTTTCAGTAATAGCAACATTTACGTCGAAATATAATTTGTTTCTTTAACGGGCAAAACTTAATTGATGCATGATGAATCACGAACTAAATTACAATTAATACATCAAGATTATAAATACAAATAATATTGTTACAACTATTTTCAAACTCGATACTTTGCATTCCACATGAGCACCGAGAAGTTCAAAACTTTGAACACAAACTATTGATGTTTGTTCCTTCCCATTTTATTAAACGATCTTTCCTCTGATACTTGCACTTTTTTTACAATAGCATAACGAAGTTTTCAACGACGACGTGGGTATTCAACAAAAGACTTTGTCCATTGTTCCTGTCCCACTGATTCATTTCATCCAATGTTGTGTTTGTAGACTGTATACGCAGGCAGCATTCATGTTATCTTTAGTTGCAATAAATCGGTATCATCCGCGTGGATTTTGGTTTTATTTTCTGTGAAAAAAAGAAAGGAATTATAATCTATAAACAATAAGTAAGGTAGTTATATGTCATTTGGTAATTTTATTCCAGATATAATAAGCCAAACTAAAACACAAACAAGTAAAATAATGATTGAAATGACGTTACGAAAATTAAAGAATTTACTTGTGATTGCGCACAAAAAATGAGACCTTAGGAAATCATCAAGTAACGTTGATGATAAATAAGTATATAACAAAATAATTTTTTACATAGGTAGGTGTATAATCGAACAGGAGATACCTCAAGGTAATGTTCCAGGACCTCCGCTATTTATCGGTAATAGGTAACTGAGATGGACAGTTTAATGAAATTATATTAATTATAACTAAACCTTTTTGAATAGATTTGAACTTTTAACTGCTCTGCACTCGACGTTTCTTAACTTTCTCCAGGTGGTCAGCAAAAAATGCCGAAAAGGCTGACATTTTGTGTTGGTAAGAATGATTAGATATAAAATTAATGGTAGCATCAGTATTTGTATGTTTTCTATAAGTACTAAAGGCCAAAGAAGAATTAATTCTTTTAATTGACACATCCAGAAAGTTAAAACGATTATTCTTTTCTAATTCTAAAGGAAACTTAATATTATCATGAAAAGTATTGAAATGAATAAGTAGCTCATTAGCTAGATTAGTGTCACCCTCGAGAATGATCAAAATGTCATCAACGTACCTAGCAAAAAATTTTACCTTATGAGACAAATAATGACCAGAGTTAAAAAATTTTGATTCTGAATTATTCATGAAAATGTCGCCCAGTACTGGACTTAAATTACAACTCATGGACAGACCATCTAATTGTGAATAAAATTTGTTGTTAAACTGTTGTTGTTAAAAGTTCAGTGACACAATGAACATCATCGTCTGATAAATCAGAATTCATAAGCAACTCTTCTACCAAATTCAGACATTCTGTAACCGGTATTGACGTAAAAAGATTAGTAACAAACATCTAAAGAGATGAGAATGTAATTTCGAGAAATTTCACAAAGATTAGGTTTCGAAATTAATTCGGCCGAATTTTGTACAGTATAAGAATGAGTTAAAGTTAAATGATCTCTTAAAACGATCTCTAAAAAGCAAGCCAACTTATGGGGAAGTGAAATGATGTAACTAACTACCGTTACTTTTATGTATCTTGGGTAACCCATAAAGTCTAGGTGTTAACGAATTCATAGAAAGCAGTTTTCCGTTTTTGATTAAAGAGTTATCCCTAAAACTGAAAACCAAAGATCTAAGAGATTTATTAAATTTGGGACCTGGATCACCATTACTAAGCAGAGTGAAGTTACTACTGTTCAAAAATTCATCAACTTTTTGAACATAGTCAGCCCTCCCCATAATGACCATGCAATCAATAATTAATTACATCTAACTTCCGTATTTTTATTCAAACGTAATTAGCTCCTTTGATCTCTCGAGTTATTCGCCGACGCACCAAAAAAACTGAGTTACAACAACGTAAGTCCAGATTTGCAGCAATTCAAACGGTAAAGTTTTATCGCGGTTTCCGTAGAGTCGTTCAACCGTAGCCAGAGTAAATAGGGCAGTGGGTAGTACTTCGCGCCGGACATAAATCTTAGGTTAGTCAGGTAGCCGGTAGCCGTAGACAGATAGGGATAGTGCATGTCCAATTGCAGTAATAAACCGTCTGGGTGACCCTTGGAATTCGTCGCAGGTAAACTGTCTGTTCCGTTCGGTCCAGTTATTTAATTTGGCAACAAATTTAATTGTTTTTGTTTGAACAGTTTTATTGGTTATTTAGTTGTCCGAAAACGTCAACAAACAAGGTGACACGTGGGCGTGTTGCAGTGTTTAAAACACTAGAACACACTTTGCACTTTAGTATGCACGTAACAGTGTTTGCTTTCCTGTGTACAGCCCAGTAAATTAAAATTCTAAATTAAAACTGTTTGCAAGAAAGCACACTGCAGCCATTTGGATTTTCCGCTGAGGGCCGTTTTCATAACAGAACCTTAAATTTAAAGCGACTTTAACCTATAAAAACATATTAGTTTTCCTTTGGTTAAAGTTACTTTAAATTAGCACTTTATGAAAACAGCCCTAAGACTAAAAGCCCGTTCACAATGACTTAGCGTAACAAAATTAAATTAAGGAAAATAGAGTGTTAATTTATGTGTTCACAGTGAAGGTGTTTTTTGTTCTTTGCTTGCGGAAGTATTTGCAAATTGTTAGTGGTTGTCTAGGTTAATAAAGGATAAAATTCTTTTGCTCAACTCCATGAAGACTCAAAGACTACACTCACTATATTGTTTTAGAACGCTGTTGATTGAATGTACTTAACAGAGTTAACCTAAAAATGGAAGTTGTCAACTTAAGAAAAGTAAATTAATAGAATTATCCAATTAGTACGCTTACATTTCTAAGAGTGTTTCCAACTTTTATTACGTTAAGTCATTGTGAACGGGGTTTAAGGTTATTTTCTTTCAGTTTTAATCTAAGTGATTTAAGGATAGATGCATCCTTAGACGACTTAATACGTTGATTAGCTAATTTAGAATTCCTGAACATTTGAACCTGATACGTTTCCCAGTGGAATGATAGCTTCAGTGTTGATCACTATAAGCTTTTTTGAATAAATTCATTAAATTTTGGAGCAATCGAAAATTTTGGACCTTTTTCCAGTAAGGCAATGTCTTCAGAATTAAAGTTAATATTAGATAAATTCAAGAAACATTTATGAATTTGAGAAATGTTTGAGTCAAAAACAGAACTGACATTATAATCTAAGTTGTAAGATTGTTTAACAGAAAAGGTACTATCCAGAGGTTGATGGTTGGTGGTTAAAACTGTCAAAAGTTAAAAACATCATTAAAATTATCCAATACTCTTGAGGTTGGAAAGTAAAAAATGTTTGACATTATAGATTGGAATAACATCCAAATGATTCGGTGAAGAGGAATCTAAATTTGATACATCTAAAGGTGACGAATTAAAATTAGTCTTAGAATCTGATTTTTTAATTGTTAAATTAATTCTTTTTGCCATCAGCTTTCAAGTTAATTGTTATTTAAATTTCCCGCCATCAGCTTTTAAATTAATTGTTACCCATAAGTGGTATTTAATATTTACTGTTAAATTTACCTTCTGCCTTCAAATTTAACTGTTTTGTAAAAGCTAATTTCAACTGTTACCTACCCATAAGTTGGTACTTTAATTAGGGGCCTCCAGGCTTTCACCGTAATTATTACCCACAAGTTGGTACCGTTTAGGAACTTTTGTTCGCCATAATTTAAGTTCTCGCATTGTTTGTCTTTCAATTTAAGCAAAAATGGCCACGTGCTAACGTGTTTTAACCACAGGTTTGTTTCAATTCAATTTTTCTCAATTAATTTATTTTTAAAGCGCAAATTAATTAGTTCTAGATTTGAGAATGGTTCGTTTGTAACCGAAACATGTCATCTGATCAATAGTTCCTGTGCCGATGAAGAAAATATAACTTAAAATTTCAACGCCGGTTTTTGTGACCTTCTGGCACTTCGTTTTCCAAATTATTTTCTATTAGTCACAAACATCATGGATAACCCGCTGGTATAATGATAAATATTATATACAGTCGCACCTCCATAACTCGAAACTCTCTGTAAGTCGAAATTTACTGATGTCCCTGCACATTGTGTATAATTGAAATCTCTTTCTTTAACTCGAAATGTCTATAACTCGAAGTAATTTTCCGGTCCCTTGAGATTCGAGTTATGGAGGTTCCACTGTACTTAGAACTCATTGCAACGAGTGGAGAGAGCATCAGAAATAAATAAACATAATATAAGTACCTATGTATGTAGGACCTACCAGTTTCAAATGGTCGCAATAGAATTTTGGTAACCAAAGTAACTGATCTTTATGCTTTTCTGTCAATTGTTCGTTTGTTTTTGTCTGTCATTCTTCACTTCATTAAAAGAAAAAAAAAAAACTTATTTAATTCGAACTGATCTTTATGTTTCTCTGTCAATTATCCGTTTGTTTTTGTCTGTCATTCTTCACTTCATTAAAAGGAAAAGAAAACTTATTTAATTCGAAGTATTGTTATTACCTATTTGCAAAATATTAGAAAGGTGCGACAAGTTTCCGAAACTAAAGCAAAATTTAGAATCCGGAAAAAAAATTGCTTGCGAGAAAACGTGTGGTCCCAACGAGCCACCCTGAAGTACTTCAACAACATAAAATCTCAGGCAATCGTGAAGATCATCTCTAGACGTTATCGAATATGTTCGGCTGAGAAAGAAAAAACAATTGAGTTGATTCGGACACATACTAAGAATTTGAAAGGACAGATTAGTACACCCGCCGACAAAAGTAATGCCCAAACCTACTTATTTACAAAGTAAATTTTATTAATTAGGATCAGTTATCTGCGAAAACAACTGCGTAAACCCCCACATCAGTGCAGAATATTAAGGGTTGTCCAATACTGGTGCACCACAGCTAGCAGCGCCACTAACCTGGGCTTTACTTTTGTCAGCGGCTATACCTACAGTGAAAGGAACATGATTGTTTGGAAACAGGAGAGCTTCTGGAAGTGAGGGCAGGATAGGATAGATACAATTGTAACAATGAAAGTCAGTCTTCGGTTCTATAAAAAAATGTTCAGTAAACAAATATATAGTTCCGTTCAAATTGATTGGCATCGCAGTAGGCGAGGGCTGAGTGAATCGGTCTTTATCCCATGTCAAAAAAGTTACTAGAATATATTGTGAAACTGCCATTAAATTATTTTGAGGTTATGTCACGCAAAAATAAAGGAACTTTTACAAATTAGTTAAAGGCGATGGAATATCTGCTTTCTGTACGAAAATGCATTGACAAGGAGAAGAATATTAAATATTACGAGATTCCTACAGTTTCTACGATTAAAACTAAACAATTTGAAATTTTTTGTGTTGACAGCAGAAGCACGCAGAAGTTAGGGATGTTTATTTATTATCAAGGATGCATTGCTGCAAACATAAATTTGAATTTCCAACGCCTACCGAGATGCCATTCTTTTTGAAACAAAATATACTGGGTGTATTACAATCACCGACGAACATTAAGTCCACATGATTCTACGTTAAAAACTTTACAGAATATTATCGGACCCCTTTCCACTTCATCAAAGTTACATACCTACAAGCTACAATTAATTAATTGATTAAATAATGTTTTGCCTTTTTCCCAATGTACTTACAATTGCATTTTATAATTATTTGAGGAGACATTGCAACTGTGAATGAGTTTCCAAGTAACTTGTTGTTTACTGTACATATTTATTATTATTATTATTAATGTGGCACTTTAAATCTTGGGGCATATTGTTACTAAAATAAAAATATAATGATAATCACACTTTAGAAAGTTATTGTTGAAATTATTCCGTACCGATAGTAATTATTGAAAAGGGTGAAATTTATTTCGCAACGATATTAAAAAATAAATTGAAAATAATAAAGTACTGAAATTTATTAACGGGTCAATCAGAAAACAACCGAAGTTAAGTATTATCTCAAGCAGATTTAAGCGCCTCCTCCTCCTCCTCTACACGCTTACAATAACAAAAAAGCGGCAGATAAAGTACACCCCAGAAGTGCCTTCGGGGGATCAAAACAACCTGTCCAGATATCAACAAATTAGCACCTCTCGTTCGTACTCATGCAGATAACTCATCACCGTCGAAAAACCAACTTCCAATTGGGCCTTACGCCGGGAGGCCCCGCCCAGTAATCTTCGACTACCTTCGATCCGCCCAAAAGCTTTCTAATACGGAAAGCGTTCCTCGTTTTTAGCAGTCGGTCGCTGAGTGTTGTTGAATGTGCACACGTACAAAAAAGAACGAACGTTGCAAGAGACTCTTTTTAACTAGTTCCTTACGTTTAGACAGAGTTCTGTGATAGCCTGGTGTTGTGTTTCAGTAAAATATTGCGTCATTTTTATATTCGTACCTCTAGACTTCAAATTAACCGGAATGTAACGCGAGTCGAACAAAACTAGAACCTCAGAATTCACATACTCGTGCTGCTTTCAGAAAAAAATAAAAATATGTTTTAATAACAAACGTCATACATTATAAAATAGTTTCAAACAAATTTTCGGTGGTTTGGATTTTGTTTTTTCGTTTTTCTTTTTTTATTAACCGAAAGGAAGCTTAGGGTACACATGATTCGATAAAAGCGAGTGCGTTCTGAAAATGATGTGCCGCGTCGCGTAAACGTTGCCAGTTGAACAGAGTGCGATGTTGTCCGCAGGGTTGGGCTACGGAACCCCCGGGTCCGGAACCACGCCTCCCTATAGCCCACCACCGCGACACAGCCCCCTACCGAGCTTTGGATTTACCCAGGAACAGGTTGCGTGCGTATGCGAGGTAAGATTTCAGATTACAATAATTGATTCTAAATGCCCTGTTTGACTAATAAATTCAACCGGAAATATTTTCAGTACATAGAGATTGAGGTATATAACAAAAGAAATCGGCTTTAATCGTTCTAAAAACATTCAATTTTTGCTTTTCTTTTTATCACTGTTTAATAAAAAATATTTTTTTGGTTTCTGCTTTTCATTCGGGAAGTGGCTTTAACGTCCTTATAAAACTATCTCCATCTTGAAAATACTTTTAGGTTTTCTGTTCAGTTCTGGTGAATTCAATTCACCCCTTGATCTCTGTCAAACCAAGTCTTCTGCTTGATCTTGTTCTAAGGGCGGTTTGTTCAATATTCCAGTTCAAGTAGACTCAGTTCATCTGTTGATCTTTCAGTACTCTGTCATACGAATTTGCTGCAGCTTGATCTTTAATTGAAAAACGTCTTCACTCCAAACTCCTTTAAACTGTAAACTTAGTTTAAACGAATACTGAGAAACTAAGGCCCAGTTGTACAATTCCACCTTAACTTTAAGCCAAAGCTTAAACCCTTAAGAACAATTGTTGTGAAATAATCGTCGTTATGGGTTTAATAAGCTTCAGCTTAACTTTAAGCGAAAGCTTAAACCCTTAGCAACAATTGTTGAAATAATAATAATAATAATTTCTATTTATTCATTAGATTACACAGGGTAATGTTGGACAAGTCATACTAAAGACTGGAATGTAAATATAACATAAATAAAAATAATAATAAAATTACAGATACATTCATGGCACAAGTCATACAATAATAACGAATGGAAAGTAGGGCCTGACAAAAATGGGCACGTATTTGTATTGCTTTATATTGTGGCCCTTTCTCAAATAAAGAAAGTTTATGAGCAGGTTTTCGAAAGTTATTGCCATTAATGTATACACATCATTATTTTTGATAAAAAGATGATTATTCATTTTGGCAAATATGGCCAGATGATGAATATACGAGGGCAGTAAGATAAGTACCTGGCCTAGGCCAGAGATATCGCTGCTAGATTTTAAAAGGTGGTATTTTTCGTAAATAAAACCTTTCACAACAATACTGCCCAATTGTCAAGTCGCTGAGTGATTTAGTTTGTGAATTTTGATACATTTAAATCACCTGGTAAGCTAGGTACTAGATGGTAATAAATAAAAGGCAATAATTTTCAGCAACATTTGTATATTATTTATAAGTATGAACCGAATTAAGAATATTTACAGATGATAATATACAATAACTGTAACAATGCAAAGAGAAATTTTCAATCCTTAAAGTAACTCTTAAGTTCTAAGCACGGAAGGGCCGCCGTTGTTCCTTTTATTTTGCTTTGTTCCAAACTGTCCAGTAACACAAATTGTATTTGGCAAATGCGCATGGTTAGATAAAAATAGATAAATCAAGATTCACAGGCGTGTAAAGTCTAAGAAATTTTACAATAAGAAAACACAATTTATAAGATACACATCAAGACGAGATTTTGAGCTTACGTTTAGTTAAAAGAAAAGACTTATTCATAAACATATTAATTAAATAAAATGATGCTAATTATCCTAATCTGGTTTGTTAATGAATTTTCAGCCTGTTCCAAATAAACGTTACATAAACACGCATTTTATATCACACGTTAAATTTCGTACATATTTCACAAAATACAAAACAAACTTCTAAGTAACTAAACGTTTTGAGATTCCCCTAAAAATCACTAATGGTTTTAATAATAAATATTTTCTTCAGATCATAAAGGATTATACAAGATTTAAAAACGTTGAATCAGAAGAGGAATTCCAAAACGTAGAACAATTAGGATTAATTATTTGGCTATTGTACTGTTTATCCATTAAATAGGAAATAAATAATAATTAATTTAATGGGGGAAGAACTTGGTAGCAATGTTTGCACGAAATGCACATTTCTAGTTTATAATCGATTTTTATAAAAGGTATACAGTGTGTCCCAGATTGAGTAGGCTACCATGGGTAACTTTCTTATTAGTCAAGATAGAGATTTGGTTAAATGGGCAATATTTTGCAGTTATATGTGCTGATTCAGATTCCGTTGAGAAAATTTGGAAATTCCGAATAGTTCAGATATTATCGCAGAAAAACTGAAAATCGCTATTTTCTTTAATGTCCAATAACTTCGCAATTATAAAAGATATGAAAAAATTTTTCGTACAAAAGTTACTATGTTTGATAAAATACAGCTGAAAATACAGTCAAAATAAAATTCAAGATGGCGGCTGACAAGATATTGATAGCAACTTTCTTATTTTAAATGGACGCCATATTGGATTTTTGTACGATTAAATAGCATTTTTTTTCTCGTTTCAACCATGTATCACAACCCATATCTAAAAAAAATTTTTTTTTTAATTAAAATTTTTTATTTTAAATCAAGTAAGCGGGTTGCATTTACTTATTACTAATCAAGTAAGCGGGTTGCCTTCACTTATTAGTAATAAGTAAAGGCAACCCGCTTACTTGATTTAAAACAAAAAATTTTAATTAAAAAAAAAAAAATTTTTTTAGATATGGGTTGTGATACATGGTTGAAACGAGAAAAAAGAAAGCTATTTAATCGTACAAAAATCCAATATGGCGTCCATTTAAAATAAGAAAGTTGCTATCAATATCTTGTCAGCCGCCATCTTGAATTTTATTTTGACTGTATTTTCAGCTGTATTTTATCAAACATAGTAACTCTTATACGAAACATTTTTTCATATTTTTTATAATTGCGAAGTTATTGGACATTAAAGAAAATAGCGATTTTCAGTTTTTCTGCGATAATATCTGAACTATTCGGAACTTTCAAATTTTCTCAACGGAATCTGAATCGGCACATAAAACTGCAAAATATTGCCCATTTAACCAAATCTCTATCTTCACTAATAAGAAAGTTACCCATGGTAGCCTACTCAATCTGGGACACACTGTATATACAGTTTCCAAATTATCTCATATGTAAAGTCTTTTAAATAGAACAACTTTTGTGATTTTACAACAATGGATAAAATTGAATATCGAGCAGTGATAAAATACTTGTTTTTGAAAAAGAAAACAAATGATGAGATTAAAACGGAACTCAGCGAAGTTTATGGGGACTCTACACCTTCGTTATCAACCATAAAATATTGGACAGCTGAATTCAAACGTGGTCGCACAAGCATCTTTGATGAAGATCGTCCAGGTCCTCCAAATGAGGTTATCACTTCAGAAATGATTGAAAAAAATCCTTGATATCGTGGTAAATGATCGCAGAGTGAAAGTGCGTGAGATTACCGAAATTGTGGGCATCTCAATCGAGCGGGTGCAGAATATTTTAACTCATTTGGATATGAAAAAGCTTGCCGAAGATGGGTGCCGCGGTTACTCACAATTGACAATAAACACACACGTGTGTCAACTTCAAAAGAAGTTAGCAGCCTCTGATCCAAATTATTGAAGTCATTATCATATCATTTAGATTGGTCAACTTCATTTAAATTTCTCCAAAACTCTGTGAGAGTTGCCAATGACAGATCATCTTCTGCATCATATTCCATGTTCACATTTTGAACTTCAAATTTTTTAAAGCCTGGCTTTGGTAAAGCAGTTTTGAATAGTGTTCGGAGTCACCTTGTTCCAGGCCGTTTTAATGAAATAGAGAGCTTCCAGAACATTAATCGATTTTGAAAGATCTGAAGCGGAGGAAACACCATCCATTTTTGAAAGAATCTGGTTCAAAATCAGACCACGGCAAAAAATTTAAAATTTTGAATTATGCCCTGGTCTAAGTGCTGACACACAGATGTTGTGTTAGCAAGTAGAAAACTTATTTTAATATTTCTCAAGTTCAGTTCCCTAGGGTGTAACCCAACATTATCCAGATAAAGTAAAATTTTTTGAAAACCCATTCTTTAGTCCATATCAAGAACCCAGTCAGTCATTGTAGTTCTTTACATCCAAGCTTTTTTGTTGGAAGTCCACGTTGTGAGCAAATCCTTAAGTGGCACATTTTTCAATGCCCGTCGTCGCACAGCTTTTCTCATGATCAAAAGATTTTCCTTTCCGCCAGCCATGTTAGTGCAAAATACAACGATCAATCTTTCTTTTGCCATTTTCCCCCCTACGCATTTCTGGGTCTTAATTGTCAAAGTTTTGTCTGACAAAGCTCTGAAATACAATCTACTTTCATCAGCGTTGTAGATGTCCTCTTTTTTGTGTCCTAACAGCATTTCAGGCAACTTTTATAAAAATTGGTTCACATCTTTTTGATTAACGTCCGCTGACTCACCCGAGATACACTTGTAACTTATGTTATGCCTTCTCTTCCACTTTTGTAGCCAACCATCGGATTCGCTAAACTTATCATACTTCAAGTCGTTAGCTCCTTCTTTAGCTTTGACTTTTATTAGCGGCCCTGATATGGGTACGTGCTGGCTTCTGACACGGGCAAACCACTCAAAACAAACCCTGTCAATGTGTCCTGCTTCACTTTTTAGTTTTCAAAGGTCCCCCCCCTCTCCCCTAAATATGTCAAGGCGTCGAAATCAAAATTTCTGCACAAATCAAAATAATATTAATGACAATAACAAAATCATCGGTTTTACAAACAATTAAATCTTGTGCTTACCAAAAGAAAAACACGATAATTAAACATTTGACAATTTTGCCATTTTAAATAATTTTTCTTATACAGGGTGCCCCACGACATAGCTTAACAGCGCGTTGCTGAGGACACTTTAAGTCAAGAATGTCTTAATGGATACACAAGCATTTTCAAAATTTGGAAGCGGATATACTCTTAAGTCCCGATTTTACAATCGTCGGATAAGCATTATTCTTAGAATAACGTGACGTAGATATGGAGGAATAGGGTATTCACGATTGTAAAACTGGGCCTAAGAATAATATTTATTTATTTAGAAAAGGAAGAGTGGAGAAGTCACCCGACCTAAACCCTCTTCATTACTTCCTTTAGGGACATTTGAAAAGCCCCCTCCCCCCTGTTTAAGCCAAAAATTATGACTAGAGAAGAGCTTATTGTTACAATTATGAACGCTGCAGGCCCTATCACAATACTCTTGGAAAAGTTACTTCTTCAATTATCATCAGAAGAACTAAAATGTGTACACAGAAATTAGGTTTACACTTCGAGCAACTTCTGGCTCAAATTTAATACCAAAATAACTCTTTCCTCGGTAGGTACGTTCATGAAGTCATTATAATTAAATTAAAAAAAATTAATCCTTCTTTCTATTTGACTTTTTACTTACTTAAAATTGCCGCAGCTTCATTACGACTAAATTTAATGAACATACGGTATATGTTCGTTAAACACTTTTGACTTAAAATGACCTAAGCAACACACCCTTAAGCTATGGCCGTTATGCCGTGGGACACCTACTTACGAGGAGATGTCTTTTTTTACCGTTACATCATGCAATTAAAATTTTTATGTGCGTTCGGTAAACCCCCCACTCGCCACTTATTAAACGTGAGAATTCTTCGTTATTTTACTTCTTGCATAACTTCTAATTATTTATTTATCAGTATCAAGCTTAAGTTTGAATTACGAAAACCAATAAATTAGTCGACAATTAATCAGTAATAGTTTCTGTAACGTAAGCAACACAAAAGCGTAGAAAAATTTACACCCCTGTCAACCATGTAGGTATTATAAATTTCTCTGTTATGTAAACAGTGATCAAAACAAAAACGAATTAAATGTGTGTCTTGGATAACGTCACACTAATATCAACCGTCAATCAATTGTGACATAAATAATGCGCCGAAAATGTTGTTCAACGTTCAAAAGTGTCTCGATGCAGGCAGTGGTCATCTTAAGCATTCTCTTTAATCCTTTGAAAGTAAAATGTTTCTCTTGCTTTCAAAGTAAGGTTAAGTGCGAATAGAAACGTCAAAAGTGACCGAAGGAACGTCCCATGAACTGAATGCACACATGCGTGTTTGATTGCATCGCCAACCCTGAGAAGGCCGCTTTACAGTTCGCAATTATTTATTGCCGGCAATGAAAATTGCAGCGATTTGTATTGCACGCATGCGCAGCGTTGTATTTTTATACAAAACGCAAATACCGTGCATGCGTGCAATGCAAATCGCTGCAATTTTCATTGCCGGCAATAAATAATTGCGAACTGCAAAGCGGCCTTAATTCCTTTTTCATTTGATCACTTGTCATTATCAATGTCTCGAAATGATAACTAAAGGTTTGTGACTGAAATATTTCAAATACTTTACCAATTTTTTAGTCCTGAAAGGGTGCGTTAATTTACTTGTTTCTTGGGATAGTTTAATGTGTTTTGTTACTTCTTATATCAACTTCTACACTTATGTACAGCTGAATTCAAAAAAAACGGGAAATAATTTTTTTCCAGTTGTAAATTTGGTTCCATTTGTCAGTTAATTGTCTACTTGTCAATACATACATATCTTTAAAAAAAATTAACCTATTTACCTATGAACTGACATACCGTCACATAATTCTAACCTATTTTTAATAAATCCATTTTCACACTATGAAAATATTGAAAAAAAGTGTCGATTTATTTTGACATTTTCCGATTTTTTTGAATTTAGCTGTATACATATATTCCAGACGCAAACCTTCATGAGTTATAGACCCTTCGATTTATTACCTATACATTGTACACTTCGATTAATAATAAGTATTTTACATATTTCTCTAATATGTTCTTAAACAAATTTTTAAGTAAAGAATAGATTTTTATTCGTGTAACTCTGTATAAAGGCATCGACTAGAAATGTCTTGCCAAAAAGCTTCATTTTTTATTTACAGTCGAAAGCAAAAAATAGTAGACGAAAACAGTTTCCTGTAATTGTTCTTTCTCACTTTTCATTTTATGAAAGGCATTTTAAAATAATTTTGTGGAAGTTTTAAGTTTGTTAAATTTGAAAGCTTTCGTCTGTGAAGTCGTGCTGCTTAAACAATACCATTTTGAGAAAGAACAATTACAGGAAACTGTTTTTGTCTATTATTTTTTGCTTTCCACTGTAATATAAATTTTTAGGATTTACATAGCATTCGTGTAAACTTCGACGACCTTCCGATTTATAAACTGTATACTCTTTCGATCCATGAAATATTTGAGACTCATTTCTATATAAATAAAACTCATCCATTCCTCTTATCGGTTAAAAATTATCTCAAAATACAGAGAGATCGAAATTGATTGTCCTGATCCTACACTACTTCATGAGCTTGATATCAATATTTACATCTATCACATTAAGGTAGAACGAAAAGCAGTGCGTGCATAGAACATTCGTGCAACTTACATCCAAACCTAACCTAATTAATAAAGAACATGATTATTGTTTAATTAATCAGATTGCTATTACAATGAAATAAACCATTTTCATGAATTAACGGCAATGAACTGTCAACAAAAGCTTACGCATAATGTGAAACTGCTCCGTATGACGTGAAACTGCCTCGTACAACGTGAAACTGCCCTGTACAACGTGAAACTGCCCCGTACAACGTGCTAAAGGAAGAAACGTGACGATAAGTTTGACAAATTCAAAGTTGAATCGGAAGACTTACCCCCTTGTTAAAAAATAAGGGCCTATTAAAACCTGTGACACATCCGTTTGATTGTGTGATTGAAGTTGGAGTTCGTGACGTGAGTTTTATCTGCTACTTAAGCCTTGGCGACATTCCAATCAACTTTCTTGAGTGTATGAAATCCCTATTGACATTTTCTTCGACTACCACATTCGAAAGCACAATTTTATAATACTCATTCAAGGAGAGAAAGCGGTATACTTCACCTGCCTAGGCAGATAAAATATTTTACCTGACTGTGACGAAGCCTATTTCGACCTATTCTAAAGTGACATTAATCGGTTCTAATTTCTATTATTGTTTATCGATAAATGAGGACCAATTATGTAATTATTGTTATACATTTCATTGTTTTTCAATAATGCTGCTGAAATCTTTTTATTTTGGATCAGTTAGCATGATTTTTTAATTCCTTTTAGGTAATTTGTAAAAAGCATTGCCTGCATTATCGTCGAATCCATTTAAATATCAAATTAATTTGTCATTCAAATCAACTCAAAAAATAACAACATTTTTGCGCTCGCGTCGCATCTTTTGGTGTCATCGAAACGCCAGCGTCGTTTGTAACGTATTATAAGGTAAATGAAATACATCTTTGAAAAATGTATGAAACTACAATCTATATTAATAAGTTCTGAACACTTCGAGTGATTTACTTTAGTAGAGATTTTGTACCGTAAGAAGTACACAAGGCGCAGAAACGAGTTTTCGTCAGACGAATCCATATTTAAAATTATATTGGGAAGGTAGGAGTACAGTGGCCTAGCAGCCACGCGAAGTTCACCGAACTTTATCAGTGATCTCACCACTCCTTACTATTAGGGCTTATTTGTTATCTGTCTCCCGTACATCACTGAACATCAGAAGTTCGCAGCCCGCCAGTCAGATTTCGATGAGTCATCATGTACTTCTTAGAGTGAAAGAATGTTGTATGCAACACGGCAGTAAGGTGTCTTTACCGAACTCGTTTGCTTGCTCGCCACGGCTTCGCCTTGGCTCGCAATTTGCAAACTCGTTGTTACATAAATAACTATTGTTAAACTCTAAAGCTAATCTTCGAGGTCCCCAAGTGAGGTGCGGAAGTGTATGTGACTGGTGGAAGGCATCATTTAAGATGAACCCCCATTTTTAGTCAAACGCTAGTACTGTGTTTCCTGACCCCTTGAAAATTGCAGGAATTCTTGTGAACCAATTCAAATTAATTAGCAAATTCGCTAATTAATCTAAAATTTGAAGGAGTCACTAGATATTCATCAGCGTAGAATGACGAAATTAAAGTCTGTTTTTGATGATGTAATTCAATGATTCCCAAAGTGGTCTGTAAGTGGTCAAAGTGGAAACTGTAAGCGGCAGCGCGGAGTTCGGAAATTGGATCAGTGAGGGCGCCGCGTCTGAGCTATTTTAACTAATGCAACCAGTGCGCATACAAAACAGGCCAACGTGGGGCCATAACACAGCATAAAATTGGCGCCCAACGTGGGGCTCGATTAACAACGAAAATCGAAACGAATTCACGAAAATTATAAATAAATAAAATGGACAAGGAACAGAAAAGGAAAATAAGACAAAGAAGGGATACTGAAGTTGATGAAAAGAGAGAAATAGAAATAGAAGAAGAGAGAGAAGAAACCAGTGAGATGGAAGAAGACATAATAGATAAAACAGAGGAGGAGATACAAACAGAAGAAACCGAAGAAACGAAAGAGGAGGAAGAGGACATAAAAATGATGTTAGTTAGGATGATGCAAGAAATGAAGAAGACCAATACAGAAATGAAAAAAGCCAATATAAAAATAGAAGGAAAATTAGAACAAAATAATAAAGAAATAAAAAAAACATAGAGAACAAATTAGAAGAAAAATTAGAGGAAAATAAAAGAGAAATAAACGCCAAAATAGAAGAAAAATGGAAGAAACAAATAGTAGGATGGAAAGAATGAATAGGAAAGTAGATGAAAACGGAACAGAAATTTTAAAAATATTTGAAAAGGATAGGAAGGATACAAAAGATTACATAGAAGATAAAATAAAATATGAAACAGAAATAATAGAGGAAAAATCACAAGAAAAAACCATAAATATAGGAAAAACGATACAAAGACATGCAACAGAACAAACAATTAGATTGGAAGAGAAATTAACTGCGATAGACAATAAAATAATTGATGATTGTGTTGATAGACATCTTTTATTGAAAGAGAGAGTAGATAATTGCCACTATGAACAACAAGAAATAAAAAAATACATAGAAGAAGCTGAACAAACACAAAATTCAAAAATCGAAAACCTTATAAAAGAATATGAAAGTAAAATCAAAGAGACAGGAAAAAGGACGTTTATTACATCAGATTATTCAACATTTATGTGGAACAAAGAAACGTTGCCTAAATTTTATGGAGATGATAGAATAAACCCAGTTGCATTCTTGCAAAATATAAAGGAATGTATAAATGAAGTGGGAGACGAGAGGAAAAGAATTTTCCAGAAGATGCAGAGACGTGGTTTAATATGAGATATGAGGAGATAGGAAATTTCGAAGATTTCGAAGGACTATTCTTAGGACAATACTGGAATAGTAATGAACAAAGAAAAGTAAGAGAGAACTTTGGGAGACATTTGGGAAATATAGAACAGGAACCAAGAATGACAAGAGAAAAGTATGTAATAAAAAAATACAGTATTGCGAAATTTTTTACAACGAAATTGTCTGAAGAGGACATAATCATACAATTAGTCCGACACTTTGACCAGGGAATAATACAAGCAGTGGCGTTACATAACGTAACAACAATGACAAATTTTATTAATTTACTAAAACGAGTTGATGCAGCTCAAGAGAAGACGAACACGCAAAACAGAACAGTAAATGCCATACAAGCGAAACCGAACCAAAAAAACAATAGTAATAATAATAACAACAACAATAATGACAACCATCACAACAATAACCAGAATAATAACAACTGTAATAACAATAACCGATATAACAATAATCAAAACAATTACAACAACAACCATAACCAGAATCAACAAAATTTTAATAGAAACAATAATAATTATCATAATACATATAATAGAAATGCAAATACAAATGAAAATCCAAGAAGAGATCAGAGAGCATTTAAACCAAGAGTTGAGGAAAAACCGAAAATGTTTGAAAGAAGAAGAAGCAGTGAAGATTATGAAAGGATAGGAGCAATAACACAGCATAAAATTGACTCCCAAAACGTAGGGCATGTGAGAAACTTTGAAAAATATCCCATAACACTGCAATAAAATTGGCGCCCAACGTGGGGCCATAACACAGCAATATTGTGTTTTGTTTAACTTTTTCACTCTACCAAAGTGAGTAGCACAGTGTCAGCTGTCAAAAACATATTTGAAATTGATGAATTTATAACAATTCAATATCAAAACAGGAAAAAAATGTCACGTGGTCTACGAGACAAAAAAGTTTGGGAACCTCTGATCTAATTGATGATATTTTCGTCCAAGCTTCCTGAACATTTTATTCAATAGAATTTTTTGGACAGTTTCCGGACATTTTTTTTTATCTGTGGTGGTTGCCCAACGGCGTCCTAAGTCAAAGACTTGTCAGGACCTCAGGAGCGGGAGTGTATTTTGAGTGTGTGTAAAGTGTTCCATGGCTTTGTTACTGCCAACCTTCTCGCTTAAATGAAAGAAAGGTAAAAACTGTTCGACTTGTTCAAGCTTAATTTTCAATCATTCCTCAGATGTAACCCTTCTTGGTCTGTGCCTGGTTGCTACCTACCTGCGTAGATAGGCAGAAGTTTTACATTGGAGCGAAACTTTACTCCAATGTTGCCAACCAGCTTCAGTGGGACGGGAGGGTTCAAATCCAAACCGCGAAGGCCAAAACCCATAAGAAAATAGGCGCCACTTAATTTTTTTTTTGAAGGGGGGACAAGGTGAAAATTAAGAAAACCCGTTACATCCAGAACACGTCAATTTACTTAGTCACAAACAACAATCATAAAAAGAATATACACAAATAAATAATATATGGGGAACACAAAAGTTTACAACATATTCGACTTGGTCGGATCCGAACTTCGCATTAAACTATATTAAAATAATTCAAATCGTAACTAGTGCAACAGAATACAAAAGAATGCAATCTCCGGTTATTTGCACGCGTCAACGCACGTCTACTTATATCATATTTAAATTACACCGGCGGTTACGCAATAAGTTGCAAGTTTAATTGCGGCAAAATCAAAGTAATGGATCAAAAGTAAATCCGCGAAATATCGCTCAAAACTAAGAAAAGAAACTATAACGCTCCGACCTTTATTCCTTTGATGTCCGATTCGTTTGTCGGTGTCTTTGCGGAAATGTCGCAGCGGCGCTTTGTAGTGTGCCGGCTTCCGCGTAGATGGGCGAGGGAGGGAACTTCCAACGCCGTAATTCGCGATGCACCTGTACAAACCGGATCGAATTCAAATTCTGTAGACTCTTGGTGAAAACCGATACCCAACGAGAAATAACTCTTGATAAAGGTCCAAGATTAAAGTCTAGGATTAACGATAGCTCACGATAAAAGCCTATAAGCAATGAAATAAAACGAACACATAAGTCAAACCGAGAGTTGCCACGTATAGAACTTACCTCGGTCTGTCACCGAAGCTGGGACAACCACGGAACACGCGGTTTTTCCTGTCTCACAACTGGGTCTAATCAGAGTCGGCAATTAGCCGTAGATATGCACTAACATCCCTTCGATGTAATGGCACGCACAAATAAAAATATTTACGAAAAGAAAGAGACACCTTCTAATTTTACCTCCGGGGAACTTTCTTAGTAACAGTGGGAACCAATCGGCTAAAAGGGCAAAGATCACGCATAATACGCGTCCAGAAGTAGAACTTCGTTATAATTCGTTCAATTCCTCACATACACGCGATTTTGAACTCAAATAAGGATGGATTACGTATATAAAATGAATTTGTTTAACTAAATGAAGGTCCTGTTAGTAGAAATATGCTAAAACGAAAGTTTAAGAAAAATTACGCCGGCGAAATACGGGTATTCCTACACTGACTGCAATGTGTACAACGACGCGGTCCAAGGAATAATCCGACACGTCGAATTTCGCATATACAGGGCGTGTTCGGAACAGAAATGAAGGCTGGACGGTGGCAATGCATATACAGGGGGTATTCAGAACAGGAATGAAAAATGAACTGTAACATGGTATCCAAATCAGTTGAAGGATCTGACTCTCTTTAAATGGACGTTATATTTTAATTCTTTTTTCCTTTGAATCTAAGAACCGCATTTGGTCCTGGTCCTGGTGGACGTGGCACTAAATGCGAATGTTGCAGGAAAATGAAGGAAAAAAATCGAAACCGTTCGTCTTCCAAATAAACCCAACATTCAATCTGCTGCCTGTTTTTTTTTTTGTAAGAAAAAACTCGACAGGAAGTTTTTGAATTCAATCAAATCTGGCTTTTATCTTCAGCTAAAGTATACATACATGCACAGGAATATTTAGAATGTGTACGTACAATATTTTATCTTGTCGGCTAGAATGAACACGTCCCCAATAGAAAAGTTTATCGGGAGTTGGGTATATTTTAATCATCTGTACCCAGGTCTCTAATCAAATGTTTATTCCGTATCGTGTACACTTGATATGAAATATCTACGGTGGAGCCAAAATAATGCAACGCGGATTCTTTCGGTTCGCTCGCGGCATACGAGCTGATGCTGATTATATAATCGCGTGGGCGACGACGGTGTGTTTTGAAAAGCGAAAAAAGAAACTTCGCGTTAACAATCCTGTTTATATATTTGTGTTTTGAATTTATTAATGCCATTCGTTAGCGGTGGTGTTTTTACGCTGATTAATGGCGTTGAGAGATTTCGCAGGTGAATGAAATCAAACGAGAGTGTTTGGACGTCGTAATCCGAAAGGTTAAATAATCAAATGAGGTTTATTAATTATGTGGAATTTATAATGAGGAAAATACGTATGTTGTACCTTTCGGATCGAAATCTCCTCGAATTCTTCACAGGTTTTATTTAAAAACACGTAATAGTAAAACAAGTTGAAGAAATTAACAACTCTAATTGCCCGTACCTACAATTCGAGTTTAACTGTAGCTTTTATGTATGTATTTTATTAAATCACATAATTGCTTCTTGGGTTATATTTCACAATAGTCGTGTGTAGCCTTAAGTGTGGGATAATGAGAGCCTTCAGGCAATAAGAGCCAACCTGGTTTAGGTATAAGTAACAAACGAAAAAAAATGAAATTTGGTGAAGCAGTACTCCCTTCCCGCCCAGGACCCATGGAATATCCATTTATCGCAAAAAAATAATGTGTAGTAATAACAATGAGGACTTGTTTGAAATTAAGACTTGTGTTGTTATTTTTCGTAATTTTTAATCGAGAAAGTAAGTAGTCAGCTGATATTTTTTGGACAACGTTTTGATTTCATATTAGATACTAGGTTGTATATTTTATGTTTCTAATATTATCTCAGAACAGTTGGTTCAGAACTGGAGGTGAGCTCGCTCCGATACGTTCCGGAACAACTCAAAACCGATTTAAATGTAGAGGTGTGTCTACTCAAACGCGACTCACAATCAGACAGGAGGCGTGTCCACTTAGAGATGATTTAAGAAAGAAGGTGAGTTCTCTTAAACGAGATTCTGAACCGGAGGTGTCTCCACTCAGAGGTGGTTTAGGTGTAGAGATGTGCCCACTCGAGAAAAATTTAGAATTGGAGAAAAAAAACATCATATTAATTTTGGCGCTTAAAGTACACTTCCGTGGAATTTTCATAGATGGCGTTACCTGCTTCATAAATGGCGCCATGCCACCTAGGGCACCTATGTATATTAAAGAGGGTAAAGACACATGCGAATCAATCGCCATTAACAGGTCAAATTAAAATAAAAAAGACTTTTTCCGTCCTCTCTTATTTTCTTTCGCCTTAATATAGGTATCCTAATTTCTAAGTATCGAAAAAAATAACGGAGGACGGAAAAAGTCCATTATTTTTACACTTTTTATTTGACTTTGGCCTGGCGCGCTTATGTATTTACCCTCTTTATACAGTGTGTCCCCGGATGGACCTAACCATACTTGTAAACTTCCTTATTTCGCATTTTAAGACGAACAGTCATTCTTCATAGGAAGTTTTGCTTCTTCTAGCAAGTCCTTAGCCACTACCAAAATTACGAAATAACATACAGGATGGTTAGAAAACGAGACAACGTGAAATTGGGTTGAGAGTAAAGTACCTTTTATTTGAAAGGAAAGTAAAAGTGTTACTGGAAAAAGATGTTTGTAAAGTGAATAGAAGCTCAAATATCTAATATGAACGTTGTATCTTAAAGTTGTTTTTTTCTTGTCTTCATTATGATTAAAGTAATAACAACATTATTCAAATTTCAAACATTGACTGACATGAAATCAATCATTTGAGTTAAATCCCAACTGCATTTTTTGTCAGAGATAACTGCGATAATCACGTTAGTTAAATTTATACCTATTAGTTATTAATCATAATGAAGACAAAAAATCACCTTTAAGATATAACATTGAGATTAGATATTTGTGCTTTTATTGACATTACAAACATCTTTTACTTTCCTTTCAAATAAAAAGTACTTTACTCTTAACCAAATTTCACGTCGTCTCGTTTTCTAACCACCCTGTATGTTATTTCGAAATTTTGGCAGTAGCTGAAGACTTGCTAGAAGAAGCAAAACTTTTTATAAAGAATAACTGTTCTTTCTAAACTGCGAAATAAGGAAGTTTGCAAGTACCCTAGCGCCACCACAAGCAATTGAGAGTAGAGTGAAAGAGTGAGAGAATTGGAGATGTGTACACTCAAACACGATTTCTAAATCATCTACCAGCAGTATATCCACCCAAAAATGACTTAGGCCCGATTTTTTCACCTCCAGTTAACTTTATCTGGCGATTAGTTCCCATAGTAACGATTGTGATCACAATTGTTACTATGGGAATAAACCGTCAGATAAAGTTAAGGGCCCACCTCCCTGGGTTCACTCAAACGCGATGGTGATTCCACTTAAAGATGATTTAGATATAGAGGTGTACTCTCTCAAACACAATTCAGAGTAGGAGGTGTGTCCATTTAGGGATGATTTAAGAATGAAGGTGAGTTCATTGAGTAGATGACTCATTCAAGAGGAGGTACTCCGTGTCGGTTCGTTTGATCTTTGCCGAGTGGTTTCTATGCCCTAGAAACAGTTGTCCCTTTAAATTGGCGTAGGTGAAATACCGGGGAAATGAACGACGGCATGGCACAAGGTTTTTACCAATCAGATTATCGCAGACACAATTTTTGCCCGGAAACATACGGTAGCATACGAAAGGGCATTTAAATTGGCGTAATTTGCACTTCCTTGTTCAAGTGGTTTCCCTTGTATAAGTATACAACTACTCTTTGCTGGGGGTGTGTACATTGGAATACAATTTCTCAACCGTCAACTAGAGGTGAGTCCACTCGGACACGATTTAATAACGGAGGTGCGTCCACTCAAAAGGGATTTAGAAACTATTGGAAGGTGGAGCTGTGTTTAATCAAGAACCATGTAAGTAAATAGATAGAAGTGAAAGTACTCGAGTCGTAATTGTGCGAGGTGGTGCCATCTATGAAAGTAACACGAAACTGTGTATTTTAAGTGCCGAATTGAAACTAGCAACTAACGTCGCGTTGTTTTTTCTTTTTACCAGGAATCCTATCTACCTTGAAAATCACAAGAAGTGGTGCCCGTCTATGCAAGCAAAATTGTTTTTCAGGCGTCAAATTTAAATCGCAAGTGTCGCCATCTATAAAAAAATTGCAGAACTTTCCGGATCTTAAGCACCGACTTAAATTATGAAAGGATTTGCTTTTTGGAAAGTGGCATTGAACTAGTTTTTTATTAGGAATTCTTCCACTCGAATACTAATTGGTTGAGGTGGCACCATCTGTGAAAATATTACAGAGCTGTATTTTAAGCGCCAAACTTCAACCAGCGAAGCATTAATTCTCTCTTAACGGTAACGTCGAACTCATTTTTTATGAGGATTCCTATCGCTGGAAAATTACATGAAGTGATGCCATCTATGTAAAATTTTGTGAATCTGTAATACTTAAACATGGCCAACTACATTAACATTCACTGACGCGTATGTATGGCCGTTTCAATTCGACTTTTAAAAATTTTGACAGTACTCCACTCAGGGCCTCTTGTGAGTTTTTAAGTAATTGCAGTTGTCATTAAGTTAATGTCAGTAGTTTTGTAGTATCCTTAATAGGGAGCGCTGAGGGGAGTACTCGACGGCATGCTTTCTCGAACCGAATTTTAGGCGAATTGAAACGGCCATACATACACGTCAGTGAATGTTAATGGAGGTGGCCATGACTTAAATCGCAAGTGGCGCCATCTATAAAAAAATTTCAAAACTTTCCGGGTCTTAAGCACCAGACTTAAATTTTGAAAGTATTTGCTTTTGGGAAAGTAGCATTGAACTAACTTTTTATTAGGCATTCTTTCACTCGAATCCTAATTGGTTGAGGTGGCGCCATCTATGAAAATATTACGGAGCTGTATTTTAAGCGCCAAACTTCAACCAGCGAAACATTAATTCTCTCTTAACGGTAACGTCGAACTCATCTTTTATGAGGATTCCTATCGCTTGAAAATTACATGAAGTGGTGCCATCTATGCAAAATTTTGTGAATCTGTAATACTTAAATCGCAAGTGGCGCCATCTATAAAAAAGTTAGAACTGCGGATCTTAAGCACCAGACTTAAATTATGAAGCTATTTGTTTTTTTTTTAAATAGCATTGAACTGATTTTTTATTAGGCATTCTTTTACTCGATTACTAATTGGTTGAGGTGGCGCCATCTATGAAAATATTACGGAGCTGTAGTTTAGGCGCCAAACTTAAACCAGCGAAACATTAATTCTCTCTTAACGGTAACGTCGAACTCATCTTTTATGAGGATTCCTATCACTTGAAAATTACATGAAGTGGTGCCATCTATGCAAAATTTTGTGAATCTGTTACATTTCAATCGCAAGTGGCGCCATCTATAAAGCACTCCACTCCGGATCTTAAGTACTAGGCTTGTATTATGAAACTATTTGCTTTTTTGAAAATAGCATTGAACTAATTTTTTATTAGGCATTCTTTCACTCGAATACTAATTGGATGAGGTGACGCCATCTATGAACATATTACGGAGCTATATTTTAGAAAATTATGAAATTATTTTAGAAAATTATGAAATTATTTGCGTTTCGGAAAGTAGCATTGAACTAACTTTTTGTTAGACATTCTTTCACTCGAATCCTAATTGGTTGAGGTAGCGCCATCTATGAAAATATTACCGAGCTATATTTTAAGCGCCAAATTCAAACTAGCAAAGTATTAATTCTTTCTTAATTATATTCTTTATGAGGATTCCTATCACTTGAAAATCACATGAAGTGGTGCCATGTGAGCACTTGTTTCAAATTAAGACTTGCGTTGTTATTTTTCGTAATTTTGAATCGAGAAAATAAGTAGTCAGCTAATATTTTTTGGACAACGTTTCGATTTCATATTATGTACTAGGTTGTTCACATATTTTATGTTTCTAATATTTGCTTTCTCGTTTATCTATGCTTTTCTTCTAGTTTTCATACCTAAAATATTAATGCTGTCTGGGGTAATGACAGCCAAGTTATTATTACCCACAGGTGACTCTTATTATCCCTGATATCATAAAAGTACGTTTTGTTATTGAAGATACCGAGGACTCCTAAAAGAACCACACTGTGCACGTGTGCACTAGTTGGATATGTGATTTTTGCACCTAACACTTCAACAAGTATGTTAAAGTACTTTTATTATTGTTTACGTATTTTTCTCAGCGTTACGTTTTATGTTGTGTTATGAAAGTAAAGTGTATTATATACTTTATTAACTGCAGCAGCTATTTGTTAAAACAAGTTTATTTAGACAGCAGTCGGTGTACCTTCTTTCATGGTTCCCATTACCGCAACATGTGGGCAACAAGATTCAATTCCATTTTCATTTTTAATGAATATATTATAATTTCTGTTAATGACAGGTTACGTCATTTTAATGGTTTTTCCTTAAACGAAACATCATAAAATTGTGAAGAGAATACGCTTTATATCTTTCAAAATATATTGTTTTTCCCCCATCTCCCCTAGTATTGCCCCAAAATCTATGAATAGATGATGAACCCATGCGCAAGTTCTTTTCCATTATTTTCTTTGATCTGTCATACAGCAACGTTTGGCTTTTATGAAACGCCAACCAATTTAGAACGTTTGCCAAAATCTTCAGAGGAATATGTAGCGGACCAGTTGTACAAATTAGAATTTTGAAAAATCATTAATCGTTTCAAACTGACATCGCTATTTTTTCGGCCAAGTTCCTCAACCAGACTTTCATAAAGCGTGATTGTCTACTAATTTTATTTTCCAAGTACAACACAGCTGCTGGAATTGACCAGATGGAGTATCTGCTGTGCTTATTTAGCATTCTGCGGTCTTAACAATGTAATGAACTTTAATTTATGTATATAATTAATATCAGAGAAACGTAATGTTAAACCATCATAATCAGATTACAAATTTCTCGACTTAAACAAAACAATAATGTGTTTTGCTGGGCTCGAGAGTCGTGCCTGAATGCGACGCGAAGTTATCGGGTGAGCTGGCCGCGTGGGCTCCCAGCTCGTTAAGGTTTTACGAATTCCCAACCGAGATTTATTTTTGTTTAGTCCAGCACTTATCGCGCTAATTAATATCTGCAGGTTCTCTTATTGTGCGCCTCAGAATGTTAATACATCATACTTGTTACATGTGGTGGCGTTTCTTGTCGTTTGTATTAATTATCGCTCTTGATGGGTAATGGGATAATAAATAACAACACGCTGCACTTCCTGTACTATCCACACACGTTCTTACCCAGTCGCCCAAAGAAATCATCAACTGTATTGACCGGATCACCACAGCATGAGTGTGGATTATTACAAATGTAAAATAATTATTATACTCTAGTTTGGTATGTTCCTATGTACTCGTATTATGAAATGTAAAAAAATACAATAATTTCTAAAAGCGTACACAACTAAACGAACTAAATTGTCTGTACACAAAACAATTAACAGGCGTAGGCTACCGCAGAGTAAGTCCTTCGACAGCTCTCAACAAATTACGCGTTCGCAATCGAACACCAAACACACGCCTTTTATGAGGGTAATATTGACCCTGAATTTCCGCAGCAACTTAAAATACTAATAAAAAAACATAAAAACCTCGTCCGAGTGCAGTTAATTCGAAATTTTAATTCAACATTTATTTATACGAAACCGGCGTGAATTTTCGAACTTCATTTTGTTTCTAGAAAACGGTGAACCAATTCACCAACACTTTTGTTTATTTTAATCTAAACTATCGTGATATCTGCACTCGAGCAGAACGTCTTTTTTTCACGGAATTTTTTCATTCTCAAAATTATAAATTGAATCGTTTATAAGTTTATGCCTCGCCCTAAAAGCTGTTTCGTAATCTGATAGAGTACGGATCAATACAAAACAGATTAATTAATTGCAATACCCTACATACAGCGTGGAATTTAACGACACGTTGTAAAATTAAAAACTTTTAAATATTTACAAGGGTTATCTACTTTCAAATTAAACACGAAGTCCTGACCTGCCTTAAGTCTAATCACCTGTGTGCTAGGACATGGTTTTTAAAATCATCGGGCATTTATTACTTTATGACTTAGCAGACGACAGATAATAACTGTAAACACGCTCAGCCTGGGACATCCAGTGCCCTCTCAAACAATTTCTAAGAAAAAGAAAAATAATTTTTATCCAGGTAATGCTTAATGGTATATAACAAATTTTCTTGTATTTTCTTGAGTACTATCCGTGGTTTTAATTAATGACATAAGTTGAGTAACACCCTGTATTATAAAACAACATTTCCACTCTGAAATGTCTTATGAAATGTGTATTTTATATTATTTGTTCTGTTTTGGTTCTTAAACATAAAATTTTTTAAAAATCTCAGTTATTTTTTAATTTATATGTTTTTTGACAGTTGGCAACATTGGTTGGCGCTTAAAATAATTTCAAACAAACGACAATTTGGAGGTTATATTTATAATTTATGAGATGCTAACAAATACATATAATTGCAAACATACAGGTCTTGTAAACTTCCAGCCAACTCTCGTCATTCATATTTATGACGTATTGCTATAACAATGTTGCCAAGTATTGAAGTGTTTACGTATGATCGGTGGTTGACGGTGTATAGGTTATGTACGTGTTGTATATTCACAGTAAACACATCTGACGTTAGTGATAATTGAAGCGGTGGCATCATTGTAATTTTCAAAAACTTGTAGTAACAAAATGTTACTAAATTTCAACGAATACATCGTACGCTACATCTTGAGTTCAGTTGGTACTGGTTTAACGTCATTAATGACGAAAGTTGACAAGTACTTACGTCAATTTGAAAGTTATTTTTGTAATTTGAGATTTCTGGGAATGTAGCTAACCTAACAAAATAAAATTTTGAGTCTTTATGCTCGGTTGCACCAACTTTTTAAGCAGAGCTTAAATTTAAGTTATGTTTAGAATGTGACATTTACGTATGGTCAGTATAATGTCAAATAAATTATAATTGACATTTAAACTTCAACTTAAGTATCAATTAGAATGTGACTAACATTTCGTTAAATCTATAAATTATGTCAGAGTCTAAACACCACTTAAATTTAAGCTCTGCTTAAAAAGTTGGTGCAACCGGGCATTAATGAGTTACTTTATGAATCCCAAAATGATTTTTGAGCGTAATTTAACTTAATTCCGTGCGTTGTTAATTTGAAGGTATTTTTAAATGCAACGTTGCCTTGTAATTCACACGAAAACATATTTATGTATGTACCTATATGTCAAATAATCTAAATTGAGAGGGGGACACATACACTTACATATACATATGACCAATGATTTTCCGGACACCTGTATAAAAGATGCAATTACAAAAAGTTTGATTTTATAACAAATTCGTAAAAATATTTTCTAATATATTTAATTGAACGGTCCACCGTTGCTATTTTGTTTAATTTTTGAAGCTAGAAATTAGCGTTCTGAATTTCAAAACAAAAAAACAATTGCATTAGTTTTTGTCAAAATATTTGTACAATTAAAAAATAAATAAATAATCTAAAGAGATTTTCGAATGAGTAGGACATGTTCACGCATAAAATCAAGTTGTTTAAATAATTGACAATTGACAATAATTTAGACAACTTGAACATGACCAATTCAAGGAGTGTTGGTATCACCGATTGGATTACAAATTGTATCACTCACATAGAATCCAAGCGTGCCAGGCAGGAGAGAAATGAACAGTGTCGCCAACATGGGATTATTTCCCTAAATAGTATAGAATATAATAATATAGAACAGTATTCTGGTGTTTTTAAAAAATGTCAACTCTATAGGCGAGTTTTCGCGATAGTAAAGTTATAACTTTGATAGCAAAAAGTCGTTTTCGCGGATAAAGTTTTAACTTTAACCGGAAGTGCCGCCGTGTTCAGTTTCAGTCAAGTTATAACGTTGGTCAAGAGGTGGTCAAGAGCCAAAACGTTATAGGCCGAATTGCACCAACATCGTTCAACTCTGAACTTCGTTTTATTCCCATAGCAATAACTGTAAATACAATTGTTACCATAGTAATTGAACCAAGTTCAGAGTTGAACGACGTTGGTACAATTCGGCCATAGACGTCATAGAACTGTCACTGCTTAAATTTGGTTAGGTGTGATCTTATTCAGTCCGATTATGCTCTGTTAAGCATCTGGCAAATACGGTCTCTTTTTATTTCTCCCAGATGTCTCCCTTCTCTGTCTCGAACTGTATCTCGATCAACATACAAAATTTCCCTCCTATCGACTTCCACAACTGGATTATCCCATTCATCCCTGAAGACATAACAGAAGTTGTGCACTACAAATGCTGCATTAGCTGTTTCCACAGTTTTTTCCATGGAGTAAGAGTTTATATATTACAGTCGTCTCCAACGACCCTTCACTAAACCGAAAGCGTGTTCTATGTATACATATAGTACGACTCTTATTCAACATATAATTATGGCGTGTCTTCTCTCTGGTTATGTTTGGAGTGTCTCTATATGGAATGATAAGCCATTCTCTAAGAGGAAATGCTTGATCTCCTAAGATATGCATGTCCCTAAACATTTGAACTGACAATCTTCAAGTAAAAACGATTTTCGTTTTCGTGATAACTTAAAGTTGGAACTATAGAGATGTCACTTAAGTTACTTTTAGTTATAACTTCGCGTTTTAACTTTGTACCGCGAAAACTCGACTTATGTTGCTAATGGTACTGATTATTGAAAGGGCAGTTATAAAAACAATTGACAGTAAGCAGTGTTGCCAGCGCTAATACAATTGTAATGGATCTATTACTTTCTATAATTAGCTATTACGCCTATGAAAAATCTGTTACATTTCCCAACATAATTTATTTGTATTTATATTTTCGGAAAACTCGTTTCTTTAGTTCTTTAGAAATTTATTTAACTCATGTTTAACTAGTAGGCATTTTATTATCTTGATGTTGGTAGTGTGAGCAACTGATCACAGTATAAGTAATTGCCCAGTAGCGTCACTTAAACGTCAGTGTCAAAAAAAGCCGCCATACTGTTTGACAAGACTTTTTAAACTATGTAAAACTGCTACCGACCATAAATTGAAAATTATTTGAAATGATCACTCATTGTTAATCATACCTACAGTAAATATTGTTTGAAAAGCTAGGATAGCTGCTTGCATAGAAAAGGGTGTCACAGTTAGACAACAAATTGCTCAGAATTTCAGCGTTAACAAAAATACTGTTACTGACTTGACAACAAAGTAAGTTTCCAGATAATAAAATAATGGAAACTGTAATTTGCAAATCGGTAGGTATCATCAAACAAAATGGCAAATGTGACAGTTATACTCGAGTGTGGTTCTTATACTGTGAAGTGACTGCGTGAACTGATTGACAGTATTGCCAATTGTTGGCAATTTTCTCCCTAAATTTAGGGGTAAATTTTTCTGAAAGAGGTTTTTTAGAAGAAACATTATTTTAATGTTATTCTTAGAAGAGGGAAAATAATAAATGTTTTAAAATCATCTTTATGACAGACGCAGAATGGACGCGCTCTAAACGCCCCGCCGACGCTTTCAACTGTCAAAACGAATTATTGACAGTTGTACACAACAGAGTCGGTAATAGTGAGTGCGCACAATAGCAGTTACGCTTTAAGGCCGATTCCCACGAGAGCTGCATAGCGGTAAAGTTGTAAAGCAGTGCGACGTCCATTGGTACATTCAAATTATAGATCGTTGGCGCCATAAATCTACCAATGGGCGACGCACCGCTTTACAACTTTACAACTATACAGCTCTCATGAGAATCCCATGAGGCCTTACATCAGTTGTTTTTTTACAATTGATTACTATAACACAGTATACACTAATAAAGACGATATTTCCTCGTATTAAAACAGTAGTTTAAAATGAAAGAAAATCATAAGTCATTAATATTGTCACTTGTCCGTTGCAGGAATTCTTCTATGGTGTAGAAACAGTTTATTGTTAAATAATCTTTTAGCGTTTGTTTGAAACGAGACATAAATAGGTAACGATCTCCAGCTCACAAGCAAGTGATTTTAGGCCGATTGTCAACGAATCAGTAGGATTTAGTCTCAGGGAAGGCACTGTAAGATTTTGACCCGTGCGTAGGTTATAATTCTGAGCTTCTTGTCTAGAACTGAACTCACTTAAATTATGATACATTTCAATTATTTGCTTGGGTATTTATAATATTTTTAATTCTGACGATGACAAAGAGGTCTTCTATATGTTTTTGCCAGGTAAGTCTTGAGTGTAAACGAATCCCCAAGAATTTTGTAGACTTTCATGAAGTTAGATTCCTATCGGCAGTAAAGGTATTTATTATAGTTTTCTCAAGTGAGTTTGTTACAGTTAAACCAATCATTTGCCTGTGCCTTCATTAATTGTAGTCTTGCCTCTTTATCCATATCATTCGTTGCCAAGGTTGTGTCATCAGCTGCCAGAGATAAGTCATTAATAAATATTGAAAACAACATGGGACCTAAAATAGACCCTTGAGATACACCTGTCTCAATTCTGCATAAGGAACTAGGTTCTTCTTGATGGTATATGTATTGCCTTCTATTGGAAAGATATAACTTTAATAGATTATATGCCTTTGAAACCGTAGTAGCTAAGTTTATTCAGTAATACATCATGAGGTAAACTTGCGCTCAATAAAAGTGACCCATCACATTGAAATTTAATGACGTTTTGATTACGTACATTTACATAGTGTGTACCAACCTTGCAGACACGATATGACAGCTCCAATAATAGGGGTGTGTTCGACATTACGCTCGGGGCACGCTCTGAGCAGAAGTGTGAGGGAAAGCGAATGAGTTTCAGTGCATGTAAGAGTGAGACAAAGGAGGACCCCGAGCGCTCCTAATATAGTACTTTGACAGATCGAAAGGAAATTTACAATACAAAAAAAGAATGGGTCAGTTATTTTGCCCGCAAGTTTACACAGTCAAAGGCTTTTGTAAGGTTACGGATTATCAGTAAAATAGTTTCCGTTTTGCCTTCAGCGCATGTGTTCGATAAAAAAGTCAAATTTCATGCGTTTTCATACATTGTGACAGTTGACATTAGCCAGTGTTGCACCAACTCTAATTTATAATCACTAAATTCTTTCTAAAAACATCACTCCACATGTGAAATAATTGCGCCCCAGCACAAGTATTTTCCGACTTATAATTCGTGTCGTGAAAGCAAATAGCAACAATGCCGCTGCCTCATATTCAATGTTGGTCGTCGGGGTTGCAATGGAGTTCTCGGGCTACTGTTCTGCTGATGAGGCCCCAATTAGGGCCGAAATAGCTATACAGAATATGCTCGGGGGCCCCATTGCGATCCTGACGACTCGCAACCAACATTTACATCACTCCACATGGTTAATTTTACTCTCTCAACTTTTCCGATATTATTCTCTGAAATTGTCAAACTATAGCCAGACTTAGCAAACCACAATTCATTAATGTTGGTTCAGAATTAATATGGTTCTAGAAATTTTTATTATTTTTATTACTTTTATTATGCGGTGCTACTGATTTTTGAAAAATTGTTCGAAAAAAAGAAGTAAAACGTTTTTAATTTAATGTTTTATCTAATATTTCGTTACAAGTTGTTTTGTTACCTACGACACCTCAAATTGATACTTCCTTTTTTGTTGAAGGAAGCGATTCATAACGTGTCGTGTCGAGTAAAATAGTGTTTAAAAATGCGAGATATGATCTGTTGTCTTTCGATCACGCAAAATTAACGCCTAACATCATGTTTGACAACGTGAAATTGGATACCGTGGCATTCCACAAAATGATCAATAAGTTTAAATTAATTCCACGTAAAATATTCCATAAATAAAAGTATAAGAGATAAATTCTAAGAATTTTTAAAAAATTGTTTAAATGGAAATTAAATTTAATCATATTATTAATTTTAATTCATATTATTTTTATGTGTTGATCATAGAAATATTTTTTCAGAATTAGAATCGTGATCGAGTACTTGAAGGTAAAAAAAAATGTTTTCTGCATTACGACACTGCCGTAATTAGAAAAGAATTTTACACGTTGATTGAATATTCATTTCCGTTCTCGTTATCGGCGTTTTCTGAATGGAAAAATCGTAACTCTAAGCAAAGGTCGCGCAACGTCGAGGCGTAGTTGAAAGTGCAAAAAAACTACATTCATTCATAATCGTTTCATTAATGAATCTCTTATCGACAATTGTTCGCAAATAATTCGATTCAGAGCGGAATTATGTTTGTGTTATTAACGTCGTAAACTCGCGATTTATAAATAGACACGGAAATTTATTGCTAATTCGTTATTTTATATTCCATAAAAACCTTGTCGTTCATTATAAGGTCAAATTAGTTTAAACAGTTTTAACAGATTTCTTAATTGACACAAAGACTATACAGTCAGAGTTTAGATCTCTTAGGCCCGATTTTACAATCGTCAGACAAGCATAACGTGACGTAGGTGTGACGTAGATATGGAGGAACATTAAAGGATATGTGGCGAACAGTTATTCCGTTCTTATTCCACGATTGTAAAACTGGGCCTTAGCCAGGTACTTGGGGCGCAAGAAGTTTAGATCGAATGAGTAGGTAATAGAAGCGGTGCAAGATTGACTATGCGTACAACCAAAAGAATTTTTCTCTGTCGGTATTTGCAAGTTGCCTGATCGTTAGAATGAGTTTATATTAAAGGAATTTGTTTGATTAACTTTGTGTTATTATTATCGCTGTATAAGAAAGTCCAGGTCAAATCTATACTCCCCCCGTAGATGGTGTTAATATAGAATCAATTTTGAATTATGGAAACACCGAAATGCATAATATATTTTTTATATTCACCCAGTACTGTTAAAATGTACTTAATAATAAAGATTTATTACTTCTGCACCTGAGGCAGACGTAATAAACATTCTCGTTCTATGTCGTGTGCAATTTTACTATGCAATGATAAATTAGTTCATTACGTTGGGAAAAGTCTTCTATTTTATTCTATTTTATTTGATCGCATTCCTCGCTCTAACAAGCAACCGGAATAAACGGCTAACGACTTTTAATCACTTTTAAGAGTGCAACAGTTTAAGTTATTTGCCCGGCGTTAACGTTTTGTGCAAAGCTTCCGTTTTTGTTACAGGTTCTGCAACAGGCGGGGAATGTCGAACGTCTCGGCAGATTTCTGTGGTCATTACCGGCCTGCGACAAACTGCACAACAACGAATCCGTTCTGAAAGCGAAAGCGATCGTCGCCTTTCACAGGGGCAATTTCAAGGAACTGTATCGCATACTGGAAAGTCACACTTTTAGTCCGCACAATCATGCGAAACTGCAGGCCTTATGGCTGAAAGCGCACTACATCGAAGCAGAAAGACTCAGAGGTTTGTTTGTTCATATTTTTTATATGCTTGAATTGAATACGTTGCTTATCCTGAAATATAATTATAATACGAGCTGAGAAAATGTAGATCTAAGAAGTAGGGATGTTCAGAATCGAATCGATTTATAGTTGAATCGATTCTTTGCAAGCGATGCATCGAAAGAATCTAAATCGATTCTACGTGTTTGAATGGAATCGACTCATCTGAATCGATTCCACACAAACGATTGAATTGAATCGATTCCATTGGAACACGTAGAATCGATTCGATTCTTTCGATGCATCGCTTGCAAAGAATCGATTCAATTATAAATCGATTCGATTCTGAACATCCCTACTAAGAAGTAAACAAATCGGCCAGAAGCAAATGGATTTAGGTCCTACTAGGTTCTTATGATTTTTTTTTTCTGTTTTTGGATTAGGACGACCCCTCGGTGCCGTAGGAAAATACAGGGTGCGAAGAAAATTTCCCCTGCCCAGGACGATTTGGGACGGAGAAGAAACGAGTTACTGCTTCAAGGAGAAGTCGAGAAGTGTCCTGAGGGACTGGTATTCCCACAATCCTTACCCGAGCCCGAGAGAGAAGAGAGAACTGGCAGAGGCGACGGGGCTCACCACGACACAAGTCTCCAACTGGTTCAAAAACAGAAGACAACGCGATAGAGCCGCGGAACACAAAGACAAGTAAGTTCCAAATTAATTTATAATTAAAGTTAACTCACGTTAGACTATGTAGACAGCGCGGCGCAAGCTCATAATTACACTAATCGTCAATTTTGATAAAATATAGTCTCAGTTTTCTTCTTTTAATTCGTACGATTCGGTTGATTAAAGAATTAATTTAATTTAACCTTGAAGAAACCATCAGCTGATGTAGATCTTCTCTTCAATAATTTCTTCTCTTTTTCTACTTGTAACAGTCATCGTCATCCTCAAAGCTACTTTGACCACTTTCTTTTAGTTTTAGAACCGAAATCATAATAAAATCTGATAGGTTTCTTGTTTCACATCAGTTAGGCACAATATTTATGAACAATTTATATTTGCATAAGCAAATTAAAACAGGAAGGCTGAGAATCCTATCATCCACATATGAGACATGGACAATGGACATCTTTATAACAGAGTGCATGTAAGTATCAAACATGTATCGAATGACTAAGGGCCTTAAGCCACAAGTTGATAAAAGTGAGATCAAATTAGAGCATTAAAGACATATGAAAACATAAATAAAAGAATTGAACAAATAATGTCGGAAATGTAGTTTTGACATGAGAATGGTCAAAAAAGAGGAAAAATGAAAATGGGAGCGGTAGAGACAGACTATTTACTCCGAAATTCAAGAACGTCTAAATTGCAATGAGAAAATAAGACCTGGAACGTCAAGAATTTTATTGCATGACACTTCGATTTCTAGAGATCTAATTGAGAGAGATTAGCAAAAAAAAATCGTGCTTCCTGGTTTGACCCAAATGACACCCTCACAGTTCGTTTTACGATTAACAAAACCCAAATGACATTTTCTTTGACATTAAGAAGACCTTCTCTGCAATTTCTTTAACAATTAAGAAGACTTAAATGACATTAAAAAAGTCCAACTGACATTCTCTGCAATTGTTCTACAATTAAGACCTAAGTGACATACATATTTTGCAATATGTTTTGTATTGACAAGAGTAAAATGATTTCTTTAGAATTAAAAAGACCCAAATGACTTTTTAATTTTTTTATAGGGATTAGAAAGACCCGAATGACTTTTTTGCTATCACATAGACCCCAATGACCTTCTTTGCAATCACAAAGACCCCAATGACCTTTTTCGCAGTTCGTTTCTGATTAAGGAGAATCAAATGAGATTTTCTGCATTTTGTTTTGTGATTAAGACCCAAATGACATTTCCTTCATTTAAAAAGACCCAAATGACTTTTCATTATAATTTGTTTTATGACTAAAAAGATCCAAACGACATTTTCTGCAATTTATTTTTACATTGAGAAGGCCAAAATGATCTTTTCTGCATTTTTCTCGACCAATAGAAAGACCCAAATGACATCTCTAGCATTTGTTTTATAATTAATAGCTGTGTCACATTTTACAATATACTCTTTGTGATTAACAGGATTAAAATGACCTTCTTTGCAATTTGTTTAGAATCAAGGAGACCCAAATGACGTTTTTCAATTTTTCATAAGGATTAAAAGATCAGCATGACATTTTCTGCAATTTACTTTAACATTAGGAAGACCTGCAATTACTTTAACGATTAAAAAGACCCAAATGACTTTTCATTGTAATTTGTTTTATGACTAAAAAGATCCAAATGACATTTTCTGCAATTTTTTTTACATTAAGAAGGCCCAAATGACCTTTCTTGCATTTTCCTTAACGATTAAAAGACCCAAATGACGTTTCTGCATTCGCTTTATAACTAGTACCTAAGTGACACATTTTGCAATATATTATTTGTAATTAACAGGATTAAAATGATCTCTTCTGCAATTTGTTTAGAATTAAGAAGACCCAAATGACTTTTTCAAATCTTTCATGAGAATTAAAAAGGACCGGTCGCGCGACCTTTTCTGAAATTTGTTTGCGACTAACAATAAGAAGAAGACATTAGGAAGAGCACATTTTAATGAAACTAACAGTTTAAAGATAATTTGTTTATTATTAACAACAGAACACACGTACTTACATACACTGTCATGTCTAACTACGCTCAGTCGGTAACGAATGCATATTACAGGGATCTTTAATTTTACATTTCAGTTTCCTTTTTTATTTTTTTATCATTACATTAATTTCTAACATGTTCAACTTTTTAAAAAGACCTGAACGACCTTTTTTACAATTTGTGCCATAATTAATACCCAAGTGACATTTCATGCTACTTACTTTATGACCAACAATATGATCCAACGAGTGACACTTTCCTGAATGACATTTTCTGCAATTTGTGCCATAATTAAGACCCAAATGACTACTTCATGACTAAGATCCAAGGGACGATTTCTCTAAATTGTTTTAAGTAGATTCGAGCGACACTTTCTGCAATTTATTTTATGATTAAGACCCAAAAGATGTTTACTTTAAATAGTTTTAAGATTGGAGAAGGTCCAAATGACATTTTCTGCAACCTCTTTTACGATCAAGACCCGAATGATGTTTTATGATTAAAAAAAACTCAAATAATGTATCTCACAATTTACATAGCGATTAAGAAGACCCAAATGAGAAATGTTCAACTTTTTACAAAGACCTGAATGACCTTTTTCTTACAATTTGTGCCATAATTAAGACCCAAATGACATTTCATGCTATTTACTTTATGGCTAACAATAAGATCCAAGGGAAGATCCGAGTGACATTTTCCTGAATGACGTTTTCCGCAATTTGTGCCATAATTAAGACCCAAATGTCTTTACTTTATGACTGAGATCCAAGAGACAATTTCTTTAAATTGTTTTAATTGGATTCGAGTGACACTTTCTGCACTGCAGCTAATCTGCAATTTATTTTATGATTAAGACCCAAGAGACGTTTCCTTTAAACAGTTTTAAGATAAGAGAAGGTCCAAATGACGTTTTCTGCAATCTCTTTTACGATTAAGACGTTTTATGATTAAAAAAGAACTTAAATAACGTATCTCACAATTTACATAGCGATTAAGAAGACACAAGTGAGAATTGTTCAACGTTTTAAAAAGACCTGAATGACTTTTTTTTACAATTTGTGCCATAATTAAGACCCAAATGACATTTACTTTATGACTAACAATAAGATCCAAGAGAAGTTTTAAGAAGACCCGAGTGACACTTTCCTAAATGACGTTTCCTGCAACTTGTGACAAAATTAAGACCCAAATGACATTTCATGCAATTTACTTTATGACTAAAGGCCTTTTCGAAAACTTAAACTGCTTGATCGGGTTTCTTAGGTCTTATAAGAGAACCGTTCGGAAACTTAACGCGATCGAATGACTTGCGTTCGAAAACTAACAGTTAATTTCTCGGATCTTATCAGGTTCACAACCGGGTTTACGTTTTCATAACCCTGCCATTTAGTTGAATATTTGTTGAATATAACCTCAAATTGTCACGTCTTGTCACTGCAGTAAGAAAGATCAGACGAATGCAAGGTAAATATTTACATAATTTAGCTTGTTTATATTATTATTTTTGTTTATATTATTTTCTGACGCTTGCAAGGACATTCAATGAAACGTTCGCACGTTCGTAAACCCTGTCAAACCCGAGCGGTTCGGTTATAGAACAGGTTAACCCCATCAGGTAACTATTTAAATTCGATCTACAACCCAATCATAGTTTCCCAAAAAGCCCTTTGGAGGCAAGGGACAATTTCTTTAAATTGCTTTAAGTTTTAAGAAGACCCAAAAGACATTTTCTGCAACTTGATTTATGAATAAGACCTGTGAGACATTTCCCTTAAATTGAAACAGTAATCAAGCGAAGAGAGAAGGAAAGATGAAGTGATTTGGACATCTCCTATGAATCTTCACGGTCATGAATCATGACCAAAGTGACTGTTTACTTGCAAACCATCACATGATAGTCCCCCTAGGTCATGGAATGACGAAATAGAGACTGGATGTGGATGACGATCGATAGGCAGGTCGTAGAATAAAGAAATGAGATATGTAACTATTTGTTAAAAAAGTTGAGGATCAAAAAGAAAGGATTGTGACTTGAATGGAAAGAACGGTCTCAAATTACAAGGAACAAAATAACGACCTTGCTAATGCTGTCCTAGGTGAAATATATTATTAGCTTCTTTCCTAATCCCGAACGAAACCTACGGAATAAGTGGGTGTGAAGAATTGGATTGTGGTCGTCTACACAGTTGCGGTGTTGCGGCATTGCGGACCGGGTGTCGGATGTCGGGTCATATGACTCACGTGCTATTTCTGGCGTCGCCGTCGGCTTAGCGTAACCTGGCGTCGTCTCTAGCCCACTTCTCTAATTTCCAAACAAATATTCTTTCTGTGCCGACGACTACGGCCGGCGACGTCGTAGTCTGCTTTATATTTATAAATCTAAATCGCAGCCCGCCTAGCTTTTGTGACCTGCCAGGAATATTATTATTACAAGTTACAACACGTTTGCCTGAAACTGCGTAATTGCGTCTCTTTTTCGGAGGTGTTCGATGCCGAAAATTTATTTTTAGGCATCGGTTTGCTTGACCACTGCTCGCCGTAATTCGATAAGCAACTGCCAAGAGAGACTTACTTTTCTAAAATCTATCCAATTTATTTGTTTTTTTAACCCATGTGAGCATAACATAAACCATAAAATAACAATTACTACTCACTCACAAATTATATAATCTATTACAAAAGATTCATAGAAAGACAATCTCTGTATGGGATCACCGGGCAGCAATATCATGCGGTGAGAATAGAGCTGAATATCTTTACGTAACAATTTGTGGCACGTTCCCACAAGAAGCTCAATCTGTTGTGATAATTGGCGGATGGAGGCGCCATTACGTCTTGCAGTTTCGATAACCTCGTCAGTACATTTTCGTGGTTGACCTGTTGTTTTTCTTCGGAAAAGACGTCCAGTTTCACGAAAGAACTGCACACACCAATGCAGGTTGTCTTCGAGTGTTTTTTGGTCCATAATAACATCGGGGACTTCAACTCTAAACTCTTCCAAGCAGTTTCGTACTCAGTATACCCATGCCCCATCGATTTTTGAACTAATAACTTTCAATCACAACGTAATCTAATGTAAATAGCATTTTGTAATGCAGTAAATGAGTCCTGAAAACCAACAAACAACGCAAACAAACACGAAAACACTTACTCGACAGTTGACAGGACGAATGACACTAGTGACAATTCCGTTCTTGGCGAGCTTAAGCTACGACATGCCTTTACGAAAACAATGCTACCGGATTATTAAATGAACACATGATATAAGTGAAGTGTGAGAATAAAACTAGAAGAGGATTATCGGTGGGTGGTAACAAACCCCTCTGGTTCTAGTTGTTTAATCTATTTTTAATTTTAAATAAAAAGTGTGAAATCTTTGGGGGTGAATAGGTAGGTATATATTTTTGGTTCGTCATAAAGCGAGCTAAAGTAAGAAGCTACGGCTTCTTTTCGTAATTTAAAACTCCGGTGTGTAAAGTTTACGACGTGCAGGTTTCAGAACGAAGGGGTTCATTAATTGACTGCGAGCAGAGAGAAAAAAAAAGAAAGAGAGGACCCGCTTATTGTTAATGGGTTATCTAATACCTTCGGAGGAGATCCGATTTTCGTCAAGAGTGAAACGTGGCGATTTTTTTTTCTAGTTTAAAATTCGCATTCCACAATCACGTATCGAATGTGTGGTGTCGAGTGGCGGAAGTCTAAAATAGCATAACACGCGCCGGGCTATTCTCAGTTTCCAGGCATCATCCAACACCACTAGAAATAGAAATAACTGCGAACTTGAAACCTTTAGACTCTTGTTTAACGCCGTGGTGTACATGTGTCGTCACCTCTGTTCTCTTAATCCCTCTTAACACACTTGACACGTTTTAGAAAATCCCCATAAAAACGACATAACGACGGCGACGCTTTTCGGTGCTCTTTTTTTTTTTTTCATCGAGGACATGTGTCTCATCATCGCATCGCCCCGAATTTATCTTCAATTTGAAATCCGAGACTGACGTAGGTGTGTTTCCTCTGAAAATAAATACGGCGGTTAATAATAAATTATTTACGCCTAACTTTTCTGTTATTTTCGAGTTTATTGAATCTAAAATAATGTTTCTGACTCAAGCAGATTTACGACGTATACAACGCCGAGCTAGAATACTTTGTATTTTTAGTGCTCACGGTGATTACGTACGTTTTAATTAAAGCGCCCGTACTCCATTAATAAAAACTGGCGAAAGAAACGTAACTTTTCTCTATTTGACGGTTTTCAAATTGCAAACTTCCAAGAAAAAACAAAATATGCAGATATGAATAACAACCGAATAACAAAGGACCAGCCTTGCAATCGGCCTTGCGTCGGTTCAAACCGCACTCGGGATTTTTCTCGGGGGTGGTCCGTATCGACTTCAGGCACCCTTCAGTGTTGGGGATAAAATTCGACACTGCTGCCCCTTAAACGGCGAGGAGGTTCGGAAGTAACAAAGCCACACACACTCAAATACACTCTCGCTCCTGAGGTCCTGACAAGTCTTTGACTTAGGACCCCGTTGGGCAACCACCACAGATTAAAAAAGAAAACAATTTAAAATTATGAAGGTTGATGTATAGGTGGAGGACGCGTGAGATGTAAAAGGAACATCAAAATAGGCCAGATAAAAATCCTGGGGAAAATAAAAGAAGTAACGAAGACTTTCAGAGATAAGAAGTACTCTAAAGAAGGACGACACAGTACATCAAAAAGCTCTAAATGAAGAAGGAAAGCTCAAAATGTTTATTGTCACATCACTTCGTAATTTAATTGATTCGCGATGACTGTATGTACATTGAGGATTTAAACCCAGTGGCGTTCAATTTAACGTAGCCTGTATTTATAAGCTGTCTTAAGAAAAAAAATTCAAAACGCGTCACACAATAGTGAGAATGGAAAAACAATTTTTTTTTTGAAAACGCGAATTTAAATCTGATACAAGAAATAACTTTCTAATCCTTTGTCCCCTCGCATTCATACTTGGTCTTAAAAGAAACCGTAGATGTCTTTAAATCGGCCAAATTGACGGACCGGTCCATGCTTTGCTGATTACAATATTGTTGGTAAAACATCTTGGTCAGCGAATGCAGAATGCTAACCGAGGTACTACAATCTTCTTAAAGAAAATTTGCGAATGGTTAGACCAAAGATTTCCGTATCCCGATGTGCGATCATCATCATACCCCCAGCTACCGCCAAAATTTCAAAAGATTTTAAAGAATTATCCGAAAGATCCAAAAGGCGAAGCGTGCAGATAACTCTCGGTGGATGAACTGCATTACGCACTGATAACTGCATGTCGATCTGTAAATAATCCGAAGCGAGCGAAGATTCTTGAAGCTCGTCAACAAAGTTTAAATTAAATTTACTTGTCTCTACTTACCACGGTTCAAGATGACAGACAAGCTTCTGCCGATTCTACGATCAGCTGTGCCCCAGCTAGCAACAGTGAAACAGGGGTAGGTTAATTAAAGGTGGTAAACTTATAAAGGGCGCCAGAAGACGATTGAACAAACTAAACGTAATTCGACCGGCCGACGTCTCCAATCGACCAGATCGTGCAAAAAATGAAACACCAACATAAATTATATTTATATATATAAATTATAAGCGTTTAATTACTTAATTTGAACACACAACACTTTATGCAGTTACAAAAGGGATGCTTATTCACTAATAAAAGCGATCTATTACTTAAATCCGCATGAAGAGGCCTTAATTCGCTCTTAAAAATGCATGCGGTTACCTCACGACCGATATCTGTCATGTACCGTCTTTGCCGTGAAGTTTGCTGTCACTACGCCATCTAGTGGTCCTGTCCGAGTCGATGACTGGCTGGCAGCAAAATGGCGTACCCACGCTACTCGGAGAACGGCAGAGTACAGCAGGAATTTGTCGTGGCACCAAAACTTCATATAAACGGGAAACCCTCGCGTGTAAGCTTGCGGGGATTACTGAAACTTGCGCCCGAACGGAAAAGAAATTATTTTCGTTAGCCGCCATGTTTACCTAATGGTCGGCATGCGTCGTCACATTTTACCTGAGAGAACAGGGGCCTCAGGCTTGCTAAGGAGATTAAAACTGTCTCCAGTCGCTGTTCGGCGGTGTCAATTGATATGCCAGCAAAGCCGCAATTGATTTACTTCTCCAAACGAGCAAGAAATCCGTTAAATTTAACTCTCACGAAAAACACGTCACACCGGCACAATGCTCCGAACAAGAAAGAAAGCGACCAGGTCGAGGATGAAGAAGGTCGCTTCAACGCACGGGGATTACCGACGATAACCAATGACAGGCGGCCTGAGAGTCACATGGGGCCTTCATAGCCTATGAAAGTTCAGCGATCACCGTACGCAGGTTTCTCCCATGGCGACGTAGAGGAGGGGCAACAGGGTCGCCAACGGTGTTTATATCGCCACGATAAGTTAGCGCGATATTTGAACGTAACAACCTTTATAGGCTAGATGACCTTTTTTGTGACATCGACAGTAAGGTCAAGGTCGGAAATCCTGAGATGTCATGTGAAGGAGCTGTCGTATTATTTACAGAGATGAACCTTTCCACGAATCAATATCATTTGCTCGGGAATACCATGTGGGAAGAATGCAATGTAAGTATGCCCTCATACTACGCGCTTCAGAAAAAAAAAAACAGAATGTCTTCCAGACAGACAATCGTTAACTATCGATGATCATTCTGCTACGGCACAACTGCAGGCATTGGTCGACCACACTGTTAAGCGCATTGCAAGTTTAACGGCAATAATCAAAATATTTCTAACAAATGTGTTACCATGCTTTTTAAGTATGGATATGATGGTTCATCAGGCCATGCTGCCAATCATTATAAAAATTCAAATTTATTTGATAGAAAATGGTGTACAGTTGAAGATCCGGATGTCCAAACAAAAAATATATGTACTTGATACTAGTTCAGGCGAATTTTCATATCATATTCTCCCTTTCCCTTGTACTCAATAAGTTGTACCAAGAAAATGTATTTACAGTTGGTTCTTGTCCGATGAAATTTGTATCACAAAATCTTTTAAACGGACACTAAATCGCGCACTATACACTTAACGTTTCGCAGTCGTTCGACAGCTTCATCATATTTTTCACTTCTGACGAAGCTGTCGCTTAAAAGATTTTGTGATACAAGAAAATGTAGTTTTATGGGAAAACTTAACGACTTCCTCGACCCATTATTGCCGGCCAATTCGTTTTATTTTCGATAAAGAGTCACTTGAGTTAACGCGATCAGAGATCAACCGCGTTGAGGAAGAAATAAATAAACTTGAGCCTACTCTGATCATGGGAAATGTAATTCACCACAAGTTTTTACTGACTGTGGTTGATGTAAAAGTTATCCATATTTACAGTTGATGTAAAAGTTATCAATTCAATATTGGATGTGAAGTCTACTCTCACTTGCTATTGTATGTGTGGTTGCACTTCTAAAACTATGAATAATCTCGAATTAGTGAGTCAGATGGAGGTGAATCTGTAGCGACCACAGCGCCACCTGCGGCACATCTCTATACTATTGGCACGCACCAAGCTCTAACACCCTTCCACACCACACTCAGCTCCTCTACAAGATGGATGCCGGAGCTATATAAACGCGTGCAGAGCAGCTCGAAGATCGTCCTGCCCCAGCCAGCTGCAAAGTTGGAACCTCCTAACCAAACCCAGCTGCAAAGTTGGACCTCCTCTCCAAAAGCCAGCCGCAAGGTCGGACTCCTAACCAAAGCCAGCCGAAAGGTCGGGATATCCTGGTTTCCACGTCCGTCAAACACCTACGACCACCCAGCTTCGTCGGGCACTGAAACGCATCAGCAGAATACGCCGCGCCGTTTCACCGCTTCCCCCGACGCCAAAAAAGAAGCACGTCTGCTCAGAAGACGTCGCCCAGCACACGGCTTTTCAACGACCACTCCGCCGAGGAATCCGGTTCAGCACGTCCTCCACCTGCAACCATTGCACCAGGACAACTACGAACTCATCCCCATGGACAGACCGTGCACATAACCACCAGGCGATCTGACATATTAACATCGTTGATTTATTATTAGTGCTGCTTTCAATCACTGGTTTCCAACAACCCATTGGGTTTTGGACCAGCCTGTTCCCCGAGTGGCTTCGCCCGGTTGTTGCGACTTATAGCGTTTTCGACTGACTGCTCTAGAGCACTCTCAGATTATCTCCATCTTGTTTTAACTTCATGTAATAACACGGGATAGAGATACTCTCAGAGTGCTCTGGAGCAGTCAGTCGAAAACGCTATTAGAGACGTGTTAAACAACGCCCGCGCCGGTCTGGACAGCTAACGCCACCTATATTGACAGAGCTGAACCTGAGAACATCATGCCCCATGTGACGTATAAATAATTTTGTTTAGTTACTTACTTGGCTTCACCGTTTTGGGCCAATCATTAACGTAGAATTTAGAATATTTAAGACGACAAATTAACGTTATTGCTTGATGAGCAATCTTTTCGATTTGTAAGATCAGATCTGATTATCGACTCGTGTTAACCTTTTGTGTTTGTTATCGGCTAATATACCGAATAATAGTTTACGCATTTTATGCCTTGCTTTTCATAGTGTGTTACAATAAATTTTGTACCACAATGAGTGTTTTGTTTATGCCGTACAAGTGAATTTAAATCTCCTGAAATTATTGTTCTAACTGAGGCGTACACATTGGGACCTAGGGAGGGGGTCTCGAATGTGGAGTTCTTACAATCGGTGGCGCCCTTAATAAATACTCACCCCTTCACCATTGTGCTAGCTTGGGAGAACCGTTGTTGAGAAACAACGCCATTTGTCATCCGGTAAGTCAGTAATTTAACTCAGGAGTATTCTAACATTTTTGCGGTGATTTTGTCTCTTATAGTTATTTGTTGTAGTTATCATTCTTCTGAGGCATTTCATCTCGTAAGGTTTGAATTTTGCTTTTCATTTTTGTGTCACTACCCAAGTTTCGCGACCGTGTGTTAATACTAATCTGTAAATAGTGTTCAATTTAACACACACTCTTTTGCAATAATTAACTAACGATATTAAATATTGAAGTACTATTTAAAAGTAGAGAAACGACGAGTTTTCTGCTATTATTTGTAAGAAAATACTTAATTGGCAGCACATAAAATGCATCGATTAAATAAACGCGTTCTTAATTGCGTGAATGTAAAAATTCCGTTAATTATCTGATGGTTTAATTAATTTCCGGTGCAACAACACAGATACCAATCGACAAATAAATTTGCATATAATAATAAAAGCGCTTCTTGTAAAAGTTATAAAATATTTTACACGCTCACTTTTATAACTATTATAAAGACGTGATCATGAAGTCAATTATTAATACTATGCATCTATGCATAATGTTTTCTTTATATTCAAGAAGGATACTCAAATTTGAATGATAAGTATCGCTGTTAATTTAAAAACAATAAAATTTACATTAACCAAGAGGATTGCAAAAAATCGACTTATGAATATTTGTAGGGTATTTACTTTCTTATTAATATTAAAATGAACTATAAAATAACTACTTTTTTCTTTTTTGTACACTGAGCGTCCCCCAATAAAATTTTAAGCCGCCATTTAAAAGGTAAATTTAGGGATTTTGTGTTTGTTTACCTGCTCCTAGTATCTGGGTAGGTATTTTTTTTTGTGGACGAAGCAAGCTGGTACATTCTGCCCTAGTAAATAATCCGCACGAATTAACAAACAGTTATTTACACAACTATTGGCGAATTTGTTACCCTTATTTCAAACGCAATTCCAGTTATTCTAGAACTTACTAATATAATTACCTCGCGTAAAAGAACAAACTCAAACTTCCGTTCCCAGCTGTTGAACGTGCTATTAAACAAATTGAAATATGTGTCAAGGTCGCATTGTATGCGGGCAAGAAGTCAATAAAATAATAATCATAAAATTTATAGTCCTATTATACTGCTGCGTTTATAGAACGTGTCGTCGTATTTCGTACGCAGTGCCGCAGCTTGATTATTTTTTTAATTAATTATAAACCGTTCAATACATACTCTCGGCCATAGCTTCTTATAATAATAATAATAATAATAATAATATCAAAAAGTTTAGATCACGACATCCTGTGATCACTTTCTGACGAAGGCCCAATTAGGCCTGAGCAGACGCTGCTCAAGGAACCATCTGCAATCAAAACCGACTTGCAACAAAATTCCTTAATAATATTACCGTGGTTTCATTTTGTCGGGTTAATTAGCAGTCACCCTGTATATATTTTATGATGTGAAAAGTAAAAAATTATAAGTTTCTTGAGGATGAAAATATTATTCCTGCGGTGCTAAACATGACAAATGAATGGTAACCGCACGTAGAGGGGGTTGATTAAAACGATGGGCGATGTTTGAACAGACACCGTTGTTTTGGTGAAACCCGATATCGACAGCGCCCTTGTTAGAGATGCGGGGGGTGCTTAAGGGAAACCGCTGTCGGCTTCTATTTCGAACAACGATCGCGCTCATCAATAGGTTGTACTTTTGCATTCTGTAGAAGCTGAAATTCGATTTAATTACAAAACAAAAAAATACAGACTATTTTTTACTTTAATAATTATAGTACACAGCTCATTATTCCAAAAAAAAAACCCTTCGTATTGAATTCATTAGTAATAATGTGCCTTGACATGTAATGATAAATATTATGTATATTACGATGGCACAGGCGAGTTTGCAAGCCATTTATTTCAGAGAGTTCAGACACAAAATTGCAGACACTCCTGAAAGCTGGCGCGTCTACCATTAGTCGGTTACATTCTCCCTCTTTAGTAAACAGTTTTTGATAATAACATTGATGAAACTATGAAACAACGAATATCCAACAATAAACAAAGAAATTAGAGAATATGTACAAAAATATTGTAGGTAAAATTTCTTGAATTTCACTTCGGGAGTGTTTGGTATGTGTGTGGATGTTGTCGCATCGTATAGTGTCGAACAAAAACCAAAGGGCATAAACCTATCTCTGCAAGAAGGGGGTTGGGCGGTATTCGGTAAACATATGGGCACCACTTGTCACGTTGGCTGCCGGCTGAGGCCTCGGGAAAAGGGCCCAATAAGTATTTATTTAACCATCAATTTGCCTTGTCAGGGCGGTTTTGCACCCGAGATACTTCTAATCGATTTTGCCTGTCGTTAACTTGACACCGAAGGAAAAAAAAGACCTTACGAATATTGCGAGCTTTATTCGTTGCTTCAGTAAGAAAATTTGTTATTAAACGATGCATAAAAATTATGTTTAAGCAAATACACGTAATAAAATGTAAACGGAAGGAAATAATTTAATTTAACTAGATTCAAAAGATGTTTAAAATCCCTAGGGCAATTCGAAAAATATAAGAAAAGCTTCTGCACTTTATGGGGTTGTGATTGTTGGTATCTCCATGTTTCCTACATAATGCGTTAATTGTGTAGGTTTCTCCGTAGCAATCACACAAAGTATCTGTGGGAGCTGACACATTATTTAGCGACCAGTCATGATGACAGACGGCAAGAAACGTCACAATGACAAACGTCAAATTAACAGACATCAAGAAACGTCACAATGGGCACGTTCAGCCGGTGTCAGCAGCTGAGAAGTTGAGTCAGCGGTGTCGGCTGAACGATACGCTGACTGTGCGCTGTATCTCAACTGTTGTGAAATTATCTCAGCGTAAATAAGTTCGCTTTGTTTTGGCTGCGGATATAATTCCAGGTTACGTTTTTATTTGTAAATTGTGAACTCATCAAATTGTGTAAGATGGCTGCACTACCTGTTCAACTTTTTCTAATAAAACATTAAAATTAAAGTCATCCAGACATCCAGAATTTCGCACAAAATAAAATTTTGATGAAAATTGTCGGCCATGTTTTTGAGGTTAAATCTCAGCAGAGCGTTCAGCCGAATCGGTAACATATCAACCACATATCAACCAATGTCACGATGAGAGATACAGGCGAAATGTCACGTTGACATCTACGCAACAGGGTCACAATGACAACGGTCAAAATATTGGCCAACAAATAGGATCGCAGACTGCCCCTTGACAAATAGGATGCAACTTTGTGCTCATCACTGATTCGAGCAAGCAAACAGACCAATGATGCAGAGTTGCCTAACCCCCACCACAAAATGAGGGTATACAACGCAGAACGCGTACCAACACAAGCCAGTATTCGCTAGTGCTGAATAGTCCGGCGGTACACACCCGCTGGTGCTGCAATAGTCCTGCAAAGCACACATCTCACGCGCTGGTGCTGTTATAGTCCGACATACATCTACACCTACTTCGTCAGAGTCAGGTCATTTCATTGATGGATAGAAGACACAGATCGTTAAGCTTATGAATAATTTCCACACCTGAAAGATCTATCCTCCTTTAAAACGTAATATAAAGAGATGTTTAGTCCAAGTATAAGAACCATTTTCCGATTCTTTCGTTTAGACTTATTCACCTTTCCCTAGACACTTTCAACCTTGTATTTTCGTTTTCATTTCCGTTCCACTTAATATTCAAGTACAGCAGGTTTTTAATATCACTTCCCAAGTGAAAATCATAGTTTAGATATGTAGGTATGCTTCATCCCCCTCTAGAAACGATAGACGCCATAAACCCCTTCTAAGAAAAAGGCTGTATTCCACAATGATAACATCTTAGGGATGGAGGATGTGAAAAATAACGACGTATAGGGTTAGATCTGTTTGCTTCTGTAACAGATAGAAAAAATTATCAATGTGGAGATTACGACGTCCTCATTGGTACTCGTATCATTCCCTCCTCTTTTCTCTACGTTTCTGTCGATCCCAATAGATGCCTCATCTTTACTCTCTTTTCTATTGTCCGCTTCTTACATAATACATGTACCTTGCTTTTTTCATGTGCATTTTCCTACGTGTTTATTAATTGCCTTTTCTTTTCTCGTTACGTTGGCATTTTCTTTTTCTTTTCCCCATTACCTTTATCGTAACGGTTTTACTGTTTGCCCCATTTTGTGTAGCTACTACTTTCTTGGGATCGATTCTTTTTCTTTAAATTACTGTTTCTTTCCTCTCGTTTCTGCACTGTGACGTATCTAGTTAGGTTATTTCTCTTCTGCTTCCATTTGCCTAATATTCTCTTCTTTCATCCTCATTTACAACTTGCAATCTTTTTTCACTTTGCTCTTGCTTTTCATCACTTCTTTCTTGCTCAATATATTTTCCAAGTCTTTCTTATTTGCAGCTCTACATTCGTCTTATCGCAACTACTATATTATTCCTCAATGTTTTCTTTGCCTACATTTTTTATTCTCCTGTTTATCATGCCTGATTCGTTTTTCCTGGAAGTTGGTACATCTCTTCAATATTGACATGTCCTTCATATATGCATATTTCCTCTTCCGTCGGCATTCTCTTTCGTAATATGCTTGAGGGCTCTTCTGATTCGTTATTTGAGGCAAATTACTCCATGTAAGTCACGATTTTTTTTATAATCTTTGGTTACAAACTCATTCCATTCTTTTCTGTCTGTCGGTCTCCTCTCCATTTCTTAATAACTATAGATCACCTGTTGGTCTTTCCACCATGATTTTGGCCTTCCTCTGGTGTACTTGCTACTTAGCAGTTTCCATTCGTTCATTTTCCTTTTAGGCCCAGTTTTACAATCGAGGAATAAGGACGGAATAACTGTTCGCCGAATATCCCTTAATGTTCCTCCATATCTACGTCACACCTGCGTCACATTACTCTAAGAATAATGCTTATCCGACGATTGTAAAATCGGGCCTTAGTGGCATCCGCATCTCTTCTATGTATGTACCTACGTTACAGTAGCAGACAATAAAACCCGGGAAAAAATTTGACATGTCGTACATGTTTAGACAAATCGGGTAAATCAGGCTTTCATTGAGGTTATGTCTCTGTCAAGAAAAATTTGAAATGTCAAACTTAATAAACAGAAATTTCGCAACTCCAAACCTCTACCTACTAGCAAAGTCATTACTTTTATTTTTGAGCGGAACTTGTCGAAATACAGAATAAACAAGCGGTATCGTTTTACTAGCGTCATCTAGTGGATTGTCACTAGAGCGTTCACAAAAAGAAAAAGAATACTCTTTGACTCTTAGGGCCGTTTGACACTATGATATTTCTTGTGCAAGATTTGTTATAAAGTGAACGAGAAGTGCCAGTTCAACCAATCAGAATTCACTGTGGTAGCTCATCTCTCTCACTTTGTAACAAATCTTGCACAAGAAATATCATAGTGTCAAGCGGGCCTTAAATTTTATGTTTACCCGCAGGCACATCTAGTGACTTGGAGCAGAACCAAATTCACTATAGTTCCAGTTTTTTTTTTCTTTAAGCAAGCACAAATTGCAATCACTTTTCTCCTTGTTTTATGACAAGTTAGGTAACTCAGGAGCTGCGAATTTAATTTAAAGAAAAAATCCTCGTTGCGTGCTCTGCTGTGTTAAAAAAAGTACGCATGTTTTAATTTCTCGTTTCATTAAAGAGAAACTGGCAAAAGCGAAGTTCCTCAAATTTTAATATGAACCTGGCGCCATCTAGTATCAACCAATCGAACTATTCTTTCTGCGATTCAAAGGGACCGGACGTTAGAAAGAAAAAAAGAAGTCTGTCATTTATGGTTTTTTTTTGTCTCTTGTGATTATCACCATATCGTCGACATAAATATGCAATAAGTTGTATCGATTTGTTAGCAATAGTGCCTTTGAACAGACTGAACATAATAGTAGCATTCCTTTCATGAGCTTCAAGCTCCGTGCAACGTACGCACTGAGCTGTTCTGTACTGTTCAGAACTGTTCTGAAAGGAACACAAAATTCAAATGACATCAACATAACCTCACAATGCGTCGAGCACCACCTCATAAGATGATGCATGAGGGGTGAGGGGAATCTCGTGTGAACTGTTCTAGTGCACGACGCACTTCCACCTACATTAGTGAATGGAACAAGGGCTTGGTGCACTTGAGCTGTTCAGAACTGTTCTAATTTGTGAAAGGAATGCTACTAATAACGGGTTTATTCCAGAAACACTTGCCCATCGAAATAATGATCGATGTCAAACGTACAACCTTAATGACTGATAGCTTCTGAACGTTTTCGAACTAAATATCACAGATTAAATAGATCTCTCTCCAGAGAGTCAACGAGATAGAAACGAATGGAGGGCCTAAGAATAGTTTGTTGAATACTCAATAGATGTCACTTGTATGCACGAATTCGAAAACTGATGCCCAGTTTCATAAAACGTTGATCAAGTTAATCATGTGATTAAGCAATATCATTGGAGGAAATTTAAACTTTCCTCGAATGATATTGCTTAATCACACGATTAACTTGAACGAGTGGTTAACTTAACGTTTTATGAAACTGGGCCTGAACATTTTTCACAAACCATTTGCTAATTTCGAAGCTCAATTGGCTGATTTACCGCTAGATGTCGCTTTCAAGTAACAAAGAAATAAGTTTAAAGTGGGGGGGTCAGCACACAATAATGTGCTGTTAATTCTCCTTTTATACTACTATGCATCACACCTCTTAGTTGTAGAATTTGTTTAAATGTTACTTATATTTACAGGTTTCGGTTTTCCACTCCGCTATTGTAACAGGAGCGCCACCACATATTTGGTGAGCTATCTCCAAACTAAACCGAGTTTGTCTCCAAATTGGGGCGCCAAATTTAGAACTTTTGATGAGCCATCTGTATCTGTGGTATTAGTTAGAAAGAAAAAATTTGAATTTCGATCTAACTACGTTTACTTTTTTTTGTTAAATGACCCTTAACTTCAAGTGAAAGTCTAAACGAAAGAAGACCCTCATCAATCCCGGAAAAAATATTGTCTCGCGCGCGTTACATGAACGTTAGTACCCTACGTGTCGCGTTAAAATATGGACACGTAAAACATCGGAATTCCTTGTAGCCAGAGTTACAACTGCAGCGAGACCACCTACACCGGATCTACTGGTGGAAGGCACATCAACTCTTGTCAGATCAAGTTACACCTGCGGGCTCGTACCGAGTAACCCGATACCGGTAAACGCCGAGTTCATCCGCAACCAGCAGAACACCCGTAAGCGTATACATACACAACTACCACCTCACCTGTGTTAGGGAATTACGTTGAAAATGCTTAAGAAATAATTAGTGTAGGTACGAAAATTAAAATGGAGGTCTAACAATCGTATCCAGTAACGGATTATTGTGATACAGACGTATACAAGAAACATATTTATTTTCCCCCCCGTGTTTATTAGTATTTGCGCTGGAGTTTTACGGCGTTCAACAAAAACAATAAAAAATCGGACTTGTGTTATTTTTCTTGCAGACCCGCGCAAATAAAACAATATACTAATGTTTATTGCCTCTAGTTAATTTTACGTTTCACTTCGTGTAGTCTGACGTTGACGCAAATGCAAATAATTTTTTTTGTTATACGCGTACGTGCCGTGAGTAGTTTCTTTATAAATACTCTGTCCTTGTTTTTTTTTTTTACTTTCATAAAAATTTCATTTATTTCAGTTATTACATATCATGTGGGCAATAAGAGCCAATTCCATTTTTATTTGAAATGAGCGTATTATACCACGCGATCGTTTAAATTTATAATTAAAGTAGGCGGAATTTTTTTTATATGATGGTGCACCTTGCCAATCGACTCGCTGTGTAGATTATAGGTTATGTAAATATTTTGATGTTTATAGGATTCTCATCGGGTTCAATCGTTTTAATTTAAAGGAAATGAAACAGTTTTAGTGACAACCATAGCAAATGTTCAAAGTGTTCGCCCCCGGCAATTAATTAAACATTTTCAAGTGTCGCTTTGACAATTCAAACTCAAATTAAGCAGTCAACAGTTAGTGTTGCCAATCTAATTCAAAATTCATAGCCTACTCTAATTATAAATTTAAATGATCGCGTGGTACTTTCTGTTAATGACAGGAATGATATAGTTAATGGCTTTTCCTTATACGAAATGGCATAAAATTGTTGAGAGAATACACGTTATATTTTTCAAAATATATTGATTTTTCCTTAAGTGACTCTCATTCCCCCCATCTCCCCTACCATAGGGCGGATGATTTCAGGTTTAAATCTGATGAGTTTATAATATGAAGATTTAAAAAATCAAATGTCATTTTTTCTACTATTTTGAACTTTATCAAAAAACTGTTCACTAGTTCAAATCCGAATGAGGACACTCTTTTTTTCTTTTTTTTAAATATTTTTTCAGATTTGAAATCACTTAAACTCGTAAACTACTTTATTATTTTATTTATAAGTTTCCTTTTAATATTAATTATGTAACATAATAAATAAAGTTATAACTTTAACATAATAAAATTTTGCAAACTAAAAAATACACATAAATGGAACATAATTAATATTAAAATGAAACTTATAAATACAATAATAAACTAGTTTAAGAGTGATTTCAAATCTGAAAAAATATATTAAAAAAAAAGTGTTTTCATTCGGATTTGAACTCGTGACCTTACAGTTGTGAAACATGAACAAACTAACTTGACCACGACATCCGTTTGGAAAGTCTTCGTTAAATACCTACTAATCTTGTCCAGAAAAAAATAATAACTTTTTTCTTAATTTCTAAATACTTAACAACTAAAATTGTACAAATTTAGTATCAAAACACTTTGAATGCAATAATCTTTCCGATTATAACCCAGAATTTCATATATATGTACTCAGGTAGATAATATAAGGCAATTTCTGTTTTCCCATGTTAAATCCCTATGTCTCATTGTCAGATGGACATACGGTATGTTCAAACACATTTGACCTTTATTTGCAAATCAACTGTTTTTTAAATATATTTCTTTAAGCCACATATTCTATACAGGATATACATACCTATTGTATTGGGTTGGCCAATAAGTTTTCTTGTTTTTTTCTTTAAATACTTTTACAATAAAATCTTATTCTACCATTTTCTGTGAGATCCGCCTGGCAAAGCTCCACTTCACTTCAAGTAATTTGCCTACCAACCAAGCAAGTCACAATCTTGTGAATGCTGTGGTAAAATCTATCAGGACTTCGAACCGTAATTTCTTTTGTTCCGGTTTTCGTTCCGGTTCGATAAAAAAGAAATATATCAGTTCGGTTCCGGTTTTTGTTCCGGCAAAAATAGCGGTTTTTTCCGGTTTTCGGTTCCGTTCCGATTGATTAATTTTTAAATTTTTTAGCATTTCATTTACATTAAAAATGCAATATCGCATTAAATTCTCTTTCATGTTAAGACGAGTACGACTTCACTACGAGACTTGGGTTCGAAACTTCACCACTTCACGTATAGGTGCAGAGGGAGGGCATGCTAGCTTCCTTGAGACTAAACCAGACTAGGAGATGCAAACCAGGTGATCGCATAGAATATTAGATTTTTGGCAGCCAGGCATATTAGAAAAACCTTCAAACCTGATGCCGAAAGTGTTTGACTTTGACATGACTTATGAAGTGAATATTAGTAGCCGCCACACACGGTTAGGCAACAATGTCTCCATCTGGTACACGGATGGATCAAATACTACAAAGGGGACAGGCATAGGTATTTACAGCCCAAAGTACCAGACAGCAATAGCCTTAGGTACTACCCCCCCCCCTCCAATTATGTAAGCAGAAGCACTTGCAATAAATCTATATGCCCACCCAGGAGTGCCTGAGAAGAAACACGAAGGGCAAAAAGATATATATTCTGTCTGATCGTCAGGCAACTATAAAGGCACTCGAGGCATACTGCACTGAGTTCTTTCCCACATGCGAATGCAAGCAATCCCCAAGAAACTAGCCAAAGGCAACAAAATTACCCTAAAAGCTTCGACTATTTTCGTCGAGTAGTCGGGAGGGTATGCCGAAAGTGTTCCTTTTTAGCTTCCATACTTATAAATAAAAACACGGAACCAAATAAGCATACAAACTCTACGAATGCGCTTTTTTTGCACTTTTATGTAATATGAGGGCATACTTTTATGTTATCTACCTAGCCATGAAACAAAAGAGTGACGATATCAAACCAATTACATATTCAAAACTAGCTGTATCATTTCGAAGTAGTACATGTGCTAAGTTGTGTTTAATTTGTACGGTTTATAGACATTTGGGGAGGTTTTTATTCGTTAAAAAGATGAGTGGAATTAAAGTGGAACATCGCAGAGTCATAAAGTTCCTGACAAAAGAACGCAATGGCCCAAAAATATTTATGAAACGATAGTTGCTGTCAGTTGCCGAAGGAATTTTTTTCTGAAGGTATGGTATAAGTATTGAAGGGAGTTACTTAAAAAAATAAAGGGTTGTTGATGTGATACTTGGTTTTTTTCATAGCTAGGAGAATAACATAAAAATACACCCTCGTAGTAATTTAAATGTTAATTTATCACGAGAGAAGCTTTTGGCCAACCATGCCCAACCTGATGCATCGAAACTCAAGGATGGCTATTATTATTATTAGTTTCATTTTCCTATTTAGTTTCCATAATGTTACTTTTGTAATTAAAGCTGGTTCTTGTCCGATGAAAATTGTATCATAAACTTTTTTAAACGGACATTAAATGGCGCACAAACACTTAACGTTTCGCAGTCGTTTAAAAGAGTTTGTGTTACTTTTGTAAGTTGGACAATTGTCTAAACCTGTGTCTTTTTTTTTTTCATAAAATAAATACGAGTCCTGTCTTTAGATTTATATCGTTAATTACCAACTGGAATCGATAAATTTTAATAATAACTTTTAATGCCAGTTAGTTGAATACGACATATGTCATAATATTTTGATTGCGTATTAATTTAGAAAACCCTAAAACAATATTATTTTTTGGATGACAGAAACATATACACGGGCAGTTCGTTTATTTACAACGATATTCCGCTTGAGTATAAATCTTTGCCAGGTTCATTTATTTTAACGAATGCTATACGTGAAAAACTAAACTCGTATAATTTCCGGGTTTTAAATCACCAGAAGGAGCACGGGATTGACATAAGTAATTTTTGCAACATCTTTATTTTGACTTTAATTTTTTTATAGGTCTGTTCGATAGCTCTGCACTTTCTACACTTTTAACACCTTTACTATATTTTTCTCACTCCTACTTATGTTATGTCATATAATTCGCACTCTCTTAGGAGTGGTTGTTGTAAAAAGTGTAGAAAAGTGCAGAGCTGTGAACAGATCTTATATTGCACTGCGACTGGTCCTACTAACGAAAGGTATTATGGGATAAGGGGGGATTTGTATTGAAATTTCTCTTCTAGTTTTCGATCAAACAGTTTCTCTCACTCTCTGAAGAAACAAATAAGATTGCTATCGAAAGCTCAACATCACAATATTGCCCAGAAACCACAGTGAAGATGGCAAAAGATATATTGTGGTATTACGTTAGAAAAAAAAGGGGGATGAGGAGACCAAGAGATTGGTAGAAAATTAAATAAAAGACAAAACATGTAGGTACAGAAAAAAAGAGGCAGGATGAAATAAAGGAAGACAAATAAGACCTTGGGCCTGCTAAGCTCGTTGAGTTGGCACACTTTATTTATTGGCTCCGTATAAAGTAAAAGTGATTCCATCTTTATTGCCCGTAAGCGGCTAATATAATTTCTAATGTGTTATAATAATTTATTGCATAAATTATGAAAAATAAAGGCGTTATTATGCTCATAAATCATCCTTGACTTTTTTTAATTTATTCCTTCAGTTAACGCAACTCCTGTTATATATTTTGTTTTAATAATATAATAAAGCAAGTTTTCGATTAAGTTTCACTTACCTATTAATATTGTAAGTTCTTCATCATTTATTGCACATAATAGTAAACTTCGCTCAGCTGGGGGCATTTAAATCAGATCCAGTGCTACTCAAACGTTTTTTGTTAAAAGTAAACGAGATCGTTTATATTTTATTTTGTTTCAGTGCACAGGGCAACTCTGAAAAACAACATCTCGATTCCAGCGGTTCAGACAGCGAAGCCGAAGGACCTCACCACAAATCGGCGGTGTACTCAGCCCCTTCGGTACCCATCATACCACCACAGCTAACGTCTTATCCATCCTTAGGTAATCCCAGCATGAGCCAACCGTTATATCCTGCACCCGGTGGAATTCTCCATGATTATCAAACCTTGTGACAATGGCTGACCGCACCAGCCGATCAAAATTGCAGCGAAAATTTGTAGTCAGAGTTTTTAATTGATATTTTTTTTTTCTCCGCATAAATACAACTTGTTAACATCAAATAATAAGTTTATTTTTTAAATACTCCATATATTTGAATTTCAAAGTACATTTATTGTTCTTATTTTTTCGTACGGATATGTTTATTGCTTTAAATATTATATACACCTGGAATAAGATGTTTTGGAAGAGTAGTTTAACATAATAATTTCGACGGAGCAGAAGGTGTTAACAAGTTTTATTTCATCATCATAAAAATGATGTAAATAATGGTATGTTCCACTTGTATATGTACTTCTACTTTTAAGTTTGTTATTTTTAAACTTATTTCGGACTGAATAAAGAGGATGATCTTTAACTTGGTCCCTTGTTATGTACTTATTATTGTAAATAGTATTTATTTCCGATGATGAATGTGGCGAAAAGTCAGATTAGGATGTACCACCACACGACTTGCATACATGCACACTCATATGTACGGCAATAATACGCTTCAAGAAGCTTCATTTACCGCTGTATTAATAATGATAACACCGATGATGACTTAGTTTCTTTTACCTATTGTAACCAAGCCTTCACGATACGTAAAAAACACAGGATACAAGCCGCACATTTTTATTTCGAAATATTTTTATGTAAAAAGAAACGTATTAATTAAAGTATATGCCTAAATAAGTGTTTCTTTCATTAATTATCCTCTTTTTTACAATAAGTCAATTAATTGATAATAATAATAACAATTTTAATCAATAGTTTAGGTCGCGACATCTCGTGACCGATTTTTAACCTAACCCAAAATTCATTGCAATCAAAACCGATTTGCGATAAATTTCGAAACTATTAACGTATAACAATCGTTAACAATTAACACTGAGAGCGTACTTGACCGAAAACTTATAATAGTTTTAAATAATTTATCAATTTCTTTGAAAATAAATACGCTGTGATCAACAATGATTGAATGTGCCGCTCTACGAAAATCTTTTATTGTCCCAACGGAATAGCTGCTGCGGAAAAAAAGATTTATGATATTTTGCAAATATTTCAGATGCACTTTCAATCATTGCTACCAACGAGTAAAGAATAAACAGGAGCGAGTCATACTAACAGTAGTTTCTTGTCCAAAGTGGTAACTAAACATGGACGCCATATATCACAGGCGCACACCGCACCATTGTTTATAATACACTTACTTCAATAAATTTAACAAAATAAGATCCGAGGAATGTCAGTTGTAATCTAGACAGTGGAATTCTATGAATAAAAGCACTTGGAAGGAACTTACTTGCATTACGCTTGCTGCGCCACTGATCATCGAGAAATTCCAAAACCAATCGAAAAGTTATTCACTTTTTAACTGAAGTCTATAATAATCTATCAACGTATCGTTTGTATACATATACAAACAGCTGAAATAAAAAGAAAACGGGAAATAAGTTTTTTCTAATTGTAAATTTGGTTGTATTTGTCAATTAATTGTCTACTTGACAATACATAAATACCTTTCAGAAAAATGTAACCTATTTATTTATACTCTGACACAGCGTCAAATAATTCTAACCTATTTCGAATAGTCATTTTCACACTATGAAAATATTGAAAGAAATTTCCTGTTTTTATTGATTTCAGTTGTACAGTAGCGGATAATAAAATCCGGGCAAGATTTTGACATGTCGGGCGTATTTCGACAAATTTAGTAAATCAGGCTTTTATTGAGGTTATATTTCTGTCAAAATAAAAAAATAAAAATTGAATCAAACGTCAGAGTTACTACTGACAAGCATCAAACGCCAAAAATATGAAGTGAGGTTTACATTGTGAAAATGACGTGCCCGGATTTTATTGTCCGCTACTGTACTAAATAAAAACATAAATTCGTTCTAAACTCTGATACAAACACAAAATCCGGCAATTATTTTACGACAACGGATATCAATAAACTGCCACATTGCAGAAACTGGCCAACCGCAAAGTGCTAACTTCCGCCAAATGTAATTGTATTGTATTCTCCCACTGTCGTAGATTCCCTCCTACTAATTCTTAACTCGTTGATTGTTGCTTTAGCACAGAATAGCAGAAGCGACACTTGTGTCTGAACCTTTGATGTTTTTGAGTCCCGATTTTGTGTCCTTGACGCCATTGTTTCGGTTGATTGGACGTCAAAAGAAAGCGCGAAATATGAATTTGCAAACATAAAATGAAAGAATGTGAAACGTGATTATTTGTGAAAGTTATAAAAAGCAGGCGGAAATTGCAAAATGATTGTAAACACTAAACAAATTAAAAACAAAGCTTTAAACTTTACAAACCGTACACAAATTGCATCAAGCAATGACATTAAACACATAAGAAGTTTTGAGGTTGACAGAAAATCCACCAAAACCTGCACATGCGCAAAGAAAATCGGGTTCCGCGCGGGAAGACGAGTGGCGCTTCTGGTATTCTGTGACTTTAGCAGTAACTTAGGTCCAAATTCAGAAACGCCACTTGAGTAGAGTGCGCACTCAACTCACACTCAAACACTTATTTTAAATTGAAATTTGCTTCTATATTTACTCTTATAATCAAGTTTATGATCAGTACAGGTACAGTAGCGGGCACGTCATTTGCACAATGTAAACCTCTCTTTAATATTTTTGACGTTTAATGCACGTCACTAGTAATTCTGACGTTTAATTTAAATTTTATTTATTTATTTTGACAGAAATACAACCTCAATAAAAGCCTGATTCCCAAATTTGTCGAAATGCGCACGAGATGTCAAATTCTCGCCCGGATTTTATTGTCCGCTACTGTACTTTGATCACGTCAGTGACTTGCGATAGAAATTTTAAAAATCATTAAAATTATAACTCTTCTGAATTTCAAAAAGTGTGAGTGAAGTGCTCTCTCCACTAAATTTGGGTTTCTAAATTTGGGCCTTACTGCTGTAACCTGTACAATGCTCCTGCGCATGGCCGCCTAGATTAACGAAGCACTAGGGACTCTATTGACTCTATTCTCAACCCGTTCGAGAAGATTCGTATGCGAAAATGACGTCAAAATGACGTAGACTCTCGTACATTTTTCGATGTCATTTTCGCATACGATCTTTTCTAACGAGTTGACCGGCCGGTCGCATTTGAAGAGTCTATTCTACGAAAACTCGTGTAGCTCCCTCTGCATAATTTTGAGTTGAACTTCCGCCGTTGCCATAGTTACTGCGTTGAATGTTATTTACATTTTCATTCGAATTTTGTACATTTCATGACAATTTGAATAATAAATCATAGATATATTGCATTTTTATCACCCCAAAATGCTGCACTTTAACAAATTATGCGCTAGTTTGCTCACAATCACTTCTCTGAAGTTAGCACAAGGCAAGGTTTAGCATAAAATCCTCTAGTGTGGCTCCCTCTTCGACACATAAAAATGGCTGTGAACTAAGAACGCGACTAATAACAAGTGATCAATATCTTTTCTAATCAAGCGATCTATAGAAAAAAAATTGCGTGTCTTCATTTTTTAAATGTCGTTTCAATTACATAATTATAACTGTCAGTAAGTTTAATTCATTAACAGAAATCTCTGTTCATAAGAGTTTATTGTACATTTTAAAGGGCATTTTAAGAAGTAAATTTAGAAATGGTGCTTAAACCTACAGCGTTTTCGATTCACATGCACCGGTTGCACTCAGTGTATTTCCATCTTCTTTTAACCTCATGTATTAACACGAGATGAAGATACTCTGAGTGCCCACTAGTGCGGTCAATCGAAAACGCTACCAGACAAAAGCATTTATTTTAGAAGCTTATTTTCGCCCCGGGCAAAATAATGGCATTTGAAATAATAAACCAATCAAACATACACGATTTTATTTAGGTCACTTCATTAGAAAAGATATTGATCACTTGTTAATAGCTGGATCACAGTATACACATCAATCAGCATGGACAGCTTGGGGCTTTCCGCTGCTACAGTTTTCGAGCGCGCATGTCTGAGAACTGGCGGACCTCTCACAAACGGTCGTGTGTGGCGCACCGATGAATTAATCAATTGCTTTTAAATGGGCGTTTTGTAATTCAACATTTTGTGTGATGGATGCGGAGTGATGAAAAAGATTGAATAGAAAATCATCCTTGTTAGATTATAATGGATTTATGTTGTGTAAAAAACCTGAAGTTGTGTAAAACAACATCGCTTTCTGTGATTTACTTGCAATCATTTTTATCTGTGCCACTTTCTCAACCAGTGACATCTAGTAGCAATAAAATGAAGTCCCTCCAATGACGGCCGCGGCCGTATTGGATGTGAAAACGGTAGCACACGGTAGTATGAACATCAAAGGCGCCGACACGAGTTGTCCCTACTGATTGATGAATATACTGTCGCTGGATAAAGAACTTTGCTCTTTTTATTCTAGGAAGCCGTGCTCATACGCAGTTAAATTGCGAAAGGGGTCAATAGAGGACGCGCTATGAAACGTCAACTTAGCGTCAACTGTTGCTGATGGTCCTAACTCACAACTTGATTGCAGAAAATTAAGTTAATGGATACAGTAATCTTTATACATAGTATTTTATCTTTCTTGAAGTATCTGAGTACGACCGTCATGACTGTACAATTAATTGTAATCACAGAGAAAGCCTGTACAGTTTCCTACATTACCAACAGAAATTACTGCCATTACCACAACAAATCACCGTGTTTGTGTTATCGTCATTTTTCCGTATCAAAAAGCATGAGCTTTTCCGAAAAGCACGAAATTCCATCAAAGGAAGATTGGATGCGTTTACTGGAAAGCAACGAGATCGGTAGGACGAGCATGAACAAGCTGATAATGAATTACTTGGTGACAGGTCTGTGTCTCGTCTTGTTTACAACCTGCCGACGTTACTAACGGCGCTTTTTTTTTTTTTTTTAGAGGGCTTTAAAGAAGCCGCCGAGAAATTCCAGCAGGAATCCGGCGTGCGCCCTTCGGTCAAATTAAACTCCTTGGACGACAGGATTCGAATAAGAGACGCCATCATCAACGGTCGAATACAAGAGGCCACCGCTCTGGTTAACCAATTGCACCCGGAGCTGCTAGATAACGACCGTTACTTATACTTCCATCTGCAAGTAAATACAATCGAAGCCGTTAATTCAAATATTTAATGATCGTGTTACTTTTTACAGCAGTTGCATTTAATCGAGTTGATTAGGAATAACAGGGTCGAGGAGGCGCTCGCATTTGCACAGTCTCATTTAAGTGAAGCGGGAGAGGAAGACCCGTCTGTGCTCGCTGAACTCGAAAGGACCGTTGCTTTGTTGGCTTTTGAAGATCCCATTAGTAGTCCGTTTGGTGATCTTTTACAGCCTGCCCATCGACAGAAGGTAAAAAAGTTGCTCTAAGTATTATGTCGATTTTAAATTGAGTAATTCTGCAATTTTGGTTGGTATTAATAAGCATGATTGTAGTCAGGATCTGCAAGATCTGTTCTAAACTTGACACCCCAATTTGGAGACAAACTCGATTTAGTTTGGAGACAGCTCACCAAATATGTGGTGGTGCTACGTGTTACAATAGCAGAGTGGAAAACCGAAACCTGTAAATATAAGTAACGTTTAAACAAATTCTATAACTAAGAAGTGTGATGCAAAGTTTAAGAGGGGAATTAACATACGTTATTATAACCGTACGTCACATTATTGTGTCCTGGCCACACTTTAAATTTATTTCTCTGTTACTTAAAAGTGACATCTGGCGATAAATGAGCCAATTGAGCTCCGGAATTAGCAAATGGTTTGTGACAAATGATCAGTTTTCGAATTTGTGCCTACAAGTGACATCTATTGAGTATTTAACAAACTATTTTTAGAGGGTCTATTCGCTTCTATGTCGGCTATCTGGAGAGATCTATTATCTGTGCCAAAACATTATTCAAAAGAAAAGAAAAAAGATTTTGTTTTGTATTATCTATTATTTGTTAAAATTATTTATATTTTCCACTTTACAGAATGTTCAGTTTATTGAATTACAATCTACAGGGACATCGAAATTGATTGTCCTGATCCTATACTACTTTCTGTGAGCTTGATATTAATATTTACGTGTATCACATGAAGAATAGAACGAAAATCAGTGCGTGCATAAAACATTCATGAAACTTACATCCAAACCTAACCTAATTAATAAAGAACATAATTATGGTTTAATCAGCTTGCTATCACAATTAAATAAACCATTTTTCATGAATGAATGGCAATAAACTGTCAACAAAATCTTGGGATATCTATGCCCGGTTGCACAACTTTTTAAGCAGAGCTTCAATTTAAGTGGAGTTTAGACTATGACATAATTTATCAAAATCTTAGTCACATTCTAATTAATACTTAAGTTGAAGTTTAAATGTCAACCAGAATGTATTTGACATTATACTGACCATACGTAAATGTCACATTCTAAACATAACTGAAGTTTAAGCTCTGCTTAAAAAGTTGGTGCAACTGGGCACTAGTAACTTCCCCAGATCTCCCTGTGTTCCTAACTTCATTTTAATAATTGGATGTGAATATCGATATCAAGCTCGTGGAAAGCAGTGTAGGATCAAGACAATCAATTTCGATCGCCCTGTATTACGTATTTGGACAACGATCAATTTTTATGACAATCTTTTTTAAATGTCCCAATATCTGAAGTAGATAGTTTTCAACTCTGTTATTGATTTTTCTAAAAGTACAGTATGAGCATAAATGATTGAGGACAAGTTGAATTTCCCGCGTCTCTATCTAGTAATTTTTACTCTTTGTGTGTGGCCGTCCTGAGAAATTAATTTTTGTTCAGTGTCGCCTGTGTAAATTTTGCAGCCGGCTCCAAGAATTCATAAGACAAAATGGGGCGCGTTTGCCTAATGTACCTATCAGTAGTTATTGCCGCTTCTTGTATTTAAAATAAACAAATTACTTGCCTATTTTTTTGTAACCTATGCATTTGACCATCTTAAGAGAAATATTGAGAAGCGGGAAATTCAACTTGTCCTCAAACATTTATGCTCATACTGTATAAATTCACATAATACAAGCTATTTTTGCACAGTCAGTGTGAAATCACGGTTGTAAGCTGAATTTCAAACACAAATCTGGTTGCGAATAGCTTTTAAATAATTAACTGCATTTTAAGTAATTTTTTCTCAGGTGGCGAGTGAAGTCAATGCGGCAATATTAAAAATGGAGCATCAGGAATCGACGCTGCCGAAAATATCAACCCTGTTGAAACTAATTCTGTGGTCGCAGGACAAACTGGATAAGAAAAACACAAAGTATCCGAAAATGACAGACTTGGCGACCGCCACGATAGAGGCCCCAAAATAACATACACTTCTCTACGACTACTATCATTCGTGCATTAATTTGTTGTACAGATTCTCTTGACACTTCAAATATTTATTTACGGACCCTATTATTTTTTCATAATAAATTTTAATTATTGTTGAAAGTCGGAAATGTTGATTTTATGTATTATTATAATTGCATTGTATGTATTTATATATGCACTGTGAATTAGAACTTTAGTAGAAGTATATGAATGTATTATATTCTCTGATTGTAACATAATGATGTTTAGGGTAATTAAAGGTAGTGAAGTAATTTATATATAGGTACATAATCTACATTTTCGCAAATTTAAATAAAAAATATGTGTTTGAAAATAATTTTGTCAATTTACTCTCTACATTAACAGCAGTCACCGAGTTCCAGGGCAGCCAAGTCATGATCTATAATACTCAGTCATTTTCTTCTAGGGTTGATAAATTGAGAACCAAACTTCCAGAAATTAAGGTTGCCTCCTTTCAGAAGTGCCAGCCCGAGACACCCCTGCTTGATCACTGAACCACTGTTGCCAATTCACTGATTTTCACTATAGATCTGGCGACTTTCTGTTGAAATTCAAGACAATTTTTAGTAAATTCTGAAATTTAGTGATTTTGTGACCTGTTTATCGATAGTTATTTTTCAGAAATATTATTTACATAGCTTTTTCTCTAACTTCCCAAATATTGAAATCCTCTGGAAGTTCATCACTACATTCTACGCCACAACAAACAAAACAAATATCTCTCCATCATTTTACAATTACAAAACAAACTAAAGAAAAAATAACCAAGTCATTGGCATATTTCATTGCAGTAGAGATGCAGCCATACAGTATAGTTGAAAATGAAGGATTTCAACATTTGCGTTCCAGGATATGCATTACCAAGTCGAAAAACATTATCTCAATAACTTATTCCTAAGCTATATCAAGAAACTCGTTCAGTAGATACTCCAGAATCATATTTCCATTTCCAAAGCAATTTATTATTTATCGTTCACAACAGATTGTTGGACTTCAGTTAACAAACACTCCCTACATTTCCCTAACGTCACATTATAACGAGTGATCAATAGCTTTTCTAATCAAGTGACCTATGGAAATAAAATCGTGTGTCTTAGATTAGTTCATTATTTCAAGTGCCATTTGAATTATTTATATTGCATTCCTATGCAAAATCTAACTGCTGTTTTTATGTATATATTACATGTTTTTTTTTATAAATTAGAATATCAAATCCCAAGTTCACATTTTCCACTTAAAAAGAAAGCACGCATCAAGAGTATATACATAGTTGGCCTGGCCACCACTGCCTATGCGTTTATCGTGAGTAAATGAAGGATAGAATAGTAGAAAGCGCATGAGTAAACGAAATAGCTGCATCAATCGACGTTGCCGATTGATAACGCGGGCCACGCTCCGGCCGCAGCATTCCTACCTTCGCACGCAACATTGTAATATCTCCATTTCATTTCCACACAAATTTCAATGAGCCTCTCCTTCATTTACTCACGATAACCATATACTTAGTCTTGGCCAGACCAACAATTCGTCTTGATCAACTCCGTTCACTCTATCTACTCTTTTCGCACTCTAAAGAGTGAGAGCGAGTAAGTTTTAATATAAGTAAGAGTGAGACAAAAGCGCGAAGAGTAAATAGAGTGAACGGAGTTGATCAAGACGAACGCAGCTTGTGTATACGCAGCCGCAGCTCGTAGGAACGACAAGTTTTAAGGTTACGTTCGGTGCATGAGTTTTGTTATAATTCAGTTAAATTGCTATATTTTTGAATTAATTAAATTTAGTGCAATAAAATGTATTGGAATAAATGTTACGTTTATAAAGATAACGGCGTCAAATGTAGACAACAAAAACTGGTTCATAGAAGGTGCGTAAAATGTCCGCCGTTCTCCTGTAAACACAAGCGAATTCTGCGTTTTAAATTATTAATAAGATTCGCCAGGATTACTGGACTGTTCACAATACAACAATAAACTCTTATGAACAAAGATTTTTGTTGATAAATTAAACTTACTGCCGCTGGCAGCTATAAATAAATGACACTTGAGAAAATGAATTAATCAAAGACATACAATTTTTTTTCCATGGGTCACTTGATTAGAAAAGATATTGATCACGTGTTATTACTGACGACTGATTGGTTATTAACTTATTGCTGTTTAAATTGCACTGAAATGTCCGATGATCGTACGGCAGAAAATACATATAAATGACTGTTTACTTAAATTTTTACATGAATGAAACATTTATGAAAAACAAATTGCTTTTACAATAGATCATGGCGCAAATGTGGTGAAAGCAATTATTGTAAATTTTAATTTTAATCACGTTAGTTGTTTCTTGTTTCGGACACTCCGTTAATACGGTATTAAAGCCTGGTTTACATTACGTGATTTTGCATGTGTTTTAACATGTGATAAATCATAAGGCGACTTTGTTGATATTTACACTATCTGAGTTGATACAGCGAACGACACATAAGCGCCAGCATAGATGAAGTCACTAGCAAGTCATAGCTCTCTTTGAGAATAGGACCGGACCTATTTGCTATGACTTGTTAGAAGACGATTTTAAATTTACCGCCAAACAAGTGTTGACAATGAGGTTATACGAAACTAACGAAACCGAAATAGTGAGGACGCGAAGTTGTCGGCGTGTATATGAACAACTAGAACTGTTACATTGATTGTCAGTGGTAAATAATAAACTCGCATCCTCCGATTTCGCAAAGGGGACACTTCTAACCTCACTTTCTTGACACCGAATAGTTAATACTGACACCACTTCTCTTACGAGACGACAGCCCGTCTAAACGTTACAAATATGACTCACACAGTTTTCGCAATTGTATGATTTTTGACATGCCGTTATCATAGGAAACGTTACATGCAAAATCACATAGTGTAAACTAGGCTTAATAAGATATTTGAAATGTCTGAATTACAAAAACCACTACATAAAGTGAAGACATTCAAAATTTATTAGCACACAGTTGGAAAGCAGCTAGGGAATTAAAAGAATATTTGAAGAAAAGTAAAAAGTGAGCAAATAAAAATCAGGTTAGAGTAGGCGGTGCAAAGAAAATATATGTCTGTGATTAACTGAATTAATTAATCTAATACATTCATGAACTGTCAGATCAGCTTAACCCGCGTTAGTAACAGACATACTTTTTCTTTGCACCGCCGACTCTAATCTGATTTTTAGTTGCTCACAAGTTATAATCTACCAATCAGAAAATTACCTTCTTTTAGTAAAACAAGATGGTGGTCTTTATTAAAATCAATTGAAACAGTAATTGAATAGCAAGTAACAATAATGACATTTTTACAAAATTATATGATTCGAGAAAATATTAATAATACATTGTCTGTTGAGGAAGTTGAGATTTTGAAAGAAGTCATTAAGATATTGAAGCCAATAGAATATATTTCTGAAATTCTATCAGGAGAGACATGTCACAGCAGCAGTAATATTGCTTGTAAAATAGTGTTGCCAACATAAACGTCAACAATCACTCATCATAACATGTTCCAATCCAAACTTTTGGGTATGCTGAATTGATGGCGCAAAATCTGATATTCCGAATTCCGGGACAATCCCGGGTGGCATATTTTTTTGGCTGGACAGATTATCACACTCAGGGATAATCCCGGTGAATCCGGGGCAGGTAGCAACACTACAAGAAATCCATCCATTTTTTTTTTTTTTTTTTTGAAAAGTTATTAAATGCTGAATCCATAATGTATATTAAAAATTTGTGTAAAAATTCACAAATACAAGAATTACAAACATATATAAAGTGTGGTCAAAAATACCATAACATAAAATTTGCGTTTTACACACAATAATCATAATCACGAAACTTAACACCTACGAAATATTGCTACTACCATCCAAACACATACTCCATCGCTTTTGTAACCAAACCCGTCGATTTTTGAGGCACATTTTGTGGAATGACCGTGTTAGAGTTCGGCGGCGACACGAACGAATGCCTCAAAGACCTCGCCCTCATCGGGGAAGTAACTCCCGCGTTGATATTCTCTTTGTTCTCTTGCTTATTGATATATGGCACAACACCGATCATAATATTGCTCGAAATTAATTTACCGTTTAGACACAGGGCTTTCGACACTTCATGAAACGAACCGTACTTCAAATTGATCCAGTTACCCTGCGCCGGAAATTTCTTCTCTACGATGCACCCACAGTTCGCCATCTGAGCCAAAATTAAACTCGTCGCACTGGGGGGAAACCCGAAAACAGTCACCCATAATGTGTCGACTTTACCCGACGGCACGGGGTGTTGCACGTTATTAGCGGTCGATCTATTCAGGCTTTCATTTAAATTCATCACGGCCTGATTATAATTTAACGTATCGCTGCCGATTCTAGAGAAGCTGTCGTTCGGTGCAAACGTCACCTGTTCGCTTGAACTTTGCATCGTGCTGTTTAGGGGCACCGCTGACTTCGATTCGATGGTGTCAAACAGTCCTTGCTTCGGTGGGCCACTTTTGTCTGCATGGATGTTACTGTACGGCGATTGATTGAAGTGTGGCTCGCTCAGTGACTGGTTAAAAAGTTTCTGGCGTAAGCTCCGGGCTTCTCCAGGGTTGGTGAAGCCGACTTTCAAATTGGGGGTTTTGTTTCGCCCTGGCGAAATGTTGGGGTTCGGTGTGCTTGGCTGTGTGTCGCCCATTAAGAACGAAGGGAGGAAGTTTGGGTTTATGCTCGGGGAAGCTGGGCTGGATGGTGGGCTTCCTAACGCCATTGGTTCCATTTATTATTCTAAAAATAAAAGATAGTAATTATTTATAATTAATCCAATTTTTATATTTAGGTATGTAAGTACTTGCGCACGCGTTAAATCCAAAAATTTACTTCTGCAAGTGACAGTTACAACAACCACGTTCAAATTAACGGCGTGAATATAGACGCCAATTGAGTTTGACATTCATGACGTGGATCTACCAGATTAATAAAAAGACCTTTTACATTAGCCGTCCTCCATTTACATTCACTTCACCCAAAATCAAATCAATTTGATTTTGAACTGAACTGATTTCAAAGTGAACAGAGAGACTCTTAAAGGAATGACGTTTTGGAACTAAAATTAACATAACCTCAAAATACGTATGAAATCACATGAAACTGATAACTGATTTAGAAAACCAGCTTGATCAGTACGGGGTGCGGGAGGGGAAACTCAATCACTTCCTCATCACTGATCGCCAAATGAGAAACTACAAATGGAATGGAATCAGTGATTTTTAAGTGAATTTGAATCGATTCGGTTCAAATAAGTTGTAAATGGAGGACGGCTATTATGTTGGGGCTGGGGGTCGCCGAGTGGCTCAGCGGTTTAGCCTAGCCGACTTGGTAGTCGTGCCGCTCGGTTGGCGTGAGTTCGAATCTCACCATTGGCCATGGATGCTTATGATGTCTAATGACTTAGACCCAGCTATATAATTTTCGTGACTGTCTAGAATGGCTTACGGCCGAAAGACAATAATTGCAGCATTGCTGCGCAAAGCAAAAGAAAAGAGACATTATGTTGGTATAACTTTCAACAATATAAATATTTTGTGCTGTAATTTTAACATTTTATAAATGAATACAAAGTGTCAAGTTGACATTTGTTCAATTAAGTATCAGTGCAGGGTTGCCAGATGTTAGAAGTTAGATATCGCACTAGAACTGAGCAGAAATCGCCCAAATCGCAAATAACCCCAGAATTGTTCAAAATCCGAAAATTCAAGTTTTTAAAATTCTATTTTATTCAAGGCTTTTACCACTAAAATGAGTGCTCCCAACTACTTCATTCTTTTTGGCTCTAAGTACAAAGTGGTCAAGAATAACTGTTTGAGCTGGTAATACAATTAAGAGCAATTTTTTATTTGCAACACTGCAATCGGATATATGTTTTGTTGGTTTATCTGACGTTACCAGAACAACGACAAAATTGAAGGTTATGTGAATAAAAATTAGCGTGTTACTTTGAATTTGAAATGTCAAATGACGCTTGTAAAGTGACAGTGTCAAGCAAGTCAACAGCCGGAAGTTACTCCAGTTATACCATTTAAAAATAAAATTCATCACTGCCAACTCAAACAGTGATTCTTGACCACTTTGTAGTTACCACTTTGGACAAAAACTACAGATCAAGTTACCACTTTGGACAAGAAACTACATAATTAGTTACCACTGTGGACAACAAATACTGTTAGTATGACTTCCTCCTGTTTATTCTTTACCAGTAGATAAAAACGGTGAAGATTATTAAATAATTTCTGGAGAATTCTTCAATTAAGATGTCAGTGGCGTTCCAATAATTAATTTGTATTCAAGACTTTTACCACTAAAATCAGTGTTCCCAACTAATTCATTCACTTTTGCTCTAACTACATATTTAGTTACCATTTTGGATAAGAAACCACAGATTTAGTTACCACTTTGCTTGACCACTTTGGACAATAAAAATAATTTTTTAAAATTATTTCCAAGCTTACCACAAATGTTATATATTTTTTTAAATTTCGATTTTTGTTTTTCCTTGTGGTCCTCAGTTTTTCGTCTTTTTTTTATTTACTTCATTTTTTATTGAAATAGTTGACCGTGGAAACAGATAAGCCTGCGATTTTTGTCACTTCAAGAATTTTTTATCATTTCAATTTCGTTCGCCAAATAATAGTCTTTTATTTTTCCTTTTGCTTGACGATTTTTTTTTAATTTACATTTTCTAAGAGAAAGTTGATTATGTTTCTGACTGCTCGGCAAAATTAATCATCGTCTTTTGTTTTTTTAGAAGACCGTAGAAACAGAAAAGCTTTGTTATTGTTCGCGAAATAATCAACAATCTTTCGTTTTTCCTTTTGTTCTTGGTTTTCGGTTTCATTCAAGGCTTTTACCACTAAAATTAGTGCTCCCAACTATTTCATTCTTTTTGGCTCTAACTATATATTTAGTTACCACCTTGAACAAGAAACTATAGATTAAGTTACCATTTTGGACAAAAAAGTACAGACTTAGTTACTACTTTGGACAAGAAAGTACAGACTCAGTTACCACTTTGGACAAGAAACTACAGACTCAGTTATCACTTTGGACAAGAAACTACATAATTAGTTACCACTTTGGACAACAAAGACTGTTAATATGACTCCCTCCTGTTTATTCCTTACCAGAGGATAAAAACGGTGAAGATTATTAAACAATTCTTGGAGAATTCTTCCCTTAAGATGTCGGTGGCGTTCTTTTCAAATAGCCCCGCAAATTCAAAAATTCGCAATAAATGTCAAAAAGAAAAAAGCAATTGTATATCACGAAAATGTATCAGTGTTAGGTTAAGTTGGTTATTTATCGAAATTTGTCAAAGTAGCCCAAAGTTATCGCCCATCGCAAATTAAGAATATGAGTAGCCCAATTTGCGATAAATCGCGGCATCTGGCAACCCTGCATCAGTGCTACAAATCTTTAGAAGAAAGAACAATGAAATCATAGCCCACCTTAATGAGGAATTTAATTGAAGACACGGTATAATGCATTCAATGAAATGTCGGGAAAACATGGAGAAGGTAGCCGAAGATCCAAAATAACAGCACAAAATTTAAACCAACATAACCTAAAAATAAAAGCCCCATTTACAAGATACGGGAACTAAAAGAGGTCAGTTTTCAACGGTGAAAGTTACGAAATCGTGTAACTTTAATTACTCATAAGCCGTCCTCCATTTACATTCACTTTACCCAAAATAAAATTGATTTGATTCTGAACTGAATTGATTTCAAAGTGAATAGAGAGACTTTTAAAGAAATGATGTTTTGAAACTAAAATTAACATTAAAAAAACATTTAAAAAACCAGCTTGATCAGTACGGGGTGCGGAAGGGGAAACTCAATCACTTCCTCATCACTGATCGCCAATTGAATATCTGCAAATGGAATGTAATCAGTGATTTTTAAGTGAATTTGAATCGATTCGCGTTCAAATAGGTCGTAAATGGAGGACGGCTATAGTCATTACAAAAGTGAAATGTTTGAAAATAGCTCCCGACTTTATTAAGTTGGTAGAACTATCTCGAAGACAATCTGAAATTTCATGCCTGTTGACTTTTAAACTTGCAATTTAGTTTGCGTTGTTTATTGCAATAGAATGATTCGTTGGGAGTTTATCTACAGACTTTCGTCAGACAATTCAATACCTAGGAAGGGCTTAAATAAATGACGATATTTATATAGGAATACTCAGAGATAAATATAGTTCATTTTCTCACGCACAAATGCGCCGGTCCATATGAGAGAATTCAGCAGGAGTTAGTCTTGAAAAATGGCGGTTGCCGGGTTGGTGTGTCGCTCTCGGCTCCTATGTAGAATCGAAATTTTTAAGGGATTACGATATTCAACGGTCATTAACAGTGTTCAATTAACTAAAGTAAGTAGTATCTTTTACGGCACGATTTAAAATCTATTCACGTTATCATCAAACACGCTTGGTTTTCGTAAATTTTGCCCGGGTTTGCACGCAGCGGCTGGCTGCGAGGGTTGTTGGGGGTTAAACCCACTTCAAATTTAAAATTCCCGAAATGCTTCCTTTGTTTCATTTTTTTTAAATTTTCTGAAGTAAAACGTTGAGGTTAAGTTTATTGGGAACTGCAGTCTGCGGGAAAATCCGAATGCTAATTGACTGCACAATGCAGAAGTCATAAATTTCTTTTCATGAAATCAAATTTTTGAATTAAAAATCATCTGCTTTCCTCAATGCAGGACTGCACCGTTTTATCCTAAATTATTTAAACTACTTTCGCTTACCTTTTGCTTTTAAGTTATGTAAATGTAATCACTACATTAAAGTAATTGCTTCAGTTTCGGCGATGCAATTCCGCTTTTTTTAAATTCTTAAAATGATTTTTTTACATACTTCTTAATAGTCACGCTACCTAATTTTGAACTTTAAAATAGGCTTGTGTTTGTAACTGATGTTTTATATTAATGTAACATTTTTAAACATATTCCACTGCAGCTTTACTAAAAACATTTTTATGCATAACAACATAGTATTGCCTTGATAAATAATAATTAATGTTATCGGGCAACTTGGTGAGACAGACATGCGGGTGTCGGTTAAGCCAGCTGTACACTAGGCACTAGGCAATTAATTGCTGCAAGCATAAGTTGCAAGTTATCGCAGCGTTCCGTTGCATAATCACTACCGTACTTTCAATTAAATTCCTAATTAAACCAGGCTATTAATTCAATATTTTTTCTCCTAAAGGAGTGGCAGCTCTCCAATTATATATTTGTTTGTCCTAACGTAACCGTTCAGGATGACATGAAGCGCAGGGTACGTTTGTGCATTCAAGCTGAACGACAGCATTTTCCGCATCATCTTTAAGCTTTATGTTGTTCTGAAGTGAATTATGTAATTTAATTTACATTTTCTAAGAGAAATTTGATTATGTTTCTGACTGCCCGGCAAAATTAATCATCGTCTTTTGTTTTTTTATAAGACCGTAGAAACAGAAAAGCTTTGTTATTGTTCGCGAAATAATCAACAATTTTTTGTTTTTCCTTTTGTTCTTGGTTTTCGGTTTTATTCAAGGCTTTTACCACTAAAATTAGTGCTCCCAACTATTTCATTCATTTTGGCTCTAACTATACAGGGTGTCCACCGAGTGCCGCGGTCTTCTCTAGCGCCTATAGTATATAAGATACAAAAAAAATTCAAACGAGCTAAGGTGTAACTCAGTCAGCTCTACTTCATAAAATTATTTTTGGCTATACAGAGTGTTCAGTAACTAAGAGCTATACCAAAGTTATATTTTTTTAAATGGAACACCCAGTATATTTTTACATATTTCGAAATTACGCATAACGAATAGGTGACAACCAAAAATTTAGGAAGTTTTACTTAAGAGTTTGTAAGATATTAATGTTTATGTGTAAAAAATTGCCATAATATGAGTGCTTATATCTTTGGTATTTATTTATATTTCGTCTTGAATTTTTGTAGGTAGTCAATACAATATCTTTTCTACAGAAATTTCAAAACTGCTTCGGTCTATCTGTTATTATGTGTACAGGTGTTGAGTTTTGCAAAAGATAATTTTTTTCAAAATTTTCAAATGGAACACCCAGTATATCTAGACTCTCGTGAAATACTGTTTTAATAAGCTTCCATAAAACGCCAAATGTATTTGTTCAAACTGAAGAAGTCGTGAGACAAAATTAATAATTTTTTTTTCTTTCGATATTGACGTTATTTAGCCTTTCCGACCGGTTCTTCTGTTTTGATTTGCTGATAAATCAATGAATATGTTTTATTTTTGTTCAGTAATTGAATATGTTCCTGTTAAACTAATTCCTATTTTTCTTTATTTTGAAAATACATATTTAAATAACGTTATTTTAATAACATTTTTACTGTATTTTGTTTCGTGGCGTTTCGAATCTTTCTTTCAATCTTTGAAAAACTCCATAATCCGTGTGTCTTCTCATAGGATAATGCTGCGAATATAATCTTGATGCCAAAAGACAGTTTTGGTTGCCTTCTCCTAGTAGGTATGTCTTGTCACGTAACTCTTCATTATTAAAATGCATTTTGTTATCATAAAAAAATACAAAACTGTAATAGTAGTGTTATCTACTAATCTGAATAATTGTTCTGTCAATTAAAAATTTATAGCAACTGTTTTCCTATTTTCTAGCAAACGGCAACGTGATTCTAAATTTTATTTTTTTTAATTATTATTTTAATGTTATTTAGATATTTTCAAAGTAAAGAAAAATAGGAATTATTTTAACAGGAACATATTCAATTACTTTGAACAAAAAATAAAACATATTCATTGATTTATCAGCAAATAAAAATAGAAGAACCGGTCGGAAAGGCTAAATAACGTCAATATTGAATAAAAAAAAAATTATTAATATTTATGTCACGACTTCTTCAGTTTAGACAAATACATTTAGCATTTTATGAAAGCTTATTAAAACAGTGTTTCTCGAGAGTCTAGATATACTTGGTGTTCCATTTGAAAATTTTGAGAAAAATTATCTTTTGCAAAACTCAACACCCTGTACACATAATAACTGACAGACCGAAGCTGTTTCGAAATTTCTGTAGAAAAGATATTGTATTGAGTACCTACAAAAAATTCAAGACGAAATGTAAATAAATAACAAAGATATAAGCACTCATATTATGGCAATTTTTTTACACTTAAACATCAATATCTTACAAACTCTTAAGTAAAACTTCCTAAATTTTTTGTCACTACCTATTCGTTATGCATACTTTGAACATGTAAAAACATATTGGGTGTTCCATTTAAAAAGATATAACTTTGGTATGGCTCTCAGTTACTGAACACTCTGTATAGCCAAAAATAATTTTATGAAGTAGAGCTGACTGAGTTACACCTTAGCTCGTTTGAATTTTTTTTCTATCTTATATACTATAGGCACTAGAGAAGACCGCGGCACTCGGTGGACACCCTGTATATTCAGTTACCACTTTGAACAAGAAACTACAGATCAAGTTACCATTTTGGACAAAAAACTACAGACTTAGTTACTACTTTGGACAAGAAAGTACAGATTCAGTTACCACTTTGGACAAGAAACTACAGACTCAGTTACCATTTTGGACAAGAAACTACATAATTAGTTACCACTTTGGACAACAAAGACTGTTAGTATGATTCCCTCCTGTATATTCCTTACCAGAGGATAAAAACGGTGAAGATTATTAAACGATTCTTGGAGAATTCTTCCCTTAAGATGTCGGCAGGCTATTAATTCAATATTTTTTCTCCTAAAGGAGTGGCAGCTCTCCAATTACATATTTGTTTGTGCTAACGTAACCGTTCAGGATAACATGAAGCGCAGGATACGTTTGTGCATTCAAGCTGAACGACAGCATTTTCCCCATCATCTTTAATGAAGTGAATTATGTAATTAATTATTTCCTCTGGATTTTGCATTTACCTACTGTACACATTTTTTTTATATGGGGCATGTTCTTTATTTCAACGCAAATTTGCGATTGAAAGCATCAGTGCTAGGACTTGATGCAGTGACGTGATCTACTGAAGTACCTACAACAAATTTGGAATAAAAGAACGCTTCGGTTTTCGGCTGAAATCTTTTCTAACCTCAAAAACGTTGCTCTTGTGCATGAAGTAGGTAGGTTACGTTATTGTAACTTACGTTTGCAGCCACCTGATTCGACTCCTGCATTGTGCTAAGCCGTGCTAAACACCTTCACACACTAATCTAATTTTTATTTAATATTGTTCACGTTTAAAAATGGCCGCGTTCAGCTAATCGCAGCGCTGCAGCGGTTTAATAAAGCGGAAGGTTTATTAAGAACTCTATCGAAGGCAGCCACTCAAAGATAGCGCTACAAAAAAAAGACGTCGCATCCGTCTCCAGGAGGCTTACGCTTTAATAAAACGTAAGCCTCCTGGAGACGGATGCGCTGCGATTAGCTGAACGCAACCAATGAGATTAGGTCGATTTGCACTTTCAAACAGTTGCATCGACTGAAACGAGTGGTGGGTCAGTGATGCCATCTGATTAAAACCAACTAGAATAAAAGAACGACTATTGACCGCATTCAGCAAACCCGAAAGTTGTGCAACTGTTGACCAAATTTCTGCTGAATGCAACTTCTCACAAGTTGATGAGTTGAAGCGGTCGCCATTTTTTTGTAGCGTAACTTCTCCGCTATCTGACTGGAACATGTTATGATGAGTGAACTTCATTCAGCAGAAATGAGTGCTCAGTCTCAACTGTTGGAGCGGAAACTGTTACTGATATGTTCTGCTGAATCAGCCCGTTGATGAATCTGAGTGATCCACCAAGTGGGCTTATTGATGAAATAAAGAACGCGCCCGATGCCTTGATCAGGGGTTGCGTTCATAAAATATACCTTCGAGTGCACCTTGGGCGTGTAATCGTATCTCTCTTAATCACGATTATTTGTTTATTTTGCGTCTCGCTCATCTGTTTCAAGAAGTCTCGTGTTTATATTGTTACCATGGCAACGGGTGCAATTTTTACGTCCCACTTTTAAGTAGGGTGTAGGAAATGTGTCTGTTGCTATGGAAACCACGCCTGATTTAGTTTTTTATGATTCATAGATGAGAAACAAAATACATAAACTCATTTATACGAGAGAGATTGCAATATTAGCCGAGAGTAACTCTAGAGTGTCTTTTATGAACACAGCCTTATGACATTGACAGTTATTGACAACTGTCCTCTCACTCTTGTATTGCGTGTCGCAAACTTTATGAAAAAATCACAGCTTATTTTAATCAGGAATTCATTTACAGGCGCGGTAGTAAGCAACTTCAATTCTGACAATTGGTAGTACTGGAAAAATTGCGGTGTTCTTTAACTGCATTGTTTAACTGTACACTTACTAATAACCTTAAAATATTTACATATGTTGGTGATACACCTTGACACCTAAATATTACTAAATTGTATGAAAAAATTGCATGTACAGTAGCGGACGAACAATACAAAAATACAATCCGGGCAAGTCACTTGCACAATGTAAAGCTCACTTTAATATTTTTGACGTTTAGTGCATGTCACTATAGTTCCGTTCAAATTAATTGGCATCGCAGTAGGCGAGGGCTGAGTGAATCGGTCTTTATCCCGTGTCAAAAAAGTTACCAGAATATATTGTGAAACTACCATTAAATTATTTTGAGGTTATGTCACGCAAAAATAAAAGAACTTTTACAAATTAGTTAAAGGCGATGGAATATCTGGTTTCTGTACGAAAATGCATTGACAAGGAGAAGAATATTAAATATTATGAGATTCCTACAGTTTCTACGATTAAAACTAAACAATTTGAAATTTTTTGTGTTGACAGCAGAAGCACGCAGAAGTTAGGGATGTTTATTTATTATCAAGGATGCATTGCTGCAAACATAAATTTGAATTTCCAACGCCTACCGAGATGCCATTCTTTTTGAAACAAAATATAGTAATTCTGACGTGTAATTAAAATTTTATTTATTTATTTTGACAGAAATATAACCTCAGTAAAAGCCTGATTTTTCAGATATGTTAAATTCTTGCCCGGATTTTATTGTCCGCTGCTGTACCTACGCAGATAGAACAAGTTCTAATTTAATTTAATTAATTCTACTTGCGATAAATTGCTCAAGCGACTTTTCAGGGTTGCGTTCATAAACGATACCTCCGAGAGAATCTTGGGCATGTAATCGCATCTTTCTCACTCTCGATTTTTAACATATTTTGCGTCTCGCTCATCTGTTTCAAGACGACTTGTGTTTACATGATTTCCATGACAACGGGCGCACTCTAATGTCCGTATTCATAGGGCTTCCTCAAGGCTTCCTTGAATGAGGAACCCCTTAGAATGGGATTGTTGTAATGCAACTGCCTTACGACAATCCCATTCTAAAGGGTTCCTCATTCAAGGAAGCCTCGAGGAACCACTATGAATATGGACATAAGCGCCCTACTTAAAAGTGTGATGCGAAAGTGCGTCCGTTGTCATGGAAATAATGTAAAGTAAAGAAAAGACGTTTTGAAATAGATGAGCGAGACGCAAAGCATGTTAAAAATCGTGAGTGAGAAAGACGCAATTATACGCCCAAGACGATCTCGGAGCTATAGTTTGTGAACGCAACCCAGGTACTTAATCGCCACGGGTAATAAATAAATATAAATTGTAAATAAATAGCAAATCGCTTGCAAAAATCACTCCATGTAAAGTGGCCTTTTATAGATACATACTAGTATTACGCACATAAACTTTTGAACTTTAATTTTCCGATTTGAAAAGGTCTGAGGGTTATACTCCATTCAACTTTATGATTATTCAGTGACACCTAAATTAGGAATCCCATTTCATCAAAAATGTTAAGCATGACACGTCACAAATGCGTATACAGGGTCTCCCAAGGTGAGCGATTTTCAATTTATAGAAAGGGCTACTTCTATCACTTCCGGTTGTACTAGAAGTTGCTATTTCAAATTCGGATCTTACATTTAAGTTTGTTTAAAGTAATTATTGAAATTTTACGGTAAAAAATACTAAAAAGAAAAAAAAAACAAAACAGTCATACAACTTTTGCTTTTTATACAGAGTCCGGCAGTCAAACCTGACGTTTTTTGAGAAGGGATAACACAGACAATTTTCGACAAAGAAAGTATTTCTTTTTTTAAGAAGACAGAAGATGTCCGGAAATTTTTAATATAAAAAAGAATTGTTAAAAAACCATCACGTGTGAAAAATTATATCACTTAAATGATGACCAGCATTTTCCACGCGTTGTTGAAGTCTGGGTAAAGTTGGTCATCACTCTCTCCAACATTGCGCGAGGTATGGCAATAGCCTCCTTTAGTTCATCGAGATTCCGTGGCTTGTTCTGTGGGGAGGAACATTGAAATGCCTGCGGAACTTTCGTTGCGTGATCGTAAAGGAATCGCCGTTTTTGAAATACGCCTCTATGAGTAAAGCGCGATGCTCTATAAATACAAAACTTCCATACTTGTGGAATCGAATTACACCGTTTTCTTCCTAATTTTTCGCTGCTACCTTGAGTGACACTCAAACGAAAAACGTCAGATTTGACTGCCTGACCCTGTAGGAAAATTGTCGTATCTGTAAAGGTGGAATGAATCCTATTTTTTTTTTTTTTGTATCGGGGTTCTAGAAGGTTGGCGAATTCCTCAAATCTCTCGAATCTTTTCATATAAGAATAATAATAAGAAAAAGACAACTACTTGAAATTAAAAGTTTTTAATGGAAACTTTAAGTAGTGACGTCATGATTGTATCATTGCGTCCCCGTACTCATTTGTTTTATTATAGCGGTAAGTTTCCGATACGCTTTCCAGCCATTAAAAGATTTTTCAACTGAAGGTAAATGCATTTTTTAAATCTGTAACAATCCACTTTGTCATAATAATAATAATAATAAAATTCCCAATAAAATTTTCATCGGACAAGAACCAGCTTTAATATAATAAAAATAAACTAACAAAAATGAATAAGAAAGATGCCTTAAATTTTGTTAAAATGCACTTGCGTTCACAAGTAAATAAAACGTAAACAAATTATAACTGCGGCATTGGAAAGCCCTGTACATTGATATCCATGCAGTGAATAACTATTTTCATGATATCATGACTATTTGTTTTCTTATACATAGAGTCTTTGATGAAAATGGTTATGTATTTCGCACATACCCGTAAATATACAGGGTATCCCAAGTTGAGTGGCCTATTAAAAGTTTGCGGGGAAGGGAATATACAAAAATTAGTACACTGCGCTTTGAGATTAAAATATATTCACTTTTTTATCACTTCCGGTTATAAAATTGATTCTAATAAAGGATAAATAAATAAATGTTAAGGCTACCCTATACCTAAATGTAACCGATCTTGAGATATTTAGTTTATTTAAAAAAATTGTTTTGGTGACCTTTCATTTGACAGAATGTATTTACGGCAATTTTAAATTTAAAGATTGAAGTGGCATGTCGTTTGAAAGTATAATGTTCGGGCTTTCAAATCATCCCTGAGAAATTCACAGGCTGGTCACGATATAGTGTCGAAGCTCATTATGTTTAACTGTCCAAAACTCAATTTTCGTAAATAGAACACCCTGTATATTTTGACATCATGAGATACGGAATCAAATTCTACATCGATTGATATCAGCATTTCCTACTCTATTTCTCAGAGTGACTAAGAGCAGCGCTATGTAAAGTTAATCCACCAATTTCCTAACACCCCGTATAATAATAACGCCATACTTATTCCTTTAACGCCAAATAGCGTGTTTAGCAAGTTCTTAATTGAATGAAAGTGATCTCCTCAGTCTCTACAGTATTAAAACTAAATCGATAATGTTTCTTACTCCTTTTTTTTTTAATAATGTGAATTAAGTACATATTTTGTTATCAAGGTGTTCTTACAATGGTCTGATTGTGTTGTAATCGTGAACGCTGGGTTTGAATATTAATTTTGCCTTGTAAACAATGCCTATTAACATACAGGTCAGTAATCTTTTTGACTTGTATCATTCACGCTCGCCTTTGTATCCTATAGTGTCAAGGATTATACTGCTTGTTTATAAAACATTGTTGTACTAGGCCACCTGTACATCCGTAGATGTGTTGGAGGTGATTCAACTCCCCCGTCTGCCTTTTTCAGAATACAAAAGAGGAAATAAATGCATACCATAATATGGCCAATTCATTTTTTGACGCGAAAGTAACCATACGTCCAAACAAATTTTTGATAAAGATAGGCCAGGGAAGTGTAAGCGTATGTCGTAACCTACAGCACCAAGTAGTTTTGAGGTTAGTGACACGTCAAGGAGTAGAATGTGGCAAATTAACCTTCGATTTTACTTAACTACTCAAGAAGTAAAGTTCGTTTTTTATTTATATGCCGATCGTATAGATCTGATTGTGAGATAAAAAAATGTACGGCGAAATGACATGACGTTGACAGAAACAGCAAGGGCGTTTCACAAAAGTTAGAAAGAGATAGCTACTTAAAAGTTCCTTGACTTATCGATCGATCGATCGGCATATATTAAAAAATGGACTGTAGACAAGATTTTAATGTAAATAGTAAATTATAAGTTGATAAATTTCATAAATTGTCAAGTAAATAAATAAATTGCTTTAGTAATCTGAGACAAACGTTTTGTCTTCCATGGCCTATGTTTATCAATAATTTTTAATTCATTGGTTTATTGATAACCTAAAACTGACACTAACTGGTTGGTGTGTATACAAGAAGATATTACGGTGGTCACAAGAGGAGGGGGTGACATTACTCTTCTTGCTCAGTGTACATACGTTGAATTTGATTATTTTTTTTATTTCCTTTTAAATAACCAAGCCAGTAAACTAATTAAATTCAACTTTTGAAGTACCAACATTTATTTAATGCGCCCGTGCGGTTTTCTTCTTCAAACTTATGAAAGATTAAATAGACGCGATTAAAATTGAATGTATGCACGCCTGCCAACTTCGGACATCCAGAAATTAAATTTAACTCGTACGCTCCGTGAATGCGCCGCTCCACTTTTAAATTCAGGCAAATGTTCTGCATTCTTTGCAGAATTGTTTTCAGCTGCGCTTTTGAATGTGCCTGCCCATCGGTTTTATGTTTTTATTTAATGTACGGTGAAAACATTGTCAAATTAAAATTTTTCATCTCGACGTGAACATTAAAAATACTTTATTTTTTTTGGTGTGGCACTGTGACAGTAATTGGCCGATTAAAGAGATTGGCTTAAGCGTATAAAAGTAAATAGAAGGAAAGTGCTGCACAAAAGAACTTGCAGAAAGGGGTTCTTGTTATGTTGTTACGCACACAGAATTATCAATTTGCTTCTTATTAAGGATCATTTGAGATCATTTCAAAAAGGACGTCACAAATGTATTCTCTGAGAGGCACATCTCTTTGCGGCAAGCTTAAGCTACGACATGCCTTTACGAAAACAAAATATCTTCATAGCCAAAGCTACCGGAATATCAAATGAACACATGATATTATTATGGATATTTGTGGATATCTAAAGCTGTCTTTTGTTGCTATTCTTACTTCGTAAATCATATATAAATATTGATTCTGTCACGATAGAATAATTATAATCATAATCTAGTATAGTTTTTAATCGGAAATACATAAGTTAATAGGACAGTTTACAACATTTCGAACCACAAATTCAGCGTTAACTCCAACTCATTGGGTGGTATGCATAAAACGTAGTACATGCTAATACTTCAAGCATCTACTTCGAAAGTGAAGTATTTACTATATTAGCGTAGTATTTACTATCCCCATCTGCTTCATAGAAGTACATAGAGTACACAGAAGTTTCTACTCCGCCACTGAAGCACCTACTATAAGTATATACTTCGAAGAATATACTAATTTGAGAAGTATTAGCATCTACTTCGTTTTATGCATACCACCCATTGGGTCACCAGCACAGAAGTATATTTCCACCGCGTAAGCATTGTCGTTTAATTATTGTTTACATTGTCCGAGTTACGTTACAATTTATGTTCCCAATTAGGAAATCATGATGTAGACAATTCACTATAATCGTTGTACTTTTAACTTTTATGTAAGCAAAATATTGGTATAAATAATCCGGGCTAGATGTTGGAAATCGGTACTACGATTCACCAGAAGAGGTGCGAAGTCATGCCTTGCTGCCGACGCATCCAAAAGGACCGACCAGATCGCCACAGTATCACCGCTCTCTGGACGACTCTTTACCCGGAGGCCGAAGACATCCCTCGTTGTCATTTCCATCACTTCACTGGATCTACGCAACCCCCGAGGCATTCTTTGAGGTCCACATATCCGCACTGTTGCTGTTTGTGGAGAGAAGCATAGAAACGGACGTATGGGGAATGCCATATAAGTTGGTAACCGAAAAACTTAGATCTCCCACTCTATTCTCCACACCACGCAAACCTGATGGAACAGCGACTACAAACTGAAAAGAATCAGTAGAGTTGCTCCTCCCAACAGATGAAATCCAAGATGACAATGAAGAACAACGGCGAATCCGTGAAAGTATGGTTGTACCACCATACGAAGTGGAAGGAACAACGGCTCCGTTTTCAGAGCTGGAAATAATAGAGGCGGTAAAACTGTTTAGATAGAAAAAGGCACCAGGATTGGATGGAGTTCAGACAGAGGTCGTGCAATGTTTACTGCAGGAAATGCTTCCGGATCTCTCCCACCTCTACAATATATGTCCCCAAATGGGTAAGTTCCCAAACATCTGGAAACAGTCGGAAATCACGTTTATATATAAAGGAGAAGGGAAAGATCCGTTACAGCCTAAATCATACAGGCCCATATGTCTTCTCAACACTCTGGGAAAAGTGTTCTGAGAGGTTAATATATGTTGTAGGCTAATGGAATGTAGAGATGAAATGGGGATGCATAACGACCAGTATGGATTCAGAAAAGGGAAATCTACGGAGGACGCAGTAAACAGAGCAATACAAGTAGTCGACGAAGCCGACAGTAAGTACGTGTTGGCAATCTTCATAGACATCGCTGGTGCCTTTGATAATCTCTGGTGGCCTGTCCTTTTCACTGAACTAAGAAGGATGCACTGCCCTGCATAGGCTACTCCGCAGCTACTGTCAGGACAGATATGTAACTGTGAGATGTCCTAACGAAGTAGTATCAAAACGCATCACCAAAGGATGCCCTCAGGGATCCATTTGCGGCCCGGTGTTCTGGGACATCATAATGGACACCCTACTTAGGAAGTTAAATAACAACAACAGGAACGTAGCGGCGACAGTTGCATATGCTGATGACCTCCGAGTACTCGTTACAGGTAACTCGAGAGCTGTTAGAACTCAACGCGACGAATATCATGGCAGAGGTAAATGGATGGTGCAAAAGGCATAAGATGCAGATAGCAACTATTAAACAACGATGACCCTATCACGGCAAGCAGTAGTGCGGATGGAAGGCCAAACGATTCGCACGAAAGATTCCAACAAGTATTTAGGCATAATCATTGATGGAAAAAGGACTTACTTAAGCCACATACGATGGGCCTGCTTGAAGGCTGGGAACGTCATGCATAAGATTATGAGCCTCTCCACGAGAAATTGCAAAATACCGCTCCATGCGGCTAGGGTCTATATAAACACCGTGATGACCACAATACTGGGGTACGGTGCGAGCGTTTGGGCACATCGACTACTGCTGCAAAAGCCAAAGAGTCTGGTAAGAAGAACACAGCGAGGCGTCCTACTTAGGATAACAGGTGCCTTCGGAACAACATCTCTGGAGGCACTCGCGATGGTAACGGCTACCCTGCCGATGGATCTCGAGATACGAAGGAGAGCTGAAGCGCCATCGCCAAGATCAGGTAAACAAAATACTAGGGGGTCATGCGGAAACAAAGCAGGAAGTCTGGGATATGATAGCGAGCGAATGGCAACATGAATGGGAGGAAGGAACAAAGGGAGCTAGGCTTAAAACGCTGTTCCCAAGCATAGCGCACTGGAATAACGTCGACTATCTTCAACCCTTAAAGGGGATGGTGCACTTCCTCACCGGACATGGGCCATATCCATCACATTTTCACCGAATGGGAATGGGAATGAGGGACACTCCGACCTGTGAGTGTAGGAATGAAAATGGAACCCCTGAGCACGACGTACTGGACTGCACAGCTAGAGCTACGGAAGATATAACCCGCTTGAGACAGCAGATCAATGGGAGAACAATACACGAGACTCCGAGATACTAGGCAAGCTTGCAGACCTGGTATCTAGGTATGAATTGGGCAGATATCAACAACGCAGAGGAAATAGGTAGGAAACCCACAGAAGGATCAATAAAGGCTGAAGCTGGAATCCAGCAGCAAGCAGGAATGCCAGTCTGATATTAATTGATTATAAGTAAGTGACAATGGGATATACTGAATAAAAAACCAAAAGTGACAAATTAAACTTAAGTGAGTGATGGTTAAAACTACAGGAGGCAACTAAACATTAGTTGGATTAAGGACCTCCAACCACAGAGAGACTTATAATAGACTTAGTGATTAAAGTAAAGTTAGTGTTAGCGTTAATGTAAGTAATAGTGAAAATAAGAGTTACATCGTGGAACAAGACCTGGTAGACATAGGTTAGCCATTAAGTTGTAGGTTAAGTAGAGAGTAAGTTAGATAGGAATAACATAGCACAAATGTAAACAGGTTAAGTCAATATAAAGGAAGAGAGTGCCACCTCCCTGAGGTAGGGACGGCTAACGAAGCGGGGGTCCCGGCAAGCTGGCCGTAATAAAAATCCCCTGCACCGCTAAGCTCACTTCTACTTCCAGGAAATTGCCTGGTTATTAGAGATAAGTGGTGTTAAATGTAAAAAAAAATGTTGCTGTTGATTTCTCCCGACTCGGCAGAATCCACGAGCCACCGCCGAGTAACTTCAATTATACCCATCGCCTCAACCCCAAGGAGCAACCCTGTCTGCGCCGCGTCATCCTTCAGCTGACATCTCGACGCCAAGTTTCCCGGACTGGCATTTCCCCGCATCAGTATTAAATTAATTTAGAAAACTAATAAGTATATATTGTATCAAATTGTTTTCAAGCTCCACCTACGCCCCTAAACGGCTAACGTGGACACATGGTGGAGGCAACACGTTAGCGTGACATACTCTTATTGACATTGATAAATGTGTCTCATTCTGGGCTGAGCAAGTATTTGGCAAAGGCAAACTTTTGAAGCTATATTACAGTTGCTGAATAAATGCTTTCTTTGGGTGAAACAACCCAATAAAACTACGAACAAATTCCATTCGAAAGACACTGGTGCCTCGCTGTTAAATTCGCAGTGCGCTCTCTCCAAGAAGTCGTTTTGCTTTACGTCTTATTTGCTCAATGTCTACTGCACTCCGTTTGAACTTCTGTTGCAAGGCAAACAGCTGTGATAAATAAAACAATTCCTCGTGGTTTTTTTTTTGTATTCCTTCAGTAACGATCGCTCGCCGCCGTCTCGGTTCAAAAACACATAAACAGCAAAGTTCACATTTTATCTGCAACGTCTTTAAACATGCATGGAGGTGTCGAACGTCTGCAGGGACGGAGACAAAACGTTTCCTTATTTATATAGCGTGTTTCCCTTATTTTCGACGGATGGATTTGAGACACGCACTAAAGAAGTATTTCATTTGCGGTCGTCGAATTTTCAAGCTGATTAAACAAAATACATTAAATGTGATTAGATTCTTCTAGAAATACTTCGCTCTTAGAGACCCGAACCTGTTTCTTCAATAGTAAAGAGAGGAATGCACTTCATCCGATTATGGTGCATGGAATGCCGATATAATCGTGAGCGGTGACTGAGAAATTAAGTTCCACCCTTAGGAGCTTATTGATTGCAACGAATTTAATGGAATTCCCTTGGAAGAGCGCGACGGCATTAGAACTGATTAAATAAGCGAATGGAATTATCAGAGGCGGGGGGGTGGGAGGGCTTTCGTAATAATTATTTTAATTCCGACATCCTATTAGGGTTTGGCTGGAATGTGGGGGTTCTTTCATGTTAAATTAACAAGCCCGGGGGCAACGATTGTTTGTGGAATGCTTTATCGGGGGATTTCATCTTGGTGCGACGATAATTAAGTTATTGCTGCGTGGAAACTGAAGATGAAGATAATTCGCGAGAAACTGGAGGAGGAAGCGGAGAGAAAAGGCGTTCATTGAATTAAATGAACGCTTTCGCTTATAAATATCAATAAGTCCCTCTCACACATCGATTTTTGGTTTAAATAAAAAAAATTTAATCTATAAAAGAAGAGTATCATATACGTAGGGTTTTCCTAAAAGCTATGACGTCCAGGCTTTCGCAAAACCAAAAGATAATTCGTCTTCGAAAAAGAAACAGATTTAGTGTAGGTAATGTAAATGGAATTTCTGTAATCATTTGATAATTTAGTTTGCCGCCAGTGTTTATATTTGCATTGATAAGGCAACTTTTAACTCGGCCTGTATAATAAAAGCACGGCGATAAATTTGTTTTGATTTGGTGGATAAGATACGTTGCAGTAAATTCCGGCTTTATATTGATGTTTGACGCACATAATATTTCCGATAATCATGAATGGAACACGCGGTGAAAGCGCGCGAAATTATTGATTTAACAGACAGTCTGGATTAAAAAAGAACATTTATTACACGTATAGAATTTTATGACAAAGAGGTTTTAACACTAACGGCATCAACGAATTGTATGAAGAGCTTTGTGCGTGTGTTCGGATACCTCGGGTTCGACCCATCATGATTCACATTTTTTTTTTTTAATTTAACCACCTACATTGTTGTTATTATTACAGAAATTATGAATAACGTAAAAATGTAAATGATTTTAACCCAAGCTATCCGAGCGGAAGCCGGGAACCCAAGTTGACCAATTTTCTTCAATCAACAATTAATTTCCTATAGCTTAGATGGGCCGGGACATTCGGTATATCCATCCATCCAACAACAAAAAAAGTTTCTTTTTGTTATGGATTAAACGTGAACCGCAATAACATTAGGATGGTAAGCGCTAAACATCTATGAATAATAAATAACTGTTAAACGTTTTGCCACCGCCGCCGCGCCGCCGCCATAAGGAATTTTAGGTGTCCAATTAGTCCAATTTAAATCAGAAAACCCTAGCAAAGTTTAGCCCGAGGGGGGTGGGTTCGTTTTATCTGCGTTTTCAACTGAAGTAGAACGGTAGTATCCGTGAAGTATTAATGAGATTTCGGCGTGCAATTAAATTTGTAACGAGGCGCAAAGGACAGACCGTAACAATTTTATTCAGAGAGTATTTAACCCTTTCCTTGTCAATTGAGTCAAGTACGTCTTTGTTACAGTGTGAAAGTACCTCTTTTGCTAAATGGTGCTCGTTCAAAGATGAGGCGAAGCGAGGGAACGATGTCTTTGTTTCTTTATTGCAAAAATCGAAGATTCAAATTAGTTTTTTTTTTTTTAATTTCAGGTTTATAACTCAACTTCATTAAACAGGGTGTAATCGAATAAGTTTTACTTGTTAATACTGTAAGTCCTTCATCACATAAGGAATTAATTCTGCAAATATCAATGATCTTGCGCAAAACCTACCACAAGGGCGCATCGCCTTTTGTTTGAAAATCTCCGCTCGTTCGTCAGTGCGTCTTCGGTTTTTACAAACACATCGTAAAACGATAAATTCCGCAAATGTCACGGTCACTGGGTCAGTGTCACCCGCAACACAATTCGATAACGAAATCTTCGTCCATCTGTTTCATTAGATAATCGATAATAATTACATCATGATATTCCATACTTTGTAAACAAATAACACACTGCGTGATTTAATTTGTTAATTTGGCGTGTTAAATTGATGAAATGTATGTTTTAATTACATTGATTAGAAACAAATTGGTGACGGGAGAATTTTTTGCGGATACGACCGTTTTTTTTGGTCCCGTCAAATAAATAAATGCATTGACTACACTTAATAGAAATGGGTAGTTTAACGCTTTCCTTCAGTTTTGAGAAGAACCTTCTTAAATCATTTACTGTAATAAAGTAATTATCGCTCGAGTTTAACAGTATCGAGTATCGCCGTATTTTTTCGTACGAAAGTGACCTTACCTCAACGTTTATTGTATTGCATCTGCGGGTTTACTGCCCTATCATTTATTGCGCATAATAGTAAACTTCGCTCAGCCGGGGCTTTAAATTTAAGCCAGCGCTTCTCGTGTAAAAACTAAAGGTATATTTGAGTGTGTGTGTGTGTGTGTATGATAAAAAAATGTCGTAGAACAGTTTATTGTATCACTCAAAATAATTAATTTTCACAAACTAATTATTCCGTTTGAAGAAGTTCGAGTTTTTAAAGGAAATTCATAATATTAGGTCGGGTTTTTCACAAAACCTTCCCAGTAAAGTTTTACTCACTTGTCTTCCATACGTTGATCCTGTAACGCACCCGCTTAAAAATCCGTGTTTGTTTACTTTTACGTACAACTAAATACTTAATAAAAATGTCCAAACAAACACAATTAGATTTATTGCCAATTTAAATAACGGGACCGTACGCTTATTTTCGAAGATTCCCAGAAAGGTCGCCCAGATGTTGCTTACTACAGCTGGTCATGCGTCCCTAGTCTACCGCTACCCGTTTACTTGTGATTTATTGCCAGCCGGCGCTAAGAAACTAGGCTGTTAATACCTACCTTTGTGTTAAGGCTGAATGACCCTTGCGGGGAATCCGCGATAAATAATAATCACATCGTTAGTGGTTTAATATCTTCGCAGATATTTGTTGGAGAGCTCTGCTCCTTAATTAGATTAATAATTAATTCAATTTCAACTTAAATTTGGTCTTGGTACTAGTGCTTGTCACTTCAGATCGTACTCTAAGACTCGTTCTGTTCAATCAATCAACCAACGCACAGTGTGACACAGTGGGCCTACAGTGTACTTAATCAATGGAATTAATTAATTAATTAATCAGATGTTCTGGAGAAGTATGTGATACAAAAATGCCGTCCTCGGCGATCAATTTGCAGAACAATCAATAGCAATTATCAGGGACTCCTTTTGGAGGTGATGGAAAAGCCCTAACACTAGCTAAACTAGCTAAACTAATTAATTAAGGTCGAGTGGGTAGGGTCCTTCCCGGCTACGTCCAATCGCCTTGAGAGGGTGGCTCTGTGGCTCCTTTTTTCAAATCTCTCTTCGTCGTTTTTTCGTTGGCTAAACCTATCTAACTAATTTATTGCGCAAGAACCCAGATTTGCCTGTTTTTCGGCACTACACTATAGGTGTTTATGGCCCTTGCAGTCTCTCGACAAATCGCTTCCAACTAACCTGCAAAACTTTCGGCAAAGGTCACAGCCTGGATCGCACACATACTGAGTGCCAAGAACTTTGTTAAGGAAATGGCTACGAATATGTAGTTCAAATTGTTCGGCCTCGTAATTTCACGAAATTCGTAACGACGATTAATTGGCCTTGATTTCCTAGTTTAGATTGTGCTGGCGCACTTGGTTTCGGCGGCAGATATAATTGCCTCACACCAGTGATTTAGATTGGCGACTTCCCGGTACAAATCGAAAAACAACCGTTAAGCCTAGTCCACAATTGCCCGGGAACGAGAACGGGAACCGGAACGGGAATGTTAAAAAAGTTAAATAATTTCATAATCGTACAAGTGTCCACAATTCATCGGTAAATTGTGCATTGTGGACACTTGTACGATTATGAAATTATTTAAATTTTTTAACGTTCCCGTTCCGGTTCCCGTTCTCGTTCCCGGACAGTTGTGGACTAGGCTTTAGTGTGGTTCCAACTTGCCCGAGAATATCTCCAAGGGTAGAACTATTTCTAAGAGTAGACTGTAGCGAATTCCCAGGTAGATTGGAGGAATAGTTAATTGCTGTTGGTTGGTTAAATCACAGAACTGGCCTAATAATTAGTGAAACAAATGATCAACAAATTTTACTAGGTGAAAGCCCCTAGTGAGTTTTAATACTCGCTTCAAATGTAAATAAAGATAGTTTGATTAAAGTTATCTAAATGCAATGGTAATAATGAACTTTACTGACTCTTTAGACAGTAATTAATGCAAATTGCGATGAAGAAATACAAATAAATGTAAATTACCTAAAAACGCGTATTACGTGGAACACTCGCGCACTTCGCACCCGCACTTTAAAGCACTCGCGTCGAGACGCGTACGTGTTTGGTTTTAATTGCCCTTTCTTAGCACACTGTATTTTAACCGTAGCGAAATAAATGATTTATCTAGAAAAATGAGTAAATGACTGCAAGCTCTAAAGAAAAAATCGCCAAGTCAGAATTTAAAATATTCAACCGCTTTTAGAGAGCTTCGAACGTGTCTGCTTGTTTTTCGGGCCCAGTCCTTTCCAAGTCAAAATTAAACACACCCCACGGACTTAGTAAGATCAATTTTGAAATTACCTCGACCAATGACAATCGCTGCTTCGAATTTCAACCCACGCCTATTCCAGATGCTCTGCATGCATCAAGCAACCCACCATTAGCTTATCAGAGACACTCGCGGGTGTCTGTCGCAAATGAAACCTTCATAATTTTAACTTTACAAGTGCCCAAGCTGACATTTTAAAAGTATCTGGTGCTTGTTGAAAGAGACCAGACTAAAGCGAAATGCTTCAACTCGCAATGTAATTTGATATCTTTACCCAAATTGAACATGTATTTGGAATTTTAACTCGATAAAATGTATACAAAATCTAAGCGACAACAAATCTAAAAGGTTATTCGGACAGATTTATGAGTTCTGTGAAGCTGTAGTGCAATTTGAATGGTGCCAGCCGTTATAGAATTTTAAAGACTGGGTGGCGGGCGTATCCTCTTGAGAAAAGGGACAGAGCATCGCCCTAACTGCCGGGCCGCATTTTTACAGCTCGAACGCGTGTTTGTTATTTGAAATTAAACATGCAATAATCGATTTTGTTTTGACAACAAATTCGCGATCGTTTCAACTCGAAATACGCGCGGCGCGGCGGCGGTTTTAATGCGTGACGGGTCATAAGTTCCCGCGATAACTAATACAGCGCCCTCACTTGTTTATTTTCCGAATTTCTTCCTATAACCTGCAGTTTTCTTTATCGCGTTGAATTATTATTACATTATTATTACATTAAATAATTTATCTATAATAAATAGTTAATTTTAAATTGGTTATTTCTAAAAGTGTTTACTTAAAATTAAAAGATTTGAAAAACGAACTTGAATTACTTAAAGAATTTCTTAAACAAATCCTCTAAAATACATTTAACACGTTATCCTTTAATTTATTTTATTATTTTCAAAATTATGTGTAATGAAATTTTCAGAGAAATACGTACTGTTCATAAACATCGCATAATGTCATAATTTCGCTTCTTTTCTTGGGTATTAATAGTGTGAAACTTAATTGATTACACCCTGTATATAGCAAACAATTGTTGAATGTACAAGGAACAATTATACATATTTAAATATACTTATGTAACAGTGATATTAAGAATACTTTAGGACAAATCTGGGTGGGTGGCTTGAAACGGGATGAATTTGGCTGTACGTACCTTTTTTTTTTTTAAGAACGTCAATATTCGTAAGAATTTCATACGGCCTTCTTTATGAGGATTTAAATTATACAGAAATTTGAATTTACAAATCGATGAAGCATGTTGCAGAAGACGTTACTTTTCGAGGGGGAGTTTTAATTAGGTGACTTCAAAGTTTTAATTATCTGGCGATCTCGCAACCTCAAGGGAAGATAATGGATTGACGTAATTGTGTTGACAAGCCTTGCTTCGCAGCATACTCTCTCATTTTACAAGTTCACTTTCATTAAAAAAAAAAAAAACCTTTTCATTAAAATGGTACTCTGTTACCCTTAAGTAAATTCCTTGGGACTGAATAAAACGGAATAAAACAAATCGCATGGCGGCTAGTCGTGACCATAGAATGGGGTTAGATGAGTCAAGATTACTTTCTTAAAAACTACCATCTTACGATTCGTATTTTTGAATCTCTAAATTCGAAATCGCTATTTATTTATCGGAATCGACAAAAATTTCGGTAGATAACAGAGTTCATTAAATGTCATGTCATGTTTAGACTCAAGGCGCTCGATTTACCAGCGCGAGTGTACGGAGGCAAAATAATAATTTGTTTGAACACAAGATTATCTATAAATAGAAGGCGCATTAACATGCTGATTATTATTTAATAAACTCCGATAATAACATCAACAAATGTTTTGTATTGTGATTCTCGATGCGAGGGAAACAAACAACTGCGAGGGAAACAAACAACTGGTTTTTTTTTTCAATCTCGTATGCGTTTCATTTTCTAATATATGTATTTATTTCAATTGCAGAATGTGCACGTGCGGAAAACGAGACTGTGCCGGAAATTTACTACGAATCTCGTAGCGGAAGACAAATCGAAAAAAGAAGCTAAGAAAGCGAGCAGTAGTTCGGATAGTGAGGACAGTTCGGATATAGATGAAGACGGTGAGTTTTGTGCTTTGAATGGCAAATGAGGAGAGGGAAATCCTTTAAAAGGAACGCCTGCAGAATGATCGATTTTATTGAATTTAAATGTGCCCTTATTCTTCATGATTCATTGCGCCCTCTTTTTCTAAACTAAAGGCCAAAGAAGCAAAGACCAGGTTTTATTTTTCTGGTGTTGGTGGCCATCGCCAGCTTGCTGGGAATAAAAGTATTGATCGAAACATGTTTACACTACCGCAACATGTGGTCGTAAGCTAGAGTTCAAATTAAAATTCAGCTCGTCTGCAATTGCTGACATGTGGAAATGCAGTTGCATTATACGGTGCAATACACAATAACACCCAGTTTGCATAAGTGTATTCAGAATGTTACAGTTATTTTTTAAGAGTTTCGATAAATTTAGTGAGACACTAGTGGACAAGACGAATTAATTAAAGAAATAGAGGCTTGAAGTACAACTGCATTTTGCTGCTTGTTCCGGATAAATCCGATATTTATATTCAAATTGCCAGCCGGCCCTTTCTCCCTCTACGCCACCTTTAAAGGATTCGTCGGGGTAATATTTTGAAACTTTTACGAGCAACGAGTGCACACTTACAACGTCAGCTTTCATATTGCATTAGAAACGGCCTGCATAAAATTGCAGCACGTGCTTTTGGGTTATTCATGAACGTGGTGTAAGTACGTACTAAGAGGAACACCAATTTACATCAACGTATGGTGTGGGGTTATTAGATTCTGACGTTATTTTGGATGTGTGTGCATTTCTTTGGGGGTAATGTGTTTCAAGCTTACATCAGTTCTACATTACATTGAAGTGGGTTACAACATGTGTTCTTAACGTTTTTAGATATTGAATTTTCTATGTACAATTTATGTATTTAACGCTGGATTTCATAAACGTCACTTAACTTTAATCATCGATTAAGAATAATCATTCCTATACCTTCAACACGTGTAACCATGGCAACGTTTACTTTTAACGGATGATTAAATTTAAGTAACGTTTGTGAAATCCACCAGTAGCCTCTAAGGAACAAGCATAAAAAGTGGGCATTGTATTGAACACCGACTTTACGTATGTAAATAGGGCTTATAAATGCTTTCGATTTACATACCTACGTAATATTGAAAGACTTTCATTCCCAGCTAACACTCGCACATTAACGAAATCCTTGACCGTTAACCGTCGTATAAGCTGTGGTATTTTAAAAGGGAAGGTTACGAGATCCCAATCTCGCCAAACATTGTTTAATAACATTGGCTTCGTGCATGCGAAGCAATTTCGGTATAGCAGCTCGTTTCGAACACCCCCGACAAAATGAAACTTAATTTAGATTTGGATTACCTAAATGCGGTAGCAAAAATTTCCTTTCCCGCAAAAGGAACTTCGAATTTTATTTGATTTTTGTCGCTCCTGAAATTTACTGCTGTTTTAATCTTGACCTGATTTCGTGCCACAACAAATTTTCCCTTTGGCGATAAAAATATAGTGTGCGATTTTGTCCTTTATTCGTAAACAAATTCGGAAGAAATAGTCCTTTCATTTTGTGTTATGAAAAAGTATTTTTATTTCATTGTTTGTATTGCGGGCGTGTTCTGGTATATAATTTTTATTTCAACACGACCTGAACTTTAACAATAAACAGATAAACAATAAAAAATCAATGAATAACAATACGTACGACGCTCTGCTTTCCTGGCCGGTTGTCTGGACTACTGGAGGGCGATGTCTCTGGTAACGTATGCAATGGATGTCGAACGCGGGGTTGACGAATGACACGAGGGATTTTAGCCCCTTTCTCAGTGATTTTTCATCTACCCAATTTGGGTGTCCTGCAGGTCTTAAGGTAGGCATTTTTGGGGTGTCTAAAAATTGGGATTTTTCGAGCGATTTTATTACTTTTTTCTGTCATTTCTCAAAAATGTTTGCATGTGCCTAATGCCCTTGGCCCAGAAGTAAAAAACCATTTAGGATTTCTAAAAACAAGGAATTTTTCAAAGTTTTCTTTTTAACTTTTCTTACGTGCCCCAATTTTTGGTAGCCTATAGATTTTGAAGTACTTTTGGGGTGTATAAAAATGGGGGTACCTATTTCAAAGAATTTTAGTATATATATTTTTTTTTGGTAGAGCAAAAAATGTTACTTCTGGACAAAATTCAGACAACAAAAATGTTTAACCATTTTTCTTTTCATGCATCCAATGGCTCTGGTCAAGAAAAGGACAGCAATTTTTGGGGTGCCTAGAAAATGAATCTTGACCTCTTTCTCAATTATTTTAATGAGTCTAATTTATATACATATATATTTTTCAATAATTTAATATTTAATTTATAATTTAATTAATAATTTAATTTCAACAATTTGTTTTATAGATTACTATACGTAAACATTAGTGTCTCAATATTCTCCCACCTTGGCGAAAGAATCAAATGAGTGAGCCAAACAAACAGAGACACTAACAATTACCAAAACCAACAATTACAGTACTAACAATTAGTATACTTACTTTCCTGGTCTTTTTACAATACGACCACTACTACGGGTTACATAATTTCTAACACTGTTATGTTTCTTGCTAACACTTTCCTGATTCTGTACACTATCAGGCACAAAATCCTTATATTCGCTGTCAGGTGGTTTTCTTTTTGAATCTTCCATACCTTCCCGTTTCGTCAATTTTTACCGAATTCTTGAAATGGCCTTTCATTTCTTCTATTTCCTGTTTAGATTTCTTCTCACCTGGATCTGTAATTCCCAGAATATCTAGACGCCATAAATTTTCAACTTTCAATTCCTTCGCAAATAATGCCGTAACGGTCATTGTTGAATCCTTATTTTCACTCCTATTCGGAACCTTTCCGAATACAGTCCAACCCAGGTGCGTAGACGTTGCTACTAGCCCACTGTCGAGGTTCTGTTGCTTCGTTTAACATCATCGCAGCTATTCGAAGATCTTTTATTAACTGCTAATTGCGAGCATGTAAGTGTAACATGTTGTTGGCTACATACAATACAACATACTCTCTGCCTGCACTTCTTGCTTGAATGTCCAAGTTTAACACAAAGAAAGTACGCTTTTTTGTCGGACAAAATCTTATGGCCGTTTTACACTATGACATTTTTAATCTAAAATTTGATACAAAGTGAGTGAGAAGTGCCAATTCAACCAATCAGAATTCACTGTGGTAGCTTATCTCTCTCACTTTGTACCAAAAAATGTTATAATGTAAAACATCCTTTCTGCTTTTCTTGTACAGTCTGTGCTCTAAAGGGTCAAACAGAATGCAACGCCGTTACGCGCTGTTGCAATGCCCCCAATTGTCACTTCAAACGACATGCACAGATAAAGCGGCGTGGAACGACGTCAATCTAACCGAAAAATAAAAATAACTTGTGCCACAAATGGATAAATTTCAACTATTTACAGTATTACGTATGTATCTATTACACCTGATGTATTTTATGTTGTATTATTCGCATATACAAGAAATTACCAGATGAAAATGTGATGGTGGGACATATTTGGTTATGTATTATGACGTTTGCCGCCGTCAAAGTTGGAAGTTGACCAACTTTTTGCGTACAACGCCGCTTGACGTCGTTCTTTCCGTGCAAGGTTCAAATGTCACCTTTGTATTTACAGTCTTTTTCTTTTGGTTTTCCCCTTTTGTTAATTATATTTCCGAATTTGTCAAATGATTTTCCCATCCGCAGGCCTACTATACTTTGAACGGATTGGAAAGTCATTTGACAAATTACGAAACATATTTGACAAATGGGGAAAAGCAATAGAAAAAGACTGTAATATTTATTTGACAGATAACGATGCGTAACGGCTTGCATTCTGTTTGAATCTTAAAACAAGACTCACTTTCACGTCTTCCGTTGCAAAATACACAAGTGATGTTCTCACAAGTACATAAGTAGTTCTGGCGCTGTCGGTATTTTGTCATCCAGTAGGCCATCTATTTGTGTACATGCATTAAATGGGCCTACGAGTGACGTTGTGGTGACGTTGAAAGTTACCAGGCAACTACGTCTCTTTAGTAACCTTGCTTTCACGTCTTCCGTTGCAAAATACACAAAAGTTCTTCTGGAAGACACGATTCAACCAATGGATACAATATCGCAGCACATTTATCTGTTGTCATATTTCAGTGCTCTGCGATCATATTAAGTTCTATCATTTGTCCTTATATCAGAATAAGTTTAACCAAAGCCAGTTACTGCTAATGCGATGTGTGTACAAGCAATTCATCTCTACCAAAACGGGATTTAAGACATTCGATTGCTTTTGGGTAATTTGCATCTGTTGGTGGAAAACTGTCGATCACTTCTTGTGCACATGAACCAGATACAATCGCTTGAATCAAGTATTGGAATTTATCCTCGTCAGGGATGGTATCATCTTCATGCACCTTCTTAAAATTGCTCCAAAATGTCAACCAATCTCCTATGTCGCGACTAAATTTTTTCAATTCCAGGTACGGAAGCTTAAACTTTCGTTTATTTGAAGTTGACATGTTTACAGAACTGCTGTCGCTACTATTATTTATTTCATGTTCTTTGATTGAGTGTTCAAGAAGTTGTTCCACCCGTAAATTCAAATTGATAAACTGTTATCTGTACTCATCTGCCTTATCATTTTTCTGTTGCAAAACTGACAATTGTGTATGGCATTTAAAAATATCAATGGCTTCGTTCAGATGATGGAAAATATCATAAACGGTTTACGATTTTTCATCTGAACGTTTACGCTCCAAGGATCGCGATGAAACATGTTTAAGTAGCGAACGCAATTTTTTGGGAGCGATTCGATTTTACGCTACCATAACGAAAACGTGCTTAAAAACATGGCGTCTACAAAGTCTGATTTGATTTATACAATAAGCGGAGTGCAATATGAAGTGTTTGGTGATAGAGAACTTCATGAACGATTAAGCAGTTTATGAACTCTCATTTTGAGCTCGTTCGTTTCTGCTCTGAAAATTTTGCATGGATTCCCAGAGGTTTATTGCGCCCAAAATAATTATTGTTGAATTCATTTTTATTTAATTTAGCTTGAAATGCTTCTTAGACAAGACTTACACGCTGGGCACTAAGTTATTTATATTTAATAAAACGGTCTACGCTACCGATCGTTCAACTGAAAACTGTATATGCAGCGTAAACTGTTTATGATTGATCATAAACTGTTTACGATATTTTCTTCATCTGAACGAGGCCTATGTTTTCAGCAGACAATTGGTTAGCAATCATGGTAAATGATCGTCGAAGAACAACTCGAAATTTCCTTGAGCGATCCATTTTACTCATACACCCCAACTTCACACACTTCAGCAAACACCAGGTGGTGACCAGGTCCTGTCACGGTCGCCAAATTTCGTGTAACACACAAAATTATGTGGTAGAGCTGATTACTACCCGTAATGAGAATGCTACGCAGGTTCTTTTTTGATGAAAAATGATTTTAATGATTCCAAAATGTGACGTATATTTTTCAATAATTTACATTCAACAACTGTTTTTCTTTTCCATAGATTACTATCCGTAAATATTCGTGTCTCTCAACAGTGATCTTTTTAAGTGCCCAATTTTTGGTGGCCTACAGATCTTGAAATGCTTTTGAGGTGTCTAAAAATTGGGGTATTTTAAAGGATTTTAATATTTTTGGTGAATTTTTAATCATTTTTTCATGTTCCCAATTGGTCCATTTTCGCATGTTTTGGAAATGCTTCTTAGTAACATCTTAGGTCTAATTTCAATGTTTTTTTACTTGGCTTTTAAAGGGCCCCATTGCATTGATCCAGAAATGAAAAGAGATGTCTAAAAACGGGGGATTTTAGCCCCTTTCTCGTTGATTTATCATGCGCCCAATTCGGATGGTGTATTATATGTCCCAAGGTATTCTTGAACTATCTCAGGGTAACTTGCTTTTGCTCGAGTTCCACTTCTTCTCTTGTTCAACGGTTGGCTCTGGAGTGTTGCCCTCGATAAGAGGTACGTATGGTGAATGCTTCCGACAAGCAGTTGCATGGAGGGATTGTGTGTGTGGCTCCTGACAATTAATGCACGGGAGGCTTCCGACAATGGTTTGCACGGAAGAGTGTGTGTATTGCTCCTGACAATTAATGCGCGGGAAGCTCTGGATGTGCTTCCGACAATGATTTGCACGGAGGGGTTGTATGTTTGCTCCTGACAGTTAATGTACAGGAGGCTTTGGATGAGTGTTTCCGATCAACTGATGCTAAAGTGGTCTGTGCTCTCGTTTTTTATAGGTCTTTTTGTAACAGGTGAAGTATTTCTGCTTTATTGGCCCAAGGGTGCAAACCGATGATCAGAGCTGTATCTGTTCACTCCGGAGGGTTGTCTCAGCGACCAAATTTGAGAATGCGATCTTATTTGCGGGCCAATCATGATCGAATACGGTTTTACTTTAATTCGTCGAGGGGCTGCCTTAATTTTGTTTATTTGCAACGATCGTCATCGTCGCCTTGTTACGCAAATGTCTAAATGACGTTTCGCCCGAATTAGTTTATCTGACGTTCGGACATTTGACGTTTTGTTCTCATCCGTCATCGCGACGTGTTTCGTTGGCCGCTGGGCAATGTGCGAGCTCCCACAGTATAAAGTTAAACTAATCAAAAAACTAATGAAGTTCTTTTTCGTGTATACCGCCTGTTTCATTGAAACTTGAAAAACGGCAGAGATAGAACGGGCTATACAATAACAAGTTAAGAGTTATATAATATCGTTAAAAATAAATTAATTTGAATTAATACGGGTATGGCGTTGATGGGAAACGTTGATATGCAAAATTATATTCCGATTGGCTTTTACTATTGATTTATGTGGGCGTCTTCGCTCCACTCCATTATGTTTTGATTCCTATTTTCTCGGTAAACAATTGAAGACGCCTGCGACGGCGGTAACAGCGTTAATTAAATGGAACGATGTGAAGACGGAAGTGGTTAGAGAAACACGATAATAAACGGAAATGTCAATTACGTATACGCAGAGATTATTATACATCGGTCTCTGAAAAGTAATAATATGCCTTGTTTTGTAATGATGAATGTGAATAAATCTTTGTAATTCTTAAATAATAAAAAGAAAACGTTTATTTTTATTAATTTCAGTAATTAACTTTTAAGTCGAATAGAAAATTATTCTCGCAACACATGACTTAACGATATTATTGTACTATGTTTAGGAATGATAATTAATGTGTAAATAAGTAAGTAACTAATGTTTCTTCGAAGCTTACAAATCGAAGTCTTAAAATAGCAGTTGAACAAAAAATTATCATGTTAAAGAAATTGCTTCTAATTGCACTACAGCAATTACAAGCAATTTACTCTGTGTGACATCGGAAATAAATAATGCATGATCGTGTTAGAGTGACTTTTTGCTATGTATTGTTATGTATGTACATAGTGACATGTATAATTAGATAAACAGAAAAGTAAACGACTGTAAGTCGCTAGTGGCTGTAATTTATAAATTACTCTTTATTTCATTATCTTTTCATACATGAACACACAATACTAAACTAAAAGTAACTCAAAATAGTAGTAGTAAAATATTATTAATATGTGTTAGTATTTGGTAGCCTTAGATCGATAAATAATTAATTTCCAAGCTAATAAATATGAAAGTCCTTTACTTTTCTACGCGTCATTAATTAATAGAAAGAGTTTCGAATCGAACGCTAGATGGTTCCAGATGTTTGCCAGAATATTCTAGAATAGAAGGACCTCTACTGTTAAGGCAGAATGCTACGTACCTGTTTGCAAAATTGTGGAGCGCGCAAATTAAGTTACTTCCCAACTGCCGGCTAATCAGTGGGATGGGTCGTAACCCCAAAACGAAAGTCTGAGGTTACACGAGTAGAGTAAAATAAAAGCCACACGTGTCTCTATTTATGTTTCAACAGAGAAAATGACATTCTAAACAAAGAAGTGAATAAGCGCAAATAAATTCAATCGGTTAAACAAACCGCGTTAAAACTCAAGCGACCAGAAAAGTCAAATCACGAAATACGGATCCGTGTGTTCGTTCACAAGAAATATTAAATTAAATAGCAGAAAAAAACTACAGTAAATTTAACTACGCATGCCAATATAGTCTGTACTATACTGCGTTCAAAATATTAAAAATAAATGAAATAAAATCCGACCCTCAACTTCCAACTGTGAAAGCACAATAGGAGTGCGTTCACAATCTTTACTCCCAAGAACGTCTTGAGCGTGTAATCGCGTCTTTCTCACTCACGATTTCTGACATATTTTGCCTCTCGCTCGTCCGTTTTAAAACGACTTGTGTTTACATTATTACCATGACAACGGGCGCACTCTAAGCGTCCTACTTACGAGTGGGATGTGAAAAGTGCGCCCGTTCTCATGGAAATAATGTAAACACAAGACTTTTAAAACGGATGAGCGAGACGCAAAACATATTAAAAATCGTGAGTGAGAAAGACGCGATTACACGCCCAAGACGCTCTCAGAGGTAAAGATTGTGAACGCACTCCAACTGATAGAGAGTCCTGAAGCCGTTCGAGTAACGAACGCACAGGAGAGACGTTTCAGGAGCACCAACTTGCTTTCCGGGGAATAAGCGCCCTCTAATGGCGGGCGTAGTAAACAGCCGCGGTAATGGAAACTAAAATGTCGTTCGGTCCACAGCAACGTCGCCATCAAAATTCCAAACACGACTGCACGAAGAATCCGCCGAGCAGCTCCCGGTTAAACGCCCCAATGAATCGTCCGGTACAAAAGAAAAACCTGGATAAATGATCAAAACAAACGCGTGTTACGACCCGAACTGCGCACAAAGTCGCTGATATGAAACATACCTGACTTTGCATCCAGAAGTCAGACTTGGAAAGGCTTGGAAGATAACCTTTGTTGCTTGAAGCGCACGAATCAAAACCGTTCACTTTAGTCGACACAGTTTAGTAAAATTCACAAACAGGGCGGAAGTGTACGCCAAGCGAGCAGCAACAAGGCTGAAATGGAACAGCGCGGTCATACACGAGCGGGGTTTTGACGGGTACACTGCAAGGGGAGTTGCTAAGAGGGACAGCAGAATTGCGCAGGGGAGTGAGTGAAACAGAACAATATTGTTGTGCAATGTTTTGCAGTTTTATGAAATTGAAGAAGTCCGTTACGACTACGATTCCCACACAATGTACAGGGTGATCCGGAAAACTAATAATAATTTTAATGAATTTTGCAACCGCAACAAGAACCCAGCGGCCAATTTGATTCAGTTATTATTTTTAATAAAAGTTTTATCTTGTGGAGCAAAGATGGTGCCTTAGTACCACTTTCAATAATCATTTGAAGGTCGGGTGAAGGTCACTTTCAGTTGATTGAGTTTTTGAGACGGGGGAAAGTTTCGAGTTGGATTTTTGAACATGTAGGTACTTCTTGAGGGTATGTTTTTGTACAAGGAAACGGCGCAACATTTTGTTCGAATTCGCAATTGATAAGCTACATAATATACGTAGTAGGTAACATTTCAGATCGGCGAGTTAACCAAGTTTTTTTTTTTCTGATATGGTGCTCAGTACCATTACAAAATAATGCCAATGTAAATAGCTTTCGTTATCAAGTCGACACGCCAAGAGCAGCTTACTTTAAACCTCAAATAATAATCTAGTTTCGCCGTATTAATCCGTGCCTATTTATTTGTTGATAATATTATTTTATATTGCACGCGGAATCTACTGAATATTTGGCAAGAAATATAACACTCTGTCAGCGAAGTTACTTTAAAACTGACAGCCTCAACCTTACCTTGACCGGGTGAAAAATTTTGCGCTGTCTCTTCCACCAGCTGATCCCCTCGGCTAGCAACAGTGAGAAGGGAGTGGGTCTAAATTGATGTTAAATTATTAAGGGCGCCAGGACGGATAAAAAAACCCAGTCGATAGACAAACAACCTCGTCGGTATCCCCGAACCGACTTGATTAGGCAGAAGGCCAAAACAAAAAATAGAGGCTACACTTGACTCACTGGTACATGAATGTAGAAATCAAACACTAAAGTTAACAAATTTAAGATTTATTAAATACTAAAACGTCGGACAAATGCAGGATACACACTGCACGAGGTTAAACCTGTGCTTGTTCAACACAAAATTTAGTTAAAACGCGGATTCCCAATTAATCTACAGTTAACAATTTATTCACTCTCTATAAGTTGATCCTGTAGGATACATGCAACATTGCATTTAGCCGAAATTCGCTCTCCGATAAGGCATGCATTAACAAAACCAGGATGCGTGATTTAAAATGAGGCAAGTAAATAAATAACTTACAACCTTCCTGTCAAAATAAACAGTCGGTAACGTCCGTCACTTGCCTAACGACCTGTCGGATGTTTTCCCAACGGCGGTGGTCTGGATTGAACCGGACACTAAAATCCCGCAAAGATGGCGGAAGCAGGTCCTTCGGATGCTCGAAGTGGCGTACTAGCAAGCGCCAGAAAATGACAAGGTAGGATCGACTCAGCTTGCGTCACCCCAAAGCGACAACGCAAAACAGCAATCTAGACGTAAAAGTCTGTATGAAGAGAAAGGAAAACCGTTAGCGTCCAAAATGGCATCAGACAATTTGCTCAATACTTTACCTGAGATTTGTGGGAATCCCAAGCTTGGGATAGGGTTGAAAATACCCCAAAACTCGCTCGGTGGTGTGAATGCTATTCCGGCAGGACCGTTGTTAAATTCTCCTCACTTTCAGGGCAAGAATTTCGTTATCACAATACCACGCAACTATACACCAAGAGAGCGTAATGAAAACTGAACAAAGGCGCTAACGTAAAGCGGAAGGACGCCGCGGTAGCCAATAGCGTGATTATGACGCGAAGAGTTTTGAGAGTTAGAGAACCAATACGAAAGCGAGAATTCAAACAGACGTTTCCGGCGCAGCGTACAGTGTTGTCGGATGTTCGGACAAGATATACATATGCGTCGCGAACTTGCTGCGATGAAATTGGCTGTAACAACTCAAGATGACTATAAACATATAAAAATAAAAGTAAAATTCATGATTTTTAATCAAAAGGAAGACAGGTATAAAAATAGAAGATGTAAAAAAAAATAAAATATGCAGAACAACTGTCACACAGGGGTGATAGACATAAACAATAGAATCATGAATGCTATGTTGTTTATTAAAACGAAGACGAAGCGAAGAACATTTCTTGTTTATTTTATTTTAAATTTCCTTTTAAATCAGTGGAAACGACTGAATGGCGACTTCTTTCTTTCCTTGAATTTCTAATAACGATGAATCGGAAATTAGAATTTTTTTCGAAACTTTTTGTCGGTTGAAACAGTTGAATGTTTCATTATCCTCTCACAGGAAAGACAAAGCAAACAATGTCTGTCTTCTTCTCTCTTAATTAGTAGAAACAATTGAAAGTTCACTTTTTCTGTTTTGAAATTCTTTGGCATTTCGAACAGTTGACAAATTTTCGTTGTTCCTCGACTTTATTAAAGGAAAGACGAAGCAAACGATATTTCTTGTTCATTTCGAAACAATCGACGCGAAAAAGGAAAGTATGAAAGCACAAGAAAGAGATGGACCAGTGTAATTCTACTCACGATAACGTATAGCTGCGAAACGTGGGTAATTCAACAAAAATACGAACCTTCAATAAATGCCACTTGAGAACGATATTGAGGGGTCATAAAGTATCAACAGAAACTTTTGAAAAAATAGAAAACAGGGGTTTGACTACATTGTTAGGATGGACTATGAAAGAGAAGGTATAGTAGAAACGGAAAGAACTTAGAGGAGCAGAAAGGGATAAGGGCTTGAGAAGTGGAAAAGTCTCAAAGGATTGTACGAAAACAGGAACACATTCTTTTGTAAAATATGTAACTGATACATAAATAATCAAAAGTTAATTTCTTGCGTAACAAAGAAACTACTTTTACTTTAATTATCTCTACAGTTTAATTAACCGTCGCTTTTCTTTTACTTGTGAAATGAGGTAATCTTAAGTTAGTAGACGTTTCAGCGACACACGCAGAATTTAGACGAGGATGTAAAGTTATTTTTGCTGCTTTCTATAAATAAGGTGTGTGACATTTCTCTTGTTTTGAATAGTTTATTAAACGGCAGGAGCGTGGTCACTTCAGCTTACCCGTAAAACGTCTGGCTGTAAATATTTGCAGAACTATCTCAGAAAATATCTCTGCCCCCGTACATAAATTTAAAAATATACGTTATTTATAAATTGTGGATTTAAAATGTCTGTGCCCCCCCGTACATAAATAAATTAAATTAAAAATACGCGTTATTTATAATTGTGGATTTAAAAGCAGGCAGTGCAATGAAATCTATTTTCGTTTATTTATTTTGAAGATAAGGCCGAAAATCGTGCAATGGTTGTTGCATTACGTTTTGATTCTGAAGTGCTTGACGTAAATCGCCAACGCATTAGTAAATATTTACAAATTACTTTGATAAAATTCCCAAGATTATTTCACTTTAATCTGCCACCGAATTACGTGAATCTCAATTATCAGACGGTTTCCTAAATGGGTGAACTGATTAGAGCAAAAAGCTTTCTGGGGATTTGATCCCGCCTCTTAAAATAAAAATCATGCGATTTTATTTCTGCACTTACTTAAATTAATTATATGTATAAAAATTTATTTGTATACGCTTATTTTTTTTTTATCTGAAGCTTAAACATTTACAACTTCTATATGAGTAAGCATTTGTGCTGTGTACAAAAGAATTTGGCCTGTTTCTAAATAATTTCGTAAATATTTTGAAATTCTCCTTTTATCTATGTTTGTAGATCCAAATTTCAAAAATTTAAATTTAGAAATACTAGATGAATTATAATACGCTATAAATAAATATTTTTGTTGGAAATCCTCTTGGAAGTGATCCTTTTCTTTTTATTTAATTAATTGTCTACCTTTGACTATTATGTTATACTCTTTTCCCTTCGTTTTTCTCTTATCTCAGCATGTCACCATCGTTTTTTCCCATATCCGAATATTTTGTTTGTCTTTCGAAATGAGTCAAGTATAGAATGTCGTGTTGCCGCGTGTTGTTTCTGTGTCGTGTATGCAAATAGCGAAAAAAATTGCTTCCAGATATCGTTGAGGCTTTCTTAGATCGAAAAATCAACGCCCTACGGGCACTGGCATTCGTGTCGGCCTCCACAGAGAACAACCGCCGTAGAGAACTTCCGCAAGCCGTTGGGGGGCTCGCGGCAGCTAGAAAATTGTGTGTTATTGTCGTTTTCTGCTCGCTGAGCGCTTTCAGTTGAGTAGTCGCACGACGTGCTTATCTTTTAAACGATGGCTTTCGATTGTAGAATGCCGCCATCTTTGATTCCAAGATGGCGTCCGAGCAACTGTCGACTTCGTCTTGTCGCGTCGAGTCGTTTCATATGATATGCGACACGACGTGTTTATTTTTTACGCGGCGATTTTCGATCACAGCGCCGCCATCTTTGAGCCCGTGAGGGCGCTGGCGTAACAGCCGAGTTCGTCTCGTCGATGGCAAGTAAATTAAATTTAAAATTTGGTGACAAGATCTTTGACTATTGTGTTATACTCTTTTCCCTTCGTTTTTCTCTTATCTCAGCATGTCACCATCGTTTTTTCCCACATCCGAATATTTTGTTTGTCTTTCGAAATGAGTCAAGTATAGAATGTCGTGTTGCCGCCGAATTTTATTACCTTTGTTGTTTCTGTGTCGTGTATGGAAATAGCGAAAAAAATTGCTTCCAGATATCGTTGAGGCTTTCTTAGATCGAAAAATCAGCGCCCTGCGGGCACTGGCATTCGTGTCGGCCTCTACAGAGAACAACCGCCACAGAGAACTTCCGCTAGCCGTTGGGGGGCTCGCGGCAGCTAGAAAATTGTGTGTTATTGTCGTTTTCTGCTCGCTGAGCGCTTTCGGTTGAGTAGTCGCACGACGTGCTTATCTTTTAAACGATGGCTTTCGATTGTAGAAGGCGGCCATCTTTGATTCCAAGATGGCGTCCGAGCAACTGTCGACTTCGTCTTGTCGCGTCGAGTCGTTTCATATGATATGCGACACGACGTGTTTATCTTTTACGCGGCGATTTTCGATCACAGCGCCGCCATCTTCGAGCCCATGAAGGGCGCTGGTGTAACAGCCGAGTTCGTCTCGTCGATACCTTTCATTTGACGTGCGACACGACCTGCGCGACAGGTTTCAATCATGTTCAGTTCCAAGATGTCGTCCCTCCGGTTTTAAAGTTTCGTGAATTTTCTTTTCTTGATTTAAAATGAACCCGGGGACAGGGAAGACATTCAATTCTTGATGATTTGGAGTTATTTGTTAATAATTCGAATAAAGTGTTGTTACAATTTATTTTCGATCGTGCGCGAGCACACCCTGTATAATGCATATTTCAACGATTCGAGCTAATTTTAACCCGTTTTGTTCTGTTTCTCCACTAGACGTAGGAATGTGCCATTCCATGCCTACGCATTTCACTCAACATTCTCTTTTTAAAATATTTTTGCAAAAAATTTCAGACCAGCCGAATAATTACATATTATAATAATTAACCCCATCCTTGCTTTGTGTCAAGTTTGAGTCTGCGTAATTTTTAATTGTCCAATTTACATGGTCCTATTTGGAGACGCGTATATTAGCGGTCGAACGAGTTCACGCTTAAAGAATGTGGTTAGGACCGGAAATTGTCGTCGATGCTAGTAACCTATGCCCTTTATCTTGATTGGCTTATGTTGACGACTTAAAATCTGTCATTGGCATATTCGAATATATCTCTCTCTTTAGTAGTTTTTTTTCTTTTCCACCGGTCGGGGGTAGCGTCATTGTCTCAGTAAGAATCTGTCTGTCCCATGAACTACATGTGCCTGTCGTAGAAAATTTAGTGTCGTGTTCGCTTCATCGAGGAGGTGAAAGTGATTGATACGGCTTTATGCCGGACTTCTAAGTTCATTTGAGGACAGGAAAGCTACAGTTACCCCGCAGTTTGTGACAGCCCAGTTTTGCGACTGGGTAAGGATGCTCTTTTCTCTCGACCTGACTCTGACGTTCGTTTTTCTCTTCCTTCGTTTATAGGCTTTTGGTTACGACTTTGCCGACCCTCCAGGTCACGGCATTGACCTTTCTTTTGGCTACTGTTTTCGACCAGCTTTCGGCTGATTTCAATTAAGGCCGACCTCCTATTGTTGATCTTGGATTGGTCCGAACTCCAGTATCTCGTGGCCCTGTGCGACTGCAAAGCGACGCATCCACCCGGGGAGAAGCCGACGTCTACGGAGACGCCCCTAGACGGACGCAACGACGCTATTTAGCAGGTCATATGTTTCTATTGACTAATGTAATTTTCTTCGGCTCTCGGTGGATTGAATGTAGCCGCATTTGTGCACGTGTTCGCGTACACTCGCGAAATTAAGTTTCGATTAACGGAGGATTCTTCGAATAACGCGCATCAAGCGCACACCGCGGTTTCTTTGCCGCTAGAATAGACGATTACCGTTTTGCGTCATTTTCAAATAGTTTTGTAGCAATTTCGGATCCCGAAATTTAGGTAATATCGTATTATGTTTATGGCCTAGTTGTTTATTTAAATTGTTCGACCTGCGTTGATTTTATTTTATTTGTTCTGTGCTTCTATTAATAAAAGTGTTCATGTTTTGGACATAACGTGTTTTCTTAATTTTTCACGCGTTTCCTTTTACAAAAAAAAATTAAGTGGCGCCTGTTTTTGGTTTGGCCTTCGCGTTTTGGTTAGAGAACCCCCGTCCCACTGCAGCTGGCTGGCAACATTGGAGTAAAGTTTCGCTCCAATGTAAAACTTCTGCCTATCTACGCAGGTAGGTAGTAGTGTGCCGCTTTATAAGGGCCGCTCGCCTTTGGGGATGCTCGCGGCAGCTAATAATTTGATTCATTTTTGTTCGGGTCCCTTTGACCTTGACCATAATTTTTTTTTAAATTTATTTCTCAGCAGCTTTGATTCCTTGCTCGGGTTGGGTAGAGTTAGGTGGAGTTGTGCTATTTTGACCTTGAAATTTTATTATACCTTGACATTTAAGTTTTAAACTTTTTTCAATCTTAATTTTTTGCTTGGTCTGAATAGAGATTGCTCGACTTGGGTTCATCTTTAAATTTTATTCGATCCTGACCTTCGAATTTTTGATTTATTTTGCTTGGGTTGAAACGGAACCAGATATCGTCGAGCTTTCTTAGATCGAAAAATGATGTCATCTTGAAAGCAACTTATCCTATTAGAGATAAGCAGCACTATAGGATATTTAATTTGTTTATCAGTTGCGTGTGACGTTAAATAAATGTACGTATGAGTCGTTTATTGTGGTGACGGTGACTATTGTTTATAACATTAGTCATTGTCATATTCCTACTAAAAATTTGTAATTATTTGCACAGTTGGTTGAATCATAGGCATTTAGAAATCTCACTTTACTTTTCATTGCAAATCTTCATATTCCAAATTGCTTTCACTTTAATTACAAACCTCGAAATGGATTCGTGTCACTTTGATGCAGCCAACCCTCGTTTTAAATTATTGTAACTTATTCACTTCTTCGATTTTTATTTATGTGTTGAAAATTGCTTTCTCGTGAATTCCTTTTGATGATGATGATGATGATGTATTGCGACAGTCTGCAGGAGTTAAAAATGTAAATTTGATTTATTTTTATATTATTTTGCTTATTGTCACAGTAGTCGTGAGTGATTATGTTACAAAACTTTTCGATACAGGCATTTACTACTTTACTATTTTTTTCCTCTAACTGTATTATACATTTTTATTTCAGAAATGTTGTAAGATACTGATTTCATTTGTGAATCACTGTTTTTCTTTCGAACTTTTAACGTTTCCAGTAAAGTGAATCAGATTAGAAAATGTCCTGTACACGTAAAAAGAAGGAGTTCTAAAAGTAAATAAATTTCACAGTGAGCATTTAAAGCCCACACGTTTGAATACAAAAGGTGGGAAAACAATGTATGAATCACTTTTTGGTATGTCCTACTGAAAGAATCTAAGTACATATAATGTCCTTATTCATAGTGCTTCCTTGAGACTTCCTTCAACGAGTGGCCCCTTAGAATGGGCGGTTGCATTATACTTAACAATACCCATTCTAAGAGGTCCCTTATTGAAGGTAGTCCCAAGGAAGCACTATGAATACGGACATAAAAGACAAAGAATCAAATTACATTTTAAATAAAGTACTTAAGTAATAACAAAGGTAGTTTTTTTTGTTGTGTTGGATAGTTTTTTTTTTGTTAAACATTTTAGACTAGTAACAATGTCAGAGAACCGAGTTACAGTAAACATTCACTCACCCTTTGGTTAGATCTCTCTTTCCCTGCTTTCTTTCTCTCTTTCTCGTCCACTGCGGAATTGAGGGTAAACGTCTTAACATCTGGGCTTCGCTTTTCGATTCGACAAGGACGTCTTGCAAAATTACAAATAACCATTTACGAGTATCTACTCAAGGCTATAGGACTTATTTACTCACCGGGGCCCTCTCCCGGCCCCACTCTTTTCCAGCGGCGACTCTAGATGCAGAAGCTCCCTTCTGGAATACGAATTCACGGAGAAGGTATCCTCGAATGTCCATCTTCGTACTTCGCATGCATGAAGACAAGCCCCAGGTGGATATTAGCATACCTTGCCTTCTGAGCGTACGTTCTCAGAATCATTGGTGCTACTGCCTCCTACAGTGTTGCTACACCGGCCCGAGCGCAGTCAACACCAAGTCACGACCATTTTGAAAGCACAAGGCAATCACCTGGTCAGGCATACAACTAGTTGTTTTCCCGGCATCTACTACTCACGCATCTGCAGTAGCGGATAGGGTCGGATGCCGTATACAGGAGAAATGATCCCCTACTCTCATGTCATTGCAATTCATTGTAACACTCGCGAGCCCGTCTGCGTAACCAGTGCAACATTATCAACAAGTATAGCCCTCAAGCACCGCGCCCCGACTGAGCGCTGGCACTTTTCTTTCTTTCCGTCCCTGTACTTGAGACGCATCCCGTATCTTAACCCACACCATAAGATAAAATAAACAAACGTGCTCGTGTTTTACGGATATATTGAAAATGCATAAACTTTCCTAAATTCTAAACTTGATAAAATAAACAACAACAGTTGGTTACTTAAATGTAAGAAATTTTCAAGTTATTTTTATTCAATATAAAATTCAGCTTTCAGTGTGATTCCGAACCAATTAGGCTATTAGACTGACAGAAGTTGTAGATCGTAATGTGATGTATTTTTGTAGGTGTGTGGGTGGTACGCTTGAGCGTTTATAAATAAAATACCCACACGAAACAATAAGACGCTGGTAAAAAAAATGCGTGTTGCTTCGCTTGTTGCATAAATTTTGGCTCGTCTTGGAAGCAGTTTCAATTTTTGTCATCTTTCTTGAGATCCTGTATTATGTTTGCACCAAATGGTTTTGCAAACGATCTTTTTAAAAATATGTATACGGAGATTTTCTGTTACTGTTATTTTTCTTTTAGCCCGAATAAAAACTGTGCTCTCGCGAAGCGTCGTATTTGCCATGGAAATAACTTAATTAAAAAACAGCGCACGTCTGGTAATCATAGTCTTCTACGCCCAATTTACTCCGAGTTTCAAGTTTGTAATGGTAAAATTTCAAAGAAACTATTTCCACGTTCGCTTTAAGTTTGCTAAAATCCACCGATCGATGAATTTAACGAACATCGGGGCTTTCATTTCGTCCTTGTACAAAAGAGTCCAGTACGCGCGTAGCTTTCGATCAATATTTGTCGCGTTGCGAAGTGAAGTAATTAATTAGTTAATCAGTATGAAGCGTAATTTGATCATACTTTGTTTTAAAAATTCGCACTTTCGTCATTGTGTGGTGTGACACGTCTTGCGCTTACGAGAATGTATCGTGCACGTAAGATCGATTGTATTTATTATTTTGCTATCGTAAATCACGACGCATAGTTATCTTTAAATCTCTCGTTTTCGTCAAAGAGTTTGACGTAAATTCCATAGTAATCTGAAATAATGATACGTACTAAAATCAATACAGGGTAACTGACAATTGTTCCGGCCAAAAAAAAAAAAAAAAAACACGATAAGAAGCGATGTCCGAGAGTATGGGAAAAATGTTAAAGAAATTACAAATTGTCATTCACCCTGTATGTATTTAAGAAAACATACGCACAAGATCAGATACGGTGCAAGTTAATTTGCAGATGTCGCTTATAGTATGCTGTGGACAAGACCACATAGAAGTCCAACACATCTTATTACCATTTTGACGAACGATATTCATAGCTAATATATCGTTTATACTGTATGTCGAACAAATCTTACTTTTTTGTATGAGATTGTTACGTTCAAATCTCGCGCCAAAATATCGTGGTGATACAACATCATTCAACTGCGTTTTAACACAGTTGGCAACCCTACATCCCTTCGTTTTACCACTCAACGTTTATTCGTATGACACACCACGTGACTGGTTTTCGGTTTGGTATCCTAGCAACCTTCACCTGCTACAAATTCGCTTTGATGAAGGCCTTTCTTGTTCGAAGTCGGACGTAATTTACGTGTGTTGTGAAATTATCGTAGTTTTCGCTCTCTGTGAGGAATAACTCAATTGCGGCTGTGCCGGTAGATCACGTAATACCTTCGAACGCATTTGGAGGTCAGTTTGACTCCAATTCGAAACCCTGGGAACGAATTAGTCCCAGGTAATGTAAAAAAGTGCAATGGCATTCAAGTGCAAGGCTGTCGAATTTGGTGGATCGTTATATACTTGAACCACGGCACGAAAACCGAAACACCGGTTTTTGGCTACGCATTCCCCAGCCGTTTAATTACATTAGTGACCCAAACGTGAACAATTTTGCGGCTTTGTTTCCAGATACGACGTAAAATGCGGGCGCTATAATTGAGCTGATCGATACTATTGTTATTGCTGGTTCGCTCATTTAAAACTTAATGGTTAACGACGCGTGACGTGCGAAATTATGCACCCCCCAACTGGAAAATGGAGATTTTCATTAAAGTAGGCCACAGTTTTTAAATCGTGATGAAATACTTTGTAAAAATTCTTAAGCAAATATAATCAAATATTTTTGAGTTCTTTGTTTATACACTCGGATTCATTTCAATGATGTCTTTGGAATAACTCTCGATAATATTTACGTTTAGATCTGGACTGAAAGTAATATTTATGATTGCGTATTTGGTACAATTTTAGGAGCAGAGGTTGAAGTTAAATCTAGAATGTGTCACCAAATTTTAAATTTAATTTACTTGCCTCTTACTTACCACAGTTCGGATGACAAGCTTCTGCCGATGTTAACGTATCAGCTGAGCCCCAGCTAGCAACAGTGAAGAAAGGGGCGGGTTAATCAAAGGTGGTAAACTTATTAAGGGCGCCAGAAGACAATTATTCTTCAGCTAAACGTAATTCGATCAGTCGACGTCTCCAATCGACCAGATCGTGCAGAAAATGAATCAATAATAATCAGAGGCGAGACTTTACTCACTGGTGTACGTGAAAGTTTAAACAAGAACACACAACATAAATTATAAACGTTTAATTAACCAATTCGAACACACAACACGTTACACAATTACAAGAGGTTGCTTATTCACTAATAAAGCGATCTGTTATTTAAATCCGCATACAGACGCCTTAATTGTCAGTGTACCGTCTTTGCCGTGAAGTTGGCTGTCACCACGCCATCTAGTGGTCCTGTCCGAGCCGGTAACTGCTTGGCAGCAAAATGGCGGACCCACGCTACTCGCAGAACGGAGTTTGTCGTGGCACCAAAACTCAATACAAACGGGAAACCCTCGCGTGAAAGCTTGCGGGGATTACATAAGCCTGTGCTGAAACTTGCGTCTAAACAGAAAAGCCTACATAGACGAAATAATTTTTCGTTAGCGGCCATGTTGGCTTATTCGTCGGCATACGTCGTCATATTTTACCTGAGAGAACTGGGGTCCCAGGCTTGGTAAGGAGATTAAAAACTGTCTCTAATTCATGTTCGGCGGTGACAATGAATCTTCTGGCACAGCCGCGAATGAGTTATTCCTCCCAGAGAGCGAAAACTACGATAATTTCACAACACACGTAAATTACGTCTGACTGGCACAACGTTCCGAACAAGAAAGAAAGCGACGAGATCGCAGATGGGGAAAATCGCTAAAACGCGCGTAAATTACCGACGATAACCAATGATAGGCGACCTGGGAGTCACATGGTGCCTTCATAGCCTATGAATGTTAAGCGTTCACCTCACGCAGGTTTCCCCTATAACGATGTAAATGAGGGGGTAACAGTGTGGCCAACTGTGTTAGGATGCCATATCGCAACGATGTTGTGGCGGCAAATTTGAACGTAACAAATGTTTTAATGTACTTAATAACTCTGCAATTGCGTGTTATACAGGCTGTTTCAATGAAGGTGCACCAAACTCGGTATGTCGTTATCGACAAAAGAAATAAAAGTTTTGTATAAGTTTTTTTTTGACGAATAGATTTTGAGAAAACCGAAGGGAGAGGAGAATACATAGTATATTTTTAAAACGTACCGTAGATGAGGTCGAACGGAATCCTTAACCTGCCTTAACCTTACTTGTGGTAATAATTAATTTTATCTAAAAACGATTGTACCTGAATCAAATCCTTTGGCCGTGGTAAATCACGAACAGCCTTGATACTGGATTCGGATGGCTGTATCCCACAGGCAGATACCTTACTATGTTTCCTAAATACTCTATTTCATCCTTGAAGAATCCGAATTTTTTTGCGATTACAACAAAGGCCATGTTTATCTAAACGTTTCAGCAGCTCTTCGAGTGTACGTAAGTGTTTTTCTTCCGACCGCCCAGCTATGATGATGTCATCAATTAATTAGCACACCCCTCGAGGCCTGCGGTAATCTGCTCGATAAACCTTTGAAAGATGGCTGGTGCACTCGCAATACCGAAAGCAAGGCGTTGGTACTGGAACAGTCCGTGTTGCGTGTTGATCACAGCTAAATTTTTTGATTCGTCATCTAATTCTAACTGCAAATACGCATCGGATAAGTCAATTTTCGAAAACTGACGTCCATTTTGTAACTTCTGGAAAAGTTCTTCAGGACATATCACGATCTCAAGCTGTGGATTCATTGTGACTTTGAAAGCACCGCAGATACGAACTGCACCATTGGCTTTTGGTAAGACGACGATGGGCGCAGCCCATTCACTAATCTGTAGCGGCTTGATAATTCCAGCTTCAGTCAAACGATCAAGTTCACGTTTGACAGCTTCCTTTTAAGCAAATGGTACTGGACGTGACTTGAGAAACTTTGGTCTGGATCCTGGACGTAAATATAAGTGAGCCTTAAAACTGTTGCAAGCACTGTGTAGGTACAGAAGAGAAAACGCTGTTATACTTATCGCACAACGCATCAACTTTCGCAAGGCGCGCCTGGACTTCAGGAGTTTGTACTGGTTCTACCATGTTTACAATTTCAGGAGGCCTTGAGTAATTCTAAATCCGAAAGCGTGGAACCATTGTGCACCAAAAAGATTTGCTTCATTAGGCAGCAAGAGCCTTAATAATCTGGTCCTGTTACCCAGTTTGACTTCCACCATGGTCCAACCCTTGACAAGAATGTTCGCAGCACCGTAAGCGCGTAGGCGGCGTAGCCTTCGAATCCAACTATACCGCAGGTAGCACCTGTATCCAACAGAAATTTTATTGGATGATTATTAACAGACAAGTTTACCATAAATCGATCCTTTTGGTCTTCAATTTCCATATGCTGCGCCGATTCATCAGTTTCATGTGAACCATTCTTACGCTTCTGGTAGGTACTAGCAAAACGTTTATATTTATTAAATTGCTGGGTGCGATTCTTAGACGTGCAAACATTAGCGATGTGTCCCTTTTTATTACAGGCATTGCAAAAGGATTTAAGATATCGGCACACAGAACGAAACATGACTTGACCTTGGACCGCTTTTTAATTGAATTGGATTTATTCTTCTTGTAGTTGGACTGCATGGCGTTTATTTCCGACTTGACTTTCAACGATTGGCATCATTGACTGTCTTGGACGTTTCAAATAGCAAAGCGGCTTTGGCTACAGTTTCCAGAGAAGGATCCTCTTGAGTAATCAAAGAACGTCGAAGACCAGGGTATGGTGAATGAATTAGAATCATGTCACGTATGAGTTCATCAACGTAGAGTTGACCGCAACCTTCTTCCTTGCAAATATACTGACAATGTGTGGCCAAACCTCGAAGTTCCGCAATCCAATCGTTATATGACTGGTTACGTTGCATTCGGCACTGGGAGAATTTGCGTCGCGCGTCGATGATATGAGTAGACTCTCGAAAACGCACGGATAACTTTTCCGTCAATTCCACAAAAGTGAACGTCTTAAGATCTGTGGTACCGAATAGTATGAACGTTTTTCAGAGTCATCCTGAACCCCATGAGCGTCAAAATGATGATTTAGGCACTTTAAATACAGTTCCCACTGATCTACGAAATGTAGCAATACTGACTTTGATTGAAGAATGTGAAGGCACTTCACTCGTCGTAGCTGCAGACGACAACGTTCCTTTAGTCAGTAGTTCCATGAGTTCGGTTTGACGCCGCATTTGCTGAAGGACTGCTTCCATAAGCTTTGAAGTTTCGGTCATGACGATAAAATCGTTACTTCGAAAATATTCTGTAATCCTGAATCCTCGTCGCCACTGAAGTCTCGTTAATATGGGTTGGTCGCTCGTTTATAGGTCAAATTAAAAACTATGATAGAAACTTGTCACCTAATTTATAATTTAAATGACTTGCCTCTCACTTACCTTGACAGATGACAAGTTCGTATCAGCTCTCCCCGGACTAGCAACAGTGAAGAATGGGGTGGGTTAATTAAGATGGTAATTAAGATAAAGGGTGCCAAGTCAGGCAATTATTGTAAACAACCTTGACGACGTCTCTGAATCGTCAAGCGTCGGCAGAAATATCAAAAGCTAACAGAGGCGAGACTTCACTCACTGGTGCGTGAAAGTATAAACACAAACACACAATAAAAGTCATTAACGTTTAATCTAGCAAGCAGATATTACAATAATTGAAAGGGATTATAACTCTAAATTACAGGATTGCCATAGCAAAGAGTAACCTAGAACGGTATACAAGTACGACTATAGTACACGACAAACGGTAGTTAAGATTTAGATTAACGCACTGCGTCTACATATCTCAGCAGCGCATGAACAGCGGAAATTCGCTCTCTTTGTTTATGCAAATTCTAGTCCGCGGAATAATCAAAATAAATTTTAAGTGAATACCTTAACCTCTCCAAATCAAATAATGTCAAAACCTTATGACGTGAAGTGTCGGCGATGGTTATAACGCCCCCGGGTGGTCACGTCCGTTATCGGTACACCTCGTCTAAATTGGTTACACAAGGTCCGCCAAGATGGCTGTCCGATTCTTCCCCTCGCGTCACTAGACGATGGACGCACCCAAAATCACCGGTGGCAGCATTCAAGTGAGATAGAGAGCTGTTACGTCATCGCATACCCGCTTCTCCCTCTAATACAACTGTCAACCGTGACAGTTAATATTGGTTAATAATTGTGTAAAAGGAGGAGCGAGTATGCGATGACGTAACGGCTCTCTATCTCGCTTGCCGAAATGCTGCCACCCTGACCCAAAATTACCTTGATCGGTAACGGACTCCAACAGGCACGGTAATACTCCAAGCGGGAGTTCAAAATAAAAATGTAGCGGGTCCCAAATGCAAGGAAGATTAAGAAGAACCTCCAATAAATCTCCAGCAAGAAAAACCTACATAAAGGAAACGATTCCGTTAGCGACCATATTAGCTTGTTCGTCGGCGTTCGTCGTTATATTTTACCTGAGAATTTCTAAGCTCCCAGGCTTGGTATGAGGGTTAAAATTGTCCCCCAAATTCGTTCGGTGGTGTCAATAAACGTTCCGGCACAGCCGCTGATGAATTTCTCCTCCCAAGGAGCAAGAATTCCGATATTTCACAACACACGTAAAACACGTTAATACTCAACCAAGGTCCGAACACAAAAGGACGATCGCGACGAAATTGAAGATGGTGGTGGTTGCTAAGATACACGCGAACATCGCAAGCGTTAACCTATGACGGACCCGAAGACTGTCACGTGGTGTACCCCAACGAATAAGCTTCGAGAAAGCAAAGGGGGGATACAAGCTTGCCAACTGTATCGAAAGGCGGCCTCAAATGTCTCGATTCCGCGTTTTCTTGGCGGGAAAATTGAAACGTAACAAACTCTTTATAATATGTATACAAATTAATACACTTTAGTTTTCTCAAAATGCACAAGTTATAACTAACTTTTGTTCACGTCGTTGATTCTCATTTATACATACCAAATTACACAGCACATTTTCAACAGTTTATTACTGTATGTAAGCGTGTTAGTGTATGTGTTGTTGCCATACGTGTTTCCGATGGGCGATTTGCGTTTCAAGAATACGCACACGTGCATATTTTATACGAGGAATGTCGAGGAAAGGCCCGTCTCTATGCGGAAAGGTATCCTGATCATCAACGAAATCCGCTTTATCTAACGTTTATCAGAATAGCTCAAAATGCACGCTAAGTGCGCATTCTTTCAATGTCGTCACTTTTAACACGTCCGCGTCCTTCGGTCAAGGGCAGAATTAAAAGCCGCCCATGAATTCTTTCGCTTACGATAAATATGTATTGCCTTGTTGCAGCTGTGTGGCATTCATAGAACAATTTAAATCGCTCGTCTAGTTTCACTTGCTCAGATTGCAAAATTGTATTAAGGTATTTTGTTCCAAATAATGTGTCCCCTAAGTTTGGTGCATCATCAACACCCTGTATAACATCCGATGTACAACAAATACACAAGCACATCGAATCCTATCGCTTATAACACAACTGATCATATTATAAAGAGCAAAAGATGCAAATGGATTGGGGGTCCAAGGCAAGGCAACCAAGGGTTTCTCTTTGAAGTCCCTACACGATTCCAATTCTCCCCCCGCCACAGTGTCCTCGTTTAACACTGCGTTTCATGTCTTCGAAAATTCAGCACTATTATTAAAAATAAGAGGTATGTATAATTTATTGAGGAAACATAAATACTTAACATTAGAACGCTTATTTGATTAACTCTTTGTACTTAATTTGATACTCCATTTCTTTGAACTTAACCTGGAGTTCCTGCTCTCGCAGTTTCGCCCGCATGTACTCCACCTCCAGCTGCTTCATCTGGATCTCTAAATTCAGCTTATCGATTTCCTTTCGCTTTATCTCCTTCTCTATCTCGAGTAGGTCTTCGGTCTGAGTGGCCACCGTTTGTTTCGCGAAGGAAAATATTTCCTCCGCTCGATCAATTTGGTTCTCGACGTTCTGCGTTGAATGAACGTTGTCCTCGGTGCAGTACGTTTCCGGCAAATGCTCCAAGTCGATTGCATCGGGAAGAATCTCCTCTTTGATGTTTAATTGCACTTCGTCCACGGTCGTGTCCGTTGACGTTCTGTCGGAGCTATCTCTGTTGTCTACCGTAAAGGTGCAATACTGTCTTACGGTTTCATTATCCGTATTTGTATTACGTGTGGAATCGGGACCAGTGTATAGAACTTTCAAACGGGGAAGTAATTTTATTAAACGCCAGCCAACTTCGTCGATTTTTCCGTTTGTTGTACGTATTCCTCGTTGACGATATTCTTCCTGAAATACATTGAAGTTGCTTTTAATTAATTCTTAAGCTGTTGCAAGAAAATGATTTTAAGTCGAGGTGAAACAAAACGATTGAATCATTTATTGTTATTCCCTTGCGACTGAGGTCCCTGTTTAATGCATTTTCAAGTAAGTCGATGGCGTTTTGTTGTGCCATAAATTGGCTTCTTCAATTCAAAATGTATATAGCGTCTGTATATTAAATGAGCTATGTTCATTATTAATGCTCACATTTAAAAGTCAGGTTATGTTCAATTTTAACACTGCGACATACGTTTTCCAAAACAAGGTAATGCTAATTGTTATCAGTTGGTACAGTTTCGTTGATTGTATTTATTTTGATGCACGTGAACAGACTAAAGAAAAATGCCTGCCTTTCTTACCCTGTCAGCGAGTATGTCCTTTTTCACCCTCTTCTTTAGGTTCTCGTACAAATTCTTCAGTTGATTAATTTTCCTCGTTCCACGCGGATTTGCGGCGTTGTAATTCGACGTGACTTGCACCCACGCTCGGGTCTTCGCTTCGACCGTGACCGTATCCGTTTTCTTGTTCTCGATGATGTCCAGAAAGGGGGTGACCTTGTCCAGGAGCAGGTGCTTTTCATCCCTTGTGTAGTTCGCACTCTTCTCTCGCCTCAAGGTGTTCATCGTTACTTTGAATTTATCTACCATTTTGGATGCTTCTAATAGGGTGAAAAGAAAGGGAAAAAGATGTATTTTCCAACTGGTGTTGAGTGATTGGGAACTTCATTGTAATAATTATAGATACAAAGGTTTAAACTTGAAAGTTGCAGTTAAGAAAATTGAAATGTTCCAAATATATTCAAAACTATATTTACTTTGGTGGGATATTAATTTCCTTTAATCCTTTTGTACTACTTGAAACATATAGCGTTTTCGACTGACTTGCGCTCTAGAGCACTCTCACATTATCTCCATCTTGTTTTAACTTAATGTAATAACAGGGGATAGAGTGCTCGGGAGCAGTCAGTCGAAAACGCTACGAGTAATAGAAATTGTGTTGATACTTGATTACGTACTTACTTACTGTCAGCTAAGCTCTGTGTTACGCAGGTTATGTCGAATAAGTTTTCTTTTTTAAATTTTAAGCAAACATGTTTACTTTTCCGCCACGACGTCGAAAATAGTTTGCTTTACTTTAAGTTTAAATGCACGTTCTATTAGTGTCCTCTCAGAATCACCGCACAGCACCAAACCTGGCCCGATGAACTCGGATTAAAACTTGACATAACTGTAGCGTCGGCGCTTGCGTTCCTATAACCGCAGTTATATTGATCGCCCTCTAGTTGAAGGAGGTTCAAGTTAAACCGGCGACCGTTCGACAGGATTCGAGAGGGGCTCAGACGTGAGCCTGAGTTTAACGGCCTGATTACAGAATCGTTTGTTATGCGGTCGGAATAGAATGCGGTTCCATAAAACCGCTGCGCTGGTTGCACACGGCGTAGTTTAATTCGTTCCGACAACGTTTACTAATCTAATTTTGCCTTAAATTAAAAATTTAATGCCTCAGAGTGGCTTAGGTTATCAGATCAGACGCAAAACACGATACGACAATTTTTTTTATGACTACAAGTGAATGTACAGGGTGTAATCGATTAAGTTTCACTTATACTATAAGTACTTCATCACGTAAGAGATGTGTCAAAAATTAAAAAAAAAAACCTCTGCTCGTTCGTGTGATATACGTGCCTCTGCGATTTTATAAACACATCGTCAAACAATAAAGCTCCAGTAAAACTTACGGTCACTAGGTCAATGTCGTCCATAAGCAGTTCGATAACGGAAGAGGCTTCTAAATTATAAGCCAATTTTTACGTATTGTTAATGCGGTTTATAACTGCAGCTCTTAAAACTGTAGCAATTTGCGTCAATAAAACAAGGTATCGTAATCTTGGTCCATCTGTTTCATTAGATAATCGACAGTTACTTCATGATATTCCATACTTTGTAGACAAATGTCATTGAATGATTGAAAAAGTAACTGGGTTTGCATTACAACACTGAGTGTACTTTCATACTCAGAAAAGAAAATGCATTAAATAGATCGGTGCATTTATTTATTTCTTTGAATGAATACATGTTAATCTGCACGATCTTTTGGAATTTTGTTTGTGTAGTCTGAACGTAATAAAGTAAGGGATGATGAACATCAGCGTGCTTTTTCTCTCAATAATACCTTCAGACTGTGACCTCTATTGAATTAATTATTACCTAATTTTTAACTCTTATTGTTAGGTGTGATTAGCGATGTGAGTATTGAAAGTTTCGTTTTGAAACTTTCACCGGGTCACTGAAAATTTCGAAGTTTCAAAAAGCCTTTTATCGGGAATATTTGAAATTGATGAAACTTTCATAAATTTCACAAATATTTCATTTCCCTCTCTTTTTGTTGACATGCGATTAATTCCTGTTGAATATTGCGGTTGTCGACGCTCAGTGTTTGCCAACTTAAGACACAAATCCCTCTTTAAGGGTTTTTTTCAAATCATTAGGGATCTAAAAAAAAAAGGATTTTGAAGTTTTATTTCGTACAAGGAAACTGAAAGCGCCTAGACCCTTGATAATTCAAAGTTGCTCTTCATTTATTTGCTGTTTGTTGCGCTACTGTAGGACATTCAACAACGCCATCTGTTGAAACATACCGATAGTCTTCTTTTAATTTATTTCTATGAGGGTGATTCAATCGTTATTAACGAAAACCACCATTGAACCAGTACTGAGTTTCAACTGGCAGTCATTTCTGAACGGACACAAAAAGTGCCATCTGTTGAAACATGTAGGAAGTTTCCTCTCGTTTGTTTTAATTTAGGAATCTACTGAATTCTGCTTTGTTGTATCTTTTTTTTTTAATGTTCTATATTTTGTAAAATTTGTTCATTTGTTTCCTTTTTTTGTTGGCTTTCCTCCCGAATGGTGTTTTTTTGTCTTGTCACTAGTGACGTAAAAATATGGAATTTTAAAATACTTTATGCAGCCCTACGTTATAATATACGTAGGGCTGTACAATAGTTATTTATGTACCAAGGTGCCAAAGTGGCACTTTGTCGAACGAGTTTGTAAATTGCGAGGCAGTAGAGTATCAATTCTTTTGCTAGTTTTGTTTTGTCGAATCACCCTGTATTTATCCGCATCATTCTCTAATGCTGTGTGTGTACCGTCCTGTCTGATAATCTAAATCTAAATGAATCAAAAGTGAGTAGCAATTATTCCAAATGTAAAAGGTTTGTGAGATTTATGGATTTGGAAATATTTTCCCATTTGTGTGTATGTACAGTCGTAATTGGAAGTAACGCTCTACAATCATTATTATTCCGACAGAGTCAGCACAGGTGTTTGGCAGGTAAAATTGTGTTCTTTCATGTAGTCTTTCTAGTAATAGGACAGTTGATGTTGTAAACAAATATAATAAAAATAAGCACTGTCATAATGTGTCTTCCTGCTTATTTTACAAAAAGGGATCGTCGACTTTATCGCCCACTGCTTGACAATCATCTTCAAAGGCAGCTATGCATTGAGTTATGTACCCCAATCTAGGAGCAAGGCAAATCCTATCGCCCGATAAGTTTGTCTTCTTTTATCCTCAAAACCATGGAGAAAATCCTGGATAATAAAATTAGAGATGATCTGCCTGGTAAAGCTCCACTTCACCTCAAGCAATTTGCCTACCAACCAGGCAAATCCACGGTAGATACACTTCACAATCTTGTGAATACTGTAGAAAAATCTATTATAGACACATAGGGTGCCTTTGATGACACCTCATTTAAATCTGTAGAAAAAGCTGCCATAAAACGCGGCATTAATCGACCAACAATCGATGGATTAAATCAATGCTGGATAGTCGGACGGTGACGGTTTCACTAGGAGGGGTAGAAACAACAATAACCACAGCAAGGGTTTGCCCACCGCTGCTGTGGGCTAATGTCGTCGACGACCTACTGAGAGAAATGACTGACGAATGTCATCATGTTCGTCGGTTATGCAGTTGACATAGTCATACTTATCAGAGGAAAATATGAAGACATAATTCCCAACCTAATGCAGAATACTCTGAACATTATCTATAGTTGGTGCCGTAAGGAGGAACTTAGTAGAAAACTCGGTGTATATAACCCTAAATAAACCATCAAAGCACGAGGGGAGTTTTTTTTTGTTATCTACCTATAGTCCATTTTTCTATGAAAACAATATGCAGGACAATTTTCTTATGTCAAGTTTCTATGACATTTTATAATGTCATCTTGAAGTTTGGTTCCAATCGCTTATCAATTGCCATTTTTATGTCAATTTAAAGAAGTGAATGTGAATGATTTGAAACTTGAACACTCAAGCGTCATAAAATGTCTATCGAAAGAAGGCAATGGGTCCGAAGAATATTCATGAGAGAATGGTGTCTGTGTATGGAGAAAACAGCCCGACCTATTTCCAACTCAAATATGGGTGCAAGCAGTTCCAATCCATTCATGATAACCCGAAGTGTAGAAGACCTTTGGAAGCACGAACTGAAGAAATCATCAACAAGATTTGGTGTTGATTGACCGCCGAGTAAAACTTTCAGTTATTGCTAGAGAAATGAGAATATCAGAAACGAGTGTTTTTAAAATTCTACACGAAGATTTGGGAGTGAGCAATGTGTCGGCACGATGGATTCCTAAGCTGCTCAGTTCTGAACAAAAACTTAAAATGTTTGTTCTTTGGAAATGATGGAGTTTTTAGTCAATTTCCCGAGTTGAAAGTTTTGGCACTTAACCCCTTTGTTACTTCTCCTCTTCAAATGTGGTTTTTCTAATGAGATTATTATTGACAGAGCAACCAAATGCTTTGCAAAGTCTCAACAAAAATGGATCCTTACTTCACACCGAACAGGTTTTTCGTCATTGTCTCGATAAAACAGTTTAGAACAATACTGCGTTTTGAAAATCACCTCCTCAATAATACAGCAGGTGATGGAAAAAAATAATGTCTCAAGGAAAAATAAACTCATCCAGCAATCGTTGGCCCAAAGGAAAAAAACTTTCGATAATAAAATGCCACTTATTGATGGTGGATAGTAAACAAGAAAGAGAGGTACTAGATATAGTAATTAGTAGGAGGAAGGGCAATGATAGTGGGAAGTACTATCGAGGTGGAGTTGTTAAGAAGAAGTAAGCTTTTCTTTTCTGCTCTTAAACTCGTTAGAAAGAGATTAACTAGTGACACATCCTCTCTTTTCAAAGTATAAGATATCTCGAGCTGCTCGGCTGCTCTTTTCCATAAGAAATCCTCAAATTCGAAAAACCAAGAAGATCGCGTAACAATATTTTAAAAAAATTAGTCATGCTCTTATATTTTCTTGGAATATTTCATTCCTCAATAGATTTTTGACATGTATACTGCTTGTTCTCACTTTTATTCAATTTGTATTTGGACGCAGTGCTGAAGTACTGGAAAAGGAAGGAATGACCTGACCTTACTATTCGGAATTTGTTATAGGAACCTTGAGGTAACAGAATATATGAAGGGTAGTAAATTTATAATAATGGAGGATAATTACAATATTTACAGTTGGTTCTTGTCCGATGAAATTTGTATCACAAAATCTTCTAAGCGGACACTAAATCGCGCAACAATACACTTTACGTTTCGCAGTCGTTCGACTGCTTCGTCAGAAGTGAAAATTTTCACTTCTGACGAAGCAGTCGAACGACTGCGAAACGTAAAGTGTATTGTTGCGCGATTTAGTGTCCGCTTAGAAGATTTTGTGATATGATAATTACAATATTAAGAATATTTCAAGTAACTTGCAACTATAATACTCAAAGATGGGCAGACGGGCAAATGTGAATCTTTTGCTTCATCATCAAACAATACTTTTGACAAAGAGTGGTTAGGCTCATTCAAAAAGATTGATTCGGTCTCTTTGGAGTGATTTCTATGACCTTGAAACAGTTGGCGTAGCGAAATAAGGGAAAACGTAAACAAACGAAGCGACAACAAGGTGAAACTGCAAACGAAATTGAAAATCGATTCTGTAATGCACGCGATACTCAGACACTTAGCTAAATCCCTAACATTACATTTGATTGCATCCAAAGAACGTATTTGTTTTTTTTTTCATAAATGCGTTGCTGTTTTTTCGCCCCGAACACCAACATAACCACAAATAGTCATAAATTAACAACTTTACAATGGCGTTGACATTTCTGTTATTCTAATTTGCACTTTGAGTCTGAGTAAGACACAGGATAGAAAGGTAGAAAATATGCTACTGGAAAAATATTCCAGGTCAAAGACAGGCGAAGGTATTTATTAACTATTCGCCTAAGACTGCTCAAATACTTCTACTTTTAACAGAGAATCACTTCTGATCCCTATAATGAGTAATCAGGCACACATCGAATTCTTCTTGGTGTTTGCTTGTGCGCCTGCTTGTTGCGGTGAGCCGAATAGATACGACCAAGCATTTACATTTTATTTGGGTGATATTACTTTTAATTCTGACTGTACGTTAAGCTCGCATTAGACCAGTGTTTTTCAACCTTTTTCATGACACGACCCCCCTAGTATCAAAAAATATTTCGCGACCCCCCGACCCTTTTTTTTCATGTATGTTAAAAATATTTAATCCATACAAAAATTTTAGGCGTTTGCGTTATTAGGATTCGGATATAAATATATAATTAAGTACGTAAAACATAATTTTAAATCGAATACATGGCCAATTGATAACTAACAAACAAATACAAACATATTGTTAGGGTCGAGACTCCCAGCGCCATCTGTTGGTAACACTCGGAACTAGTACAGGTTCCGAATGTTACCAACAGATGGCGCTGGGAGTCCCCCGGCAGTCGAGTGCAAGACCGCGAAGCAAGTGGTAGTGTCGTCTGCTGTTTAGTCGTTTGAAGAGCGCGAATCACTTGTTTTACGTATTTATTTGAGTTGTTTGTTATAATTGAAAATGGATAAATTCCTGAAAAGATCATCGGAACCATCAACGTCTAAGTCTAGCGGGAGTAGTGGAATAAAGAAAAAACGTCTTTGTGACGACAATTATTTGAAATTTGGGTTTACTGTGATTGAGAATAAACCGCAGTGCGTAATTTGCTTTGAAATTTTGTCAAGAGAAAGCATGAAGCCATCGAAGTTGGTACGCCACCTAAACACAAAACATCCTAATGAAAAAAATAAACCCGTGGAATTTTTTGAGCGAAAATTAAAAGCTCTTGAACATCAAAAAACTGCTATAGGACGAATGTCCAACCTAAATGAGAAAGCGTTGCTCGCTAGTTATCGAGTAGCTTTTCGTGTGGCTAAAGCAGGAAAACCTCACAGTATTGCCGAAAATTTGATTTTACCAGCGGCTTTAGATATAGCAGAGATTATGTTTGGCAAGCAAGAGGTCGAAAAGCTCAAAAGTATAACTGACAATACCATTCAACGCAGGATAAGCAATATGGCGACTGACGTTCGTGATCAAGTCATAGAAAAAATAAAGAAAAGTTCTTTTGTGTCCTTGCAATTTGATGAATCAACGGATATTGCGGGTTGTGCGCAGTTTGTAGCTTTTGTGCGTTTTGAATCCAATGAAATATGAATGGAAGAAATACTATTTTGTAAGGCACTTCCCAAAAATACTACAGGTCAGTGCTTGCATGACATGTTCCTTGAAGCTAAGCAAGATATGGGGCACAAAATGCATTGCTATTAGTAGTGACGGAGCAAAAGCCATGACTGGTGCGAAGAGTGGATTTATTGCTAGACTGAAAGAACAGATGCCAAACGCTTGTTGGATGCATTGCTTTCTCCATCGCCAAGCTCTTGCAGCCAAAACCTTGCCACAAGAATACAGTCAAGTTCTAAATATTATTATTAACATTGTAAATTCTATTAAAGGAAAAGCGTTGCAGACTCGATTGTTTCGAATCATTTGTGAAGATATGGGGGCACTACACCGCAATTTGCTTTACCATACAGAAGTTAGGTGGTTATCAAAAGGCAAAGTACTGACCAGAGTTATGGAACTTCGCGCTGAACTATTAGTATATTTACAACAAGCCAAGTCACATTACTCTGAATTCATTTCTGACCCGGAATTCCTTTTGAAATTGGCTTTTCTTTCTGACTTATTTGAGCATTTAAATAACTTTAATAAAAGTCTTCAAGGGCGGGATGAAAATGTCATTACAGCAAAAGACAAACTCCATGGCTTTATAAAAAAAATTGAATTGTGGTCATCATCTATAAATGAAAACAACTTTGATTCATTTTCGTCGACACAGTCTTTCATTGAAGAAGTCGGAAGCGAGATAAACATCAACTCATATATATCTGGTATGAAAATGGTGTTAGATAATTTGAAGAAAGAATTGTGTCATTACTTCTCAGTGCAAGAGATATCGGATAACACTGCGCAAAGATGGATCTTAAATCCGTTTTTAAATGCAGCTATAAATGAGGCAAATTTAGCAACTAAGCTCAAAGAGAATCTGCTGGAATTATCTGCCGATGGGATGTTACACTTGGAATTCAAGTCTGAAAATTTGGATACCTTTTGGTTAAAAAGAAAAACAGAATACCCGGAATTAACAACCGAGGCTTTGAAGTGTTTGATTCCATTTTCTACCTCGTACTTGTGCGAGTTGGCATTTTCATCAATGGCCCAAATAAAAAGTAAACTAAGAAATCGCTTAAATTTGGAAAACGATTTAATACTTAAAGTTGCAAAAACGGATCCACGATGGGAGAAATTGATTGAACAAACTCAAGCGCAACCTTCACATTAAAATGAACGAGTACTCGAAGATTTTATTTTTTGTTAATGTGTTTGTATAAATAACATAACGAGTATCATTTTGTTAACTTTTTTTTAATATATCTACCTTTTTAAAATTTATTGATTTTTTTACTGAGTTCTCTCGACCTCTCGCGACCCCCCCACAGGTTGTAAAACACTGCATTAGACGGTTTACAATCACAAATCCTTTCGCAAAATTTTTCAATCCGCAATAGAAGTTTTTATTTTTTTTAATCTTGACTTTTTGTAAATCACGCGTATGACGTATGACTGCAATCTACAATTTAATGAAAGTGAAAAAAAAACTAAACCAATTTGGGAAATGAAATCACACTTTTCTGTTTCAAAAACTTCCAACGCATGCATACATTGATGGAAAGAGTTTTGATTTTATCGCGTTAATCGAATATCCGTTTAACAACCACATTGCCGCATGCATTCAATAGAATTCTAAAAATTTTCGAATGCTTTACACATTGGCACTATGGAGAATTACGTACATATATAAAATGGATGTGGTAAAAGTGGATACAGGAAATTTATTCGTCGCATTAAAAATTATTACAATCATTGATATATGTACTACAAACAATGACGAGTGTTTTTCAATAGTATCAATTCAATGTATAAAATAAACTATTTAGGAAAGCTATAACATACCATAGTAATCGATCATTTGTTTGGTTTTGAATCTTGTTCTGGTTTTTATCATTTATGTTAATTTGTGTCTGGTTTGATTCGATAAATTTCTAATAGGAAAAAATAAGGATTGATGATTTATGAGTTTTCATTTATTTTATTAGATTCATTGCTTTACTTGAATTATTAAAAAAGAAATTCGTCTCTGAACGTCGACGACGACCTACTTGATAGTTTTTAATTATGTATGTATTATAAAAATCTATGGTTTAAATAATAAATAATTTCTTAAACTTGTTTTTTCGTCTTTTATTAAAAAAAGCGGTATTTTAATTATAAATATTTAGTCAATGAATTTGTTTTCTCTGAAAACTCTTGTAAGTGTGCCAGAATAACGTTATTTTTAAAATTATAGTTTTTTATTTTCGTCGCCAGACTGAACAGTTTGAATAACTTAAAACGAACCCAAAAGTTTTTTTTTTTTAAATAATTTACTTGATCTACCTATACAATGTTTAACATTCTATTTATACAAATGACTATAGTATATGCATTATAAAATATATAACGCAACAACTTACTATAATAAGTACATACAAATTACAGCTACATATTATTTTCTAATTAGATAAAAAATTATGTATTTATTTCTACGAAATCTGTTCTACATAAATAGAAGAATGTAATTTCGTTGTTTTAGCTTAACTCCTGGCAATTTCGTACGGTTCAAATTCCATCTCGTGGTCCTTCGTCGTTTTTCGATTTATTTTGTCGAAATTATGATAATCGTTATAATTAATTCTCGTGCTTTTATTCATCCCCCCCAAGGAATTCTTTTCAACAGAAATCTCGCTCCACTGCGTCATTTTCCTCGTCGGGGTTTTTACTTCTTCCCCAATTATTTTCGGCGACCGTTCTTCGTCTTGTCGCTTTATACTCTCGTTCACGATGTCTTTATCGATTTGCAGGATCACCTCATCATCCTTCTTTAAGTTGAAGTTCTTCAGGTTTATCGTTGTTACTTCCGTGTAACTTTTATCCACCGTGGCTTCTTGCGTTTTCTTATTTTGTTCGTCCAGTAATTGCTTCTGCTTGTTTAGGTATCTGTTGCGGTAATCAGATAGATCTTTGGTTCCGACTAGTTCCAAGCGACTGCTGCAACTGTTTGATTTCAAAAGTTTGAATTTTATGCCCTGGTAAGAGTCTTTGTTGTCGCCGCTGGGGTGCCCGTTTGTTTCCGCGAACGTAACACTCTTATGGTGTTTGTTGTCTGCATTCTTCTTGCACTGGCAATCGCTGGATTTGGAAGAATTCTTCCTAATTTCATCCATTATCGCCTTCGTTAGGCTCGAAGATTTTCCATTGTACTTGTTCAAAACTCTTCCTCCGTAGTATGTGATGGACGTTCCCTGTTCTCTAATTCTTGCCAGGATATCTTCGCTGACGTATTGATTATCGCAGCACAGTTCTTCTAGGGACTCGAATAAATTTTCGTTACTCCCATAATCTGATGACATGGTCGATGAGTTCGTGTCCGTTGCGGAGCAGCGATCTTTATCAGGATCACTGTATTGAATCGACTGCTTCGCAATTTCCTCCAAGTTTTTTGTACTCTGCGTCCTTTTCAACCCCCCTTCGAAAAACTGGCGCACTTGCTTGACAGTGTCGGGGTTAGGAAGCTCATCATCATTTACTTCCCTGTTCACCCTAATGGGGTGATAAAAGAAATGACGTCGTAGACTTTTGCTCGAGTTATTCGTTGAGTTATTCGTTTTGTGCAGGAGCTGCGTTACGTTGCGCGTCGTTTTCGATTTGTGCGGTTCGTACTTGACGTTCGAGCGAATCGGTTCGATTATGACGATGTTATTGTCGATCAGCAATTCCTGGAAGCTATAATCTTGCAGGTATTGCATCAGCCCGTCAAATTGAGACTCCTTGTCGCAGTTTGCGAAGATTTTCTTCTGAAACACATCCGACTTCATTATCCTGTACCGCACGTGATCAAATTCCGGCTCAATCGAGATGCTCTTGGCCTTACCTACTGGTTTGTGCTTCTTTAGGTCGTCACCTTGTTCTATTATCTCCATTACGGTGGGGTTTAAACTTTCGAATTGGTTCTCGAAGTAAGGGTTTTCAAACATGTCCTTGCACTCCTTGACGTAATTCGATGTCGTCCCGTTCACTTTCGTTTCGAAAACCTGTTTGGCCATCTGCATTTTGCTCGGCTGCTTCCCCCCGGCGGCGGCGTTTTCCTCGAACAACTTTTTAACTTCGTCCACTTTCGTCTGCACTTCTACGATCTTGCATCTGTAGGAGTTGTCGTTGTTGCTTTCGGTTGTTTTCACGTCCTCTTTGTCGTCGTTTTCTCTGGATTTTGCGTCCGTCATTGCCTTTTCCGCCGCCTCGTTCGCTATTTTATCCCAGTAGCTTCGCATCGTCTCCACCTTTTCTTGATACTCCTTATCTATGGAATTTCGTCGTTCCATTTTTGGGTTTCGGTTTTTCTGTTCGTCGGGGCCTTTCGTATTCGTTTCTTCGATCGTGGGTTTCTTGTGGAGCGCTACGATTTCCGGCTTGTCGAAGTTCTTCCCGCCGAGCGTCTCCTTTAAGTTTTTTATCGCGTCCAAAAGTTTCTTCTCGTCGTCTGGTTCGCTCGGCTTCTGCTTCGCCTTCTGCGGTTTTGGTATTTTCGAAATCTTCACTTCGAAGTCGACGGGCACGTTGCTTTGCGCTGTGACGTCGAAGTGTCTGCCGATGTTCACGATGAACCTGTTCGTCGTGTCTGCTTGTGATTTGGCGGGCTTCTGGCTTTCGTACTTGCGCAGCTTGCGATCGATTTTATCGCATTTTCGCAGGTTCTTGCTCACCGTAATGTCGGGCAAGGACGAGTATTGATTGTCCTTTAAGTTGGACGGTGCGTTAGCTTTGGAGGTTCGATCGCCGAACGCGCGCGAGATTTTTTTCGCCAGGAAGTTTTGAAGCGGCTTCTTGGATCCCTTTTGCGATTCCAAAAATTCCTTCAGGTAATTGTGGCTGTGCCTTTTCGATTCTCGCAGTGGACTTTCTTTGGGGAAACTCCGATTGTCTGCTTCTACGTTTATAATAGTCTTGTACTCCTCACCCTCGACGTTCTTCTTTACGTCAGCGTCTTCTGCAGCTTGCACGACAATAGAAGTTTTGAGGGATTCTTCCTTGGGGTCGTCTCGCAGCAAAGTTATTATATTTATATCTTGCGGTAAAGAACAGTAACTTTTAATCGGTTTATTTTCTGGGACATCCTTGCTGTTTTTATTAGGTTTATATTTGTCGTCGAGTTGGTGGGTTCTGTCTTCGTAAATCGGATTAGTTTCAACGTTGGAACTCTCCGATTTCGAATCGTACAAGGCGTTTTCCGTTACCTTGTCCCTGTGTATTAACTTGATGTTTTCATTGCTTAACTTGATTTCGTCGAAATTGGTGTCGGACTCGGCGAATTCGCCGCCCTCGTTCGCTTTGGTTTTCCCCGACTTGCAATACGTGAAGTTATAATCTGATAAGGTCGAGTCGGAATCGTACGTCGCAACACCGGATGTTGTGTAAATCGGTAGACTGTGCGGTTTTCCGCTGTAACAGCAGCTCTCGTTTTCCCCCAAATACGGGGTGCTTCCCCGGATTGTCCTCGTCCTCTGTTTATAAAACGGTTTTATCTCACAAGCGTAATCGCCTATTGAATCGTAGAGGGGGGTATTTTTGCTGAGGACGATGTTTTCGTCGTAAGGAATACTGTCGTCTTTAACTTTTTCTAATTGTTTGCACAAGTTATCCAAGGAGGTGAGCTTGCCTTGCGACGGATGCTCTATTACGATTCTATCTTCAAGTATCGAAACATTGTCGGTGTCCGTGTCGCATTTACTGTCCGGATAGTAATTCGGTAAGCTCAGGCCGACGTCGGAATACGTTAAGCTTCCCTCGATGGCGGTTGAGGTTTTATTTTGGCAGTTGGTGGAGTCTGGACTATCGATTTCACTGCGGATCCCCGTCCGGAAGTTGTTCGCATGAATGAGTGGAGATTCCTTGACTTTCGATTTGCGTTTCTGGGTTACTGTGCTTTGACTTGCCTTGTCCGGGTTATTTACTGTGCGCTTTGACACGACCACTTCGGATGTAATGCTCGTCTTCCTTTTCAGAAGTATGCATTCATTTATTTGAAGGCTCTCCTGGCTTCGTACGTGCTTCAGACATCTGAAACATTAAGGATACGTTATTATTACGGAATGCTTTCGCTTGAAAAGTCGAATGTTACAAATAAAATACATTAATTAAAAACGCAAGCATCAATTAGGATTTTCCAATTACTTAAATGGTACCTACCTAAACATTAAGGACATTTTCCCTATGGAAACGAATATACCGTGAATGTATCTTATTTTGAAACATGCAAAACACACACATACGTTTGTTGCTAGAGTAACGTAATTATTAAATGACAGCAATGTATTAAAGCGTGTATTTTATTTTGAAACATAGGGTGAGTTCGCGTTTACGCTCGGATCGATCGGAGTGTTTCTTTTTCTCACTCTTACCTTACATGCAGTGAAACACAGTCGCTCTCCCTCACACTTTTGATCAGAGTACTCCGAGCGTAAACGCGAACTTGCCCGTACGAGAAATAAAGTAATGGAACAAAATATGTTTCAAAATAAAATACACGCTTTAATACATTGCTGTCATTTAATTATTACGTTACTCTAGCAACAAACGGATATATTTTGCATGTTTCAGAATAAGATATATTCACGGTATGTTATGTGTTGTTTTTATTGTGTGGGAGTTTTTTTTTACGACTACTGAGATTCGTATGCGAGACCACAATGTAATAATTAGATTTGCGTCGAAATGTTATGTCATAATATAATTTGTTTCGCTAGGCAATGTCCTCGCCAAACTTTAAATGGCAGTTCGCCATAAACAAAAAAGAAGATAATTTAACAGGAATAATGAGAATTGTTCGGTGTGATGCTGCATATTATACAACAGTAAACAAATTAACATTTATGGTTTACCTTCGAATTTACAATTCTATCCACTTGGAGGATACGAATAATTAATAACTAATTCAAATGAACGAATTATTTCGAAATTCGAGTCTTCTCAAGTATGATGTATATCCAGTAACATCGCCCTTTTTAATGTACTACATACCGTTTTAGATAACATATTGGATATGTCAAGGTGAAAGAGTATCAGCGACACGTAATGTCTTCCCCGTTTACTTTTATTATCCCTTGCTCGAGCTAAAGCTAATATCCTCCCCCACGATCAATAGAAAGCAATTCAACTCCGAAACAAGTGTCATAAAACTCACCTGTCTTTAAAACTGGTCCGGTCAATGAGTTTCGCGCGCGGAATGAGCTGGGACCTTCTGCGTTGCGCTGGAATCTCCAAGCTCGTGAAGACCTCTTCGCGAGCGATGGCAAGGCTCCGACTCCTGCGTAAGCTCGACTCCTGCGAGATGAATTCGCCGAGGGGGTTGTTCGAGACGTCGTCTAAGCTCCCCTGTAGCAACTTGTCACGGCGTCTGCCGAGATGTGGGTGTTCGAAGCCTTTGGCGCCGCCGAGTGATTGATGACCTTGGTCTCGGTGGGACGTGTAAGCTAAATTGAGGTTCAGCCTCAAGTTGTTTAAACAGGCATCTTTATCCGACCTGTAAGAAGTGATACGGATTTTATGAAAGCGACTTGTCGACCGACCAATCACGATCGAATATAAGCATGCACGTAAAAGACATAACGTAAACGTATCGCCTCAAATTATTTATTTCAGACGTGTGTTTCGTGGCTTCGGATTTAGTTGATGTGACAACCTACGTTTTCTATTTGTAACTGTAGCAAAAATATATTTCATTTTTTATAAAACGTTTTTGTTGTCTTGTATAATTTATCAAATTTAGAATTTAAGAAAGTTTACGCATTCTCGATGTATCCGTAAAACACGAGCACATTTGTTTGTTTTATCTTATGGTTGGGAATATGATACGGGGTGCGTCTCAGGTAGAGGGATGGGGAAAAGATAGCGGGAGTCTCCGGGCGAACTTTGAAGGGTGAACGTGTTGATAATGTTGCGCTAATTACGCAGACGGGCTCGCGAGAATTTAAGAAAGTTCACGCATTCTCGATGTATCCGTAAAACACGAGCACGTTTGTTTATTTTATCTTATGGTTGAGAATATGATACGGGGTACGTCTCAGGTAGAGGGATGGGATGGGGAAAAGATAGCGGGAGTCTCCGGGCGAACTTTGAAGGGTGAACGTGTTGATAATGTTGCGCTAATTACGCAGACGGGCTCGCGAGTGTTGTAATGAATTGCAATGACATGTGATGAAAGGGTTGTGTAAGAATTGAGGCTTGCTGATGATAGATGATACTCTGAGGTAGAGTAAGGTGCCAAACTCGCGGTGTCCGCTGATGGCTCGGACATAGGGCAACAGATTGGGCATTCTATCATAAGGGTGATCGCTCTGTATTCGCCGGTAGTCGAAGAGAGTAGAGGATCACTCCATTTGCATACGGCATTTGACCATATTCGCCGGCTGCAGAGGCTTGAGTAGTAAATGCCGGAGACACAACTAGTTGTATATCTGACTATGAGAATTGCATTGTGCTTTTCACGAACGGTCATGACTTGGTGTCGACTGGACTGTGGCCAGTGTGGAAGCCAGTGGCACCAATGATTCTGAGAACGTATGCATGCGAAGTAGGAAGATGGACATTCGAGGACACCTTCTCCGTGAGTTCGCATCCCAGCAAGGAGCTTCCGCATCTAGATTCGCCGCTGGAGTTGGCGGGGCCGGAAAGGGCCCCGGTAAGTAAAGTGTTTGCATGACATCCTTATCGAATCGAAAAGCGAAGCCCAGATGTTAAGACGTTTACCCACAGCTCCGCAGTGGTCGAGAAAGAGAGAAAGAAAGCAGGGAAAGAGAGATCTAACCAAAGGGTGAGTGAATGTTTATTGTAACTCGGTCCTCGGACATTGTTATTAGTCGAGAATGTTTAACACAAAATAAAAGCTATCCTACATTTTGAAATCTTATCAAGAAAAATACAACGCGATGTGATAATAATAAGCGACAGAGGAATTGAATGAATAAAGCAGTTCTTTAAACGCGAAATTCAAAAATGTCAACGTTAATAAAGATAAGCGAGTGAACATCGTCGGAATCCAATCTTATTTTGTTTACACAGATCTCCTCGGATGCGTCTTTATATAAATTCTCGATTCGAATCGCTTCCTCGAGAACTTTATATTAAAGGATCGATTACCATCCGCCGCGCATTTGCCTTGGATCGCTTGAAATTACGTATTCCCAAGTATAAAATAAAGGAAGACGCGTTGGCAAGGTGAATGGGGTTAAAATTTGATGAGGAACAGTGGGTACAGCAGAGAAAAAGAGATGGATCTAAAAGTAGAAAGGAAATTGAATTTTTGGAGCAGGAAATAGAAATAACGGAGAAGACGGCGATGACACATAAAAATGAAGATAAATGTGTTGTAAGTTTAAAAAGAACATCAAGAGCGAAATAGGCTTTACAAGGCTGACAACATAAGAATGAAGGACAGACAAAAAGATAAAGAAAGAAAATATTTTGAGCAAAAAATATGAGACCACATAGTGAAGAAACTACGGGGCCTCCTACATATCAAGCAATGAAGGCAATACAGAATACGATAGTCAAGCCATTTCGAGATGCTCACAGAAAGTAAGATCGGGGTTCACAAATTATAGTCGTTGTTTATTTTAAAAATACTTTAATGTCTATGACCATTTAACACTATGAAAGCACAAATAATATCGAGCTGCATCACTTGTCTGACGAGTAACACTTCTACAACTTAATCGCTCTACTAATTCGCTAGCTATACACATCGCTTTCTAAATAAAAACTGATTTAAATATCCCGCCGCCCCGGGCTTGTGTAGTAATGCACTAGCTACGCACATCGCTTTCTAAATAAAAACTAATTTAAATATCCCGCCGCCCCGGGCTTGTGTAGTAATGCCCTAGCTACACACATCGCTTTCTAAATAAAAACTGATTTAAATATCCCGCCGCCCCGGGCTTATATAGTAATTCACTCTTTCTAGAACAGCGGCGAACTAACAGCGAACACTCCAGCAAATTCTACCACCATCCGGTGTGAGTCTGGGAAATACTAGAATCCTGTCTGCATCATAGGTGGCGCAACCAGTCTAAAAATAGAATTTGCATCACGGAATGTAACAATACCTTGGATTATGTTGAGAGTAAAACCGGAAGGAGTTTACCAACGAAGTAAACTAGCCCTCAGGAAAAAACTTGTTTCTTGGGAGTGACTTCAAATGAAGGACAATGGATTTGCATACCCTCTAAAGTGCCTAACCTTTTTTGAATTGTCTTATTTAAAACGATTTTTTTTTACTTCTTCCCGCTATTGTGTATAAAACAAGTGAATGAGTTTTGTTAAATTGGACGACACAAGAGCAGAAATATTTGTTTGTGACGATCACCTAAAAAAAGGCAGCAAATCAAAACCAAGCGCGCAAAAGTTTAAGACGATTCGTTTATTTTATTCCAAACGGGCAAAAGTGCAAGTTTTATTATTGAAGTCGCCTAATTTAGAAGTCAGACAGGAAAAACTTATTATTAAGTTTTGAAATTGCCTGGCCGATATCCAGATTTTTTCGCGAGACGCTTTTTGGCACGACAATTCCAGATAAGTTATTAGTATTACACGTACTCTTTGGTAATTAATTATAAAATTCCTTCTGCAATATTGATTGCTAAAAATAAAGTGCCTCGTAGTTGGCCGTGAGTTGTGAACTGGCCTTGCTTGAAACTTAATAAATATACGTACATCATAACCTCACTTTTCTTTCATTTATTAGGCGCTTTCTAGGTTAGCGTCGGAATGGCGAGGAGTAGCTCTAAGTTACTCCAGAGTACCTCAAAGCTACTTCGACGCTAACCTGGAAAACGCCTATTCATTGCTAATAGGCCTGTTCGATAGCTCTGCACTTTTCTACACTTTTTGCACCAACCGCTCCTGAGAGAGTGCGATGTATATGACACAACATAAGTAGGAGTGAGAAAAATAGAGTAAAAGGTGTTAAAAGTGTAGAAAGTGCAGAGCTATCGAACAGACCTTTTATTAGTTTAAGCTATTTCATAAGTCAAGTCGATTGAGGCTGGTTCACATCTAACAATTCACGGCCAACTACGAGGAGAAATTTAAAAAAAAGGGCACGTTATTTTTAGCCTTATGTAATTCTGTTTTTTTTTGTTTTTAAAATGATATACAGGGTGATTCTTGATTAGACCTTTACTTTTTGTATTTTATTACGTGGTAGTTTACTTTCCGCATTGATTAGTACGGAAATGGCTATGTGCCATCATCAACACAGGTCTTACATCAGCATTTTTATTAGCGACTGGGGGTTATAAAAAGGGACATGTTTTACAAACGAGTTCGACGCCTCAATTAGAGTAAAATCGTGTTGAGGCGGCGGCGACGCATCGTCACACCCTCTAATCGTCGTAAAATCGCGTGTGCCCATCTCTTTCTTTTTTGCGCGTTATTCGCCGTAAAACCGGTCATTAATTTCTGACGATGTACCTATGTATGTCGACAGTCGCACACGTAAAAGGTTGCACAAATATTGATTTTGTTTTATGGAAGGTCGCGTGTAATTCGATTTCACACGACGACGTAACAAAGAGATAAGGTCTCGAAGATCCTCGGGGCTACTTAAACAAATATTTGTTCCGAATATATTAATTGAAAGTTTATTGCTGAAATTTTCCTCTGTGCGTGTGTGTGGAGTGGCTCAATTTTGTTGTAGTATAAAGGCGAGTGTGCACGTGTAACAGAGCATCGTAACGTATCAAATCTGCATGTTCGGCGGAAGCTTACGCGTTTAGCTGTTGAAATGCAACTTCTGTTTAGGACTAGATAGACCAAATAATAACTTGTCCATCCAGACATGCAAGCCACGTATCGATGAAGCGTATCGTTTCTTTATGTGACCCCAAAACACCCTCGTTACGGATCGATGTTACGCAGTAACTTGACGCAACTAAAAGAATCTTTCTCTGTCGGGATTTGCAACTTGCCTGATCATTGGGATAAGTTTATATTTAACACTCCCCCGTAAATTTAAAAATGAATTATTTTTGCTAAAAATCAAAATAGGCCTAAAAGTCTCTGAACATACAACAACCGAGTACGATCTAGTGGCTTTGTTAAACCATCAGCAGCTTGATCTTGTGAGCAAACATAGGTCACGTTAAGGCGACCGTTTTGTACCAGATCACGGACGAAGAGATACCGAATTTCAATGTGTTTGGTGCTGCCATACATAACGGGATTTTTCACAACTTCGATCGTTCTCTGATTATCAACTTCGATGGTCGGAATACTATCAAGTCCAGTAACTTCAGAGAAAAGTTTTTGAACCCACAACGAATGTTCTGCAGCTTCAACAAACTCGGCTTCCATTGTAGACAGGGCAATGCCAGACTGCTTTTTGCTCATCCATGAGATGGGGGCTCCACCGTACTTAATGACAATACCGGAGACAGATTTACGACTTTTGTCACCAGCAAAGTCGGCATCACTGTAGATATCCAAATTATCCTGTCCGGAACAGTAACACAGACCCAGATCTTTTGTTCCGATAAGATATCGAAAAATACGTTTCACACCCAACCAAGCAGTTTTTGTTGGTTTTCCAGAATTTGGCCCAGTAATTCACAGCAAAAGTAATATCCCCCCGAGAAGCGTGAGCCAAATACATCAACGATCCAATAGCTTGGCGAAACGGAACTTGAACACTTCATCATTTTCTGGTATTTTCAGGCTCTCTTTTATTATCGAAGTTGGCACAGGTCTTCCTTCAGACATGCCGAATTTTTGCAAGATACGTTCGATATACCCCTTTTGATTCACAATGATTGAGCCATCTTCATTTCGATTTATTGATAAACCAAGGTAACTTGAAGCCTCATTGGTGGTAACTTTGAATTCAGTTTTTAGTTCACAAAGAAACTTCAACCGAAGACGACACAACCAGACCATCATCGACATAGACAGCCAGAATAAGAACATGACCTTGGAATTTACCAGTAAACAGGCAGAGATCAGCACTAATTGCTCTCAGTCCATATTTGTTGAGCACCGTTTTGTACCAGATCACGGACGAAGAGATACCGAATTTCAATGTGTTTGGTGCTGCCATACATAACGGGATTTTTCACAACTTCGATCGTGCTCTTTGTTGAGCACAGAGGTGAACTTTGCATTCCAACAACGAGGGGCTTGCTTCAGGCCATACAAACTTTTCTTCAACCTGCACACCCTTCCGGTACCATCATCAAAACCTTCAGGTTGAGATATGTATATTTCCTCATTAAGTTCACCATATAGAAAGGCAGTGGTAACATCGAACTGTTGCAAATGATAGCCTTTCACTGCAGCAATGCTTATTAAGCGAGCGAACAGTGTCCATTCGAGCAACAGGACTGAAAGTTTCATAGTAGTCAATTCCTGGACGTTGAGTAACCAGTCGGGCTTTGTACTTCTTAACAGGGCCATCGACTCGACACTTAACACGATACACCCAGCGATTTTTAACAATCTTTCGACCTTTTGGAGGATGTACTAACATCAAGCAACGACTTCATTTCACTTTCCATTGACGCATTCACGGCTTCATCATAGTCGTTCGGTTCAGCATAAGCAATGCAAGCTGCTTCTTCAAAATCATCGGCAACGTAACACACATTTCAAATCTCGCCGGTTTCTTGATCTTTGAACGATCACGGAAATCATATGTGCTTTCCTACAGATTTTTCTTCCATTTCTGTGTGTTGATTCATATTGTCAGCGACTTGGTCACGCAGAGGCGGTAGTTCATATATCCCCTCGATCTTCGGCACAATTTCATCATTAACATCAGCTTCTTCATTTGAACCGAAATTGGATTTGCCAACTTTGATTTGATCGAAAGTCATTGTTTCACTGCACAGTTTCTCCCCTAGAAATTTTACATGTTTGGAGAGAATCACTTTGTTAATTTCTTTGACGCCATCACATTCATTGTGGTAGCCAATCATTAATCCTTTTTGACTTTTCTTGTCAAGCTTCTTTCGTTTTTGATCAGGGACGTGGACAAAGCATTCAGTACCAAGAACGCGGAAATGATCAGTAGAAGCTTTCTTACCATACCACAGTTCATAGGGAGTCTTGTTACCTTGGAAAGGTCCAGTTCGATTGATAACGTGAGCAGCGTTTCAGTCCACAATTTTAAAGGCAGATCTTTGGCATGAAGCATTCGAGCAGATTCAACGGTTTTCACGTTCAGCAGCTACGTTCTGTTGTGGAGTATAGGAACAACTCTTCCGAGACACGATTCCATTATCAGCTAGTAGCTTCTTGTCTTCATTATTATCATATTCGAGACCACCATCAGATAGAATGGTTTCTATCTTGTGACCTTGAGTTTTCGCATCTTCAGTATACTGCTTGGCCTTTTCAACAACCTCGGATTTTCCTTTCAGAAAATACACTTGACGAATCTTTGAATAATCATCCTTGAAGGTGAGCAGATAACGTTTTCCGGCCAGAGACGGAACTTCAATAGGACCACATACATCGGTACTGACAAGTTCACCAACATGGGTTGCACGATTAGGTCGGGGCTTAAACGAAGATCGATGATGCTTGCCATAAGCGCAGCCAACACAAAACTGATCATCTTCACTCACAGTTATATTATGCACCAGAATCCAGAATCCAATCATTATCATTTTGCGACCACTATCAGGAAGGTAACTTTCAGTAGTGCCTGAAGTGCCACATTCAGCGACCATACCATTCGCATTCTCAGAATTTTCGGCCCTTTTCTTTTGATGTTCCTCATGCCGCTTTTTGTCATGTGAACTGCGGCAATCCTTTGCAAAAGATCCAAGTTTTTCATTCACATTTTTCACAAATGACTTGACAAACAAGCCTTCACCGGCTTCAGACTTGGTAATAGACAGTTCTTTCAGACAATAACGTTCGAGCAATTTACGCGAAATGCGTTCATCAGCTGGAAGAGCAGACCACACCTCTCTGAATCCAGAGTACTCGGACGGCATGGTGTTTAAATACACGGTTCACCAGCAACGATTCAACAATTTGTTGCTTTGTCATATCACCCACAGTTCATCCTGAAGTTCTTTGCATATACTTCAGCTTTAGCTGAACAATTTGGTGTACAAAATGTCTAACCTTTGGCCCGACCGCTGTTCATAGGTCATCAACAATTTTTCATAACATTCTGCAGCAGTCTTGCAGGTGTCAAACATTGGTTTGAGGGATTCAATCACTGAAGTGCGTATAAGCAACCGGGCATTTGCATCAGCCAAATTGTACTCTCGTTTTCGTTTCCGGTAGTCATCACCATTAACAAAATTCTCCTTCAATGGTTTCATTTCTTCGTATGAGGAAGTAATTACTTCATTCAATTCCTTCGTTTCCAAAAGGAGTAACAAAACAGGCTTGTAGGTATTCCAATTTTCTTGACCACGAAGTCTGTCAATTCGAACCTTTTCATAATCCATATCCATTCACTCTTTTTCCTCGTCCCAGTAGGCGAGTTAGGGTGACATTTTTGTTGGTATCACAATGAAACATAGACGTCAGACGGTTATGTTTATTTTTAATTTCATGGTTATAATTTCAGTCCACTGACGGAGACGTTGTTGCATATTTCACGGTGCCATAGTCGGTGCTCCTTCGTATAATATTTGGCAACACAGTCAGATTAGTGGTGTGGAATTGTCATTAATATTTTTAATGTCAGATTCTGGCATCTATCAAAGTTCAGACCAGCAACTTAACGAAACGAGAACACGGCCTACTGAGACGAGGAAAAAGAGTGAATGGATAATACTGCAGTAATCACCATGCACAGTTCACAGTTCAGTAGAGGACAGGCGATGGCAAATCACCCAAGTGCAACACAGTCTTTAATAATTGATAGTTTTATGTATTTTTTTAATTAAATCTTGAAAACATTTTTAAGATGTCAAAGTATATTTTTACAACAACATTCAATTGTATACATAAAAGCATTCCTTGATTAGGAGGCTTGCAAAACAACAACTGACAAGCACTGTGCACTTATGCACTATACACAGTTGGTCTGACTAAGACTAGGTATACGGTTAATTGTGAGTAAATGAAGGAGAGGCTCATTGAAACTTGTGTGGAAATGAAATAGAGATATTACAATGTTGCGTGCGAAGGTAGGAATGCTGCGGCCGGAGCGTGGCCCGCGTTATCAATCGGCAACGTCGTTTACTCATGCGCTTTCTACTATTCTATCCTTCATTTACTCATGATAAACGCATAGCCAGTGGTGGTCAGGCCGAACCAGTATGTGGCAATCATATTTATCATTAATATTTTAAATTTACTTATTTTAACAATATTAAAGAAAGAATTTAAAAAAATGAAATTTATTTCATTAACTTTGTACTATCGCTGTATATTCCCCTCGTATTAACTGAGTTGCCCCAATTACATGAGACGCCGCGCCCTTTAATAATTAACGTAATGTGGTAATCATATTTTAGGGACGTGTTTTTAAGATCTTGAACTTTAAGTTTAAATAACAAGTAACTAATAACACAGCCGATTTTTTGACCCCCTAAAGTGAAAGTGTGGTTAATTATCTCATTAATCGGATATCGGCTTAATTTTCCACAGACAGGATTTGTTTGTGTTTTATTTAATAGACTTTCAATTCGAAGGTGCATTATTTTATTACGTGGTTTAATTTGAATAGTAGTAAGTTGATACCTTATACTTATTGCTTTTTTGCTGTAATTATACGTAATTGATTAATTAAAGGTGAAATTAGAATTAGTCCACCAGATTAATTAATGAACCAGCACAGGTTATATCAATTATAAATTTCAATGAATTATTTTTTTTACTTATCTTTAAAGTCTAATTATCTTGTCCAATTTGTTTTTGATTTATTTAGGACCGTTCTTGTAACAGGACTGGTCCTTAGTTAAGTATGATACTTCGTGGTTTAAAGTTACGTTTATTAGTTCATTAAAAGATCCACTGCGTCAATTATCTAATTCAACATATATTCAAATTCTTTATTGATGCTAAAAGTATCACAATGCATAAGTCAAATATATATATATATATATATATTGCTGGCCTATCCAACAGTATCTATGCGCTTCTTGTGAGTAAATGAAGGAGAGACTCATTGAAACTTGTGTGGAAGTGAAATAGAGATATTACAATGTTGGCGGCCGGAGCATGGCCCGTGTTACTCATGCGGTTTCTACTATTCTATCCTTCATTTACTCACGAAAAACGCATAGATAGTGTTGGTCAGGCTAACTGTGTATGTGTGTGTTTATATCATAGTACTTGTTCGATTACAAATTGTCAAAAATGTATCAAAAGTAGATTATTGTATATTTGTTAAATTTGCATCTATAAATTCATTGAAGCTGTAGAAAGCGTTTGCAAGTAAAAAGTTTTTTATAACATTTTATTGTTTCTGGTAGCACATTATAGAATTTGATACCGTAATATGTGGTACTATGTTGGTCTCGGTTAAGTCGAATGTTAAGTGGGCACAAGTTATGTTTATTTCGTGTATTATGATTATGGAAAGAGTTATGTGTTAGGTAATTAATTGTATTTACAGTTGGTTCTTGTCCGATGAAATTTGTATCACAAAATCTTCTAAGCGGACACTAAATCGCGCAACTATACACTTTACGTTTCGCAGTCGTTCGACTGACGAAGCAGTCGAACGACTGCGAAACGTAAAGTGTATAGTTGCGTGATTTAGTGTCCGCTTAGAAGATTTTGTGGTAATTAATTGTGTTAATGTGCATATATTGTAAGCAATGTAAAATATATACGCATGGAATTGTTAAAATTTTCAGATTAATGAAGGCTTGCCTGCAGTCTTCTCTATATCCCATGGCAGAAATAATTCTTATAGCTCGACGTTGAAGTGCAAAAATTCTGCCCGAATGGCCCCATAACAGTATTCCATATGACAGCAAAGGATGTGGAAGGCCAAAGTACGATATCCGGAGGGATTCTTGGGCTACGGAGTTTGACAGTACTCTCAAAAAATATATTCTGCCATTTAGTTTGTTCGCTAACTCCTCTGTATGTTTATCCCATCTTAGCTTCGAATCGACGTGGACGCCCAGAAATTTTGCATTTTCTGCTGGAGCGACGCACGCGTGTTTAAGGGAAAAAACAATACTGACAGTCTCTTCCAAGTTTAAACTTAATTTATTACTGTCGAACCAATGTTTTCCAATACATCGTGTTAATTAGTGTTGTGTCATCTGCATACATTATAATTTCTTCATTGTCCACGTATTCGATTAAATCGTTTACGTAAATAATAAATAGGAGTGGGCCAAGAATTGATCCTTGAGATACACCACAATAGTTTACGATTTGTGTACGATTGGATAAATATGATGATATTAATTTACGACTTGATGGAAGAAAGTTATACCAATAGAGCTTTCATGTTAAGGTTTCATGTGAAACACTATCAAATGCTTTAGTTAAATCTGATAAGATTTTTCTTTTTAAAAGCATTAGTTATTTGGTTTACAAAATCCAGCAGCGCATCAATAGTTGATCGGGATTTCCTGAATCCAAACTGTTCTTATCTGAAAGAATATTCTGATCTTCTAAATATTCCAGTATTTGTTTTGCTAATATAGTTTTTCAAAAATTTTGGAGAAAATTGGCAATAAGGATATTGGTCGGTGGTAGTTGGTAACATCTTTCTCATTTCCTTTCTTGTGCACTGGGATTATAACTGCTTTTTTTAGTTCGTTAGGAAACACATTATCTCTTATACAAGCATTTAGGATTCTGGTAAGAAGTACAATCAAAGTATTTTTCATTTCGCAGATTATATCTACGTTATATCCGTAGATATCTCTTCTTTAATGTGTCTTCATTAAATGATACTTCGGTAAAGTGAAAAGATTTTGTAGATGGATTATTTTTTATTGTCATTAAAGAAATTGAGTCAATTGAAGTTTGCGTCAAGTTTTTTGCAATATTGTTTCCCACGGTCACGAAAAAATCATTGAAGTGATCTGGAGGAATGTAATCTGCTTTCTGTCGTTAATAATTTTCCATAAAGCTTGCGTTCTGTCGGGTGAGTTGTAAATAAAACGTACGTTTGCTTTCAGCTTGGCATTTTTTATGGCTTCTCGATATTTTTTTCGCTCTTTATCATAAAGTGGTTTAAGTTCTGCATTATGTGTCTGATACGTAGCTGCCCTCAAGAACTGCAGGTTTTCCCCCATTTTCCTCAAATCTTTTGTTAACCAATTGGATTTGTTTATTGTGCGATGGTTTTCTTTTGCTTGTCTCTTTGGAAAGCAAGCAGTAAACATTTTATGTATTTCCGAGAAAAATATTTTCGATGCTTCAGCTGTATCATCTTGATTGAATATGTGGGACCAATTATAGTTTTCCAGCATATTATGTAAGTAAGCTAAATTTACCTATAGGTGTTATTGTTCTCATAATTACATTTACCTTTGATGGAGATGTAACTCTCTATGCCTTCATGATCTGACAGACCTGTACTTACAGGACAGTTTTTTTATCTTGAAATAATAGTGTTGATGAGAGTTTGTAAAAATGTTATCTAGATGATTGTTACTGCGTGTTGGAAAGTTTACGGTTTTGATTAATCCATAACTTTGAAGAAAATCACATATCTCAGAACTCTGTTCGTCTTTTAAGTTAAAACGAACATTAAAATCACCACATATTGCATTATTTGCGTAGTCAATTACATTTAAAGAGTCCGAAATTATTTTTAAAAATAAATTGAAATCTCCGTTTGGTGGTCGGTATATTTTACAATAATATAATGTAATCTTTATAATGAAGTTGTTGTAAATTCCTGTTCTGGTACTTTATTAGATAAACTGTGAACGCTTTTGATATGTCAACACATTAATCATGATCAGACTTCGGCGTTTTTTGAAGCATCCTAAGAAACGCCGAAGTTTGGTCATCATTTTGCTTGAAGCGTATTGTCACCTGAAGAGCTTCGTTTGAAATGGTAATTCGAAAATGTACTTTGAAGGCAGATAATTAATTGCATGCTTCACATAATAGGCACAACGTACGTAACTAATAATAATTAGCATTTGCAATTCGTCGCAGTTACTGTCGTCCAAAACCTTTCGATAATGTTCGTATTTAAAAGTTGTATAATTCTAATTAATAATAATAGTATTGTGTGTTTAAACCTTCATATATATACGTACGTGACTCATCACGGAGTTACATAAGAAACAACAAACACAATATTTAAGAGTAAACGAAGGCTACCGTGAAATTAGTCTCAGCAGGGCATACGTTAACGGTTAGCGTAATCCCATGGACGTAATTACGTTCGAATTTTCTCAGAGGCTGCAACACCGAACGGCAATAACAATAAAAACGCGATACATTTATTTCCATTCTGCGAGAAGTCTCCTGGACTTTCGCAACTGGATGCAGACGAAGTATTGTGCATTCATTCGCATAAATTAAATCCGCGAACAGCTGTTTCAATTCCCTGCAATGGACGTGTAAATTCACAGCGGTAATTTTAAAGCAAGTGGTTGAAGTCTTGTTTGATTGTGCTAGTTTTACCCATTGCCAAATCTTCTATAAAATTATAATTACATACAAAGTTTTGTATCATGCATATTCCAACGAGAAAGGAAGAAAAGGAAGAAAAATTAGAATAAAAATAGAAAATCGGGGGATTATTTATTAAATAGCTTGCGCTCTATATTTTTTGTTTTTTGATACAGCGATATGGTGGAGGCGCGACAATAGTCTTTAGTTATGATATTGATCGTACTTTTTACAAAAGTGTTTATGTCGAACACTTTTTGCACGGCTTGTATATTGTGATGCTCACGGGAGGTAACTACAACATTGTTAAGTTTGTTTATTTGAAAGTTTCACCAACTTGTCTCGCTCATTTTATGGCACTACCTAAACCCCATTGCTTTTTGAATAATTTAATAAGTAAGATTTGGCGTTCACGAGAAATGGTGGCAGTAACTAAATTTTTAATTTGTTTCACGAGATACATAGGTTAGCCATGATGTTCTTCATACCCTAAATTCCGTCGTACTTTCAAACTTTAAACGTCTCGCATATATTTTATATCATACGTACTCGTACGTATGTCAGTTTCTTAAAATATATTGTTGCTTCATGCTTGAAACCGTCTGTTAGACGATGAAAGTGTGGTGAAATCATCTGTATCTTTTGCTCTGCAGCGGCTTGGATTTACGTACAACTGCTATTTTTATGGATCTTTATAGTGAGAGAGTGTTTTATCACGTATTTTATATGAAATGTTTCACGGAAAATCCAGTTTAAAGCTGCAAATTTTAGAGGAACGTGATACAGATATAAAAAGTCTCCTGCAGTCTTTGCTTATAGTCGTCCCAGTTTGGTAGCGGTTTTATGGCCTTGCCGCAGGCCGGTCTCTTTGAAGCTGTTTATAGCAAGATCATAAAGCCGATACAAAACTTAGACGACTATACTACTGAAACTCTTTAACCTTTAAGAGTTTAGATTGTCTCGAACTTGCGTAATCAAAAAATAATAAATTGCAGGATGTGTGTAATTGCAAAAGGCAAAATCGTACTTTGCAATGTTTTGTGGACCAAAGAAAACGAATGGAAACTAATTTTAAATTTAAATACGTAATAAAACAGTTAATTGTTACTACATACGTGGAGATTAATTTTCGTAACTTCAAGAGTCATAGTTTATAATAATCATCGAAATGGCAGTAAAAAGCTTGCGCAAACGTTTTTCGAGTACAGTTTTATAGTTCCGGTGAAGTCATTTAATTTAAATTGTAAATTTATTCATATCTCTATTATTAATTTTAATATTTTAATCCTTAATAGTATTAAATTAATTTGTTATACCTAAGTTACGTCTGTTACCTCCCTCATGTGGTTAAACGTAGGCCTACTCAACGTTTTTGTATTAAAATTTTCAACTTTGAGGGCTTGAAGTTTTAACACTAATTTATACACACCCTGTATATTTTATTACATACATACTTAAGTGGTTTTTGCATCAAACGTCGTCGTGTCATTGCGTTCAAGGATTTAAATCGACAAGCCTCGCCGCAAAAATTAAAAACCACAATTAACTTATGTAATATTCTCTGTAAATATTTATCGGTGGCTCTAATAAAAGCTAAAGACGCTAAATAATAAGCTGCGGTCGTGGTACCTGTTTGCCCGCAAGTATGAACACGGTCATGCGTGACCTTAGGAAGATCGTGATTAAATTTCCACGTTCATCATTAACAATTAAGACAAAATTGTTTAATTTTATATTCGAAGTTGTATGTGCATGCAAAAATTTTTTTACAACCTTTAATTTATGTTAATATATATTTTCAAAGAAAAATACATATACAGGGTGTTTGATAACGTACGGAGGAGATCAAAGGGGTTGCTAGGGGAGATCAAAGTAAAGCTTTTTTCTTAATAAACTTTTGATGTACACTCGATAACTAGAAAGTTAAATTAATTAACAAGCAATCGTCACTAACCGCGGTAATAAATTACGTTTTAAATTCAAATTGGGGGTATCTAGGAGTTGGTTGGATAATGTAGAGTTAAGAAAATTAATAGAAAAATAGTAACGTAAAAGTTACGGCCGTTTAATTTTTTTTTTTCACGCCCAAAACCTGCTGCTCATATTGTTGGGGGCCGCTGACTAATTAACATAAAACTAGAAAACAAGTCGACGTGGAAATTTACTTAAACGTCAATTCCTTTACGTGTCAAAGTTAAGGCCCGGTTTCTCAATCACAGGTTAACTTTCAGTGACAATTATGAAAACTATTGTTCCTATGGGTTGTCAACATTTTGAATGCCTTTCGGTTCTGATAAATTTAGAGTTTATTTAATGATGAAATTGCATTTTGTGAGATAAGTTTTATTAATTAAATAGGTTTCTGCGTACTGCCGTTAATTTTTCGTTGGGTGCTCACTCTGCCTTTAAAATTAACGTAACAGCAAACCACCGGGCGGCATTTGCAAGAAATATGTTCCTCTGGAAACGTCAAAACTATTATATTATTTCTGATTCTTCCTTATTAATTTCAAGGGGTAGTCAATAAGTGGCCACGACAAATTTAAACCGCTGTAACTTTCTTGTTATTGGTTTTTGGACAGGACCGAATTAAGGAAAACGTTTTATTTTGATCTCCCCTGGCTACCCTGTCAATCTCCCCCGTATGTTGTGAGACACCCTGTATAATATTTTAAAATTTTATAAACGTTTTGAATTTTATCAACCGATTAGATTTCGCATGGGTCTATTTGCCATAAATTAATTGAATTAAAATTTGACAAATTTCACTTCATCCCAAAACTATTACAAACTATTTATAATTAGTTACTTATTGACACTTTTCTTGGACTTTCTTTAGACGATTTTAATGTTGATACCATATATTATTTATAATGTACTCGTGGTTTGTTAAATGCTTTTTCCCAAAATGACAAACTTTGAAAGCTTGGGGCAAGTTTGATGGTTTTGTGTCATTTTGCAATATTATGGGAATGGTAGCTTGCTGTTAAGTTCACTTTGTGTTAAACGACTAACCCAACTAACATTTAAATTAATTATTATTATAGAAAATAGAGTGTGATTAGCGAACAATAATGGGAGAGTAACAAGGGTTCACAGTGATCAAGCCAATTATCTAATATGAACACTTCTCGTATAATTATCGTAATTAAGTGCATCCATTCCTACTATAACAACACAATACGCTTTGCCATTAAAGAAATTAAATTGTCAAAAGAAAAAAAAAATGTACCAACCTAATCTGCACCGATTAGTTCAAAAGCATCGCGGCGCAAGCCGAATACTTTCACCAAAGTCGCGTTTGCACAACAATGTCACAAATAAAACAGAACCTGTCCAAGTTACATGCCAGTCACTACCTGACTGAACAAATTTACAATAAGCGCAAAGTGAACATTTTCGTCCTTGTTAATATGGAAATAAGTTTCGAATTTGTTGCTAATAACGCGCACGCTTCGCGCGGGAAAATCGCCGGCACGTACTCGGACCTGCTTTCCATTATTTATCCGTGACTAATCGCATTTCACCTGTTGAATTTTGCCGATGGTCCCCCCGATTTTTTCCCATGAACATTCAACTCGCCGACTGTAATAACCAACGGTGCATAACTTGGGGTTATTTTACCTGTCGTTGTTGTTCTGCTTTTTTTTTAGGTGTTCGCTATTGTCCACGTTTACTATGGTCTGTTTAGTACGGATTAATTAACAGAGTTCGTTTTATTCAATGCAATCACAATATTTCAATTTGTTTTAAAAAAAAATCGGCAAAATGATCAAACAATTTTGGAATGTTTAGAAATAATATAGAACACGTTCTATTTTTGAAGGCGATTTTTGATTGATTTGGTGCGATACTGCACGATTTAAATTGTTCAAAAATGAACCAAATTTCATGGGAAAAATAGGGTAAGACTCCTCCAAACATTTTGGAATAAAATTACATTTTAATTCAAATGATTACCATAACTTATTGCACCATCAAATTAATAAGAGTGTTTCATAAATGTTCAAATTAAGGCCGACGTGATTAAACTAATCAATTAGTAACGGTCCTACGTAACGGACTCATTTTTAATCCCGAGGTTCCACAACTTAAACTAAACGGTTCTACACAGAACTCTTTTACAGTGCAAGGAGCGAAATTGCTTGCATATTTATGCCCAAGTGTAAAATAAACACCTCCTTACGACGACAATGTTGGAAAACGAGATTTCTTTCAGGTCGTTTATCTTACTCGAGTTTAAATGACGTAAATTCTGATAGGAATCAGAATTTTTAGCCTTTTAGTTTCTGCATAGTTATTTCGAGGGACCGTTACGTGAGTGAAAAATTAATTTCCGTTATTCCTGCACGTGATATGCATGTTCCTGGGACGAAAGCTATATTTAAATGTAATGAAATTCTTTCTTGCTTTCTTTCCGAAATGGTAACTAAACGAAATTGAACCTTAGCAATCAGCATTACTTTAATAATATTTGATTCTGATCAAAGTCTCGTGTCTAAATGAATCTCAAACATTCGTTCGTGTGATACGAACGTGCAAATATAGCTAATTGTATGCTAAACAAAGTCTAAAGCAAACGACGACCGCGGCCAAGACACTAATTCTCAAGCGCTAAAGTCGAAAAGAACACAAGACGACATTGCACACGGACGTTGCGTGATTTAACAAGTTACGAGAAGCTCATTGTTTGAAGCGATTATCGGCGTAAAATACCTTGGGGAGGGTATTTCACGAGGAAGTAAATTTTGCTTTCTTTGGATTCACTAATGTATCACAAGCTGTGTTTACTCGATTCGTAATCTGCTTAAAAGATTTCCGACTTTTGTTTGCTGATGGATTTGTTTGTTCTAAACTGTATGTTTATAATGTTTTTAAAATAAATTAACGATAAGAAAAGAAAAAATCTAATTCTAAAAGAAGCTGCCTGAGAATTTGGCGAATTTTCAACCAAATTTATAGAAAATTTTTATTTTCGAAACGTAACGTAAACGACTTCTTCACAACGTGCCAAGCTCCTCAAGAATACTTTTTTCTATTCATTTTCTAATCGGGTGTAACTAAAGATGACTTGTCAGTCAACGAGACCTTGCTAATTAGGAATGACCTATCGGAAATTTATGGGTTGTTACGAACGCTGAATGCAGGTAGATAAGATCATCTGGTCCAGGAGGAAATTACCTCAGAAATGGGTATCGCATGGGTATCATGGGAAAATATCACCTATTGTATCACTTTATAAAAAAACTAAAGAAATACCTGAAGAATTATGGGAGTCTCTTCTCCAAAGAGGTGAAACATCTAGGAGTAACCCTGGGTACGAGGCTGAATTGGAAAGCACTGTTACATTCAAATCTCGCGCTAACATATCGTGGCGATATAACAACATTCAGCTGCGTTTTAACACAGTTGGTAACCCAGCATCCCTCCTCTTTACGGCTCCATGTTTATCCGTGTGACACACCACGTGACTGGTTTTTCGGTTTGGTATCCTAGCAACCTCCACGTGCCACCAATTCGCCTTGAACAAGGCCTTTCTGGTTCTGAGTGTGTTACAAGTCGGACACGTAACTTGTGTATTGTGCAATTATCGTAGTTTTCGCTCTCTGTGAGGAATAACTCAATCGCGGCTGTGCCGGAAAATTACGTAACACCTTCGAACACATTTGGAGGTCACTTTGACTCCAATTCGAAGCCCGGGCACGAATCGATCTCAGGTAATGTAAAAAAGTGCAATGGCGAGTGTATCAAAATGGCTGCTAACGAAACCTTTTCCCTTTACATTCAGGCTTTTTCCGTTTGGGCGCAAGTTTCAGCGCAGGCTTATGTAATCGAGGGTTCCCCGTTTATAACGAGTTTTGGTACCACGACAAATTCCTGCTGTACATTTATGTTGTGTGTTCTTGTTTAAACTTTCACGCACATCAGTGAGTAGTTTCGCCTCTGATTATTAGTGTTTCATTTTCTGCACGATCTGGTCGATTGGAGACGTCGGCCGGTCGAATTACGTTTAGTTGATCAATTGTCTTCTGGCGCCCCTTTATAAGCTTACCAACTTTAATTGACCCGCCCCTTTCCACTGTTGCTAGCTGGGGCTCAGCTGATCATAGAATCGACAGAAGCTTGTCATGTTGAACCGTGGTAAGTAGAGGCAAATTTAAACTTGGGTGACAGCACATGTCGATAAGGCAGTTTCGAAGGCAACGGCATCTTTTTAGGCATGTCGCAAGCTCAAAGACCACTGAGGTAACTACGCAAAATAAACTGCAGAAATTGCAGCGATTAGCGTGTCTGGGAAATAACACGGGACATGAATACTACCCCATCAGGAGCTCTGGAAGTCTTGCTAGACATCCCACCACTTCACTTACAAGTGCAGAGGGAGGACAAGCTAGCTTTCTTGAGACTAACTCAGGTGATCGCACAGCTCATCTTAGAACACTGGATTTTGGCAGAAATGATGCCGAAAGTGTTTGACTTAGAAGCTGCCATATGGCTACAAACCAAATAGTACAGTTAGGCAAAAATGTCTCCATCTGGCACACGGATGAATCAAAGACTACAAAGGCGACAGACATAGGTATTTAGGGCCCAAAGTACCAGGCATCAATAGCCTTCGGTTGGGGTAGTATCCCAACGATTATGCAAGCTGAAACACTTGCGATAAATCTATGTGCCCAAGAGTGCCTGAGGAGGAACACAAAGGGCAGTCTGATAGTCAGGCAACTATAAAGCCACTCAGTGCATAATTCCATATGGGAATGTAAGTAATCCCTCAAAGAATTAGCTAAGGGCAACGCTAAAATGGATACCTGGCCATGAGAATATAGAGGGGAACGAAAAAGCTGACAAACTTGCTCATACTGGTTTTGAGACTTCCCACGTAGTCTGAGTAAGACACAGTATAGAAAAGAGACTGTTAGGTGGATAGAAAGGAAGAAAATATCTTACTGGAAAAATATTTCAGGCGACGATATTTATTAATTATTCGCCTAAGACTGCTCAAATACTTCTACTTTTAACAACCCTACAGGGGTCGCGTTTGATTTTAGGACATCAGAGCTCGCGTCGCAGCCGATGAAAATGTCTTTTGTAAAAAGGTATCCTTTCAAAAATTATATTGGGGGATCAAATGTTATTATCAAGCCAACTACTACCAACGTCCACCGTCTCGTATTTCGAGCGCAGTTGTAGTCGGAACAAAGTTTATCGATGGCGTCGACACCTCCCTTTGTACCGTTATATGTTATAATCGTTTCAGACTTTCCTGTATCTCCATCAATTTGGTCGTCATGGTGCACACTGGAAATTACCAAAACATTCTTTTTTTTCTTAGAGATATATGATACTAGAGTGTAATCCTCTTGAAAAACAAACATTGACGATCCATCTGGGCGCTTGGGTGAATTTGTGAATTCCAGGGGCAATTCTCTTTTGTTCTTACGGATTGTTCCCAATACCGTTAATCTAAAATTTTCTTTTAAATTCCGCACTAAATCTACACTCGTGAACCAGTTATCTGCACTCACATTTCTTCCTGTACCTCGGATAGGTTCACAAAATCTTTGGACAACGGACCATCAGGCTGTCTGCCAACATATACCTCTAGATTACTAGTGCAAAATAGCTTGGCATCACAAAAGGCAACAATTTTAATTCCGTACTTATTCGGCTCATTAGGTATATATTGGCGAAAGCCGCACCTTCCGCGAAACGTCTCCAGTTTCTCATCAACAGTCACGTATTGCAATGGGGTATACACACTTTTGCAGTTCTCCACAAAAATCTTTCTTTCCTCGCGAGTTGTAATATCATCAAATCTCAGATGACGCAAGAGGAAACGACATACAAAGCCTAAGAACTTCCACTCCCCAACCATCAGTTGCCCAAAGATCTTCAGTGTTTAGTCGAGCGCTTTTCAAGATGCCAGCAAAGTATAGTAGTCCAGTAACTGCATGAATTTCTGATTTATTTGTCAAATTCGCATCTCTGATTCGGGCACAATTTTCTTGGGCATTCATAATACTTTGTTGGTGTTTTCGACGATAATTTCCATAATCTGGTCATTAGAAAAGTACTTCCAAATATCCAAAGGGGTTTTTAAGTCTCTTATTGCTCCTTTTGCACCTGGTAATCGAGTTACTATATGTATTTACAGACCTAGTTCTGACGTTTCTCCATTTTGCTATATTGTCTTTACCAACAAAATGAGGACTTGTGTTTATAGATACATCCATCTCTAATTCAGAATCTGAGATATCCTGTTCGCTGTCCGAATTTTCACTATGCACACTTAGATGATCATCTTCATTTTCTTCCTCTTCATCGTCGAATTCTGGTAGTGTCGGATCTGCGTCCATTGAATCCAAACACTCCTGCATTAATTTTGCCAAACGCTTCTGTTCTTTTTCAAACCAGGCCATTCTGTGACAAAATCAGTAACTAACGAACATAACTCTATATGAAAATTGCCTTATCCTCAATATGTTGTGTTCGCGTATTAGTATTAAAATAAGTCACGTCGGACTCACATAGTCACAGTCATAGTATCACTGTCCTAAACGAAAGTTACAAAAAAAAAATATATATTCTACTAACGTAATGCAGATTCTGAATCCACAGGAGGAAACTGACTAGTGAGATAAGAATTCGCGAAACTAAGTTTTTTGAAAATTGGATCCAACGTAATCTTACGCGAACGAGGCAACCGATGGAAGATAAACATTGTTTTATACCTTTGTTCTCCTAACATCGCTTCCCTTAGCTTTAGTTGCCACATCCGAGAAAGATTACGTTGGATCTAATTTTCGAAAAATGTAGAATTCTTTACCGCGACAATATCAACAATTTCGCGCAGGCTCTCGGGAGGATCGGGGTTGCCACAACAGACTCTACGAGTAACTAAAACGAGTAAGTGATGCCTTGAAACGAAACGAACCAGGAAGACGCGGAGTGATCGCAGATGAAGTCAGCCTCGTCCAGTCAGAACCCTTTATTATCGAAATGGCCATATAAAAACATCGTTGTGCATTGTTTGGGACGACCAATAATTTCACTCACGCTCTCGGGAGGATCGGGGTGGTCACAATAAACTCTACGAATAACTAAAACGAGTAAGTGACGCCTTGAAACAAAACGAACCAGGAAGACGCGGAGTGGTCGCAGATTAAGTCAGCCTCGTCCAATCAGAACCCTTTATTATCGAAATTGCCAAATAAGGAAATCGTTATACATCGTTCGGGACGATCAATAATTTCGCGCAGGCTCTCCGGAGGATCAGAGTTGCCACGATAAACTCTACGGGTATCTAAAACGAATAAGTGACGCCTTGAAACAAAAGAAAACAAGAAGTGATCGCAGATGAAGTCAGCCTCGTCCAATCAGAACCTTTTATTATCGAAATGGCCATATAAGGACATCGTTAAGCATTGTTCGGGACGATCAACAATTTCGCGCGTGCTCTCGGGAGGATCAGGGTTGCCACGGTAAACTCTAAATTGGCCGAAATTACCAAATGTTGCCAACTTATTTCGTGCGAGATTTTTGAAACGTAACAATAGAAATTAGGGATTTGAAATTATTTGAGAAAGGGAATGAGAGTGCCCTAGGAGATTTTGAAACGAGGATATAAGGAACTTCCTGCCACACAGTCGCGACATCACACGACTGGTATTTGGATACTTCTTGATAAAAGGAAATGAGGAAAATCTTGGAACGACAACTTTGGGGGAAATGGCATACTGCAATGAAATAAATGGCGATTACGTGTAGCTGTCACATCTTTTATATTACATAGGTACATGTATATGCAGCTCCTTCAAAACAATTGCCCATTTACGCCATCCAGTTGCACAAGGTCATGGTCTTTGACACCCAGCACAACTTCTCTTAAAGCTTTCTCTTTAATAACGAGGGGAAGGCATTTAAAAAATGCAGAATACAATTGAAGAGGAATTAAATAAGTATAGAATATGAATATACGGTGATTCAAAAAGAGATGGGATAGGTGAAGTAACTACCTAATTAAGTTTAACGAATAAGTAGAGAGATCAGTGTGTTAAACTGATTGAGTTCCGAAGAACAGAATGATGATACAAAGGAGACAAAAACAAGATTTACTCTTACTCTTCGGAATGTATTTAATATTTACGTAAGTGAAAGTGCATTACGGATAGAATCTTTAATAATGCTTCAAGAAAGGATTTATGCATAATACTTCTGTGAGATGAGCTATCGCTTACCTACATCTCGGCGATGTCCTTGTTTTTTAATTTTTTTTTTATTACGGAAAGAATTGCAATTACCTTCGTTATATTTGCATAGGCAAGGTTTCTCAGAACTCCGTTTGTTTTGTTATTAACGTTTTAATTCATATTGAAATTGCTAGCCCGCCGGTAACATCAAGTATGAATAAGCAGAGTGCATGCATTATCATTGCGCACGGATATCCTGTACGTGTACAGTACAGCAATCGGTCCGTGTACAGTCGACCAAACGAACAGTCGGGGGGGGGCAATTTCAAACGCCCATTAAGGGCAGATTATTTAAATCGCTTTACATCCTTTTCGTTCTATGTTAGAGTTGGTTTTTAGGGGGAGGAAAGCCAAATGGGCGTCATTACTATCCACTGAACTTTTTTTTCCGTACGTCACATTCAGAACTGAAAATGCAAAATATAAAACGTGAATCGATAGAAATCTAAGATTACATCTTGATGGCCTATGCAAAATGATGTTGATGTTTTCCGGCCCTAGCATAGCTGACGTAATTGCAAACTTAATCTTAGCACATCTGAAAACCCCACGTTAAACCTGTCAGTTCAGCTTACAGGAGATATACAGTGACCCTAATCTGCGTCTGAGGAAATTTATATGGAAATGTTCGCAGTCGGGCTTTATCGATGCTATCGTAAATGTGTGAGTTTATGGGAAGCACAAGAGCTAATGCCTGTCCTCTTTACTTGCAGAATATTCTAATTATTTCGCCGCTTTAAATTCATGGTCGTATTCTACTTGTTCATGACGAAAAGCGACCATGCGCCAACGTAGGTCAGCGGTTTAATGACAAACCGAGAATAAACCGTGACATTATATTGTCATTTTCAAAGTGATTTTTTTATATTTAAAACATAAATTACAATTCTCGTAAAGAACACTTAAATTAATTGCGGTATTCCGGTTTATAAGTACCACTACCTTGTGATCGAATCAAAAAAGAATCAGAAAAAATAATTCTTTAAAGTTACAATATTAAAACCACGAGCTACGTTGCAAGTATGTTCTAATTTATAACGTGGAACGTGGCACATCTTTTGAGAAAATGACCTACTTGGAGCGAATACAAATCGTGCATATTTAAGAACGGAGTTGCAAATAATGCTTCGGAACTGCAAAGTACATACATTAATCACTGTTATTAGTTGTACAAATAAACACTCGAATAAGCAAGATAACAAAGAGAACCTGAGGCCTCGTGTGTACGAGATGCTGAGACTCCTTTGTCTTCTTCCTTCCTGCAAGAAGCTTTATGAAGACGCAGGAAAGATTCCTTTCAGTTTGCACTACTTACTTTCAAATTTTGTGATAACTCGTATGAATCTGGAAATAAATAAATAATTTGAACCCTGTCAGGTGATTATTAATTAATTAATTTAACCTCTTTACAAGGTAGAGTGAGTAATTCTGCATTTTTCTTTTATTTTTCGTTGATCTGTTTACTATCATTTTTTTTTAATTAATAGATAACATGCAGTGAATAATCAAATTCCTTGTGGAATTCCTAAATAATTTGAACCCTGTCAGGTGATTATTAATTAATTTAACCTGATGCCTTGCTCTTTACAGGGTAGAGTGAGAAACACTGCACTTTTCTTTTACTTTTTGTTAATCTGTTTACTCTCTTTTTTTTTAAATTAATAGATAACATGCAACGAATAATCAGATTCCTTGTGGTTCGAAATTCTCCACATACATCGAAATTATGTCAGGGTTGTTACTATACGTACATATCGAATTGTTTACAGACATTCAGTGGCGAACGTTTAATTTGTATGATTTGAATCATAAGTACGTATATCCCATTTGTTTTACATACAAATTCATGACTTTAAAATAGATTTTCTGAGAAATTTATGGTTTGTGACTTAGCCCGTTTTACGCCTGGACCCTTAGTTTGTTTTTGTTTTTGAAGTGGTGAAGTGGGGTAAATGTGTAACGAAGTGACCACTCCGTTACTATTTTTGTACATATTAGGTTAAGTTTTGTATATATTAATTAGCATGTATTTTTAGGATGTGCTTGCGCAGCTTAATTTAGGTGGGAACTCCAAGAGAGTGGGGCTCCCCACCACGCGCAAGCTTTTATAAGTGCGCTCGTCGCACGATTTAATCAGTCCTCGGCCGGCGCTTGAGCCGACGGTCGTGGCTCCGCCGCGCTATCAAGCCACCGGACGTGGTTTGAAGTTAGTGACGTACCGGGTATTCCGAGCCACCGGACGTGGCTGGAATGCAGTTTTTCTCGCGGAGTTTTTCATCCGTCGATGTTTTGACTCACACGCGTTTAACCATCTGTGCTACGTTCGCGTTACCTACAACCGCTCCTCCTGTTTTATCCTGACCGTCCCTTACCGAGTGCGGGCGTCTCGCACTTCCTGATCCTAGAGCGGGAGTCTCGCTCTCTCTCTTACCCGATGCGGGCGTCTCGCATCTCCTAGAGTGGGTGTCTCACTCTCTCTTACCCGATGCGGGCGTCTCGCATATCCTAGAGTGGGTGTCTCACTCTCTCTTACCCGATGCGGGCGTCTCGCATATCCTAGAGTGGGTGTCTCACTCTCCCTTACCCGATGCGGGCGTCTCGCATATCCTAGAGTGGGTGTCTCACTCTCTCTTACCCGATGCGGGCGTCTCGCATATCCTAGAGTGGGTGTCTCACTCTCCCTTATCCAGTGCGGGTGTCTCGCATATCCTAGAGTGGGTGTCTCACTCTCTCTTACCCGATGCGGGCGTCTCGCATATCCTGACCCTGAGTGGGCGTCTCACTCACAACCTTACCACCGATCCGATCCCTAGAGCCTGTACCAGAACGTATGCACAGTGCCTTACCGTCCTGCGATTAGTGTCCGTAAGACACCCCGTTTCCGAAACTACCGTCCCACGATTAGTGCCCGTAAGACACAGCTTGTAAAAAGACCTGTAAATATAGACTATGTTTGTAAATAAAGTTGTTGCTAAGTGATCGACGCTTTTATTTCCGCTGAACCCGGACACCGACGAGCACACCCGAACCGACGTCAAGCAGAGCAACGTTCGGCAGCAACTACAGACCAACCGACCCGAAAATGACGTACCGTTACATGGCGCCCGAGCAGGGACCGTTTAAAAGAACCGACTCCAGCAACCAGAGTGTACATCAATCCCAGTGACTGATGACCGATTCCAGTACTCCAGTGACCAGAGTATACATCGACTCCAGTGACCGATGACACACCGATTCCAGTACTCCAGTGACCAGAGTGTACATCGACTCCAGTGACCGATGACACACCGATTCCAGTGACCGGTAGTACACCGACTACAGTGACCAGTTCGCGAACTAAGTGACCGTGATAGTGAACTTTGAGACGCTGATGCGGAAATCCGGAAGTTTTACGACTGAAGAACAGATTAACCGTACATATACAATATGCTCCCGAAATGTACGTTGTATGTACACCGAAGAGAAAGGACTTCGATAAATAAGTTAATCAATCGGACCAGTGAATGCGAAGACATTTTTAAAACTGACCCCCGACGCGAGTTCTTCTGTAAAAATCTGAGCGAAAGTCAAAGTGCAATTGATTCGACAATTGCAACATATGACCGCAGGTCTCTTTGTTGGCATGCAAACAAAGAGGCTAAACACCGGTAGCCCGCCCACGGCCACAACCGCCAGCACCTCCGTCTCGAAGGTACCCTTCCCTGAGGACCGCAATTGTTAATGCGATCTCACCGACCGGACAACCGTTCGACCTATCTTCAGTGCCGCTAGAGAAATGCAAGCCGGAAGAAACAACTGTTTGGATGCAGCTGCCGACCCGTCGACTTGTGTACTGATGCTCCATTCCTACTAGAATTTCGCTGCACCGAAGAAAGGAGGGATGTAACGAAGTGACCACTCCGTTACTATATTTTTGTACATATTAGGTTAAGTTTTGTATATATTAATTAGCATGTATTTTAGGATGCTTGCGCAGCTTAATTTAGGTGGGAACTCCAAGAGAGTGGGGCTCCCCCACCACGCGCAAGCTTTTATAAGTGCGCTCGTCGCACGATTTAATCAGTCCTCGGCCGGCGCTTGAGCCGACGGTCGTGGCTCCGTTGCGCTATCAAGCCACCGGACGTGGCTTTGAAGTTAGTGACGTACCTGGTATTCCGAGCCACCGGACGTGGCTGGAATACAGTTTTCTCATAGTCTTTCATCCGTCGATGTTTTTGACTCACACGCGTTTAACCATCTGTGCTACGTTCTGCGTTACCTACAACCGCTCCTCCTGTTTTATCCTGACTGTCCCTTACCGAGTGCGGGCGTCCTGCACTTCCTGATCCCTAGAGCGGAGTCTCGCTCTCTCTCTTACCCGATGCGGGCGTCTCGCATCTCCTAGAGTGGGTGTCTCACTCTCTCTTACCCGATGCGGGCGTCTCGCATATCCTAGAGTGGGTGTCTCACTCTCGAATACCCGATGCGGGCGTCTCGCATATCCTAGAGTGGGTGTCTCACTCTCCTTACCCGATGCGGGCGTCTCGCATATCCTAGAGTGGGTGTCTCACTCTCTCTTACCCGATGCGGGCGTCTCTGCATATCCTAGAGTGGGTGTCTCACTCTCCCTTATCCAGTGCGGGTGTCTCGCATATCCTAGAGTGGGTGTCGCACTCTCTCTTACCCGATGCGGGCGTCTCGCATATCCTGACCCTGAGTGGGCGTCTCACCACAACCATACTACCGATCCGATCCCTAGAGCCTGTACCAGAACGTATGCACAGTGCGTTACTGTCCTGCGATTAGTGTCCGTAAGACACCCTGTTTCCTGAAACTACCGTCCCACGATTAGTGCCCGTAAGACACAGCTTGTAAAAGACCTGTAACATAGACTATGTTTGTAAATAAAGTTGTTGCTAAGTGATCGACGCTTTTATTTCCGCTGAACCCGGACACCGACGAGCACACCCGAACCGACGTCAAGCAGAGCAACGTTCGGCAGCAACTACAGACCAACCGACCCGAAAATGACGTACCGTTACATGCGCCCGCCCACGGCCACAACCGCCAGCACCTCCGTCTCGGAAGGTACCCTTCCCCTGAGGACCGCAATTGCTAATGCGATCTCACCGACCGGACAACCGTTCGACCTATCTTCAGTGCCGCTAGAGAAATGCAAGCCGGAAGAAACAACTGTTTGGATGCAGCTGCCAACCCGCCGACTTGTACTGATGCTCCATTCCTACTGGAATTTCGCTGCACCGAAGAAAGGAGGGGATGTAACGAAGTGACCACTCCGTTACTATTTTTGCACATATTAGGTTAAGTTTTGTACATATTAATTAGCATGTATTTTTAGGATGTGCTTGCGCAGCTTAATTTAGGTGGGAACTCCAGAGAGTGGGGCCCCCACCACGCGCAAGTTTTAAGCGCGCTCGGCGCACACGATTTGACCAGCCCTCGGCCGGCTCTTGAGCCGACGGTCGTGGTTCGTTGCGCTATCAAGCCACCGGATGTGGCTTGGAAGTTAGTGACGTACTGGTATTCCGAGCCACCGGACGTGGCTGGAATACAGTTTTTCTCGCGGAGTCATTCATCCGTCGATGTTTTGACTCACACGCGTTTAACCATCTGTGCTACGTTCGCGTTACCTACAACCGCTCCTCCTGTTTTATCCTGACCTCTCTCTTACCGAGTGCGGGCGTCTCGCACGTCCTGATCCCAGAGTGGGTGTCTCACTCTCTCTTACCCGATGCGGGCGTCTCGCATATCCTAGAGTGGGTGTCTCACTCTCTCTTACCCGATGCGGGCGTCTCGCATATCCTAGAGTGGGTGTCTCACTCTCCCTTATCCAGTGCGGGTGTCTCGCATATCCTAGAGTGGGTGTCTCACTCTCTCTCTTACTCGATGCGGGCGTCTCGCATATCCTGACCCTGAGTGGGTGTCTCACTCTTTCTTACCCGATGCGGGCGTCTCACATATCCTGACCCTGAGTGGGCGTCTCACTCACAACCTTACCACCGATCCGATCCCTAGAGCCTGTACCAGAACGTATGCACAGTGCCTTACCGTCCTGCGATTTGTGTCCGTAAGACATACCGTTTCCGGAAATACCGTCCTGTAATTAGTGTCCGTAAGACTCACCGTTTCCGAAACTACCGTCCCGTGATTAGTGCCCGTAAGACACAGCTTGTAAAAAGACCTGTAAATATAGACTATGTTTGTAAATAAAGTTGTTGCTAAGTGATCGACGCTTTTATTTCCGCTGAACCCGGACACCGACGAGCACACCCGAACCGACGTCAAGTAGAGCAACGATCGGCAGCAACTACAGACCTACCGACCCCGAAAATGACGTACCGTTACATGGTGAGTGGGTGTCTCCCTCTCTCTTACCCGATGCGGGCGTCTCGCATATCCTAGAGTGGGTGTCTCACTCTCTCTTACCCGATGCGGGCGTCTCGCATATCCTAGAGTGGGTGTCTCACTCTCCCTTATCCAGTGCGGGTGTCTCGCATATCCTAGAGTGGGTGTCTCACTCTCTCTCTTACTCGATGCGGGCGTCTCGCATATCCTGACCCTGAGTGGGTGTCTCACTCTTTCTTACCCGATGCGGGCGTCTCACATATCCTGACCCTGAGTGGGCGTCTCACTCACAACCTTACCACCGATCCGATCCCTAGAGCCTGTACCAGAACGTATGCACAGTGCCTTACCGTCCTGCGATTAGTGTCCGTAAGACACACCGTTTCCGGAACTACCGTCCTGCGATTAGTGTCCGTAAGACACCCCGTTTCCGAAACTACCGTCCTGCGATTAGTGTCCGTAAGACACACCGTTTCCGGAATTACCGTCCTGCGATTAGTGTCCGTAAGACACCCCATTTCCGGAATTACCGTCCTGCGATTAGTGTCCGTAAGACACACCGTTTCCGAAACTGCCGTCCTGCGATTAGTGTCCGTAAGACACACCGTTTCCGGCACTACCGTCCTGCGATTAGTGTCCGTAAGACACACCGTTTCCGAAACTACCGTCCCGTGATTAGTGCCCGTAAGACACAGCTTGTAAAAAGACCTGTAAATATAGACTATGTTTGTAAATAAAGTTATTGCTAAGTGAAAAAAAAAAAAAAAAAAAAAAAAAAAAAACCGACCCGAAAATGACGTACCGTTACATGGCGCCCGAGCAGGGACCGTTTAAAAGAACCGACTCCAGCAACCAGAGTGTACATCAATCCCAGTGACTGATGACCGATTCCAGTACTCCAGTGACCAGAGTATACATCGACTCCAGTGACCGATGACACACCGATTCCAGTACTCCAGTGACCAGAGTGTACATCGACTCCAGTGACCGATGACACACCGATTCCAGTGACCGGTAGTACACCGACTACAGTGACCAGTTCGCGAACTAAGTGACCGTGATAGTGAACTTTGAGACGCTGATGCGGAAATCCGGAAGTTTTACGACTGAAGAACAGATTAACCGTACATATACAATATGCTCCCGAAATGTACGTTGTATGTACACCGAAGAGAAAGGACTTCGATAAATAAGTTAATCAATCGGACCAGTGAATGCGAAGACATTTTTAAAACTGACCCCCGACGCGAGTTCTTCTGTAAAATCTGAGCGAAAAGTCAAAAGTGCAATTGATTCGACAATTGCAACATATGACCGCAGGTCTCTTTGTTGGCATGCAAACAAAGAGGCCTAAACACCGGTAGCCCGCCCACGGCCACAACCGCCAGCACCTCCGTCTCGGAAGGTACCCTTCCCCTGAGGACCGCAATTGCTAATGCGATCTCACCGACCGGACAACCGTTCGACCTATCTTCAGTGCCGCTAGAGAAATGCAAGCCGGAAGAAACAACTGTTTGGATGCAGCTGCCGACCCGTCGACTTGTACTGATGCTCCATTCCTACTAGAATTTCGCTGCACCGAAGAAAGGAGGGGATGTAACGAAGTGACCACTCCGTTACTATTTTTGTACATATTAGGTTAAGTTTTGTATATATTAATTAGCATGTATTTTTAGGATGTGCTTGCGCAGCTTAATTTAGGTGGGAACTCCAAGAGAGTGGGGCTCCCCACCACGCGCAAGCTTTTATAAGTGCGCTCGTCGCACGATTTAATCAGTCCTCGGCCGGCGCTTGAGCCGACGGTCGTGGCTCCGCCGCGCTATCAAGCCACCGGACGTGGCTTGAAGTTAGTGACGTACCGGGTATTCCGAGCCACCGGACGTGGCTGGAATACAGTTTTTCTCGCGGAGTCTTTCATCCGTCGATGTTTTGACTCACACGCGTTTAACCATCTGTGCTACGTTCGCGTTACCTACAACCGCTCCTCCTGTTTTATCCTGACCGTCCCTTACCGAGTGCGGGCGTCTCGCACTTCCTGATCCTAGAGCGGGAGTCTCGCTCTCTCTCTTACCCGATGCGGGCGTCTCGCATCTCCTAGAGTGGGTGTCTCACTCTCTCTTACCCGATGCGGGCGTCTCGCATATCCTAGAGTGGGTGTCTCACTCTCTCTTACCCGATGCGGGCGTCTCGCATATCCTAGAGTGGGTGTCTCACTCTCCCTTACCCGATGCGGGCGTCTCGCATATCCTAGAGTGGGTGTCTCACTCTCTCTTACCCGATGCGGGCGTCTCGCATATCCTAGAGTGGGTGTCTCACTCTCCCTTATCCAGTGCGGGTGTCTCGCATATCCTAGAGTGGGTGTCTCACTCTCTCTTACCCGATGCGGGCGTCTCGCATATCCTGACCCTGAGTGGGCGTCTCACTCACAACCATACTACCGATCCGATCCCTAGAGCCTGTACCAGAACGTATGCACAGTGCGTTACCGTCCTGCGATTAGTGTCCGTAAGACACCCCGTTTCCGAAACTACCGTCCCACGATTAGTGCCCGTAAGACACAGCTTGTAAAAAGACCTGTAAATATAGACTATGTTTGTAAATAAAGTTGTTGCTAAGTGATCGACGCTTTTATTTCCGCTGAACCCGGACACCGACGAGCACACCCGAACCGACGTCAAGCAGAGCAACGTTCGGCAGCAACTACAGACCAACCGACCCGAAAATGACGTACCGTTACAAATGTGTTTGTACTCCGAGTCGTTTCTTAAAACAAAATTAAAAAATTATGTTGTATTCCATACTAACATATCTAACTACTGTGATGGTTGAGTACAATACTGTATTTCACCAAAAAGTTATGTATTTTTTTTTTAAACCATGTCCTTATATTACAATAACCCGGCGGTATGGGGTTATTGTAATAATAGACTTTAGTACCATATATACCAGTAATGGACTGTAGTAAAACTAGACAAAAAATTACACAAATAACTTTTTATTTCAGAAAACTATATAAATTTTTTATCAAGTTATAAACTTTTTTGTGTAAGCAATATGAATAATCAGGTTTCCCGCAGATTACAGTATATTGTAACAAACCAAAACTATAATTTTTCTTTGAACAAAACACGTGCCGTATTAATTATTTCGAGTTGTAACTGTCAAATGATACCTGAAACTTAAGACAACTCCTTCTTGTAATTTTAGGTTATGGTAAAACTTTTATGATATTAGACTCATCTATTGTATCTTTATCTTCTATTTTCGGCCATACAAATTGCCCATTTGAGAATTTTGTAAATTTGATTGACCAGTCATCTTCATGTTTACTTGTGACTTGTCCACAGTTTTCTTGGTAGTATATTGCACTAATACCCAAGAATTTACTTGTATTGTAAACGACGCATCATCTTCTGTTGCCAAGTCTTCTACATCATCATCCATATCATTATCTGTGTCTGTGTATGTTGGAATAGTTGGCTGATCTAGACTGTAACTGTCATCAGAGGAAGATTTTTGATGTGCTGTGTTTTCGGTTTTAGTTTTTTGTCATTTTTGTGATTTTTCATTCGTTCAATTCCTTCTGTTGATGTTAATACCTCTGAGCCACGACATATTCGACACCGCTTTTGCTTTTCTGACATCGCTTTTTACTGAACTTTGGATAATAGTAGGTCTAAATGACAGTGTACTTGAGTTAGTTAACATTTTTGAGGTAGTTTCATTAACCCTTTGTCTACCAGCATTGATACGTCACTAGAGCCTACATTATACCAACGGTACTTGTAGGTACCTTGCATTTCAAGCTTTAAATCCTCTTTATGCTAATGTTTTATTCAGAGTACTGTTTTGCCTATGAATTTTCTATATTGGCAACATTGAATACCTAAAATTTCTGGCGCTGTTTTAATAATTTCGTACAAGAGTAGGTTATGATTTATGTATACGTACATCTTCCTCTTGCAATTTCTCTTGGTATTTAAGAGGTCTTTAAATGCGGGTACTTTCAAGTACCAATGGTAGACAAAGGGTTAACGGTGCATTTAGAGACTATTACTGGCTCATCTCGCGATGATGGGCCAGCTGCAGCAGTGTCTAGTAGAAGTTGATCAGGATCCAATACTGCTGATGAATTAGCTACAGTACCTTCCAAACTACCCACAGGTTCTAAAATGTTAGCCATGGATTGTGGTGTGTTAACATTTGCATTCTTTTTAGCCAGATACTCATTCCATTTTTTAAACATTTTTGGCGGAATCTGATCTTCTGGGATAACATCTTTATTTAGTGGACATATCCCTACTTTTCTAAATCCATTCTGAATAACTTCAGTGGAAATTTGTCTCTATGTTTCACATAGGAACTGTGAAAATATTTTCTTCGGTAATTTATGACCCACATGTTGACGTTGCCATGAGAGAAGTTTCTGATCTGCAAGGTCCAGCGGTTGGAGTAAATGACTACTATGTGGAGGCAATTTAATAATTGTGACGTTTTCCTGCTGGGCTCTTTCAATAACAGGTATAGTGACGTGTGTGGCGTGACCATCGTAAATTATTAATACAGGCCTTTCTTTTCCAATAGTAGGCAAAATAGTTGTGATGAAATAATTGGAGAAGATTTCACTCTCCATCCAACCTTTCTTACTAGGAGCATACACTGTTCCTGGATATTCTTTATCTTCATCAGCCATCCACTGACCCCAAATGTGCACGCCTTTATACATGATTAAAGGAGGAGCTTTACCAGCAGCAGCATTACACATCATTAGTATTGTTGTATTTTCCTTACCTGGAGTACTTACAGTTCGTGATGATGCTTTGTTAATTGCGCCAACCACCTTAGTTTTTCTGGGATCAATGCTTAAGCTGCTCTCATCTAAATTCCATATTCTTTCTGGTTTGTCTTGCAAGTTGAAATTATTAATAGTTTCTTCTAACAGACTGAAATATGCATAAAATACTAAAGGGATCCAAAGCTTTTTTTCTTGCATATTCTACATTTTGAGACACCTTCATACTTAGGCGATGTCTTTTTTTAAACCCAAGGAACCAGTCCTCACCGGGCGTGTTATTTCTGAATGTAGTTTTTATGTCATTCTTTTTAACATAATCGCTGACTGTTTCCAAAACTTCTTGACGTGTTAAACCAAATCCCCATTTTTCCATGGTTGCATGGTTTTTAATCCTGCTGCCAAGGTTTTTTCTTCTGTAGCTGATAGGCATGTAGGACGTCCAACTTCTTTTATGAATAGCTTCTCCTTGTACCTTTCACTTGAGTGTAAAGTGTAGAACAAGGAATGTTGTAAGTTTTACTCGCCTTATGTTGATTTACCAGTTTTCACCTCTTGCATGTCATGTTTGCTGTATGGCCGCATGGTATTAGGCCTTTTACGTATGTAATTTGTCACCATAATTTTGCTGGAAATGGGACTAATGTAACACACGTTTCATAATTACCCCAAATTGGATTTTATAAGGGGCAATTGTATTATACCTCAGAATAATTAGTGTACTTGTGATTGTGAGAAAAATAACATATTTAACCTTTCATTACAACGACATGCATTTACTGTAATCTTACCTTCCAAATTACAACCCTCTCAAAGCATCCGATAGACCACTTGTCAAATCACTATTAGAGGTTATACAACATGATGATGAGGGCCGAGGAGCATCAATCTTAGTTTTCAATGAATTAATAATTGAAGATTATTGTGGGTTAAAAATTATACCAGAATGAGTGAGTACGTCAACATTTGAAATTTTACTAACTAAAGTTGCACCATTCCTTCAAAAAAAAAAAAAAGATATAACATTATACAATTATACCCATTCAGTGCAGTGTGTTCAGGTGTCGCTTCTTGGGCATTCACTCTTGTGAGGGCTGAGAGCTTCAATGTAATTGAAACTTTAGTTGGAAATCTATTTTCGTCATTTTCACTCTCAAATACAGTAAATGACTCCACACGTTCGATACCAAGATTTGTTTCTTCCTCCTGTGTATCTTGTGTACCCTGTACAATCAAATATCACTCAAAAATATTAACATTTTGCATGCAAACCTCTGTGATCTCCAATGTTTCTCGCCCTTTCCTTACTTTCATGTGAGGAATCAGAAATTCTGCATGGCAGAACCACCATACAGGTTCATACACATCGTCAGGACCATCTCCACTATGGTTTTTTCTTTAAATTCGTGGGACATCTGCGACCGAATATTATTAATCTTGGTCTTGAGCTCTTCAATCGAGACGTCTGTCTCAAGTTGTTCGGCAATTGTACTCAAAGGATCAGATCTTGCATGTTTACTACAATAAAATGAGTTTTTGGTATCACAAAGACATGCGTATTGTTCAAATAAACCCAATAACTGGATAACTATGTTTTTGGACCACGTATTTACTTTCTGAAATAAAAATTTATGTAAATACTTAATAGATTATAATCAACGCTTGATTAAAACGGTGCCAGAACTGGCAGCTTTTATTTATTTTTAATTTGTGCCTTTTGCTTTGGGGTTACGTATGATCTCGATCGGTCCCATTGATTTTAGCCGGCAATTTAGGACGACCTTAATTTGCCCGCCCAAGGTTTGCGTTCTGCCTTTAATACCCTTATTTTGTGGCGGGGATTGGGTAACTCTGTTATATCATTGGCCTGTTTGCTTGCTCGAGCAAAGCTACGTCCTATTTGTTAGAGGGCAGTCTTTTTGTGTTTGATTCGGTGGTTGTCTTAGCGATCGAAATGAGGTTTGCCATCCTATTTGTTGGCCAATCGGAAACGAATGCGGTTGCGCTTTTATTCGTTATTAAGAGGCGGCCTTAATTTCGTTTATTTTGACGGTTGTCATCGTGACCCTGTTACGTAGATGTCAACGCCCGTATCTGTCATCGTGCCATTGCTTGGACGTTTGTCATTGTGACGTTTCTTGTCGTCTGTCATCGTTGACATGTTTTTGTTGTGTCGCCTCGCAACGTGTAAGCCCCCACAGATTATATATGTATGAAGTTGATTCAGAAATATGCTTCACGTAAGAAACTAGATTGATGTGGAAGACACTCAAAAGAAGGGCTTGTAGTAATAAACTCAGAGCGAGAAGGAAAGATGATAATCAAAATAAAGACGGTGTACAATGTGTAGCAATCGCAATCACCTGACAAATTACAATGGTCACGTACACTTGTTATGGGTATCTGTATGTACATAATTCAGCATACAAGAACCTGTATGCATCATGACATTCATGACTGCTTAAATTAGCATCTCAACGTTATTTTAAAAATACGCTCGCAAATGATATAGACAAATTTCTCGGTCCGATCACCTGCTATAAATCTGTTTGCACTTATTTCAGTGTCCGAATGCGTTCATGTGATTATACTAAAGGCGCTAATTAAATTTGAACATTCGCAAGCGACGTATTCAATTACGTTAATTTGCAGGATCAATATTGCGCTCGTTAGACTTCATACCAACTCACCTATAAATTTCGTAATTATTATTATTACACGGCGGAAAAGAAAACCGGGGTAATTTATACACGTAATTTGGTGCAATTATTAGAGTGCCCCGTTTATTTACTTAATTGACGAATAACGAATCATGAGAAAGCGAGCATGTGCTGCGCTCCGGAGTGTCCGTTTTCCGATTTTTCCGCTCGGGTCTCCCGCCCCCCGATTTGTTCTTTCTACGTTCTGGAATTTCACCTAAAAGCACTTTAGCTTAAAAGAAGATAAAGGTGGCGTTCCGTGTGAGTAAATACGTTGGAAGCACTGATTGTTATGATTGTAACATGTCAGTGCCGAGGACTATAAAATGTCAGCGTCATATATCGTTAGTTACAATTTACGGATATTAGTTACAGCCGAGTTACAGATGACATATTTTGTTACAAAACAAAACATAACATAACAAGTACTAGAAACGCAGAAAAAACAAACTGTAATACAAATGAAATTTAAAAAAATATGTATATCAACAATGACATTGAATATACGAATTAATAAAATTAGTCGATAGGGTCAGTTATGGTAAAGGATTTTTGTAAACAAAAAAGCAAACGGGTAACATAAATGAAAATGTTCCTACACGACTTTCAAACGAGTGGCTTACATTTCTAAGAACATTCATGTCGACATTTTGAAAGGCGTCTCTGATTCTGATTTTCATATTCTCTTTGGTAGTTGGAGGTATGCTATAAACGAGTTCTTTCACATAATCCCAAAGAAAAAAAATCAATTTTTGTTAAATCGGGTGATCGAGGAGGCCAATTCCCTCAAAGATGGATTGGTAGAGGTTGGTCCACCTCTACCAATCCGTCTTTGAGGGAATTTAGTGTTTAAAAGTTGAGGAATGTTTGCTGTATTATGGACTGGTGCTCCGTCATGTCAAAACCACATTTGTTGGCGCACATTCAAAGGCACATCTTCTAATAAAATACGAAAATCGTTCGTTAAGAAACGAAGATAAGCTTCTCCATTTAAATGACCTTCAAAAATGCGGTCCAATGACAATACCTCCCCGTAAATTTAATGACCAACGGTTTAGACTTCTAGTTTTAGTAAGGAAAGGATTCTGTGTGGCATAATAATGAAAGTTATGACGATTGACCTTGCCATTTTTATGAGACGTAGAACGAAGAAGTTTCTTTGCAATCGTATTTGGTCCTGCGCCCAAATTACAAAAGGTCAAACGAGTTTCATAATCAGTGGGATTCAACTCTTGTACTAGTTGAATATGGTACGGATGTTTCTTCAAAATTCTTTGCACAGATCTTCTATTAATTTCTAACTGTCGTGAAATTATTCTTGAACTCCCATGAGGACCTTCAGCCACAGTCAAAAGAACTTCAAGTTCGTTCTCTTCATTCAAAACCGTTTTGGTTCGTTCATTTTTTTTTTTATAAGACACAGGCCCAGTTTCGTTAAACTGTTCCATTAAGTTTTCGAAAGATCTTGTATTTGATTGTCTTCTATCCGGATATTTTTCCTGAAGAATTCTTTGTGCAAGTAAACTTGCGCCTAATACGTAAATCATATTGATCATTTCTTCATTTTCGGCGTTAATAGAGCCTTGCATTTGTTAAACAATCGATAGTCTTTTGTTTATGTTTCTGACAAAACCGTCGACTCTAATTTTCTTCTGTAATTTTAGCGGTCTTTTAATACTGAGTATAAACTAAAGATTAAAGTTAATCGGTGACTAAAGTACCGGGCCTCAGTGTATTTGTCTACAGTGAAACGTTTAGTGACTTATTATTTAGTTTTAGTGACTTTCAAGCTAAATGTGAATGTCTATTGGCCAAACTGGTTAAAAGGTATGAGCAATGTTGTCAACTTAAGAGATAAATCCTTTTTTAATTTTTTTCGTTTGTTTTAATTTATGAGTCTACTGAATTCTGCTTTATTGTGTCCTTTGTTCTTATTTTTTTTTTTTTAAATAGGTTTCCTCGTAAATTTTTTTTCTAATATTGTAAGATTCTTAAGTAGTTGTCACCCTCGTACAGAGGTTGTACCTTTCTTAAATGAAATGGCTTTAAAAGATTCTCCTTGAGAATTGAATGTACTGTGACATGTCCTACATTTCCTGCGCGTGTTAATTCTCTTGTACTTTTACTTGGTTCTTGGTTCTTCCACCTGGACAGTGCGTTGATGTCTTGGCCTTCCAGCATTAATTCTTGTCGGCGTAAGCTTGCCTGTTTTTCTAATGTCCGTATTCATAGTGCTTCCTCGAGGCTTCCTTGAATGAATTTCTGAACACGGTGTATAGTCAAAGATTTACTTATACTATTCATTGCTGCCGTGTATGTCTGGTTGTATACGTATTAGGCGCAGATTAAAAAATCCAAACAGGATCAGACCAGACTAAAGGCCCAGTTTTATAAGGACGGAATAACTGTTCGCCGAATATCCTTTAACGTTCTTCCGTATCTACGTCACACCTACGTCACGTTATTCTGAGTATAATGCTTATCCGACGTTTGTAATATTAATTTGAATTTTAAATTTTATTTCAGGACAAAATTACAAACTCATTTGCGATATTTTAATAAACTAAACGCAGCTGTTTACAATTATTAACCTTCGCCTTGCTCTTTGCAACAGATTAATGTTTTCCTTTGAAATTAACTAGCCTTTATGTAACCACCAGGTAACAATACGTACTTCAAAGCGGTAATGTTTGTTTTAATGGTTTGAACCTGTTGTGTCATAATGTACATGTTTGTTTACGCATTTTAGCAGACTAACAAGCTTCTAAAGATTTAGATCAACAAGGGCTGTGGTGTGTTTATTTACTTATTACATTAAACATTATTATTCCTTATACTTTACTTGCGCGCGCATTCAATTTGGAATTGCATAAAAGTTTCCGTAGTTTCCAATTTCACACTCGTTCTTAAATAAATTAATATTAATAATATATGAAAAATAATATCAAAAAATGGATCCCACTGCAACAATCATAATTTTGAATACACCTTTTTTAATAGCTACATATTTTATATTAAATGTACAGGGTGACTGACAATTGTTCCGATAAACGAAAAACAATTTAAATCTCCGTGTTAAGAATTCCTAGTATTTTTATTTCATTTTGATTTAAATTGTATTGTAAATGAAGTTTATTTCCACAAGAAACGTGTACTTTTGACAAACAGAATTTAAAAATTTTTGATCAGTAAATACTTTCGTAATCTGTTCATTATTATAACTTCGTTTTGCTTTTGACGAATTATATTATTAACATAAATTTATTAAAAGTTTAGCAAATTCAAGACGCGTTTGCAACTCCATATCTTGTGTTTTTGGCGTACCGGTTGTAAATCGCTCCTCGTTCCACCGTACGCATTCTTTTCACTTTGAATTAAATTCTTAATTAATTATAAAACGCAGAATTTTTTTAATATTGTCACTGATGATCCGGGAAAATAAGTAAATTTAAATTCGTTTCGTAATTATTACAATTATGTGCATTTCAAAATAAAGCCCGGTTGACACTGGTCGTAGCTCACGATCGTGAACCATGCTTTCGTGGGCCACTACCAGTGTAAACTGATCATTCGTGGAATACGAAAGCTTCACGAACAGCCCACGACACGACACGAACGAACGGTATTAAACATGTTTAATATTTCACGACCGTGAAGATGTGCAGCGGTCTGTTTTGATTTGTAAAAGTGAAAAAAAGTGAACGACGTCGACACAATGCAATTTGTAGAACTTTATGAAAGTGAACCGGTATTATGGGACCCTTTAAATTCAAAGCAAATTTTAAAAATCTTCAGGATATTTCGTAGAAAGATGCTTTTCAATAAAACTTGACATCTCTATTACATTTCCTTGTGGAATCCATTCTCTTGTCCACCATCGTCTTGCCCTTCTAGTTCTTTCTTTTCGTGCTGTTCTCCGTTTTAACGATTCACTTGTTAATATTAGGGATGCCACAATACAAGCCTCTTGCACAAACGATGTCATGTTCACGACTAAACTAACAGAAAAATGAATTTTATGTGTAGACGCTAACACGAAAACGAACAATACGTACATGAACGCACGAATCACGAAAGCGTGGTTCACGATCGTGAGCCACGACCAGTGTCAACCGGGCTTTATGCACCCATTGACGATTAGTAGGACAAGCTGCGATACACTTGCTCGCATCCCACTTACGTATAAATGCAAGCTCTGCGGAATGTAAGCGTGTTGTTTACATGTGCCAATTAAGATCGAGGCGATTAGAACGTTTTAAGAAAACAAATTTGGCAAGGGTCAATTGATGCTGACACCTTTAGAACTTTGTACTTTGGACCGAACCCCCAGCCATCAGAGCGAAGGAACCAATTGTGACGTAGATTTAAGAAATGAATAAAAGATCAACCCGCAGGCATTAGAGAGTATTAATTATTAATTAGTCAGATATGTATTAGACAGATATTATTAATTAGTTAGTTGATTAGATAGTCAGGTGATAGTCATGAAGTAATTAGTGTGAAACCAAGCGCGCGTAAACAAAGCCCAGCGAGTGGATGGACTCTACGAGCCAGGGCTGGCCGCTCGGGCCAGGCCCTCCCCCTAAGTTAAAGTAATGTAAAGTTTAAATTAAAGTTTAAAAGAAGACTAGATTAAATAAGTTCGTTAAGTTTAAAGATAAGCGATTAACGTTAAGATTAAATTAAAATAATTTAAAAGGACTAAGTTTAGATAGATTTAAATAAAATTAAATTAAGGAGATTGCCGTATTCTTATTTCTCGTAAATATTATTCGTATCTAATTTACATAATATAATCATAAACTTAAATATAGTTTTTATTTTTTAATGCGACAATATGATCCCGCAATCTGTTACATTCATCCACGTATGTGATTTGATTAAAAACTGTACGCATATCGCCAACGACGTTTAAAACAGCTGCACATAATAAAGTTTTTATAGCCTAATAAACCAAAAAAAAAAAAACTTGTCGGCGATGAATCTCAGTTCTAATAAATAGCATCACATTTTCCAAACAACCCCAGCAATTTACATTTTTTCGTCGTAATCTGTGACACGTGCATTCACGTACGCGATTTGATCACAAATTGTAACAGAAGCGACGTTTAAAACAATTGTATCTCCGACGGCGGCAGGTGGTGCAAGTGAAATTGGGGGGAGCGGATATACTCGCTGAGGGTTAGCTTTGTCTAACACACATAAACACAGAACAAACAATACGTAACGCACATCGTGCGCCCTCGGACGATGCAGGTCGTGCTTTGACCCCCGCGATCACCAGATTTAAATCCTTGTCATTTTTTTTGTGGACGAGGCAGCTGGTACAGTAAATAACTGGCAAGAATTAACAAACAATTATTTCATACGCAATTCCAATTGTTTTAGTAATTACTAATAATTACGTCGCGTAAAAGAAACAACTCAGACTTCCGTTTCCAGCTGTCAAACGTGTAATAAAACGAATTGAGAAGGTCGGCATTGTGTGCAAGCGAGTAGTCAATAAAAAACTTTATAGCCCTATTATACTGCCGCATTTATAGAAAGTGGCGTCGTATTTCGTATGCAGTGCCCCAGTTTGATTTTGGGGTAATTTTTTAATGAATCATAAACTGTTCAGAAGAATTTTTTAGCTTTTTCTCTTAATTGTTCCACCCTATATTCAGCATTTACATATTTTATTTTATTTCAGTTTCAGAGTTTATAACTGACTGCACAGTTCATTTCAAAATTCTCCGTGTGGCTCATGGTTCATTACCATTACACTTAATTATGTAAAACAATTTAATTTCAATTTCAAAGATTCTTCATGCTGGACATATTAACGAGAACTTGCATACAATGAAACTTAGCAGCAGTATGTGAAATTATTTTAATTCAAATTTAGCTTGTGAGAGACACTGCAGTCTAATATCAAGAGAATGGAGATCCCACGGAGATTAATTACAGCGTTATCTCCCTTGAGCTCAGACAACCATTTATACTCGGCGGACTGGCAGTTGCATACACCCATTAATCATTGGAATTGAAAATTTATACTGCACATTTATTTCATTTTTCGTATCGCATAAAATATTCGAGTTTATTTCAAATTAGTAAATTAACTATATTTGTATTTAATTTGTATATAGTTATCCTAATTAGTCTGCATAAAGGGCGTTAATGAAAGAGAGATTTTTCTAATTCACATCACAAGCTTTGCGAATGCAGTAAAAGCAAAATTTAATTAGTATGTAAATGTGGCTCGACTTTGTATCCAAACCAGTAACTGAACAGCATTTGCACATTTTTGTTTTTAATTGTAATTTCGCTTTTCATTTTCTAATTTGAAAGTAACAGGCGTAACTTAAGAAGTAAACTTGTAATGCACCGTTACTTTTCAGTGCTTGATTATAACATTTCCTTCAATTACTTTATCTGATCATCGTATCGTTCCAGTACACACCAGGAACAACACAATGGAATGTTATAATATCTTAATTAGTATACTGTTAAGAACGTCTTCGCCTATTTAGTTGTTTTTCGTCGGGCGATAATTTTGCTACAACCATTAATCAGAGTATTACACATACACTTTCCTCCGTGTGAAGCCTTTCAATCTATTAAAGCCGAGACCCGGTGGCGTACTACAAAGTTTGTGATAATTGGGGGTGTTAGCAAATCCGAGATGTTTGCCCGTAATAGCAATTTCATCCCCTTGAATGGAAGTTAATATGCTACGTTGCAGATTAGTAAATAATCCTTTTTTCTGTTTGAACCGAAAAAGTTCCATGTTCAATATTCGTATTCATGGAAATCTTTCTCTCTTTGATTTCATTAGGTTTTGGGGTTGGTGAGGATGTTTTATTTCTCTGCCACGGGGTTGTCACTCAGTGATAAATTGAACGGACGAAAAAACAAACAGCTCGCTGTGAAATTCATTTTCTGCTTCGGTGCTTTTCTTATTCATCCCAAACGTTTACAACAAATTCAAAATCTAAATATAAAATACCTCCAGTTTTTGCACCGGACATCTCGAGCGTATGCGAATTACTGTTACATAAGAATTGTACGATTTAAAAATATTCCAACTCATATAGAGCATTCTGTGGTGGAGAGCAGAAGTATTATTTTTTGAATGAATACTCTGATAGTATTGCATTTTGAAAATAGTTTTTAGTGTCTAAAAGTTGCCTGAATCGCCCTGTATTTCTCCTGTGGAGTTTGAAGGTATACAGGGTGCAATCAGGTAAGTTCCACATACTGTAACTACTACTTATATACAAGAAAAGAAGCGAAGTTATGGCGCACGTACGTTTTGGGGAATATGTCAGTAATAACTCCGGAAAAATATACCGTTAGTTTTTACATAAAACGTTTGAGAAGCGCTGGCTTAGATTTAGAAAAGGCATGAAATAAAGTTGGAGAAAAAGCGAAGAATATTGTCTGTAGTGTAAAATTCAGTAATTTCCTGATTTGTTCCTGAAGGAAGGAAAAGTATTTTGAAGAGAAACAATTGACAATCGTCCCAAAACATCTCCAATAAAGAAAAAAAGGAAAAACATGATATAAAAAAGAGACGGAAGACATAATATCGAATAAGAAACAAAAAAAGATTGATTACAGTAATGGAAACAATTGTCAAGAAAAGAGAAGAGAGAAATTATTGAAAAGAAACAGAAAAATTGATTTGTTGTTTACGGTGATCAGAAACAAGAACAAATAAAATTGGGAAGAAACAAAAGAAAGAATGAAGAAACGTGGAGAAGGAAAAAAGAAGAGCGACGTTGAAGAAAGACGGAAGAAAATTGACCAAATTGTTTACCAAAAACAATTCTGCAATTGACAAATAGGTCGCTTATAATCATTTTATTATGAACGTATAAAAAAGAAAATTGTTCTTGAAGAAAGAATTGGGAAGAGAGAATAAAAACTATTGATCTAGTTGATTACTGTAATTAGAAACAATTGTCAAGAAAAGAGAAGAGAGATAAAATATTGGAAAGGAACAAAAAATTGATTTGTTCTTTACAGTGATCAGAAACAAGAACACAAAAAGTTTAGAAACATTGCCAAGAAACAATTGACAAGAATAGAAAATGAAAATATAATGTTGAACATAAACAAAAGTAAACTGATATATGTAGTTGTTTATAGTCATTACAAGTAATTGTTAAACTATCATAAAGAAAAGGAGAATATACATATAATATCAGAAAGCGATAAGGAATATAGAGGAGCTTACATTAATTAACAATTACAAGAAGGGAAACAGTTGACAATAGTTCGCGAACAAAAAAATAAGCAAAATGAAAATTCAAAACCGGAGGTTAACAGCTTGTTTGTGGATTGGTGAAAAATGTACACAAGAACACAAGTTGAAAATATTTTATAAAAAATTAAAGAAAAAAGAACAAATGATAAAATCATTGGCGATGAAAAGCAAACAAAATATCACAAAACATGTAAATAGAAATGTGTCGGGTGAAAAGTTTTGTACAGTTTATGATACTTTTAAATTATTTTCAAACTATCCTCAAAAAATACAACGAGCGACAATAAAAGAAAAAATACGACGAAAAAAAAGGAACAACGAACGTAGTGACCAAAAAATAAATGTAAAACGAAAAAACCTACAACGAAAAAGGAACACGAGAACGAAAAAGAACACATTGCCAAAAAAAGAAAAAGCAAAGCTAAAAAAATTCAGAAGATTTGAAAGCTGCACCTAAAGATTAGGTTCGATTTTTGTATTAAGACGAAACAATAGGCGATTTATAATGAAACAAAAACGAAAGAAAAACAAATCACAGTGAAAATCGGCAGAGAAAAAGAAACGACCGGTTTTAGAATAGAAAACAACGAAAATCTCAACAGAAGACAATTGAAAACCAAATAATAAAACCAAACAAAATTGCAGAAATTTAACAGAATTTTCCAAAAATTTCGTACCATACATTGAGAAATGCTTTGTATTTTGTCAATGATATAATAATAAAGCCTTAAGACTCCCAAGTTGTTTGCATTTAACCTTTTATTGTTTTATTAAAGCCCTGCACTTCTTTTTAACAATTTTTTGCAAGTCGGTTTTGATTGCAATGAATTCCTCGAGCACCTTCTATTTGGTCCTCGTCAATTTTAGCTAGGTCAAAAATCGGCCGCAAGATGTCGCGACTTTAACTGTTTCTTTTTGACCTTTTTCAACTTCAATATTCTAAACTTCAGCGTATCACCATGATAAACAAAATTATTATTGATGTGAAAGACGTAATAGGAAACCGACTAAGGCTCGATCTTACAATCGTCAAATAAACTGAGCATAACAGTATTCTTGGAATAACGGCGATATGGAAGAAACTTAAAAGATATTTCGCGAAAAGCTATTCTGCCCTTATTCTAAATATATTTGTAAAACTGGACCTAACCCTTTCAGGCCTGAATTAATTTTTTAAGAAATAAAATATATATTTTTTTTAAACAAAAATTAATATAGGCGAAAATTCAAAATATATTTAAAAACTTATAATTGCAAACCATTTGTAGACATTCTAAGAAATGTTTTCCAGATAAACTTACCAGCCATGATCATTATTAACAATTTATCTTTACAATAAACAATACAGAACGTAATAAACGGATAAACATCATTTACGTACCCATTTACTAGTAATCTGCTCCGGCTGAGCGGAGTTTACTATTACGCGCAATAAATGATAGAGCAGTAAACCCTCTGATGCAATACAATAAACGCTGGGGCGGGTTATTTATTACTTTCGTACGAAAGAATTCGGCGATTCCCAGCTATTTTTTTAAAATTAATATTTAAGTACTGTAAGGGATAGAGTTAAGTTGGTACTTTGGTAGTGCGATAAAATTAATGAGGTTGGCATCACTGACCAAGAAGTTAGTAACAGAACAGTGGTGTTTGAACTGTGAGAGGAAGCATGTAAAAGGTTAGAAATGAAAGCCCGCCGAAAACTGTTGCATTGGTTTTATTTTTACCGCTCGTGGCCGTGTCTGCTTCCTGTTTTTTTTTTATTACAACTTCAGATGTGGGGTTGAAGAGGGATTGAGCAGGGGTTCAACCAGAAAATAAGTAGGAATTAACTGAATTGAAGACGCGAAGTTTTGGACGTGGAAGCCATTTTGTATTATTGAGCAACATTGGATAAGCTAGGGGTAGCGAAAAAATGTTGTACAGTGAGACGGAGTTCGACGATTTTACACAAAGGTATGGCGCTGTACCATTGCATGTTAGTAGTAGTTCTGCAAATCAAGACCAGAATGAGGGAAGGTCCGAAGTGAGTCAATGTATGGCTGCGATGACCGCCATTTTACAACAGAATGCACAAATGCTTAAAATACTTACGTTGAACCAGAAGCAATGTAAAGAGTATAAAGCTGCTGACGAAGCAATTCAGACTTCCAAATTTATCGAAATCCATTGACATTTTCGATGGCGAAAAGGGAACTGCTGAAGCGAGACTGTAGTTGCAACAAATGGAAAATACAGCAACGTTGCATCGCTGGCCAGCAGTGGAACTAGATATCTATTGTCGCCTAAAAACGATATCAAAAGGTACTCTGTGTACAAAACTACTGTCGCTTTCGTTACCCCCACCCTCAAGTAATGTAGATACGGTGGCGACAGCCAAAGAGGTGTCGCCTTAGAGAGAGACACTATCGCTTCGATCATATTTACATGTGCAAGAATAGAACAGATATACAAAAATATTTGAAAATACCCGCATGTGCTGCGCATCTGTGAATATTTTGCGGAGATATTTCTTTTAGAAGATTTGCCATTCCATTCGTATTTGTGATTCTGGAGGTAATTTTGTTGAATATCTGAAAAAGCAATGAATAAAAAATGTTGATTTTGGTTGTATTCTTATATAATAACGAAAATTACACCTTAAATATTATTATTTCAACAAGTTTGAGAGTTTCAGTTGTACTTTTATCACATATGAAAAATTACAACCAGCGAATACACTTGTGAATGGTAAACAAATACAGATATGAGCACACTTTCATACTTACCAATACATAAGCATCTAATTTGAAACTAAATTTGCATTTGTATTAAATAAGTAATCAATTCATCAGCTAATTAAAGTAACATAAATATTAATTGTATATTTATTAGATATGCTCTCCACGATATTTGCAGTAATAATTTAATTAATATATGATAAGAAAAACCTTCTACTGCAATGAATATACTTTTTATTCTTTTCTAGACCGGTTTCGCTTAAAGCATCATCAGTAGAATTACAACAACGTTATCCTCTAGTCTAATGTGCAAATATGTATATTACCTATTCAAAAAAAAAAAAAAATTTGTATTGTATTTCCTTCCTTGTCTATGATTGTATTACCATACTTTCATGCTTTCCACCAAAAATTACTAGGTAACTATTCAATATTTTTAGCTTAGGTAATATGAGCCCGAAGTTTTCCGAATACATAATGACACAGAGTTCCAAACGAAGCGAGCCTCGCCTCTGTTTCTCGCTAGCTATAATAGATGTCTATCGATAGATATCTACAGGTGATGGTAATCTACAGCACACAGAGTTCCACCACGGATGCGTTCACTTGCGTTCACTTTTCAAACAGCAAAGAGTCACTTGCTGGGTGCCGCAGAGTACTGGTTCCAAGGGAGAAGTGCGAAACTCACAGATTGGGCTGAATTCAAGGCTGCTTTTACGAGAACCTTCATTTTTGAAAGGAGCAAGACTGAGTGTTGGAAGCGTATGCAAGATCGTGTGCAACTGCAAAAGGAAAACGTCAGCATCTATTTTCATGAAAAAGTTGCTTCGTGTGAGGAGTTACAACTGGACTTTGCTGAAGTGAAAGAGCAGGTGGTGGTAGGACTGTTTTCTAATAAGGAACAGAGTAATTTTATTCTGTCACGAACGCATGCAGATATAGATGAACTGTATCAGGACGGATTAGTAATGCTTGACGAGGAAGAATGGATGACAAAAAGGAATTCAACAAGCCAAGAGTGGACGTGAAAGATTTGAGGGGACCTCCAAAGGTTAAGCAGGAAGTGAGGTGCTTCAATTGCGACGAGGAGCGTCCCAGGAGTGCCTGCTACAAATGTGGTTCGACGGATCACCAGAAGAGGAATTGCCCTCAAACCACCCCCAAAGTAGGAGCTGACAAGAATACCTTGCTGGTGGACGGAGTACAACCCGCCTACATGTTACCCGTATGTTTAGGGAAAGAAAGATTTAAGCTTCGCATTGGTTGTATAGTAGATTCAGGGAGTCCAATTTCACTAATTTGTTACGATGCTATAAAAGATTATGTAAACATGGACCCTATGCATGATAACAATAGTTATGATGTCGGTGTAAACGGTTCGACATTAGAGATTCTGGGTACGTTAGATGTTAAGGCTACGGTTACATATTTTGTTGCCGATTTAAAATTGCATGTTGTACCAAATGATGCATTACCACATAAGTGTTTATTGGGTAGGAATTTTATTTCTGATCTCAAAGTATTAGAATTTGTTTTGTAGGAGGTAAAATGAACATAGAACGAAATGCAAGCGGAGATCATATGGAACTGCAAGATACCACCAGGGAAATCTTTTCAATTGACATCAAGCACAACAGTCACCAGCAGCTACAAATTAACGAAGTTTTGAGCAGTCAGGACAAGTATGAGATAGTGAAGCTATACACTGATGAATATGTTAATCCGGTAAGACCACTTGAGCCAGTCATGAAGTATGAGATGGACATCAAACTGGAGCCTGGCCATACACCGTTCTTTTATAGACCACATAGACCGTCATACGTGGAGAAACAAGAGATGAGTAACATCATTACTGATTTGTTAGATGATTACTCAAAGTAACTCTCCATATTGCTCACCGATTGTGTTGGTCAAAAAGAAATGTGGGAAAACCAGACTTTGCGTGGACTTTCGTCAGTTAAATAAACTAGTTGTCAAAGATAGGTTTCCTTTGCCTCTAATAGGCGACCATATTGATCATTTAAAAGATAAGGGGTACTATACAAAATTAGATTTGGTAGATGCTTTTTATCATATTAAAATAGCAGAAGACTCGAGAAAATATACATCATTTGTTACGCCTCAAGGTCACTACGAGTGTACCAGAATGCCTTTTGGTTATTGTAACAGCCCAGCAATTTTCTCTAGATTTATTTACGAAATATTCAAAGAACGTATTAATGCAGCAGGTAAAGTACTAATTTATACTGATAGCTACGAGCACAATTCAGGAGAATTTATTTATTGTCAAACTTGTCTTTAGAACCATGGTGGAGAATTTATTGCAACCAAAAGTGCAGAAATGTAGTTTCATGCAGACTGAGATCGAGTACTTAGGATATAAAATAAATAAACGGGGAATTCGTCCAAGTACCGAAAATATAAAGGCCATTGTAAATTTTCTTGTTCCGAGAACGACTAAACAAGTTCATTGTTTTCTTGGGCTTGCTAGTTATTTCAGAAGATTTATATCACAAAATCTTTTAAGCGGACACTAAATCGCGCACTATACACTTAACGTTTCGTAGTCGTTCGAAGCTGTCGTTCAAAGCTGTCGAACGACTGCGAAACGTTAAGTGTATAGTGCGCGATTTAGTGTCCGCTTAAAAGATTTTGTGATATAAATTTCATCGGACAAGAACCAACTGTAAATAAAGAAGATTTATAGATGAATTTTCAGTATTAACGAAACCACTCTATGATGGTAGGTCAGTTATTATTTTCTTAGCAAAACCTTTGATATTTGCAGAATTATAATTCCTTATGTGAGGAAGAACTTACAGTATTAATAAGTGAAACTTATTCGATTACGACCTGTGTATATTTTCCATTCAGATCACGAAACATGTAAGAGTTATTGCAACGTGTTTTAACCTTCGTAATACCCTGGAACTAGGCCTGACCTCGGTACATTTTTCAGTAAATTTCTTTTAAAAATTACATCGCAGCTTGTACAATTCTGTTTTTGTTACAAGAAATGTAGCCCGTTATCAGGTATTCGAAAACGATTCTATTTTCTGCTTCACGTCTGTACCGCACCCCTAAAATGTTACTGCGTTTCTCTGCTGTATCAAAACTCACTCGTTTATTATTTTTTATTGAAATATTTATGCTCGGTATTGTTTATTGACGAATTAATGGAACACTGCTACTGTTTATTTAGTTTTAAAAATGTTTCTGTGCGAGCTGCATTTGACCCAACAATCTGTGGCCAATGATGTTTAAGAAGTGACGATGTCGTTGTATTCTTTTTTCTCCTAGCGGGACATCACGTCTACCTAATCAAATCTTTTATGAGTGTAAAGTAATAATGCCTTGTCAGCGGTATCTTCTATTATTCACGGTCCATCACAGTCGGCTCTAATGAGCACAAACATTTGCGTTAAATAGTTGACACGCAGTTTTTTTTTCTTTCAACATGACCGTGCGATGCAAGAAAGAAAATTATTTCTTCAACTTCAAATTTCTAAAGTCTGTTTATACAGGGTGCCTCATAACGTGAGGAGGAGACTGAAAGGGTCGCTAGGGTAGATCAAAGTAAAGCTTTTTTCTTAATAAACTCTTAATACACACTCGAAGGTTACAGCAAGTTAAAGTTGAATTAATTAACAAGCAATCGTCACTAACTGCGGTAATACATTACGTTTTAAATTCAAATTGGGGGTGTCTAAGAGTTAGTTGGACAATGTTTAGTTAAAAAAATTAATAGAAAAATAGTGAAACGTATGCGGGATTTGTTGTCAAAACAAATCGATTGTTGCATGTTTCATTTCAAATAACGAACACGTGTTCGAATACTGCACGCTGTAATTAAGCGAGGGGTAATTAAGCGAGACGGCCTGTCCTGTCTCAAGAGGCTGCCACCCCAAAGGGCTCTTTAGAAATTCTCTAATCGCAGACGCCATGCAGAGGCAGACATCATAAAACAAATCTGTTTGACGTTTCAGATTGGTTTTCTTAGATTTTGTATACATTTTGTCGCGTTAAAATTGTAGATACTTGTTCCATGTGGTTAAAGATATCAAATTACATTGCAAGTTGAAACCTTCGCTGGAATCTGATCTCTTTCAGTCAGGCAGCAGATACTTTAAAAAATGTCAGCTGTTACACTTGAATAGTTAAATTTATGGGTGCTTCATTTGCGACAGACAAACAGCGAGTATTCCTGATAAGCTAATGGGGTGTCTCTTGATACATTCTGGTCATCTGGAATAGGCGTGAGTGGGAACTAAATGCTACGACTATGATTGGTCGAAGTTATTTCAAAATTTAGCTGCAAGTCCGAGGGGTGTGTTTTAATTTTTTCTTGAAAGTACGGGACGCTAAAAACGGGCAGATAGCATCGACACTTTACCGAGAACGGCTCTGTTCGATTCTAATTTGGCTTAGTTGTTTTTCCTTAAGCGCTTGTAGTCTTTATTCATTTTCTAGATAAATCATTCATTTCGGTACGGTTTAAATACAGTGTGTTAAGAAAGGCAATTAAACCAAATACGTGCACGTCGCGACGCGAGTGATTAAATCAGAGTGATCAGTGCGCGGATGTGACACGGATTAACCGGTTGTAGGTAATTGACATTTATTTGCATTCCTTCATCGCACCTTTGGTGGTAACAATTGCGTAGGGATAATTTAAGTTACATTCATTAGTGACTAAAGAGTCAGTCAAGTTCATATTGCCATTGCAACTTAAGGGCAATTAATTGTCATTACGAATTTCATGAAACTACGAGGCCGAACAATTTGGACTGCATATTCATAGCCATTTTTTTTAACAAAGTTTCTCTTTCACCTTGTATGTGTGTGAGCCGAATAGTGGTCTTTGCCAAGAGATTTGCCGGTTAATTAGAAGCGATTGCCTAGAGGCTGCAAGTGCCAAAAACACCCATAGTGTAGTGCCAGAAACACCCATAGTGTAGTGCCAAAAACGCAGTAAAAAAACTGAGATCTTGCGCTATAAAATTAATTAGATAGGTTAGACGGCGAAAGAGCGACACATAGGGGGACCTGAAAACCAGGCAAGCGTGTACAGAGTACCATCCTCGAAGCAAGGCGAAAGTAGTCGAGAAAAGCTCCTACTATTTCGACCTTAATTAACGCTCTTGTGAGAGGAGTAGCAGTAGCGAGTAGGCTCACTACACTCCACCGTATTAATCAGGTTAGCTAGAGATAGGGTTATCCCAACACCTCCCACGGGAGTCCCTGAAAAATAGGTGATGAGGCTACTGATTTACTTGCAAATTGATCGCTGAGGGCGGCATTTTGTATCACATACTTCTCCAGAACATTTGATTAATTCATTCATTAACTTCGTTAATTAAGTACACTGTAGTCCCACTGTGACACATTGAGCGGTGGTTTATTAAACAGAACAAGTCATATGGCCAGTTATACAAAGTAGGTTTAAACTGACACTCAACTGAACTAGGTTGAAAGTAAACAAATTCGCATAGGATCTTAATGACATATGGCAATTAATGCATTCATAAATAAAATTTGATGCGATTTTGTTCACTTTGAACCTGGTTCAGTTGAGCGTCAGTTTAAACCTCCTTTGTACAACTGGCCCTTAGAGTACGATCGGAAGTGACGAACACTAGTACCAAGACTCGAGCTAAGTTGAAATCCAATTAATTGTGAAGCTAATTAAGGAGCAGAGCTCTCCAACAAATATCTGTGTATGTGTAGACGTTAAACCACCAACGCAACGTTGTGAACCGAAAGAACGTAGATCGCACCGATATCCGAAAGTGAAATCTGTTAGGCGGGTTATATCGTACTTTCTGAAAATCGTAATTTTTGTTCCTTTGTATTTACATAATTGCAACGCACGGTTTTTTCGCTCATTATCCCAGACCCCGTAGTGGCTGGTACAAGGAGTTTTTACCTTTTTTTTACAATAAATAATTAATTAAAAATAATTTCGTGTTTTATTAATGTAATCCACTCCTTTGTTCATTCAATCGATCACATACGCACCAAGAGAACGGGTTATCACAACGTAGATTCCTATTCACAACGATCACGAGCCACAATCAAAAGTATTATTAATTATAGAGAATTCTCCGAAGGGTCGTTGAACTGTAAACAGAAGGTGGGCCAGTAAAAACTAACCGTTTAGCTTTAGCGCCGGCGGTAGACCTTTAGGTACTTGGTAGGTAGCGAACATCTGTAAAGGACGTCTAGGAGTGCATACATTTGTGTTTGTTTGTACATTTTTATTGCTTATTTACTTGTACGTAAAAGTAAATAAACAAGAGCTTTAGTGGGCGCGTTACAATTATGAAAACGATTGTTCCTATGCGTTGTCAACATTTTGAATGCCTTTTGTGAATGTTTTGGTTTCGATAAATTTAGGGTTCATTTAATGAGACTGTATTTTGTGAAATCAGTTTTATTAATTAAATAGATTTCTACGTGCTGCTTCGGCCGTTAATTTTTTGTTGGGTGCGCACTTTGAAATTAAACTAACAGCAAACCATCAGCATTTGCCAGAGAAATGTTTCTCTGGATACGTCAAAACTGTTATATTGTTTCTAATTCTTCCTTATTAATTTCAGCGGTAGTCAATAAGTGGCCGTGAATTTGAACTGCTGTAGCTTTCTTGTTATTGGGTTTCGGACAAGAGCGAATTAAGAAAGTAGCTTTATTTTGATCTCCCCTAGCTACCCACTCAATCTCCTCCATACGTTATGAAACATTCTGTATAAGTAAATAAATAAATGATAATAGGAGATAAGGTTATATTTTTGATTAAGAATTAAGATATGTGCAAAGTGTAACGTAAATATTATTTCCTTAAATAATTATTTTCTTTATAATTAAATTATGAGGATGTATGCTCAAAAATTTATCTAAAAGTGTTCTTGTTCGTTGAAATAATTTAAAGAAAGTTATAACAAGAGAGTTATAACAATAATTTGGCAACATTTTTTTGGAAAATATGGATGTTTCTTAAATACTTTTTGATTTATAACTATATGAACCCTTGCCTCGATCAGGGGGTCCCAACTTTTTTAATTAAGCGTCGACCCTTACAAGAAAATAAAACTTCGCACCCTATTTGAATTTTGATTGAATTACGTGGTTTTCGTATTAGGCCAACGCTATGCTTAATGAAATTATTTTGCGGTTTGGAACTTGATTAAAATTAATGCAATTAATAATAACCGCGGTAATAGAATATCCGCCAGAGACCTAATAAAGCCAGTACGTGCGTGACTTCATAAGTATTCCGTAGATAAAAGCATTGTGAAATCATCATACATTGTATAATGCAACAATAGTAATAATACCATTGATTAAAAAGAGAATATGTTAATGTGTAATGTAGGACTAATAATAATTAACAGTTTCAACGTTTGCTCTACTTTCAGACTTTGTGCATGCAGAACTTCTGTTTCAGAGTTAATTAATTAACTAATTAAATAGAAAATTATTGTAACTCGCACGTGTTAGGTAATTTCGTAACTGCGTAACTATGTACAGTACAATATCCAAATTTACTTCATAATAATCAAGACACTTATATAGTTGATAAATACTAAAGACTTTGTTTTATTTCCATAAATATTGATAATTGTATCAAACATGTTTGTCGGTGATGTACCTAGTTCTGTTGCACCGAAAGCAAACAGGGTGGCGCCACTCACAATCAGATTCATCGCCGCCAAAGAAATTCAAAGCTGTACCGTCAGCAAGCAACGTGTGGGTACGTTATTTTGGGACATTCACGGTCCAATTTTAACAGATTTCTTAATTGACCGAAAAACTATAAATTCAGAGTTTAGGCCTCTTGGGACGCAAGCAATTTATGTCGAATGAGTAGGTAATAGAAGCGGTGCAAAATTGGCTTTGCAGACAACCAAAAGAATTTTTCTCTGTCGGTAGGATAGTTTATATTAAAGAAAGGACATTATTTGGAAAGATAAAATTTGTTTCATTAACTTTCTGTTATTATTGTTATCCCTGTATAAGAAGGTCCAGGTCAAGTCTCGTGTTAACATCGTTCCATTATTAATCTGTAATGAATAGTGAAGCTCACCGTTAATTGAGTGTGCAAACATAACCGACCGCCCCAAAATTTTTCTTTTTGTTAGTACGTAGTAACATGTGCGCAATGAGAGGCCGAGAATAACGTTGGTCTTAAACGTCCTAGTTTGAATGAATTGTCTGTGTGTGTGTGTGCAGTCGTTCATGTGAGTTTACTGCAGTCATTCTGTGGGCATACAGATGAGCTTAATTTGATTAAGTGGGACGAAATGGTGGAATCGTTCATTAATCATAATCATAATCGTAATGGAAGCAATGCGTTCCATTTAATTTGCTCAATTTAATACAATCCAGAACAGTTTCTGTTTGGCAGTGGTAAAAGACCATAGTTACATCCAACCATGATAAAAATTGTAGCGGTATAATTTTTTATTTTGTGAGCATTAAATTCAGTGCTCAGTAGCTCAATATTTTTTTAAATAATAATAATAATTTTGTTCTTAAATTTCGCACTCATTTTTGTAAGTTTAAATTTGGCGCTGGAATATTTTAGTTCAAGAACTGCTACCTACCTGCGTAGATAGGCAGAAGTTTTACATTGGAGCGAAACTTTACTCCAATGTTGCCAGCCAGCTACAGTGGGACGGGAGGGTTCAAATCCAAACCGCGAAGGCCAAAACCCATAAGAAAATAGGCGCCACTTAATTTTTTTGAAAGGGGGACAAGGTGAAAATTAAGAAAACCCGTTACATCCAGAACACGTCAATTTACTTAGTCACAAACAACAATCATAAAATAATAAACACAAATAAATAAAATATGGGGAACACAAACGTTTACAACATATTCAACTTGGTCGGATCCGAACTTCGCATTAAACTATATTAAAATGATTCAAATCGTAACTAATGCAACAGAATACAAAAGAAGGCAATCTCCGGTTATTTGCACGCGTCAACGCTCGTCTACTTATATCATATTTAAATTACACCGGCGGTTACGCAATAAGTTGCAAGTTTAATTGCGGCAAAATCAAAGTAATGGATCAGAAACTAAACCCGCGAAATATCGCTCAAAACTAAGAAAAGAAATTATAACGCTCCGACCTTTATTCCTTTGATGTCCGATTCGTTTGTCGGTGTCTTTGCGGCAATGTCGCAGCGACGCTTTGTAGGGTGCCGGCTTCCGCGTAGAGGGGCGAGAGAGGGAACTTCCAACGCCGTAATTCGCGATGCACCCAACGAGAAATAACCCTTGATATAGGTCCAAGATTAAAGTCTAGGATTAACGATAGCTCTTGCTAGAAGCTCATGATAAAAGCCTATAAGCAATAAAATAAAACAAACACCTAAGTCAAACCGAGAGTTGCTGCGTATAGAACTTACCTCGGTCTGTTACCGAAGCTGGGACAAACCACGGGACACGCGGTTTTCCTGTCTCACTACTGGGTCTAATCAGAGTCGGCAATTAGCCGTAGAAGTGCACTAACATCCCTTCGATGTAATGGCACGCACAAATAAAAATATTTACGAAAAGAGAGTGTGACCCAAGAGACGGCAAGTTTCGTTCTGACAATGGCGCAACATTTCTCGTTTGACAAACAAGGAACGATTATAAACAAGCGAGACACCTTCTAATCTTACCTCCGGGGAACTTTCTTAGTAACAGTGGGAACCAATCGGCTGAAAGGGCAAAGATCACGCATAGTACGCGTCCAGAAGTAGAACTTCGTTATAATTCGTTCAATTCCTCACATACACGCGATTTTGAACTCAAATAAGGAGGGATTACGTATATAAAATGAATTTGTTTAAATAAATGAAGGTCCTGTTAATAAAAATATGCTAAAACGAAAGTTTAAGAAAAATTACGCCGGCGAAATACGGGTATTCCTACACTGACTGCAATGTGTACAACGACGCGGTCCAAGGAATAATCCGACACGTCGAATTTCGCATATACAGGGCGTGTTCGGAACAGAAATGAAAGCTGGACGGTGGCAATGCATATACAGGAGGTATTCAGAACAGGAATGAAAAAAAATGAACTGTAACAGAACATCGCATAGATAGCGCCGTTAAAAAAATTAGGCCGGTAATAAGGCTCAGAATCACATTCAAGGAAAGGATTCTTGAGAATATTAATTAATTAAAAGTAATTTCTATTTCGTGCTCATTTTTGTAAGTTTAATTTTGGCTCTGATATATTTTAGTTCAAGATCATCGCAGAGATGGCGCCATTGAAAAAATTAGGCCGCAAAATAGGCTCAGAATCATATTCCAGGAAAGGGTTCTTGAGAACATTAATGAAATAAAAGAAATTTTAATTTCGCGCTCATTTTTGTAAGTCTAAATTTGGCGCTGGAATATTTCAGTTCAAGATCATCGCACAGAGGGCACCATTAAAAGAATTAGGCCGTAATTGGGCTTAGAATCATATTCCGCGGGAAAGGGTTCTTGAGAATATTAATTATTTAAAAGAAATTTAAAATTCGCGCTCATTTTTGTAAGTTTAAATCTGGCGCTTAAATGTTTTAGTTCAAAGATTATCGCATAGATGGCGGCTTTAAAAAAATAGGTTAAGAATCATATACCATAAAGGAGTTCTTCAGAACATTAATTAATTAAAAGGAATTTAAATTTCGCGCTCAGAAGATGTGATTAAATCGTCGGTAAATATTTTGCAAATTTAAATTTGGCGCTTAAATATTTTAGCTCATCGCCTCATAGATGGCGGCATTAAAGAAATCAGGCTGAGAATCATATTTCACGAAAGAGTGCTTCACGATATTAATTAATTAAAAGGAATTTAAATTTCGCGCTCAAAAGACAAGAAATTGATACTACGCTGAGACGAAAAGAACGGTTCGGTTTGACGCCTAAATAGCAAATGTCAAGTTAACTTTACTTTCGGCGAGGTTATTTGTCATCATCGTAATTCTTGTCACGTTGCAGAAACGAATCATTAGTACAACTGATTTTCAGGTATACGTGCGAGAAAAATGTCCGCGGACAGATAATTTGAAAGTTATTAAACACCTAACCTCAAAGATGCAACTGATCACGAGCTGATCCTACAATTTCTTGGCGCTTGAGGGGCAAGGGGAAGGTAGACTAGCGCAATTGAAACGAAAACAACGCTTGCTGGTCAAGTGGATCAATTGCTGCACGGAAGGCTTTGAATATGCTTCCGACGATAGCTGCGCAGAAGGCTTTGGGTTGCTCGTGACAATTGCTGCACGGGAGGTTTTGATTATGCTTCCGCCAATGCTTCCGGTTATTTGTCAGCATCGTTATTCTTGTTCGTTGCAGAAACCAGGTATACGTGTGAGAAAAATGTCCGCAGACAGATAATTTAAAAGTTATTAAACACCTAACCTCAAAGATGCAACTGATCACGAGCTGATCTTACAACTTCTTGGCGCTTGAGGGGCAAGGGGAAGGTAGACTAGCGCAGTTGAGAATCAGGTTACTTGAAACGAAAAGAACGCTTGCTGGTCAAGTGGATCAAGTCTGTTCTACTAGGTGCTACTCCGCTCGTTGAAACGAAAACTGCTAAAACTTTGGGTTGCTCCTGACAATTGATGCACAGGAGGCTTTGGTAGTGGTTCTGATCAGGGATGTTACAGACATCTGCATCCGCAATTGCGGAACATCCGCATCATTTTTAATATGTGCATCCACATCCGCTGTATTCGTTGCGGATATTGCATGTTGCTTTTGCAGGTTATGAGTTACGAGTGTTGCGGAATGACAATTTATGAAACTGTGATATAAGAAGATTTACACTTTGCACGTATACTCTAGGTGACTTGCGGTACGTAACGTAACTTACGTTATGCACTTTAGGGTGGGTTTACAGAAAGGAAATCAAATATTTAATTACGATTAACTATTTGATTGAGCTTGTTGCCATAGAAATCAAATTGTTAAACTAAGGTAACGCTAATTTTAATCCCAATCAAATAGTTAATCGCAATTAAATATTTGATTTCCTTTCTGTAAACCCACCCTTAATCTTTTACATATCCTTTCCGTATCCATATCCGCATCTGCGCCCGCATCCGCAGATGTTAATTTTCAAAATCCGCATCCGCATCTGCAGATGTCACAAAAAAGCACATCCGTAACAACCCTGGAACTTCTGATAGTAGCTGCACAGAAGGCTTAGGATGCGCTTCCGACCATAGGTGCACGCAAGGCTTTGGGTTGCTTCTAACAATTGTTGCACGGGAGGCGGGCGTTCCGCAAGGTAATACGCTAGGACCTGTGCGTTTTGGTATGAATAAAACGAACAGAAAACTTTAATCCACGAAGCCATTATACATACATAAAACCAATAAGGATCAATGTGATCTAGAGGATACTTAATAATTTAGATATTGAAATGTAGTAAGGGTTAAATAACATCTCCCAAACTCTGCTTGTGACAAAAGCAAATGAATGTGTTGAATGAATTTAAAAAAAAACATCAACGTCAGGAACGGAAAGGCCAAGAAAACAACAAAATTGAAAGTTTCTGATAGCGAGAGGGTTCGCAATTAGATTAAGTCGTCTATGAAAAACTGTAAGTATTTTGTTAGTTTAAATTTGCCGCTTAAAGACTTTAGTTCCAAGATTATCACATAGATGGCGGCTTTAAGCAAATTAGGCTGAGAATCACATTACGCAAAGACTTCTTCAGAATATCAGTTGATTAAGAGAAATTTAATTTTGGCGTTCAAAAAAACGTCAGTGAAAAACTGTAAATATTTTGCAAGTTTAAATTTGGCGCTAAAATATTTTAGTTAAATTTGGTGCTGGGATATTTTAGTTCAAGATCATCGCACAGAGGGCGCCATTAAAAGAATTAGGCCGAAATTAGGCTCAGAATCATATTCCAGGAAAGGGTTCTTGAGACTATTAATTAAATAAATGAAATTTAAATTTCGCGCTCATTTTTGTAAGTTTAAATTTGGCGCTGGGATATTTTAGTTCAAGATCATCGCACAGAGGGCGCCATTAAAAGAATTAGGCCGCAATTAGGCTCAGAATCATATCCCAGGAGAGGGTTCTTGAGACTATTAATTAAATAAATGAAATTTAAATTTCGCGCTCATTTTTGTAAGTTTAAATTTGGCGCTGGGATATTTTAGTTCAAGATCATCGCACAGAGGGCGCCATTAAAAGAATTAGGCCGAAATTAGGCTCAGAATCATATTCCAGGAAAGGGTTCTCGAGACTATTAATTAAATAAATGAAACTTAAATTTCGCGCTCTTTTTTGTAAGTTTAAATTTGGCGCTCGGATATTTTAGTTCAAGATCATCGCACAGAGGGCGCCATTAAAAGAATTAGGCCGAAATTAGGCTCAGAATCATATTCCAGGAAAGGGTTCTCGAGACTATTAATTAAATAAATGAAATTTAAATTTCGTGCTCATTTTTGTAAGTTTAAATTTGGCGCTGGGATATTTTAGTTCAAGATCATCGCACAGAGGACGCCATTAAAAGAATTAGGCCATAATCAAGCTCAGAATCATATTCCAGGAAAGGGTTCTCGAGAATATTAATTAAACAAATTAAATTTAAATTTCGCGGTCGTTTTTATAAGTTTAAATTTGGCGCTGGGATATTTTAATTCAAGATCATCGCACAGAGGGCGCCATTAAAAGAATTAGGCCGTAATCAAGCTCAGAATCATATTCCAGGAAAGGGTTCTTGAGACTATTCATTAAATAGATGAAATTTAAATTTCGTGCTCATTTTTGTAAGTTTAAATGTGGCGCTGGAATATTTTAGTTCAAGATCATCGCATAGAGGGCGCCATTAAAAGAATTAGGCCGTAATCAAGCTCAGAATCATATTCCAGGAAAGGGTCCTTGGGACTATTAATTAAATAAATGAAATTTAAATTTCGCGGTCATTTTTGTGAGTTTAAATTTGGCACTGGGATATGTTAGTTCAAGATCATCGCATAGATGGCGCCATTAAAAAATTAGGCCGTAATTAGGCTAAGGCCCGGTCTTTTCATCTTCAATTAACTTTGTCTGGTAATTAATTCCCATAATAACGATTAATGATAAACCGTCAGATAAAGTTAACTGGAGATGAAAAGAGCGGGCCTCAGAATCATATTCCAGGAAAGGGTTCTTGTCTTGAGGATATCAATTAATTAAAAGAAATTTAAAATTCGCGCTCATTTTTGTAAGTTTAAATCTGGCGCTTAAATGTTTTAGTTCAAAGATTATCGCGTAGATGGCAGCTTTAAAAAATTAGGTTAAGAATCATATACCATAAAGGAGTTCTTCAGAACACTGATTAATTAAAAGGAATTTAAATTTCGGACTCAAAAGATGCGACAAGAAACTTGATTAAATTTAAATTTGCCGCTTAAATATTTTAGTTCAAAATCGTCTCATAGATGGCGGCATTATTACATTTTGCAAATCATCTTCAGTTAGATATTCTTTATTTGTTTTTTAGGCCCAGTTTTACAATCGTGAAATAAGGATGGAATAACTGTTCGCTGAGAATATCCTTTAATGTTCATCCTCCATATCTACGTCACACCTACGTCACGTTATTCTAAGAATAATGCTTATCCGACGATTGTAAAATCGGGCCTCAATCGTGCGATATAATCCAACAACCGTGAGTAACATCATTTATTGGGATTATGTACTTCAATCAAACAATTCGAAAGTGGACAAACAAATTCACTGTTATTTCTATTCTACAGAATACAAGAAAGTGACCTAGTACGCGAATAATTAAAATTTTCACTCGTTAATTTTATTTTAGGAATCTCATGATTCGAATATGTACAACATAGTTGCAAAGGTGTAGGCTACTTCAGAAAGCAATTAGGCTTAAACTGTTCTGTTAATATTTCTGAAGGACACTCACTCTCACAAGGCACTCGTCGCTTGTGTGACTTGACTGTATAATTACACGACGACGAGAGCACTTTACAACATAAATTACGTAAGCTTTAATCTCAGTTCAGGGGTCGCACTCATTTATTTACAAGGGCCATCCTCGAAAACTTTTCGAATTTAACGGCAAATCGGATGAATCTCTCACCCCCAAACTAAGTTATTACAGTTGTTGTGAGACCATCGTAATTAATAAGGGGGTTAAATTAACGAGCATGTTATTACCAGTCAGGTCGTAAAATGTTGCCAACTTTGTCACCGAGGGGCATTGTTCTCGAATTTTATATCAGAATAAAAGCATCCCTTGATGGTATGCTACAATAGATAGCCCCAATGAAATGGATTTTCACTGCAGTTATCTCTAACAAAAGGCTCAAAGACTGAAAGGATAGTACATTATGTTGGTTTACATGTTTTATTTTGGAGTGTATTTGAACGAGGTCATTTACGAATTTATAATCCTTTTGATTTTTGCTTTTAGCGTAATTGCTTAAAACGTATCGTTTTCTTTGAGCGACGAGCGAAGGAAACTTTTTGTTGAACCTGAAGTTCCCAGTCATATTTTCGTTTCAGTAGAGTACTGAAAGTTTAATGCCGGATTTTCAGGTGTAAATTTATCGTCGAAACTGAAAGAGGCTTTTCTGAAGCCGCTTACTCTTACACCCGCTTTTAGTTTGCGTTATCGAACAAGAGGCTTTCAGATTAATTGAAAAATAGTTCTTGAAGCTGCTCCGAAGAGGAAATTAGTGAGGTCGTTTACGCCTCCTCGGACGCGTTTTATGGGTGTTTATGCGCCGGATGCTGTGCGAACGAGGAAAAATCGGTTTACTTATGAGTATCCCCCCCCCCAAAAAAAAAAAGTTTTCAGTTACGGAAACGAAGTTTCCCTTAATTTCCCTTGTCTGCCGTAGATTTCCGGGCAAACGAAGTCGTAAATTTGAACGGAGAGGGCCGTAAACGAAAACAAATTCATTTTCTCGGGGGCTTCTCGTGCGTCCTCTCGTCAGTGTTGTGAAGGGGCCGGTCACGATGATATAGAGTTACTTAAGAAGTCAAAAAATAAATATGAGTGGCCCATCTTGAATCTGCAAAAGTCTGAATGTTAACATGAATGAATCGATTAACTAATCATCAAATAAATAACCATGATCTCTATTTGAACAATGGCCACAAGCAAACAAACCTTGAGACATACATAAATTCAATGTGGTTGATCTGCATCGATGCCTTCTCAAAATATTGTCACAAGGAGGAATTTTCTAAAAACCACGAGGGGGTCTTTACTGTGCTCCGCGAATAAAAAACATAAAAAATATTTAAACGCGAACTTGTGTAATCGAGGACAAATTGCGACCGTGTCGAAATGTAAACGCAATAAGGAGGTAACCGATACAACGTAAACGTAAAGGTTTATATTTCATAATAAGACATCAGCGGAATTTGTTACAAACGGGGCCAGGCGCGTACACTAGCGTATACGAATGACGCAAACGGACACAAAGCAGGTGACGAAAAATGCAACGCTCGAATAGGCAAAAAACGTGTATTTAAAGTGCGGGCCAAAATTGGGAAGCCAGTCGTTGCCACCCGGACCGACTCAGTGGGCACTAGTGCCAACTCACGAGGGGACCTCCAACATTGCCGTCGCCGACGCCTCAACAACGCCGTCGCCGCCACCCAGCATCGCCGTCGTTGCCACCCCAGCATCAGCGTTGCTGCAGCCACATCATCTGCCACTGCCACCGACAACATTGCCGAACCCGTCCTAAGAGAACGAGGACCATCTCCCTCGCCAGCTGTCCAAGAGAGACACCACCGGCCACGCAATTCCAACCCAATCACCCATAGGCTGAGCAAGGACGTGTCGTGCTCCACTCCAGCCAAGGAACGTTGTCACCGAGACCGACCTAAACCTACGCACCCCAATCAACCCCGCAAGGCTAAGGACACACCGTCGTGACATAGTGGAGGCTTAGAGCGACATGTTGACCACCTTTAGCGTGACAATATCCTTTTATTATACATGTTCCAAACATCACAGCTGAAACTACCATTACAGCTCTAGAAAAAATATTTCTCATAGAAGGTCTGCCAAGTACCATTGTTTCTGATAACGGTACTCAGTTTACATCTGGCCAATTTAAACAGTTGATTTTTGGTAAATTCATTTTTAGACAGTGACTCTGTATTTTATGGCAGATATAAGTAAGAAACCGAGGAAGATCTAAGGGTGTGAAAGAGTCACATCGATTAATCGAGAGGAAATTTTCTATAAAACAAAGATACAAGGTCATCTTGGAACACACATACATTGATCTGTATGAAAGAGGAACGCAGGGGAAAGAAAAATAAGACGAGGATGTGAGGACGTAAAGAAAAGGAAGAAGCGAAATGAATTTGATGGTAAGCTTGTCGTGTAAAATTGAAGGAAATTTAGGAGAGAACAAGGAAGAACTGAAGAGATCTTACATTTGAGGATTTGGAGGGAAAAATGACCCACTAACAGCAAAGGACGAAGGTCATCTTGACCTGGGCATGAAAGTAGAAGTGCGCGACAAAGAAATTTCTCTGCAGGAGTGAAGAAAATGGAAGAAAACGCATCAAGCGTAAACGTATACATTTTATCATTAAGTTGCCCCGAAAAAAAAAAGAACGGATAAAATGGTTGTCTCGAAAATTACAAGATGGAAATGAAAGATAAGGAAAATTAGGAGAAACCAATTTCGCGCTCATTTTTGTAAATTTAAAATCATCGCATAGATGGCGCCATTAAAAAAAATAGGCCGTAATTAGGCTCAGAATCATATTCCAGGAAGGGGTTCTTGAGAATATTAATTAATGAAAAGTAGTTTAAATTTCGTGCTCATTTTTGTAAGTTTAAATTTGTCTCTCATATATTTTAGTTCAAGATCATCGCATAGATGGCGCCATTGAAAAATTAGGCCACAAGTTAGGCTTCGAATCATATTCCAGGAAGGGATTCTTGAGAACGTTAATTAAATAAAAGAAATTTTAATTTCGAAATGAATTTGATGATAAGGTTGTCTTGTAAATTGAAGGAAATTTAGGAGAGAACAAGGAAGAAATGAAGAGATCTTACAATTGAGGATTCGGAGGAAAAAATGGCCCACTAACAGCAAAGGACGAAGGTCATCTTGACCTGAGCGTGAAAGTAGAAGTGCGAGACAAAGATATTTCTTTGCAGGAGGGAAGAAAATGGAAGAAGACGCATCAAGCGTAAATGTATAAATTTTATCATTAAGTTGCCTCGAAAAAAATGGTTGTCTCGAAAATTACAAGATGGAAATGAAAGATAAGGAAAATTAGGAGAAACCAATTTCGCGCTCATTTTCGTAAGTTTAAATTTGGCGCTGAAATATTTTAGTTCAAGATCATCGCATAGATGGCGCCATTAAAAAAATTAAGCCGTAATTAGGCTCAGAATCATATTCCAGGAAGGGGTTCTTGAGAATATTAATTAATGAAAAGTAATTTAAATTTCGTGCTCATTTTTGTAAGTTTAAATTTGGCTCTGATATATTTTAGTTCAAGATCATCGCATAGATGGCGCCATTGAAAAAATTAGGCCACAAGTTAGGCTTCGAATCATATTCCAGGAAGGGATTCTTGAGAACGTTAATTAAATAAGAGAAATTTTAATTTCGAAATGAATTTGATGATAAGGTTGTCTTGTAAATTGAAGGAAATTTAGGAGAGAACAAGGAAGAAATTAAGAGATCTTACATTTGAGGATTTGGAGGGAAAAATGACCCACTAACAGCAAAGGACGAAAGTCATCTTTACCTGGGCATGAAAGTAGAAGTGCGAGACGAAGACATTTCTTTGCAGGAGGGAAGAAAATGGAAGAAGGCGCATCAAGCGTAAACGTATGAATTTTATCATTAAGTTGCCTCGAAAAAAAAAAAAAAAAGAACGGATAAAATCGTTGTCTAGAAAAATACGACGTGGAAATGAAAGGTAAGGAAAATTAGGAGAAACCAAGGGAGAAATTAAGAAATCTTGCAGTTGAGGATTTGGAGAGAAAAAAACCAGTAATTAGAAGACTAGCGGCAGAGAAAAGGAAGAAATAAAATTGTTACATCAACAAAGTCCATCTTGACTTGTATAGAAGTAGAAGTACGAGACAAAGAACGATTCTTTGAAAAGAAGAAAATAGAAGAAGAAGAAGCACCAAGCGTGAAACATCTCCGTTGAGTAGATTGCCTTGGAAAAATGAACGGAGATGCCAGTGGGAAAGACAAAGAAGAGAAAAACCAGAAGAGGCAAAGAAAAAATGAAGAGTGACGAATGTAGTTGAGGATTTTGAATTAAACGACTCAATAATTGGAAGCTAACAGCAAAGACAAGGAAGGAATGGAAGAAGATTAGAAACCTTTGTGCCTGGAAGAGAGAGAAAATTTTCTATAAACGAAGTAGCATTTAATGTCATTGAATTCAACTGTTTCGAATAGCCATGCTCGTTCGATTTTTTTTTAAAGCATGATATTCTTTTTTTGGAAAAATTTAAATACTTTTCCTTGCGTAAGCCCATGACCTTGACTTTGGCATTTTTGATGATCTAACAGAGTCTCAATGGTGACTGTACAGGGCGATTTGGAATTACGTTTCTAATCACATATCTAATACTAAATCTAATCTTAATACTAAAAGTCATGAAAATATTACATACACGGTATTAACTGTTTAATAAGAGTAGAGGGAGTGTAAGTTCAGAAGAATATGGAGGAATAAAATAGGGCCAACATTAAGGCAATCCAAATTAGAGAAGAAAAAAAAATTAAAAAAGAAATTTAGATATCTCATAAGACTAGGGACAATTTGTGTGCGGTTACAAAATCTTCGTCAAGGGAGAGGAATGTTTTTGAATACTTGTAAAATTTATTTATTAATTTGGGCAATCTTTCTAACATCGATTTTATAGAAATCTATAAGAAAACAAAAACGACAAACATGCAGACAACTTAGAAGAATTATAGACAACAATTTACCGTGCAGAATTTAAAGTAAAAGGAAAATGTTAAAACAAAACTCGCGATCGAAGAAAACTGTGAAGAAAGAGAAAATTACATCTGAGATCAAAAAAACTAGTATTTTCTCCCGTGTGAAAATACGTGAAGCAGCAAAAGAAAATGCAAGAAGAAAATAGTAAAAATTGCGAAAAAAAAAGGTCACAAAAATTGGGAATATCTTGAAGATCAATTTGTCGCATGAAGAAATGAATTTAAAAACGCAGAAATCAAAGCACAAATAGCTCAAAAACTTACGTTTCGTCATGCTACAAATGCCAAAAAGTGTCTTTTTAAAATTATATTCTTACGCAGCCTCTTGGACGTTAATCGTTAATGCTCAAATTGCACTGGAATCGACGAGAATTTAAATTACTTGTACACTATGTACGTGAAAAAATATCTACACAGTGATAGGATCTAACGGTGGTGAATAATAACATCGGGAAATTCAACTCTAAACTATTACGAAAATAACTTTCAATCACAAATGTTTTCTGCTCTAATGCAAACACCATTTTGTGATGCAATAAATGTAAAGTGAGCGAGTCCTTGTAACGCGCCCACTAAACCCCTTGTTTATTTACTTTTACTTACAAGTAAACACCTAATAAAACTGTACAAACAAACACATCTTAAAATTTATTGCCAATTTAAATAACTGTCCCGTGGAATTCCGAAAGGCCGCACAGCTGGTTAGTAATACTATTTGCCCTACGGGTACACTACCTGCTGCTGACTACTGCGGCCGCCTAAAAGTTATCCTACTGACCTATATTCGTTTCAGTTGAACGACCCTTCGGAGTGAAAGGAATGATAATATTTGATTATGTCTCGTGATCAATGCTAGCCTGGACACACGTCGTGATAACGCGGTTCTTCTTTTTTGGTGCGGGTGTAGTCAATTGAATGAACAAAGGAGCGGCTTACATTAATAAAAACCACGAAATTAGATTTAATTAATTATTTATTAAAGAAGAAAAAAATAAGGTAAAAACTCCTTGTACCAGCCCCTACGGGATCTGGGTAATGAGCGAAAAAACCTTGCAACACTACAAAAAGAAACCCTAAGTCAGACTTTAAAATTAGTCGACTGTTCGTTCGCGAGATTCAAACGTTTGTGTCTGTTTTTCACGTCCCGTACTTCCAAGAAAGAATTAAAACACACCCCTCGTACTTGCAGCTAAATTTTGAAATAACTTCGACCAATCATAGTCGTAGCATTTAGTTCCCACTCACACCTATTCCAGATGACCAGAATGTATCAAGAGACACCCCATTGGCTTATCAGGAATACTCGCTGTTTGTCTGTCGCAATGAAGCACCCATAAATTTAACTATTCAAGTGTAAAAGCTGACATTTTTAAAGTATCTGCTGCCTGGCTGAAAGAGACAAGACTCCAGCGAAGGTTTCAACTTGCAATGTAATTTGATTTCTTTAACCACATGGAACAAGTATCTACAATTTTAACGCGACAAAATGTATACAAAATCTAAGAAAACCAATCTAAAACATCAAATAGATTTGTTTCATGATGTCTGTGCATCTATATTGTCTCTGCATGGCGCCTGCGATTATAGAATTTCTAAAGAGCCGTTTGGGGTGGCAAGCCAGCCTCTTGGGAAGAGACAAGCGCCGAGCTTAATTGCCCCGGTTCGCATTTTTACAGCGTGCAAGTTTGAAATGAAACATGCAACAATCGATTTTGTTTTGAAAACAAATTTAGCGAACGTTTCATCCTGAAAATAACTTATTTTTGTATAAAACCAACAAACACGAAAACACTTACGCGACAGTTGACAGGACGATTAACACTAGTGGCGAGCTTAAGCTACGGCATGCCTTTCGGAAAACAAAATATTTCCACAGCCAATGCTACCGGAATTACTATACTTTTGCTCGATCTCTTTTCCCTATTGCAATATCACGAACAAGAATGCACTAAAATCTTATACTTGGAAGGATTTCTATGAGCTAAAATAACCAAATAAAAGCTTTTGCGATTATGTACAATACATCTTAATAATAATGTAATAACTCTTGCGTCACGTCAAGGCTGAATCTGTTGTAAGTAAAAATTTAACGAGCGCCAATGTTTTCCCTTGTGCGTTAATTTGGATCTTCAGGTTTCGGTATTAAATCATTTTAGTACGTAACAAGATCTGAAGCCTAATAAATTTACATCGTATCCATCAATCTTACTAATGTACATAGACATATCAATCAGTAACGCAAATGTTACTGTCAAAGTCCTCATGTTTAGGCAGCGTTCAAATGGGGCACTTTCAGTGTTATACGAGGGGAGTATAGATTTGACCTGGGCTTTTTGAGTTTCTGATTGATACCAACGAACAATATCCAGGTTTACTTCATAATAATCAAGGCACTTATACAGGGTGATTTATGACGTCGGGGAAAAACTTCACCGGTTGATTCCTATGAGTAATTCAAACAAAAAAACTTCTAATGAACATGTGTCCGATAATGCTTTTTAAAGGAAGTGTAACCCTTCTAAGTTTATAACATGTAACGTCAATCGATCAAAGCAATAACTGTAGGCTTATTTCGTATTTCATTTGTTACCTATGAAAAGAAAAATTAGTATCTTAACATCGTCTTGAAGTTGTAAACATTCAACATGTAATAAACTTCGTTATGTTTCCATGAATATTGACAATTATTGTATGAAATGTGTTTGTACCTAGTTCTGTTGCGCCTCGTATTTGTATGTGTTGAGGTTGAGAAACCTGGAAGGAATTATCACCGTGGATAAATCTCGGGCGCACAATTAAATCACAGGGTGGCGCCACTCAAATTCATGGCCGCCAAAGAAATTCAAAGCTGTACCGTCAGCAAGCAACGTGATGGTTACGGTATTTCGGGACATTCACGGTCCAATCTAAAAAGATTTCTTAATTGACCGAAAAACTATAAATTCAGAGTTTAGGCCTCTCGGGACGCAAGAAATTTATGTCGAATGAGTAGGTGATAGAAGCGGTGCAAGATTGGCTTTGCAGACAACCAAAAGAAGTTGCCTGATCGTTGGTAACTACAAGTTTATATTAAAGAAAGGACATTATTTAAAAAAAAAAATGTTTCATTAACTTTGTGTTTGTGATAAAAGTAGATAAAAGTTGATGCCGAGCAGAATTCGGTAAGAGAAAGAGAAGACGTAACTTTTCGAAACGCACCCTCCCGCAATATAATATAAAGTTAACGGGCTCGACTCCGTCGTAAACACCGGAACGTCGCTGCATAAAATTTTAATGGAATCGGTAAAATGATTTTAACGCGTTTCAGTTTCGCCGTATCCCGCGGGGAGTTCGATCGCCGCCATATAAATAATAAAATTTACTGCGGCTGTTAATAAAATTATTATTCCTCGGTGTACCAAAGTAAATTAATTGTTCCTACCTCCTCATTTTTCTTTGACTCGTGGCCTTGGCGCCGTACTCATCGACCATCCAGAGCGCCTCCTGCGCTTCGTGAATGTAATCTCTGCGCCCATTAGCGAACGAGCTTTGAGCCGATCCTATTTTGAAACGAATCGGTTTCACAGCGGCTATATCGCACGTGAACTCACTCAAATCCGAACAAATTTTCAGCACGCGAAGACGACACGCGCGAACCTCTTCATTTCGTCGACGGTGATGATGAGGATGACGTTTGACGACGTCTTCGGGACGCCGCGAAAGCTCCGACAGCTGCGCAAATATTGGACAAACACGTCAAGTTACTCCTGCAAGTTTTAATAACACACTGACTGGTGTGTGTGGTACGTTCTCTTCAGTCTTCAATGAGTGTATTAATTAATAGTATAACGTTTTCTTCTATGCTTTCTGCACTGAGGAGTATTTGGAGTAACGGAATCGTATTAAAAATGCATAGGTAGATGCGGAGTGGACGAGTGTGTAATTATTTAAGTAATTAATTGAAAATATTCAAGGAGTTTTAAAACAGTTAATTTTTTTTTCATATCTAGCTGATTGTTTAGGAGGACTGATTTAATAAAAAAAAAAAAAGAAATCGTTCTGTTCATCATCAGTCAATCAAGTTGTTAAGTTAGTCATTATTTTCAGAATGGGTTTTCCCCACTGCTAGGCGTATATTCCAACTTGAGATGGTTTTCCAAAACAATAGCCCACAAGGGCATTATAAATTTATATCTCGCGCGAATTGACGTGGCAGAAAAGAAATTGAAAAATGTCTGGTTGATAAATCCTCGTAAATTATGATGCTGAGCTTGTGTTACCCTCCTCTTAAAGCACGTACGTATTTTTCTTTCGTTTCATATTATCACCTTCTTAGTCTATAAATTCGAAGGAAAACAAGAAAGAGTACGTATAATACCGTCGTCTTTTCTGGATTATGTCAAGCACGTGGAAAAATAGTATATTCACTTTTGAGAAAGCGCACAAGCCAGTTCGCAATATCTTAATCTTAAAGGTATATGTTAATTAAGTTGTATTGTGTTGGATAGTTTTTTTTTCTTTCTTTGTGTTAAACATGACAAACATAAATATAACATAAACTGATAACAATGTCAGAGGACCGAGTTACAATAAACATTCACTCACCCTTTGGTTAGTTCTCTCTTTCCCTGCTTTCTTTCTTTCTTTCACGACCACTGCGGAGCTGAGGGTAGACGTCTTAACATCTGGGCTTCGCTTTTCGATTCGACAAGGACGTCATGCAAAATTACAAGTAACCATTTACGAGCATCTACTCAAGACTATAGGACTTGTTTACTTACCGGGGCCCTCTCCCGGCCCCGCACCATCCCGCGGAGACTCTAGAGCGTACGTTCTCAGAATCATTGGTGCTACTGACTGCCACAGTGTTGCTACACTGGCATCAGCCCAGTCAACACCAAGTCATGACCTTTCTTGGAAAGCACAATGCAATCACCTGGTCAGGCATTACAACTAGTTGTTTTTCCCGGTATCTACTACTCACGCCTCTGCAGCAGGCGGATACAGTCAGGTACCGTATACAGGTGAGATGATCCCCTCTCTCCGATCTCATCGAATAAAGAGCGATCACCCTTCATTACTTGTCATTGCAACACTCGCGAGCCCGTCCGCGCAACATTATCAACACGTTAGCCCTCAAGAACCGCACCGAGGGCCTGCCTCGACTGAACCTCTCCTCCCGATCTCATCTTACTCTCGCGTGTGTTGCTGTTTTCGTTATCGTCGATAAAATAAACAAATCTCCCCGATATATACAAAGATATATTGACTAAACTGACTTTTACATTAATTTGGTTTTACAAAATTATACAATTACGACAATTGCAATAAACACTATTGGTAAACCATACTGTATCGTAAAGAATTTTAATTGGAAGAAATAAATGTCACATTGTGGCAAAAACGTTCATCTGGTACAAGAAAGAAATGAAGTATGTACTAGATTCTTATTTCTTTGAACACAATGGTACGCATAACGGCGAACTATGCCGGTGAATTTATTGTGCATGAGAACATGTTGGGAAGTATTTCAATGAATGCATAAATGTGCAGTTAACCGTGTGTAGCTGGAACAAAAACGATTATATTTATATGAATTTAATCGACACGTGACTGATAAAAAAAGTCGAGTAGCATTTTGTATCACGCGGCCGGCGCGGCGATTGAAACATTTTCCAGGACTGATAAGGAAATTTATGTGGTAATTAAATGAATCGTTTTGGTTCACCGTCGATTTTATTTACCGCTTAATATCTGCACTCCATGCTTGATTAATAATAAATTATAAATGCCGGGAGAATCGACCATTACACACACAACATTACGACACCGTTATACTTATCAGGTGAATTGATTTACTAGATCTTTCATCACAACAGACTAAGCTTTCTATGGGAACGTGCCACAAATTGTTACGTAAAGATGTTTTGTTTTCGTAAAGGCACGTCGTAGCTTAAGCTAGCCGCAAACAGAATTGTCACTAGTGTCATTCGTCCTGTCAACTGTCGAGTAAGTATTTCGTGTTTGTTTGCGTTGCTTGTTGGGACTCACTTACTTTACATTCATTGCATTACAAAGTGGTGTTTCCACCTCAGTTTCGCGCCTCGAATATCTTAGTTCTCGTCGGACCCTGGTGCCATGTTGATGCGTTATACCGCTTAGAGAAACTATCGAAGCTCTTGCTTAAAGAATTGAGAAGTACTTATCTACGGCTCTGCCGGAATTTCCCCAGTGCACCACCGATTGAGTTTTGGGGTATTTTAGCCCCATTCCAAGCTTGAGAAAACTACAAATCTCGGGTAAAAATTGTGCGAATTGTCTGACGCCGTTTTGGACGCGTTCTTTCCTTTCTATTCAGGCTTTTACGTTTGGCTCTACTTCACGTGTTAGCTCTAATTCTAACTCACGCTTTAGTATTACCGGGCTGACTTGGATTTGACTCAGGCCGAGTCGACTCAATCTTCGCTACCGAGCGTACTTCCCCTATGCCTAACCTGGCCATATTCACGCCACGTTTTCGTAACGGAAATTCAAACGTAACTTCAAACGTAACAGGTTTGAATTTCCGTTACGAAAACGTGGCAACAAAGCATCGTCTGCTGCGCCTCGAGTTCATCTGGCAACCCCGCGTGTCCTTTGCTTTCCGCGATTTTCATTTGTTGAAAGCGCCTCATGATCATGGCCTTGAGAGTCATCGGCTATCGCTTAGTTCTCGTCGGACCCTGGTGCCATGTTGATGCATTATACCGCTTAGAGAAACTATCGAAGCTCTTTCTTAAAGAATTGAGAAGTACTTATCTACGGCTCTACGGAGTTTCGAGGTATTTTAGCCCCATTCCAAGCTTGAGAAAACTACAAATCTCGGGTAAAAATTGTGCGAATTGTCTGACGCTATTTTGGACGCTAACGCGTCTGTTCTTTCCTTTCTATTTAGGCTTTTACGTTTGGCTCTACTTCACGTGTTAGCTCTACTTCTAACTCACGCTTTAGTATTACCGGGCCGCCTTGGGTTTGACTCAGGCCGAGTCGACTTAATCTTCGCTACCGAGCGTTTTCCCCTACGCTTAAACCTGGCCATATTCGCGGCCTTTGTCCACCGGTTCAATCCAGACTAGCGACGTTGGACACGAACAGTAGATGGCGTGGTGACCGCCAACTTGACGTCGTATACAAGCGAACTGACACTACCGACTGGGTTTGACAGAAAGGTCGTGAGCTCGATTATTTGATTTATTATGAATTTATAAATTTCGTAGCGTTGCACAACTATTGCATGCCTTTTGGAGAGCAAATTTTCAGCTGAATGTAGAGTACATATATAGTTTTTTTGTCATTGAATAAATAAGTTGATTATTTGAATTTTGCATGTTGTGAGCAAGCAGCTGTATAACCTGGTGTAATTTAAATTTGCACTTGCTCGAACTTTCGTTTATCAATAAAGTTTAAATTTGTTAATTTTAAGTGCGTGTTTACGTTACCCTTCCTTCACGTACCAGTGAGTCAAGTGTAGCCTCGTGTTGTAAATTTTGGCCTTCTGCACGATCAAATCGGTACGGAGACACCGACGAGGTCGTTTGTCGATCAGCTGGGAACCGTCCGTCCTGGCGCCCTTAATAGTTTAACATCGTATTAGACCCACCCCTATCTCACTGTTGCTAGCCGAGGGGAAAGCTAGTGGAAAATACAACGCAGATTTGTCTCCTGGTCAAGGTAAGGCTGAGGCTGCCAAGTTTAAAATAAATTTGGTGACAGTTCAGCTCTATCTCTTTACCGCATGATATTGGTACAAGAATTGCTATTGGGAATGTTCTGGTTCAAGGTAAAAATAAAGTAAACCTTCTGCAGACTTAGCCGGGGGCACAAGACCTTTCGTTTTATCCTGCAACTATTAACTGAAACATAAATATTTTACTATCCCTAATTGTGCGAGTGTATGCACCTACGAGTTATGTAACTGGCTGCGTTTCATGCCATTTGCAATTTAACGACATGCAGGTAATATACGTAGAGTCGGTTCACAATTTCTGAATGCAAAGGCTGCTTCTTCCGCCCAATGAAAATTAAGTACCTACTGCATGTTCTGGAATATAAAACGTGATGGATACCTCGCTATAAAATGGCTGCTCTCGCACGTCAGCAAATAAAGTTTGATTTTACTGTTGAGCTAAACCCGCCCGTTTATTTACGACGTTTAGGTCAGATACTCGGCAACTGCTGATTTTACTGCATCTCATAAAACTCGGTAATTGTTATTCATTATTCTAGTGTTTATTCGGGCTCTTGTTTTCAGGTGTGTAAATAAGACCTCTCGTTACGAAAGACTTAAATACATTTGCTCAATAAATTTATTGGAAGTCATTTTGTAAAGGTTCAATGCCTTCTTCGGTAATTTTATTTGAAAGGTTGTTGAGTTTCTCTTAAAAAAAGCATTTTGCAGTTTCTGTTTAGGTCGAGACAAACGTGAAAATTTAATTCCGTAATCAATAAAATTAAATGGTAAGCCTAATTGACTCCAACTTCAAGGTTCTGAATTATTTATGCCTAATGCATGTCCATTTGCGAAGCACATGAATCATTTCTCTGTACGTCTCTCTAATAGGTTTATAATACGAGGGGAGTATAGATTTGACCTGGACTTTCTTATACAGCGATAACAAAGTTACTGAAACAAATGTCCTTACTTTAATATAAACTTATCCCAAAGATCAGGCAACTTGCAAATACCGACAGAAAAAAATTCATTTGCCCTCCCTGGGCTTTTAAAGCCTTCCGTATCAATTTTGGGAGAGATGGCTGGCGTTACGTGAGCCAATTAAATTTAAATATTACTGTCCCGCGCGAAGCTTCTAATCGAGGAGTAGTTGCCGCCAGACGGCAGATAGATTTGGTTTTTATTAATTGCCCCGTGCTACGCATGCAAGTTAAGCTGCTCTCTTTTCCATTTGACGATTCTGCAAGCTGATTCATCGGCTTCTGCCGGCGTCAGTTGCGATAATAGCGAAGTTTTTTCCCGCGTAACTCTATACTCGACACATTTCTAAATCACGTCGGAATTTGCAACCTGAGATTTCCATTTCGTTTTGAATATAATCATTCTCTAAGGTGCAGCCTCCTCTGCTTCAATTAATACATGGAAACTTAATTTTTATTACTTAAAAAATGAATTTACCGGGTCCTTACAAGAAGACACAAGACATTAAAAGAAATAGAGAGACCTTCAAGGTAAACGTACATATAAATAATTTATTTTCAAAAAAAAGCAGTTCAAAGGATTTACAATAAATTCTGAACGGTATGTAAATTTAATCTCATTTGTCTATTGTCTACGATCAATTCTCTTACCAAACAGCATTTTTAGATTCTTTCTCATACTCGCGTTACATAACATACGATATCGGCGAAAATTCTCGTCGTTATTGTGGGAACATATTTACTAAATCGTTTTCCTTTCGATATAATATGTTTAGGGGCACTGAACAGCACGAACTGCGAATGACAGGACCTCTTATATTAAATTTGATGTTACAATAATTTCCACCAGAACGTTAATTAATGGATTTACTGCCGGGTATTGTATTTCACTAGCTGGCGGAATACTTGGCTTTTTATTGCAAAATGTTTCAGTTATATACGTATATTTAATATTCTTATAAGTGAGCAGTTGATATTAAGGATTGGGTGCAATGTGTTAAGCACTTGTATACAAAAAAAGAAGAAGAAATACTCAACCAGAAGAGGTCATTAGCTATTAATACGTTTTTCATTTGTTTAGGGCTCATCTTTTTATCTGCGTTGTGTCACCAAAATTTAAATTTAAATTACTTGCCTCTTACTTACCACTGACAGATGACAAGCTTCTGCTGACGTGACGTATCAGCTGTTCCCCAAGCTGGCAAGAGTGAAGAATGGGGCGGGGTTGATTAAGGTGGTAAAATTATTAAGGGCGCCAGAAGACAATTCTTCAGCTAAAAACGTAATCGATCAGTCGACGTTTTCAATCGACCAGAAAATAAATCAACAATAAATACAGAGGCGAGACTTTACTTACTGGTATGCGTGAACGCAGAAATTAAACTCGTAGTTAAAGTTAACACAATTTATTACACAAGTCAAATCAACACTTTACACTATTACAATTGGCTGCTTACTTTATGTTTAAATTAACTACGGTAAACGCAGCGCAACACGTAATTTTTCCTCGTGATTTAACTACTCACGAGCAAGGAGTAAAATATAAACCGATCGGTCTGCAAAACGTCAGATTAAATTGAAAACCTAACCTGGTGACAGCGCGTCCAGTCAAACGGCAGGGTCTACGTTACCAACCGAAGCGCAGTGGCCGGTGGGTACTTACAACGCCCTCTGTCGACCGCGGGCAAGCGTCGACAATCTGGATCAAACTGGATCCGCTGGAGTCGTCAAGATGGCTGATCAGGTTTCCACGATCGGACCACGGTACATTCACAGGGCAGAAACGCTGCCAGAGAATTAGGCCTCGGAGCCTGGGCTAAAAGCCTGCGCCAGAAAACTGCGCCCAAATAGAAAAGCCTACATAGAAGAAATGATTTTTGTTAGCGGCCATGTTAGGTACACGCCCTTGTACGTTTTACTTTACCTGGGATTTTCTAACTTTCCAGGCTTAGTATGGGGCTTAAAAGTGCCCCAAATGTGTTCGATGGTGTCACGAGATCTTCCGGCACAGTCGCAATTGAGTTACTCCTCCACAAAGAGCAAGAACTACGATAATTTCACAACACACGTAAAAGACTTAACACTCAACCAAGCTCTGAACACAAAAGGACGATAGAGACGGCTCGAAGATGGTGATGGCCGCTAAAATACGGGCGGCAACCAACGGCGTTAACAGGAGGCTGTCACGTGGTGTGCCACACGAATGAGATTCGAGAAGTAAAGAGGAGGGATGCAGGGTAGCCACCTGTATCCAAACGCGGTTCGTATAGCACTTTGCCTCCGCGTTTTCTTGGCGGGAGATTTGAACGTAACAAGACTGACTACTCATCCTAGCGTGTGATGCGTCACCATATGGAATTGGTGTAGTTTTATCACATATGATGCCGGCTGGGTTAGCAGCAGCGATTGCTTTTAGATCAAGAACACTCCAGGTTAGCCGAAAGAATTATTCGCAGTTGGACAAGGAGGCCTTATCAATTAATAATAATGTACGAGAAATGTTTGCAAGACATGGTTTACCTGACATTATAGTGTCGTACAACGGCACAGGGTTCATCGCAGCAAAGGTTAAAGATTACCTGGAGGCACAGGGAATTCGGTTCGTACAGACGGCATCGTTTCATCCGGCAACAAACGGATTGGCCGAGAGAATGGTTCAAACCGTGAATTAAATAATGTTCTTTTACCTTAGCACTTCGGTCAACTCCATGCGAAATAACGGGGCGCTCTCCAGAACTTATTATGGGAACGGTCCAAGTGGTAAGGGACCGGCCTTGCAATCGCATGGTTGTCGGTTCGAACCGCGCTCGGGATTTTTCTCGGGGGTGGTCGGTATCGACTTCAGGCACCCTTCAGTGTTGAGGATAAAATTCGACACTGCTTTCCCTTAAACGGCGAGGAGGTTTGGAAGTAACAAAGCCATGGAATACTTTACACACACTCAAATACACTCCCGCCCCTGAGGTCCTGACAAGTCTGTGACTTAGGACCCCGTTGGGCAACCAATGAAAACGGCCCTTAGGGCCAATTTCATAATAGTGCTAAAGGAGACTTTAATTTAAAGTCACTTTAACCATAGGAAAACTAATGTATTTTTATAGGTTAAAGTCACTTTAAATTTAAAGTTCTTTATGAAAACGGCCTTTAGATAAATATTTATTCATTCAATGCAAATTACACAACTCAGACTGTATCACGTGACACAGACGCCATGTTTGGGCTAGTTTTTAAAATTTGGTCCCAAACCGTGTATTGCCGTACTTTATTAATCTAGGGACTTTACAAGTTCAAGTAATTTAGCTCCACCTGTGAAGATTTTATTGAACTAGTTTTTCAGCGCGAAATTTAAAAGATTAACGTGTCAAAATTACATCAACATTTCCTTTGGTTTTTTCATTCATCTCACATTTTTAAATATTGTTTATTTCAGTCATCTTTGTCGTATTAACGTTTCCTTTGTTTATCATTCACCTTATTTGTTTAGCTATTTTTATTGTTTATATCAGTCGTCTTTTGTTTATCTTTATCGAATTAGAGCACCGTATTACATTAACGTTTACTTTGGTTTTTATTTTTATTTTCGTTTGTCTTATTTTTTTTTAAATTATTGTATATTCCAGCCGTCTATCGTTTATCCTTGAATTCCTTTGGTTTTTTTTTTATTTTAGTTCTTTATTTCCGTGATCTTTTTTTATCTTTGTCGAATCACCGCGACGTAGTATGTAGTATTAATTAGGAATTACTTTTCAATACCAATAACTGCTCTAGGAATTTGAAGACTTTTTCAAAACGATTACAACAGTTTGGAACGGAGCAACCTGACGTTTCGCTTCTCTAATTCTGTCACTTTGACTTTTCAAAATTTGAATCTGCCGATTTGGAGCCATTACACAAGCATAATGAATGGCGGTATTTTAAAGTTTCTTATCTACAAGTTCATCGTTCGCCTAATAAGATCCTTTTACAACAAATTTCCAAATAATTCTCTCAGCATTTTCGCCGTCAGTCATTAGGTTGACCATCATTCTGTTAACGGGAATTTATTACAATAAAATTATTATTAATACTTGTGAATTAAATAAATAGCGAAACCTTGAAGCCGTCTGGGTTCAAGAACACGAAATTGATCGTAAAAGAATCGTCGAATTTCAATGAGCGACACGAAGCGCCACCTCTTTGTATAAACCTAAAGTTTACTTTTTCATGATGTTTATGTATAAAACGCTATTGACAGGTCGCGGCCGTTTAGGTCCACAGCATTATCACTTCTTCCCATCGCTCCTTATCCTTGGTTTTTTCTTTCCAATTTCGTATGCTTTTCTCTTGCAAGTCCGACAGAATCATGTCGGTCCATCTTTTCCTTGGTTTTCCTTCCTGGATGTTTCCATGCTATTTTCTTAACCATTCTGTCTTCTTTCATCCTCTGTTTATGCAACTTCTTCATTGGATCTTCTTTCATATCCACTTTCGTGGATACGTAACAGCTAACTAAAGCAATACGTGGCGTGTCAGTCCACGAGAAACACGTAATTTATCCGCTACAAGAGCGTTGGTAACGGAATCTTCCAGATACTCTTCACAACCGACACTAAAATCCCATTAACTCAGGGCGACCTTAACACTAAAGCAACAGCACGAGAAGCATGAAAATATTCGACCGTTGCGTCGTTTGCAAAGCGTGCTCGTGAACTGCCCACAATGGACACCAAAAACACCAAGCTGGTGTTTTCGTTTTTGGAATTCGAGCGCGAAAATCTTTTGGGGAAAACAGTGCTCCCAACTGTGATAAAAAGTTGTCACCAAATTTAAATTTAAATTGACTTGCCTCTTACTTACGTACCACTGACAGATGACAAGCTCCTGCTGACTAAACGTATCAGCTGTTCCCCGGACTAGCAACAGTGAAGAATGGGGCAGGTTAATTAAGTTGGTAAAAATTATTAAAGGGCGCCAGAAGATTGTATTCCCAGCCAAAACGTAGTCGACCAGTCGACGTCTTCAATCAACCAAATCGGGCAGAAATAAATCAACAATAAGTAGAGGCGAGACTTTACTCACTGGTGTGCGTGAACGCAGAAATTAAACTCGAAGTTAAAGTTAACACAACTGAGGTTTTATTACACAAATCAAAACAAACAACACTTTACACAATTACAAGTGGATGCTTAATTTATGCTAAAATTAACGCAGCGCAACTCATAGTTCGAAATTCTTCCACGCGATTCAACGATTCACGAGAAATGAATACAATATAAACCGATCGATGCGCAAAACGTCAGATTAAATCAAAGTTGGAATACCTAACCTTTTGACAGCGCGTCCAGTCATGCGTCAGGGTCAACGTTACCAACCGAAGCGCGGTGGCCGGTGGGTAGTTACGACGCCCTCTGTCGTTCGCGGGTAGCGTCGACAATCTGGTTCAAACTGGATCCGCTGGGATCGTCAAGATGGCTGATCAGGTTTCCACGATCGGGCCACGGTACATTCACAGGGCAGAAGCGCCACCGGAGAACTAGGCCTAGAAGCCTGCGCCCAAACAGAAAAGCCTACATAGAAGAAACGATTTTTGTTAGCGGCCATGTTAGGTACACGCCCTTGCACGTTTTACGTTAACTGGGATTTTCTAGATTTCCAGGCTTAGTATGGAGCTTAAAAGTGGCCCAACTCGTTCGGAGGTGCAACCAGAAATTCCGACACAGTCGATTGGAGAATTCTTCTCACACAGAGAGCAAGAATTCCGGGAACACACAAAACACGTTGCACCTGGACGAAGGCCGAACGTAAAAAGAACGATTGAAAATGGTGGTCGGTACATCACACGTAAAAGTAGTCACGTGGTGCCCCATAGCCAGTGAGCTTCGAGTTAGCGAAGGAGGGATACAAGATTGCCAACTGTATCGACGGCGGGTCAGATATCGTCTAGATTCCGCGTTTTTTCTTTGGCGGGAAATTTGAAACGTAACAAAGTTACCAAAGACGACTTAACAATCCTAGAGTATAAAACTAAAGGACGGTCAAACGTGTATTCATTTTCTTAAGTGATTTAACAAACACGAAAAGACGCTCAAGATGCTCTGGTAACTTAGACGATCGGAACAGTTCAATAAAATAACTTGTTTTCAAAAAGAAGCGAAGCCGAAAATACGATGTTTTATTAGACATGAGGGACCTGAGTTTGTTTACTTTCAGAGACGCATTTTTCTATTACTCCTTTTCAAAGACCTCCAGAATAAAAGGTCGTCTCGCTTGGGAAGGACGAGCAACCACCGAAAACCTGGTTCTACAGATATAATCAGATGTGGAAGTACAACAAAGTTGGGAAATTATTTCCCTTAAATTTACGGTTTGTTTTTTTAACGGAAAAGCAGCAGAATTGTGGAGAAGTTCACTTCGCAGGAACTGAGACCTGGGAATTCTGTATTATTCAACGCCGCACGCACTAACCGATAAAAGTCTTCTGTATTCCAGCAGTTACTCTCACAGCAAGTTAAATTGTGCTGCGTATCGATAAAGTTTCGAAACTTCTTTCGCATTTGCATATGATAATACAGTTAGGGAGTTCCAGAAGAATCTTTGCTGCCGTAGGTCCTTTCAAAATACATATCTAAAAATGACAAAATAAATGATACTTCTACAATTTACCGTAACAACATAATTTTCTTCAACGTTTAATTAAATGAAAACCAGCTGACCAATATCCATTAGCTTTTTTTTTTATCAATATTCCAATTCCGTTGCAAGTCCTCTTCGAACGGCGAACCTAATTTCATCAAGCTAATTAACGAAACCCTATTATCTGAATTTAATGAAACTTTCCCGCCCATTTTTACGTGCCCGGAAACTTCATGGTCTCGTCTGCTGTAATGTAATGAAAACGATCCTACATGCGACCCACATGCAAATTGCATTTCGAGTGCGGAATTCGCATTAACTCAACGTCTGTTGCAGTCCTGTATTCTGTTCTTATTATTCCTGCATTAATTTGCGGTTGGTTGTGTACCTGGCATGCATATGTTTATCGAAGTGACATTTCATATACCTAGTGAACGTAATTAATGCGAAATGGACCTATCAAAAAATTTAAATAAATACGGATTGGGATTGTTTCAGTATCAAGGCCTCACTAATAACCTCTGGGCTGTTTCTGTATGCGAGATAGTCGTTTAATTTCTGTGGTATTACTAATGGGCAGAAGGATTATATGTTAGATTATATGTTCCTTTGCCTATAGATTAGCTGCTTTTACCCGACTATTTTTTACGACGCCGCTGACCGACTCGGTACCCTTGCACTTTGCAAGCACTTCGCTAACCGATGACCTTGGAAAATCTAATTCTCCCGCTTGTTACACATTATTAGGTATTACACATGGTAAGAAGCAGGTAACGTTAGTATCTTGTTATTGCATTCGAAACTCTTAATGCAACTGTGATTTAATATGTTACATTATTAACGTTTCCGAGATAATTACATTATTATTCGCGCACTAGACTGAGCATTAACTGTTAACGCTTTCAAATTGTAGAAAATGCATCCGCATTGTTGGATGATTAAAATTACAAATTTTTGCATTACTTATTACACATGATGGCAATAACATTAAAGAAAACTAAATCTAGCCAGTACACACTTGAATAGACTGACTAAAATATACTGATGAAAGAAGAGACTTTATACTGGGCGACTGTTAATGAACCCGACAAAATGAAACCAACCACGATGACGAAGAAGCGATGACCGAGACTATGAGAAAAATGTTAGAAAAAAATTATTGCTACTTTGGTTTTCGAGAAATAAATAATTGATCAGAGATTAGCCCCAAAACGACGATGCGCCCCTGGTTAAAATATAGAGGAGCAGATGGACGAAATAAATACCCTCATAAAAGTGTTTCATAGTTTTTTTTGGTAGATACGGCGGCGTGGCATCGTGAAGTTGACTTTCCAACGGAATTTCACGTCCTTTCCGTTTTTAGGTCAACGTCCGACGCCGTGAAATACGAACTCGAAATCATGCAAATTACCCGAAGTAGATCATTCCACACAAAGGATCACAACGGCCACACTTTGCATTCCATGATACTACCGCACCGGGTGGAAACCCATCTCATTCGGGATTTATTTTGAGTGAATTGTTGTCTGCTTCTAGTGGTCATTTAAGCTAAATGTTCAGACCTTTCTATTGGTAACACTGCACTGCACTTTCTGTTACAAGTAAAATGCTCAGTGAAATTTTCTTTGAGCATCTACCGCACTAGATTTGTTGCTCTTGTAACAATCGCTGAATTTTTATAAGAATGGGCAGCACCCTACAATGAATTTGAGGACCCTGATTCAACTTTGGTGTTTACCAAAAAACTTCCTCAATAATAATAATAAAAAACAAGTTTTCAGCGTAGAAGCAGTGGATAACCTAAGAAAATTAGAAATTCGAAAGTCTTTAATATAATTTCAAGCAGTTGAGTTCAATTAAAATTGAATTCCCGGGAGACTTTTGATTGAAGTTCAATTAAACTACAGATCCAAAGATTTTAGCTTAATATCAATGACATCAAGCATTTGACAAGCTCAGAAGCTTGGCTGAGCTCAATTAAAATATACTTTCCAAAGGTTTTAGTCAGGTTGCAAGATCAGACGCAGTGGCGAAGCTGAGAAAATTGTTTGAAGTTCAATTAAACTGGAGATCCAAAGATTTTAGCTTAATATCAACGACATCAAGCAGTTGACAAGCTCAGAAGCTTCGCTGAGCTCAATTAAAATATAATTTCCGAAGGTTTTAGCCAGGTTTCAAGATCAGAAGCAGTGGAGAAGCTGAGAAAATCGATTGAAGTTCAATTAAACTGGAGATCCAAAGATTTTAGCTTAATATCAACGACATCAAGCAGTTGACAAGCTCAGAAGCTTCGCTGAGCTCGATTAAAATATAATTTCCAAAGGTTTTAGCCAGGTTTCAAGATCAGAAGCAGTGGAGAAGCTGAGAAAATTGATTGAAGTTCAATTAAACTGGAGATCCAAAGATTTTAACCCAATTTCAACGCCGTGAAGTAGTTGACAATCTCAGAAGCTTTGCTGAGCTCAATTAAAATTGAATTCCACAGGTTTTACCCAGATTTCAAGCCTAGAAGCAGAGGAGGAGCTGAGAAGATCGATTGAAGTTCAATTAAACTGGAGATCCAAAGATTTTAGCTTAATATCAACGACATGAAGCAGTTGACAAGCTCAGAAGCTTCGCTGAGCTCAATTAAAATATAATTTCCAAAGGTTTTAGCCAGGTTTCAAGCTTAGACTCAATGGAAAAGCTGAGAAGATTGATTGAAGTTCGATTAAACTGGAAGTCCGAAGATTTTAACCCAATTTCAACGCCGTGAAGTAGTTGACAATCTCAGAAGCTTTGCTGAGCTCAATTAAAATTGAATTCCACAGGTTTTACCCAGATTTCAAGCCTAGAAGCAGCGGAGGAGCTGAGAAGATCGATTGAAGTTCAATTAAACTGGAGATACAAAGATTTTAGCTTAATATCAACGACATGAAGCAGTTGACAAGCTCAGAAGCTTCGCTGAGCTCAATTAAAATATAATTTCCAAAGGTTTTAGCCATATTTCAAGGTTAGACGCAATGGAAAAGCTGAGAAGATTGATGAAGTTCAATTAAACTGGAAGTCCGAAGATTTTAGCCAAATTTCAACGCCGTGAAGTAGTTGACAATCTCAGAAGCTTTACTGAGCTCAATTAAAATTGATTTCCACAGGTTTTATCCAGATTTGAAGCCTAGAAGCAGCGGGGGAGCTGGGAAGATCGATTGAAGTTCAGTTAAACTGGAGATACAAAGATTTGAGTCCGTTTGACGGTCGTGAAGAAATAAAGTTTCAAGCTCAGAAACAGTGGAGAATTTTCAAAAAGTTAGTTGAGTTTAACGAAACTCAAATATCAAATGTCTCAGCTCAATTTCAAGATTGCAAAGGAGTCCACAAGATCAGAAGTTTCACTGAGCTCATTTAAATTAAAATTAAGTTTTAAAAGGTCAGCTCAATTAAATTTAAGTTCCAAAAATTTTAGTCCACTTTCAGGGAGTTCGCAAGCTTCACCGAGTTCAATTAATTTTGAATTCTGAAGATGTGAGCCAGTTTCAGGCTTAAAAACTGAAAATCCGTGGGATTCAGCTCAGTTCAAGGCCTTGAAGAAGTTGACACGCTCGGAAGCTTCACCGAGCCCGATTAAATTTAGATTCTAAAGTTTTTAGCCAAATTTCAAACTTAGAAGCAACGCAGCGGCGAATTCAATAAGAATCAAATTCAAAAGAGTTTAGCTCAATTTCGAGAGTGCAAAGCAATCGATAAGCTCAGGAGCTACGATGAGCTCCAAAGGTTTTTACAAAGTTTCAAGCTTAGAAGCTGTGGAGAAGCATCGTAAAACGTTTATGTCATACGTACGCTTTGAATTTGGCCTTTTAGTCTGAACGTACCTACTTTTTTGGGTAAATTTGTAATTAATTGATTACAAACTGTTCTACAGAATTTTTTATACATTTTCTAGTAATCTGTGATGCATTTACGCAATTTGATCAATAATACTAGCGGCGTTTAAAACAACTCTATCCTGATAGTTTTATTGTCTCCGTGCGATAACGAGACGAAAGATTTTATTATCAGCTGCCTGTCGGGCCGTGCATTGACCCGTGCGATCACCAGATTTAAACCCTAGCGATTTTTTTTGTGGATGAATTAGCTGGTACATTCCTCTCTAGTAAATCATCCCCAATAATTAATTACGAATTTGTTACCCTTTATTTCATACGCAATTCCAGTTATTTTAGAAATTACTAGTAATTGCGTCGCGTAAAAGGCTTCCGTTCCCAGCTGTTAAACGTGCAATAAAACGAAATCGAGGTATTTGTGGAAGTTGCATTGTGTGCAGGCAAGAAATCAATAAAATAATAATCATTAAATTAAACTGTTCGAAATAATTTTTTTAGCCATTTTTCCTATACTTTCGGATATCGCTTCTGATCGTGGTTTCGTTTTGTCGGGTTAATTGACGACAGCCACCCTTTATTGCAGGATATTACAGATTCGAAACTTAGACACTAGAGAGTTTGTCGCAAAACGATTGAAAATATTGATCTAGTTTCATGAGAACTTGGCAAAGCACATAAATCACCGGAATAATAAGTCACATCCGGAAAACTAGAGCACGCGAAGTGATTTTAATAACTTAGAAAGCATTTCCGGTCAGTTATTTAAACTCAATTTTGATGGTTCGATTTACTTCGTCGTACGTTTTAAGGTGCAACGAAACTTGTTGATACGATCTTAAAATAAACACACAATTAATAGAGTAGTAATTAAAGCTAGCTCGTTAAAAGCACACATGTTTTTTTTTTTTTTTAATGGAAGATCCAGTAATTTGAGGATGCTCATTAGATCGCACTATTTATATTAATATAACACACTTGTTCGCTGGTTTCAGTCTACTTAATTGCGAAAGAATGTAACTGGTTCAGAGAAACAAGTTAAAGAAGAGCCAAACCGAAGAAAATGAACACGTACGAGGTTTAATTATTGGGATCGTATTTAAATCTGTATAATTGTATATAATCTCTACATCATTTTCATGTGCAAATTATAATAAATGCAAACTATGAGAAAGGTGCAGGTTTGGCAAATAGCATCACGGATTTCGAAACAACCAGTATTCTGTATTAAGTTTATCCCCTTGACGATTGAAGTCTTTTCTTTTCCTCGTATCATCCATCAGGATTCAGGATAAATCTTGCATTTATAAAGTCGATAGGCGAGTCCCAGGAAAATAAATTATCTCAACGTTACAGACCTGTCTGTTTTATTAACTTAATGGTGATTCTCTAGCTGACTCACCATGTCACGTCGAACGTATGATATTTGATGTTGCTCCTCAGGTATATTCAAGCACGTACAATCTGATCTGATCAATAATCGCACGTCGGTTTCACCGATTAGAAGGTTGTCTCACAGCGCAGTGAATATGTGGTGCGAAATTAACATGCCAATGCAGAAACGGTTATACGTTTTAATTTTTAATAACTGTGTAATTATTACAACCCATCGAAGAGATTAACTATTAACTAAAGTTGAAAGTCAAGAAGCCCCCAGTTCTATCTAAATTATTTACCAAGAGATTCACATTTCTATAACAATATATGTACCTTGCCGTAAATCCATGAATGCATGTCTTCAGGGCTTTAGTGGACCTAAAGTAAAAGCTTATTTACTTTTCGAGTGAATAAACTCGCAGGCAGGTTCCTTTCTAGGCCCGGAAGAGATATTGGGGAAAATGTTATTTGGACAACGTTCCATACAATCCGCATTTCATGCGGCATCGAACTCATGTATGCCCATATCTCTCGAAGCAGACGATATCCGGCGAAATAAACTCATTTTTGAACTTTGCAAGAACGAATTGGCTATTCGCAGATGCTTAATACGACATAAAATATTCTATCACAGCTTCATAGTCAACGCGGAACCTGAAAATTGTTGTTCCATATTCATCATCGTATGACGCGTTTCAGTTTTTCTTTTTAACACAGCTTATAAATATGAGCAACGTTAAATTGGGTGAACGTATCGATTGACACTATAAGTTAATGAACGCGAAGAAATTATATTGCGCAAGGTGAAGTGATGATAAACATTAGTTAGGTGTAGAAAGAAACCGTAAGGAACTGAACAAATTATTAATTTGATTTAAACAAACTTTCCCTTAAAAATAATAAGCGTGAGAAATTCTCTGCGAACATGCAAAGGACCCAAAAGCGTTCACAAATTTCATTAAATTGAAACAAGAAACAAAATAAAAAGGTTATGCCCTGAATCTAAAAGAGTTTCATGTTTATGGACGAACATGTACGTTATTGAAAAATTTCTCAATAACGAATATATCATAAGTTTCAAGAAACTGCAGTAATTTTCGTAGCTGCTGCGCTGTAATTATCTCGCAAACGTCCAATTCATATAAAGTTTTAATGAACCGCCACCAATTTGGCAAGAACTTCGCCAAGAACTTTTACGTTCACGAATTTAATTGCCGCTTGCTCGTGTATTTGAGGTCGAATACAAAATGTTGTTGTTCACTTATTAATCGAGGTTTACTCTTTTTTTGCAGACGTAACGATAGAGTACGTTAGGGGCCTACCTCAAGTGACAGTTCCTCTGCCGAGCAGAAGAGAGAAGTGTAGGTTCACTCTTCGGCCGATTTCGAACACCGTAGGGGACTTCATAGACATGTTGAAGAACGAAGACAAGGGAATAGATAGGGTTGTTATACAGACCTCCGACGACGGGATTAGGATAGCGTCTTCCACCACTATTGAAACCTTACTAGAAGATAATTTTAAATTAGATATTAACGGCGTCGTGTACACCGTTTGTAGTCCTAAGCCTGTAAAAATTACCACAGAAGAAATACAAAGGTGAGTACCTATCTTTTCAGTTTTTTTTGTTGTCACCCGGTATATCGAAAGAATGCAAATCAATCTTTAATAAGAACACACAGATAATCTATGTAAAGTCGTTATTACGGTCGCAATTTATGGCTTTGCAAAATGATAATCAGTGTAAATAACACCACGGTAATTAATGTTATTTACGTACACGCAATATGTATAATTAAAACATGTCTGTGCAGGTAACTGCATCATTCCATTATGTTATTATAAAAGTGCAGGTATTCCGGCGAACTGAAGCAAACCTCCTAATAATAATAATTGAACTTCCTCATCAAGGATAGCTTCCTCGGGTATAATTAATGTCGGTTCTTTCTTTGGAATGTTAACAAGTAAAAGTCCAAACTACTTAAGTAATAACTATTATTCAAAAAATGTGAAGTAGTAATTGATTTTCCCCCCATTCGATGTTCAAATATTGTTTAAGACCTCACGAGAATAAATTCTCTGCGGCGCTTAAAAGATCAGCAGGAAAACGCAGAGAATAATAGTAGATGTCATAATATAAAGGCACCTGATAAATTGCGAAAAGGAAATTCCACATTTCTCATTTCACAAACAATGTACACTCATGAATAACAACATATCATCGAACACTTTACTTTATTTTTTCGTAATACTGTCAACGGCAAACCATACGAATTAATTATAATAAGTTGAATGTGAAACATTCCTTTAATTTATATGTCACCACTCTTTGAGTTTGCTTAACAATTATGTACTTCAGAATTGTAGTTCAATAGAATTTCCCTAACAAATGTCAAACCGATTGCACGTCATTCCACTTGGTGCAATACTTTTTACGCACCCTGTATACATAAATTATGATAAACTACCAGTCTAGTGACTCTTCAATTATGGGATACATTCTTAATGTTGGGTTTACGACTTACGTTTAGATATTATGACGTAACTGACGTATCTAACTGATCTATATCTACGAGGGGAGTATAAATTCGACCTGTACTTTTTAAATTTCTAATTGATAACAATGAACAATATGCAAATTTACTTCGTAATAATCAAGACACTTATATAGTTGATGAATACCAAAGACTTTGTTTTGCTTCCATGAATATTGACAATTGTATCAAACACGTTTGTCGGCGATGTAGCTAGTTCTAGTTGCACCGCGAATTTGTGTGCTGAGGTTGAGAAACCTGGAACGAATTATTACCGTTGATAAATCTTGGGTGCACAATTAAATCCCAGAAAGCAAACAGGGTGGCACCCCCGCCAAGGAAATTCAAAGCTGTACCGTCAGCAAGCGACGTGATGGTTACAGTATTTTAGGTTATTCACGGTCCAATTTAAACAGATGTCTTAATTGACCGAAAGACTATAAATTCAGAGTTTAGGCCTCTTGGGACGCAAGAAATTTAGGTCGAATGAGTAGGTAATAGAAGCGGTGCAAAATTGGCTTTACAGACAACCAAAAGAATTTTTCTCTGTCGGTACTTGCAAGTTGCCTGATCGTTGGGATAAGTTTATATCGTTGTTATCGCTGTATAAAATCAATTCAAATCAATGGCAATACATAAATTATCAAATTCTTATTGCTAATGTCTTGACCACCCCTTACTCGTACCTAAAAGAATGGTAAGCATTTTCTCTCGTGCAGACATTCTTTTTAAATTCAACGTAATCCATGCCATTAAAAGTGAACTTTTAAGTGCAAAGTTAAATAAGGCACTCCGGACGAAGAGACAGCATGTCATCTATATTGCTGGAAACGTTTAATTTAATAATCCGCTTTAACTGCCGCCCTTCACCGTTCTGTTTTAATTTAATTTTTTTTTTTTTGACGTACAGACCGTGTCTTCGCTTTATTTTTCTTTCCTAGTTCCCTTTTAAATGTAGGTACCTATTAGTACGAGTATTCGTCGGATAAATTTTTAATATCCAGCCGCAGAGGACTCGCAATTATTCCCTGTTCCGGGAATTCGAATGATGCTCTGCATTATCGGGGGTATGCTGTAATGTCTGGAATATTCTCACATCATCGACATCGTCATGTTTATTGATTGGAAATTCCTGAATCAAATTAATTTTGACTCCCTAGAGCCAGAATGTGTAGGTATTCATGCAGGGTGAATGACAATTGTCCCGACGCATAAGAGAATCGATGTCACAGATTCGGAAAAAATGTTAAAAAAATTCTTTTGAAGACTTTATAATTAATTAAAAAATTACCCCTACATCAAGCTTCGACACTGCGTACGAAATACGACGCCCTCTTTATACGGAAAATTACGTTCTTTCTTTTAAGAATGACATTGACTTGAAAAATAAAGAGAAAATTTATATAAATAAATATATTAAGATTAAGTAAACAATTATAAATTGATTTATGACAATTTTACGTTCATACAACACTCTAGTCAAATAACTAGAGATCATAAACTTAGACAAATGTGAAATTTAAACGCAATTTGAAATTACTGTAGAACAATATACGAGACAACAAACTCAAAATAAATTCAAAATAATTTTAGAACGAGAAAAACAGCATCTCATAATTAAAATAAGCAATGTTAGTTCACAAACATAGCCGAAATAATAAAAAATCAATAATAAAAATTCTTACCAAACCATAGCACTAGATACAGAGACAAACGGACTTTTGGAGAACAGCAACACCCACTATGACATTCTACAAATGCCTTCGGGCTCTGGAGATGGACGCGAACAAACTGCTACAGTTGTCTGATTTTGTGTTTGCCACGCTACCTTTTTATTTAGTTTTTCTAAGATCAATTCCGATTACGTAGCCTTCCTTAAGTGTGTGATTTAGCACGACGTCAGCTATCAATGTCACTGCAGTTGCAGGTGCATTGTCTTAGAATTTACAATGTCAATCGTGTCTAATCTAGCGCAAGGTTCTTGATAAACGAGCCGCCGATTCTTACAGTAACAAATTCGCAAATAATTGTTTGTTAATTCTTGCGGATTATTTAATAGAGCTAGTTACAGTTTTTAATCAAATTTCGTACGCGAATGTATGTAACAGATTACGGAATCATATTTAAAAGACTCTATGGAACAGTTGATGATTAATTAAGAATTTAATTCAAAGTGAATAGAATGCGTACGGTAGACCGAGGAACGATTTACAACCAGTGCACCAAAAACACAGGATATGAAGTTGGAAACGCGTCTTGAATTTGTTAAACTTTTAATAGATTTGTGTTAATAATAATTAGTCGCACACAAAACGAAGTTATAATAATTAACAGATTATGAAGATATTACTGATTTAAAAAGTTTTAAATTCTGTTTGTCAAAAGTACACGTTTCTTATTATTATTATTATTATTATTTTCGACCAAAGATCTCATCGAGATATGGGTATCGTCATTTAGGCCCAGTTGTACAATGCCAGTTTAAAGTTAAGCTGAGGCTTAAACCAAAGCAACGATTATTTCAACAATTTTATTGTTGTTAAGGATTGAAGCTTTGGCTTAACTTTAAACTGGCATTGTACAACTGGGCCTTAATCGTATATTTAAATAAATTCCTTAAAATCGTAAAAACAGCGATCCAATAAAAACAGTTACGATACACGAGGTGTCATCAACATATTGGCACAATGATACGGATGGAAGCATTTGTTCTAAGTCGTTGACATAGGTCAGAAATAACAGTGGTCCGAGGATAGATACCTGAGGCACTCCTTTACTAATTATTATCCGAGGAATTGACTAAGAAATTAGTGTCGAAATCACCAGAAACTATTATATTTTTTGAAATTTTTGAGATATAATCCAGCAGGTCCAATAATTTGGTGCAAAACACATTAAGGTTACCATCAGGAGATCGATAAAGACAAATAATAATAATGAAGATGTTGTATTTAATTTTACAGCAGGAGAATTCAACGTCTTTATCTGCGCAGACAATATCGGAATTAAGAGGCTGACAGAATGGAGATAGCTTATCAGAAGCAAACATTGCTGTACCACCGCCCCTTAGAGTTTGTCGAGAACTGCAATTAATTAACGTGTAGCCCGATATATGTATGGCTGATATGGCATCCTTTGGGAGCCATGTTTCACTGAAGCAACAGATATCAGGTTGATGTAGCCCGTACAAGAAAACCTCAAGCTCAGAAATTTTATTGTTGATGCTACGAATATTATGATGGAGAGAAGGCGTAGGTGATTACTGTTGCTTTTTTTTGACATAAAAAAGTTGCTTATCGGAAGACAAATCAGGATGTGACATATCATATACATATAGTATTTACAATTTTGGACAAAGTTTTATGTTTATTAAAGGACACATAACCATATTTGTTTATGAAGCAACAGTTTAAATTTAGGATAGCATTTGTTTCTTAAATCATTATAATAACATAATCATGTCTTGCATAATCTTTGGATAGACATTCCAAATTCTCAATCACATCAGCAAATCGCAGAGTTTGCGTAAAATTTGATCATTTTTTCTGCCCGTTTGATCTGCTGAAACCAGAATTTTATTTTTTGAATTTCTTCCAGTATTGGGATTAATGTTAAAGGCAGAGTTATGGTTGGGCAGAAGAGAATCAACATTAGTTACCTGAGATGCATAGTCATCAGAAGAAAAGGAATGCTCATTATTCAGAATATTGTTATTAATAATTAATAAAAATAATAAAAACTGGTCGTAAGATGGCGCTAGGTGTTCTAAGTCATAATCGCAATTTCTCCAAGTTAACTGAAGACAAATTTTCTAACAAAGAATTTGTCATTCTGTCAGACACAAAACATGGAATTTAGCGATTAAAAACAAAGATTTTAAATTCTTGAAGCTAAGAAATTTATATACGTACCTATGAAATGAAAAACAAGCGAAAACCACAAGGTGTATCTATACCGTGAATATATCTTATTCTGAAACATGCAAAACACACATATCCGTTTGTTGCTAGAGTAACGTAATAATTAAATGACAGCAATGTATTAAAGCGTGTATTTTATTTTGAAACATAGGTTGTCAAAACAATTATTAACTTTAGCTTGTTTAAATTTTGAAAGAATGAGCAGGAGAAAGATATTTAGAATTGCTTGAGCGCACAGAGTTCTGCTGGCCCTCAACGCCTTAAATTAAATATTGATGGTGAGGTTTGGTACCAGCATGATGGTGCGCCGGCACACAATTCTCAGATAGTCCGAACCTTTCTAAACCAAATCTTTGGTTGGATAGGACGTCGAGGAGCAGTAGATTCATCCGCAAGGTCACCCGACCTGTCTCCAAACGATTTCTTTCTTTGGGCATGTATCAAAAATAAGTTTTAAATGGAGAACCTATAAACAATATCGTTTAAAAAATACTTAATGTACTTAATTAATTTTTTTAAATTTTGTTCCGTTACTTTATTTCTCCTATGGACAAGTTCGCGTTTACGCTCGGAGTACGCTCTGATCAAAAGTGTGAGGGAGAGCGACTGCGTTTCACTGCATGTAAGGTAAGAGTGAGAAAAAGAACTCCGATTGATCCGAGCGTAAACGCGAACTCACTCTATGTTTCAAAATAAAATACACGATTTAATACATTGCTGTCATTTAATAATTACGTTACTCTAGCAACAAACGTATGTGTACCTGTAAAATTTCTAACACTTTAGCTATTGGTCGTAAGATGGCGCTAGTTGTAATAGCAATTTTTCTAAGCTGACTGAAAATAAATTTTCTAACAAAGAATTTGTCATTTTGTCAGACACAAAACATGAAATCTAGCGATTAATCCCTTTGGGAAGTAAGTCCCACTAAGATACCTTCCTATGTTTAATCATTGTTATTAATCATCCGTGCTGACAGATGCGCCACAGTAAATCTTAATTTCGTCAAAACATTGCGTAGTTACATCTCTGGTCGTAGGCCGAGATTGACTAGCAGATAGAACGCTTTCATCTTTAAAGGAATCTACGAACGATGTTAGTTCGCCGCAGATTTTTGATTTTTGTTGAAAAAGCAGTTCATTTCTTGTGTGGAAATAAATTTTATTCACAGTACAATTTAAATTAAAATGAAAAAAAAATACTAGGTGTTATGTTCAAAGTCGGAAAATTGAAAGAGAATTTTCCAGTTTGACAAAACTTTTATTATTGTGTTTTTCTGTAACTCCAGTAACGAGCGCTTGTTTTTAATACATCTCGCATACATAACATTCCTCCACCCGCATTTTTTTAGGTATGTAACATATGTAACATAAGGTAACTAGAACGAACTTAAGTGCACAAGCAAATCGAATGTATAGTATAATTTTCGGCAAGATATTTGGGTCGACGCCGATCACGTTGTGGTCTGCTTGGAAAAACTGAAGTGGAGGACGAAGGTACATCTTCAGTTGGTCTGCTTGTCGATGGCACATCTTTAGTTGGTCTGCTTGGAAAAACTGAAGTGGAGCACATCTTCAGTTGCACTCTCCTCTTGACTTCGAATGTTGTCTTCTTCTTCATTCTCACGTTCTTCTACAGCAGGAGTATTAATTTCTACTCTTTCATTCTCACGTTCTTCTACTGCAGGAGTATTAGTTTCTACTCTTTTATTAATTGCTTGTGACAATTCATCTATATAAGAATCGTCATATTTTGCAGAATCTTGTAAGGTGTTTACAACTTTACCATGAACAGGTTCAACTTGCCTTGAAATGAATTGATCAATACTCCGGCTATGCATTTTTCCTTCACTGTCGCGAACAGTCTATATTTTCCTACCCTGATTAGCCACGATTATTCCAGGAGACCATTTTGGTTTAGATTGACGGTAATCTCGGAAGTATACGAAGTCATTTAAATTGAAGTGAACAGGATAGCAACGCCTTCAATGTCCGCTAATAGGTTCTCCATTAGTCTTTGGAATATACCTGGGGCTGCTGAAATACCAAATGGCATTCTATGTACATTGAAAAGACCCTTAATTGTGTTGATGGTCAATAATTGTGCCGAGTCATCATCCACCGGCAATTGAGTAAAACCTTGATCTAAGTCTAATTTGGAAAAAATTAATCCACCAGAAAGTTTCACAAAAGAATCATCTAATGTTGGCAACGGATATTTATCAGGATTTAGTACTTTGTTTAATGTTGCTTTATAGTCACTTCTTGGGAACTACAACTACAGGTATGGCCCATCTAGAAAAACGTACTGGTTTTAAAACTCCAGCTTCTTGTAAACGCTGAATTTCCTCAATAATACGAACTTGCAAAGCATATGGAACAGATTGACTTCTCAAATATATTGGATTAACGTTCCGATCAATATCCAGACTGACAAAGGGACAGTTGTACTTACCTAATACACCGTCTTCAGTTTGTAATGCTGGATGTTCAAAGTTGGGTGAATATTTAACGGGCGTGTGCATCAATGATTGAATTCCATGTTGCCCCTGCACCGAAATACCTAGTGCTGCAAACCAGTTCCCACCTAGCAGGTTATGATTTTTGCATCCTTCTACCACGATTAAGGGTAAAGTAGCAACTCGTCTTGATATTTGAGCAAAACATTCTTTCTGCCAACAATGTCCAGGTGTTTGTTATGAATGTCGCCTAAATCAATCCATTTGTTGGCATTAATTTATGGAAATTTAAGGAAGAAGGCCAATATTCTTCAAATGATTTCTTGTGCATAACAGTAATCGCTGCTCCGGAATCTACCTCCATGGGTATCAATCTTACCGTCTATCTCTACGGAAATCATAAAAGGCGGAATTAAATTAACTGACCTTCCACTTGTAATAGTATGTATTCCCATGTAATTTCTTGCTTCAATGTTAAACAAGTTTTGATCATATGTGGGAATACTGGTTCCTAATTGATAATATTCGGATGGCACTTGCGACGTACTTGAAGTTACCGTAGAATTCATTAAAATATTATAATTTCTGTTCGGGTTTTCCGCTGAATCTTCATTTCCATCATCAGAAATTGTCATATGGTTAGTACTCGTTGCTGTGTTTTGTCTATGTCCTTGCTTCACATTTTTATTCTGATTTTGTTGACTTTTCTTTTTGTTTAAGTTCTTTCTTGCTTGACAAATTTTCGCTACATGGCCCCATGAGTCACAATTTGTGCAATATAACGAATTTTTATCCATAGGACACTCTCGTGCCACATGATCGCCCGCACAACGAAAGCATTTAACTTGCGGTACCTGTGTTTTACTAGGATCAGTTTCAAATTGTCGGCTTTCCATTATCGGTGTCATATTAGAGGCTGTATGACCAGATCTAAATATTTGCGGAGTTCTAATTCCCGATGTATGTCATAGAATTTGGTGACATTTCCCGGACGTGTAATAAAGCTGTTTCAGCTCTGGAAGCTGTTTCTATAGCTTCTTGTAGTGTGAGATCTTGTCGTTGAAGAAGCCTTGTGCGAACGCCTCCATCACGCATGCCACATACCAGTTGATTGCGGATCATATTGTCTAAACTTGCTCCAAAACCGCAATCAGATGCATGACGACGTAGTTCTGCTACAAATTCACTCACTGATTGGTCTACTTTTTGATTACAGTGATGAAATCTGTAGTATGCTGCTACTTCATTTACTTGGGGTCGAAAATGTGCTGTGAGGTGTTTAATAATTTCATCATATTTTACTTCGTCCACTTGTCGTGGGTGTAAAACATTGCAAGATAAGTTGTATAGCGGGGTTCTCCACATGTTGTAAAGAAATGTGCACGTTTGAGATTCTCGTCTTCTATCATCATCATTGCCGTAAAATTGAAGTTCAAAAGCTTCAGCCAACGAGGCCATTCCGTGGGTCTCGTAATGTCGAAAGGGCGGATATACGATGTTGATGCAACAACCACTGGTTTGTTCTGCGAGTTGTTGGCCATTCTGATCCTCGTCGCCAAAATGTTATGTTCAAAGTCGGGAAAATGAAAGAGAATTATCCAGTTCGACAAAACTTTTATTATTGTGTTTTTTTTGTAACTCCAGTAACGAGCGCTTGTTTCTAATACATCTCGCGTACATAACACTAGGAATTCTTAAAACGGAGATTGATTTTCGTTTTAGTAATTTATTTGTTTACTTGTCAAAGCAGGTGTGAAAAGTGGGGCCGTTGTGATCCTTTGAATGGAGTGATCTGCTTCAGTTGAACTAAAAACGAAGTTGACGTGAAATTCCGTTTAAAGACCAAGTTCACGATCGATGCTACGCCGCTGTGCTTACCATAAAACTTTTATGAGGGCTTTTATTTCGTTCATCTGCTCCTCTAGTTTTTAACCAGAGGCGCACCGTCGTTTTGGGGCTAATTTTTGATTAATTACTTCTCGAAAACTAAAGTAGAAAGAATTTTTTAAATATTTTTCCCATACTCTCCTCTCGGACATCGCGTTTTTTTTTGTCGGAACAATTGTCAGTCACCCCGTATAATGTGAAAGACTATCCGGTAGTAACGAAAAATAAAGTCTTTCTTAACAAAATGTCGACTGAACATAAATTCATTTTTCTTTAGTAATGCGACGCTCCAAAAACAAACAAAAAGGAAGTAGGCTTTTAAAAGACGTGATTTAGCATAATGTGTACGAATGGGACTTCTTTGTCGTGTTTGCACTTATCTCGCTAAAAAATTTATGACGTTTTTTCTCTTTTCGGATTTTGTACACTTTTACAAAACATTAACTTAACTTATTTACTTAAAAAAATAAATCGGTATTTATACAAAATGAAATCAGAAAGTGCAAACTTTCCACTTTTTATTTTCATTCGTCCTTTTGTTGCAGGTTAGGTGATATAAAAAATTTAGTTAGCCAACTTTACGAAGTACTTAACGTTAAGGAACATCAAGTACTTAAAGAAAGGGTATTACATACGGAATTAGAAACGTTACAACAAGAATTGCTGCCCTTAGAAGAGGTAAGTGTTGTAATTTTCGAGACTTGATTTCGAACAAATTATACCTTGTACCTGTACAGTAGACACGAAACTCGTATTTTCTGTTGTTACCGGAGTTTATTTTTACGTTCCATAAATTTTTACAATTCTAACTAACGAATTGGATGTTTGCGTGAATCCCCTGAAAGTTCCTCCCTGTCAAACAGATACATCTACGTCCACGATCGCGAATTTCAGGGAGGGTTCATGTTGTTTGCATTCGCGAGGCGCACTTTGAGTTATAGCGGAAAGGATTCGTTTTAACGGGACGGAAACGGAAACCGACGTAATTGAACTGTAATTTCTAAGTTTCACACTGCGACCTCCTCCTACCTGGAAAACTGAGATTTCATATTTCCCCCATTCAAACAACTAATGAAGTAATAAATCACGACAATCTCGCAGAAGAAAATTGCTCATAATGTACTTTAGGAGATTACAAGCGAAGGAAAACTATAGGAGAAACTTTTATGGACTCTATACTCCATATTTTTCTAAATAATAACCGTAATTTAAAATTTAATTATACCCTGCGTGACAGAGAAATTAAATTCGGATGGGCCTAATAATGCTGCTGCTAGCGCCTGGTATAGTCACGACAGGCAACCACACATACACATTTGTTAATGTTAATTCTCCATAAGAGAGAAGCCGACAGTTATAATACAGTATACAGTATATTGGAATAAACCTAATAAAGAAAAAAAAACTGCAACAACAGAGTGTGGCCAAATGCCCACTTTTCTTTAATGAATTTTTAGAGTCAAAGTAAATTATTTGAATGATTGATAGATCTATTCGATCCATGTCAAAATCTCTGTGTACACCATCGGGGTTAAAATGCAGTTCGCGTTGCAGCTCAAATGCGCTCCAAAAACGAGACTTGGATAAATTTGTTTCACGAAAGTAAATTAATCTTCGCTTTAGTCTAAGACGAGAATAAATCTTGGTTCGCGTGAAGTTCATAGAAAACCCATCAAGTTGTTTTTCTTTAGCGATTTTAATCATCGTCTTCTGTTTAAAGATACTCAATGAATATTTGATGTGTAATTCAATTTGTAGTCCTTGGATTATTTATAAATTAAGCTAATTTTCTGTATATTTCCGCAGACGAAAGGCCAATTGGAAGTAGTCGCTCAACGGAAAAGCAATTGGCTTGCATGGGCAGGTTTAGGATTAATGTCCGTCCAATTTGGAATATTGGCGAGATTAACGTGGTGGGAATATTCCTGGGATATCATGGAGCCCGTCACGTATTTCGTCACGTACGGAACTGCCATGGCGTGTTACGCTTACTTCGTTCTTACTAAACAAGTACGTGCTTTAATTACTTATTTATTTGATGTCGCATGTACTGCTTGCCAAGAGTAATCCACCGAAAAACAATCAAACTGTGCGAAACTGGACCTTATTGAAATACAGGGTGTTTCACTTAAGACGGTTTCTTTCGTACCTCTCTAGTTACTCATTTTATTAAAGAAAAAAACGTTTCAAACTATATTATGTGGGGGATGATAATATGGTGAAACTTTCATTTGAAAATCTTTTTATAAAATAAGTAACTAGAGAGGTATGAAAGAAACCGTCTTAAGTTAAACGTCCTGTATATCAAAAGACCACAGCTTTTGGCATTCATTGTACATTACGATCCTTTCAGGAATACGTATTAACGGACGTCAAAGACAGGGAGCACTTGCTGACGGTTCACAAGAAAGCGAAGAAGTTAGGTTTCGACGTCAACAAATACAATCTAATCAAGGAGCAAATTCGCAGGCTGGAGAAGGACTTGAAAAAATTAAAAGACCCCAAAAGACTTCACCTACCTCCGGAACGCACATCGACTGCAACGCAATCCCCCCCGACGACTGATGGTTTAGCTGCCAAAAACGCCAAAGACACGAAGCAGGTGTTGTAATACTGAGATTTATTTTTTAATTATTTATTTATTGTGTGTATTTATGAATCCAGGAAGCAGAACGCGTTTTTGATTATTCACTTTTTGAATTCTGCTCAAGTAATTGCGACCACAATTTTTATACAATTGAAATTAAGGGTGCAATGCAAATTTAATTATATCAGGTGAATAATTAAAGTTTGTAATTCGACCAAGTTACGTAGTTGTATTTAGAAATGTTTTTAGCTTGTCATGTCATAATTAATTCGTTTTAAATAATCCACAATTCAAAAACTGAATAATTAAGGGCGAAATCAAAATGATTATTGATAGGCACCGATTAGGTTTCAAATCGTTGATTTTATTATCAGGGATATTTAGTAAGTACCACGAGACACATACTTAAATGTAGAACCATCTGTATTCAGCTTCACAATTCACTCTATTTACTATTAGGCGTTTAGAAATTTGCACTCTAATCCGTCCTTGCTGCTTTTACTTTTTATTTTTGTGCACGTAATTGTTTTCGTTAATTTTATTTCAAAGATAAATTGATGGTAGGTATTATTAGATATTCGTTGCTCGATTTAGGATCTTGTGCTTTGTATTAGAGCTGGCAACGGTTAACCGATTTTGGATATTTTGGATATTCGGGGTGTACAGCATGTCACTCATGCAAATAGAGTTGCATAACTTGAATGTGAATTTAAGTGGAAAATTTTTTTACATGCAACTCTATTTGCATGAATAACATGCTGTGCCTAAAATCGGTTAATCGTTGCCAGCTCTACTTTGTATAATTTGTAAGAAAAAAAAAACTCATAATCAGACTTCGGTGTTTTTAGGACACTTCAGAGCCGGACTTGTTTTATCTCGTTATCTTGTTTTCCGATAATATTCCAGGCGGTTTTTTTTACATCCACAAAGAACATTGTTTGCGAATATAAAGCGCCCGCCGACCTGTCAATAACTCGTAAATCGATCAAGATGACATCATGACAGAGACCTATGAATAAGAATTGTAGTTAATTGTTTATACACGATATTTATCAGATTACTATACAATATGTATAGCTTTTTATCTAAATTAAAGAAGTGCAGGTAAACGTGTTAATTGATTTAGAAAATTAAACTTATTTTCTTATCATCATATGTATAAGATCAATTTAGTTAGTTAGCACTTTTCTCGAATTCTACATATATTATGGAATGCGTCATCTTCCCCGACATCAACGCAATGTCTTTGCCCGCCGCCGCCGTATCATAAATATCATAAACTATGTGGCTCGCGGCGACGTTGACATCACTAGCGGGCGGGTTCTTAATGTAATATTAAATTATTTTCGTAATACTTGAATGTTATTTCATTATAACTGCATTGTTTCCATGGTTGTTATGCTATCCATAACGGCCGTGGCCGTTATAACTTAACAGCCACGGCCGTTATTAGTATTTGCTCTGTATCTCACACGTTGCTATAGTTACAACTAAATCACACTCATAATTCTGCCTACTTATCGAAGTTTATTATTATGAATGTTTTTGCCAAAATAAAGATTTAGTATTACGAAAACTATAAAACAACATACGGTCAATATGCATATAACGAACTCGTTCGTTATATCAAGCATATCGGCCTAATACCGTTATAACATACGTCACGAAGTACAACAATTGAAATCGGGAAATATTATAAAATACTTCGCGTTTTGTAAACATGTGCGCATGAGATAAAACAAGTCCGGCTCTAAGATGTCCTAAAAACGCCGGAGTCTGCTCATACAGAGTTGTGTTCATAAACTATTTCTTCGAGTGCATTCTGGGTGTGTAATCGCATCTTTCTCACTCACAATTTTTCACCTATTTTGCGTCTCGCTCATCAGTTTTAAGAAGTCTACATGATTTCCATGACAACGAGCGAACTTTTCACGTCCCACTTTTAGGGCTCCACTGGAGTAAAATAAAATTACTGGTCGGATGTGAAATTGGTTGCTTATACATCCCTGCACATAAAAATCTACGAAACTCATGACGACTGTCAATTAAATCGGACTTGGGGTACGTCACGCCCCTTAGGGTCATAAAGTACAATTTATTTTAACCCGAAATGAAATATATGTTGCTATACGAGTTTGGTGTAGTTCTTATTCGTGATTTAATATCGAGAAATAGTATTTTTAATGTACTTACTGACGTTCGCGACTTTGTTCGCTTTAGTTGACTTATTTGTTTCTATTATTTTATTTATTTACATTTTCTCAAATAAATTAAAATTCCTTATTTCAAACTGTAGAAATATTAGAATTTCTTTTTAATTTTAAACAGAAAAAAATTGTTTTGTTTTAGGTTATTTTTTATTACTCTGTCCTTGACCGTAAAAGTCGAAACAACCTGCCTTCTTAATCCCTGTCTTGACTAATCAGAATAATCGGCCTAATTATTCCTAGATTTAATTGCGTATTTTGACTTACCGGGAAGAGATAAATAAATGTTCAGAAATGAGGGAGGGGCATTAAAAATTTCTTATTATATAATCATCTTCATGTGGTCGATTTGCGATAATCCGGTGTAGGATATTTGTATGAAAACAACCCGCCAATCGGCAAATCACTAGATTTTCCTTTTTGCTGAGTTGCTTGCCTTGCACAGGAGAATTAAATATTAAATTAAATAATAAATTCCAGACAGAAAAGAAATAAACTCATTAGAATATTATTAGTAAAATATTTCTAGTTGTTGTTTTCCTCGAAAGCGTTATAAAATGGTTACACGTTCGATTTTTGTGTAATAACATAATTAAAAATAACGTGCTTATGTCTTATTTCACTAAAAATTCTATAAATCCCTCTTTATAATACACTACTTCATTCTTCATTCATTTCAATTACATTTTAAGCCATGCGGCCGAGTTTACATCTGGCCGGTGAAACCCCTGCCCCTGTTGGGGCAATAAATCACCAACTAAAAGCAGTTTCAACAGTTCCATTTGTATTTTGTGTTGCCTACTTTAATTTCTTTCAAAGTCAATTTTAGCAAAAACCAGAACAATTTGGAAAAGCTGAAAAACTTTCCCAGCTTTATTCCAACACTATATATCTATAAAATGATACAAAGTTTAGAACGTTGGAGTTATTGGTTTGTTCTAAAATTCGATTTTCGTTGAGAAGGTTTTTAATTATGTAATTAATTAAAAAGGAATCGTTTCTTCGTAATGAGTTCAAGTTTTCCAATTACATTTAGCTACTCCTCGTGCATACAAGCTGAGACTTTAGCTTCAAAGTCAATAGGAAGACCGCAATTTGACATGGCCTTTACCATTGATTTGGTCATCGCTCCGGTATACCCTTAAGTAGGGTGTAGAAAATGTGTTTGTTGCTATGGAAACACACGCCTGATTTAGTTCTTTATGATTCTTATAGGAGAAACTAAATATACCGTGAGTTTTTTTTATCTCTGAACATTACATAAATACTCCTATGTTCAGTTACAAAAAAAATATGTCAAAGCATTGCAGGATATGGAAGCAATCTAACCGGCACCTAGCAATCTTCAACAAAATAAATGTACTGTCAGTATCAATTATGAAATGTCATGATTTATATTCCGAAATCTTAAGAAAATCTTTGTTGTAAGTATAAGATAATTGCTTAGCACATTGTTTAAAACGTGAGGGATAACATTTCCAACATTTATTATGGTGTTCTTGTTAACAAAATAAATCTTAAAATTACTTTACAGAAACTCGGTTTGTTTCATCATGGGTAGCTGGTATACCTTTGCAATGTATTGACTCGATTTTTCTAAAACTGAACATATTTAGGAATATTTACATTGTAGGTGCGTTCGACATTACGCTCGGGGCACGCTCTGAGCAGAAGTGTGAGGGAGAGCGAATGAGTTTCAGTATATGTAAGAGTGAGACAAAGGTCGAATGCACCCTTAATGTCCAGAGTTAAAAAAAAACTCACGGTATAAACTCATTTATGCGAGAGAGATCACAATATTACCCGAGAGTGACCCCAGAGTGTAATTTATGAACACAACCCAATATTCTGATAAAAATTACTCCACTTGTTTTGTTTCAGCAAAATTAGATGAAATGGTAACGTACTTATTTAAATATGAAAATATCTAATCGTACCTCCCACAAGCATACTTGGCATTTTTAAATTTTATTTATTTTTTTAAGTTAATCACGAGTAGATGAGTCAAAAATTGTGGACATCAAAAACAGATTATTTTCGTTTAATTTAATCTTAGAATAAAAATGCAGTGCAATGTTTTTCTTCTTGACCGATCCGCGTAAGTCTATCATTTACTTTTTTCTTTAAAACTATTTAATTAAAAAAGAAAAGGTTTGGAAATAGCAATTTAATAAATAAATAATTTCAGTCGGCGGATTTATTTTCATTTTTACTTTCACTAATGACACGGTAATAGTAATTATGCATAATGATAACTTTTGGCTCAATCTATTCTTGAAAATTAGGATCGTGTAAAAAAAAACAGTAAGTATTATTCCTAAACAAAAAGAAATAAGCGGTAGGTTTTATTTTTTTTTATGTTACAAAAAAAAAAATGTGGTAAATATATTTGGGCGCACAAAATCTGCACGTTTCAATTTTTCGTAGAGATAATTTAAGATTCTATTCAAGGTGCTATTTAAAAAAAAATATATCAAATTATTTACAAGGAAAAGTACGTTAAAAATTGTAATGAACTGTTAAGATTCATTGCCAGCTTACGAGTACCAACTGAACATTATGGAAAATTAAAATTTTGGAAACTCTGCTTAACATAGTATTCTTGACCATAGATTTATTCAAGCACTCAAAGTATCATGAAATTCTTCGTCTGTAAACTTAAGTTACAACGTCCCTTGGAGGACAATAATTTTATTATAATTTAAGTTTAATTTAAGAACTAAATTTAGTGTTTAATTAAAAACAACTTTTCTTTAAATTAAATTCCCTGCTGCATTGAAGAATTTAACAGTTCATTATAAAAGTATATTTTGCTATTTCGCACATTGGCAGGAGTTTGTAACTTTAACTGAAGAATTTATATTAAAAAAAAAAAATAGAAAGTATGATATTCAGTTAATGTTTGAAACCGTGTCCCCTTTTTAAAGCTATGTGATGAACCTTTTTATTGCTGTTATTGCACTTTTACATAATGCTGTGATTCTAGCTCCTCATGCATCATGTAGCCGATCGATTCTCGAATTTTACTGTACTGTCATATATCTAACAATCATTTTGCATGTTAACTAGGCTTTTATGGCTAGATGATGATAATCACCAGTTTACATATGAGACAATTTCGAAACTGTATATATACCTTTTATAAAAATCGATTGTAAACTAGAAATGTGCATTTCGTGCAAACATTGCTACCAAGTTCTTCCCCCATTAAATTAATTATTATTATTTATTTCCTATTTAATGGATGAACGGTACAATAGCCAAATAATTAATCCTAATTGTTCTACGTTTTGGAATTCCTCTTCTGATTCAACGTTTTTAAATCTTGTATAATCCTTTATGATCTGAAGAAAATATTTATTATTAAAAACCATTAGTGATTTTTAGGGGAATCTCAAAACGTTTAGTTACTTAGAAGTTTGTTTTGTATTTTGTGAAATATGTACGAAATTTGACGTGTGATATAAAATGCGTGTTTATGTAACGTTTATTTGGAACAGGCTGAAAATTCATTAACAATAACAAACCAGATTAGGATAATTAGCATCATTTTATTTAATTAATATGTTTATGATAAGTCTTTTCTTTTAACAAAACGTAAGCTCAAAATCTCGTCTTGATGTGTACCTTATGAATTGTGTTTTCTTATTGTAAAATTTCTTAGACTTTACACGCCTGTGAATCTTGATTCATCTATGTATTTTTATCTAACCATGCGCATTTGCCAAATACAATTTGTGTTACTGGACAGTTTGGAACAAAGCAAAATATAAGGAACAACGGCGGTCCTTCCGTGCTTAGAACTTAAGAGTTATTTTAAGGATTGAAAATTTCTCTTTGCATTGTTACAGTTATTGTATATTATCATCTGTAAATATTTTTAATTCGATTCATACTTATAAATAATATACAAATGTTGCCGAAAATTATTGGCTTTTATTTATTACCATCTAGTACCTAGCTTACCAGGTGATTTAAACTCCTACCCAATGTAACGATAAATATTTTAATAAATAAAAATGTATTTATTATAAGTGGTTAGTTAGTTTCCAGGAGGGAAGAAGTAACTTGAGAAATTGAAATCTGTCAGATTCTCCTCTTACAGATAACTTGAGGTAACTATAGTTTCCAAAACGCCAAAAAAAGATTTATGACTTCGTCCATCATTATGAATCTGTCTAATCACAAAGACGCATTTTCTCCACATACAGACACCGACAGTTTCCTCTCGTCATTGACATTAATTAGAGTAATTTTAGGTAAAGAAAAAACACCACGAATTACTTAATACAGTGTAACTTTGCAGTTCTAATTTCAAGAGCCGGCTTCATCCTACTGCAATTTGGTTCGGTGCCAACCGAAAACTTTTACGGTTTACTTTTGCAAAACGTAGTTGAGCTTTCCGTCTCTTTGACATCATACGGATTGCTGGGAAGTATTTTATCTTTCGGAAATTTTAGCTGCAAGGGCATCATCGGATGTGGCCCGTGGAGTCCCGGTACGTTGGATTTAGACAACATAGTCTTAGGTACCTACTCACTGATTTTATTTACGTAAGACTTACTAATGTTTTAATTTCCAGGATTTTGTGCGGTGCTAGTAGGATCGGCCGTAATTACGACGTTCCTCTCAAGCCGCTTGCATTTCCTCGGCTGTGCAATCCTGGCTTTTGTTTACGCAGGGTTTTTTCAACCCCTCTTGATGCACTGGATGTGGCATAGAGACGGGTGGATGAATAACATGAAACTTGGGAATGCGAGCGTTGAAATAAGTGACCATGGTGGAGGGCTCGTAATTCACGTATCTTCGAGTTGCGTTGGATTAATGGGCGTTGCCTTCTTGGGGCGACGTTTATTGCGACTGAATTATATTGACGATTGTTCTTTGGGGGCAGAAACACCAAGCACGATACTGGTGGGGTACATATTCATAATACTTGGCTTGATTGGATTATCATTACCCATAAAGCTGCACCACTCCCATCATAATTACAGCAATTACATCAGCGTTGCTTTAATCAACGATTTTTTGAGCCTGGCCGGAGGGTCGTTGGCTGCAATTGTCGTGGAATTCGTACTATGCAGGGACACTTTTAATTACTGGGTCATCCTGCGTTGCATTCAAGGATGCGTTTCTGCCCTCATCATAACATCATCTTCTGTGGACGTGAGTAATCCTCCTTTATCGTTTGGGGTAACTCTCATTTTAACCACCGTCTTAAACTTATCATCCAAATTTATTTACAAATCATCCCTCGAAGACTACTGCAATTTACTAACGGTACATTTACAATCGGGAATTTGGTCTTCCCTTTTGCAGCCTTTCGTTGTTTATTTAAGTACATTCCAGCAAATCAGTTTCCACCGAACTCTCATGAAATTCTCGTGGCACATCATCTGTACACTCACGGTGGTAAGTGTCACCACCCTGTTCTTCAGCTGTGTCTTCTTATTGTTGAGCTGCACCGGATTTTTGCGCAACAAAATCGAAGACAACTGCCACAGAAGAAGCCACAAGCTATCCAGGAATTTCCAAGAGTGTCCCTTACATCGCTTCTTTCTCTTAAGCAAGTCGGATGTGGTGTTGGAGCCCGGAGGTTCCGGTAAAATAGCAGAAAGCTCACAGCCAGATCCTGAAGTTACCTATTTGGAAGACGAGGTGCCTGCACGTCCAAAGAAATCGATTTTTACCGAAAAGACAGCGACGCTGCAGCAGACCGGGAAGGCTGAGATTAAAGAGTCACCAAACGAAAATGTTTCGACGAAAAAAAAGAGGAAAGCCAGGAATATTTACACAATGAAGAACGTGCCGTTGGCCAGGGAAATTGACGCTGTACTAAATTGTGGAGACGCCGGAGATTTTAATAAGATATATAAGCTGGAGGACCTCATAAAACAGAAATCGGAAATTTTAAGCCCGAATACGCCAAAAATTAGGAAGAAGCTTACGAAAAGAATGTCTCAGCACAAAATAAATAAAACCAAGCAGTTTGGTATTTCGTCTAAAAACAAACGTGAAAAGAAGAGGATGATTAACAGAAGTAATAGTGAAACTTCCCAACTAGTAACTGATCTAGTTGGTCAAAATTTAATTACGTGTGATGAAAAGTATAATGAAGAAATATTTTCAAGTCAAGTACTAGTAAGTAAATGACTGGTTGGCACCTTACGAAAGTTTGTAGTTATGTAATAATTTCTTTGTAAGTACGTAGTTGTGGATTTATTTTTTGTTTGGAATGAATTCTGAAATATACTGGGTTGTCAAAAATGTGACCAAATTAACTACTATTAGTTTGCTTTTTAAGTTGGGAGGAGTAATTTGAATTTTGCCCGCCAAAAACTCGCAAAGTTATTGGCTCTTGCATCTTTCATAATTGATATGACAATTTCAGTCAGTTTTAAATTTGTTACTGAAACTGGTTATTTGAAGAATTTGTAAACCTTCTAAGCAAGCCAAATTAATTTCTAATTTAAGTGTTACCAAAGATATTTATAACTAGATAAAGGGATATTGTATATAAATTTGGATAGTACGTTTGGGAAACATCTAGAAATACGTTTTATTCTATCTCTGTTAGACATACATTTAAGGTATATGTTTTCCTTCTTTAAAAGCCGGCGCATGCATGCATTTTCAGCTTCTAGACGAAGAAAGATACACATTGATGTCAGGATGCTGAACAAAGTAAACCGACTTGCAATCAGTCGAGGATTTCATCATACATGTTAGCTCACAGTTGCTGCTGTATCTCTTTATCTAGTTATAAATATCTCTGAGTGTTACAGTGTCAATCTCAATCTATTACAACAGGCTGACAACCAGTGTTGCCAACCCTTAAATCCCTTTTGTTGTGACAAGAAATTTCTATAAATGAAAATTCCTTATCCTTCCTATATTAAAAAATGCAGTAAAAATTATTAATTGAAGCAAACAATAAATTATAAAATAAAACGTAAAAGCTCTCCATCAAACAAAACAAAATCAATTTCTTTTTCTAAAATATGACATTACCAAAATTAATATTTTATTATTTTGTTATAAAGTACTAATAAAAGCATGCCCGCGTGTACAAACTGTTCCTTTTAAAGAAGTCCTTCACCCTTTTTGTCATTTAAAACATATGGAAACACTGGTACTGTGAAAAAAATGTCACAATGTAAAAAAGTGCGCCAAAAATTGAATTATTTCTAGACATTCCGTTTTTTTTCTCTATAATGCCTCTCAAATGTTTCTGATGTTGGTACTTCTTACCTGAATGTCAGCCATGTTCATTGCTGCCAACTCTTCAATGAACTTTCCTCCTAGACGTTAGTTGTAAATTGTAAATACCCATAATTAAAAACAATCAAACTCAAAACTCACGAATGATTGTAAATATAAAAGAGGAAAAAAAACAATATTATCACAAAACGGAGACAAAAAATATGTAAAATTTTTATAGTTACACTAGTTTTAGTTAGTTTGTACTACATAAGCGGATATAACTTTGTAAATATTTTTTCTTAGTGCTCATTTATGTTATCATCTGTAATGGAAACAAACCCGTGACAAACCCTTTGAAATAACAGTCATATAACAGTCAACCGTCATGATATAGCTGTCAGCTGTAAACTGTCAACAATCAGTTCGGCAGCCGTCAAATACTCATTCAGATAAGATCGGGAAAACGGGCAACCAGCCGCGCATTTCAAAACTGTTGAAAAGGACTTTAAATGTTTATAAATAAATATTTTTAATACCTACAAAAAATTGTATACGTTGTTCACAAATCAAAAAATCACCACCTGCTGCATTATGTTGGTATAAAACATAAGTCCCTATAAAACATTATCAAAATAGCAAGGTTGGCAAGGTATTTGAAGTTTCATGTCAAAGTAATTTGTCAAATAAATTTTATTATTATATTGTTTACATTTGTATTCATTTTAACAAGCTATTTGCCTCGAAAGCAGAAAAACATTTTAAATGCCAAAATGAAAGAAGCATTCGTCAAATGCTATGTTGAAATAAAAAATTTGGCACCAGATTTAAGCAACCGGCATTCAGACCCTTGACGTTTATTTCGAACACTACTTGTCAATTTTGTTACCAAATTTCTAACTAGGACAATGTTGCCGGTTGTACTTTCCACAAGGGAACATCGCCAGTGGTCTTTTAATTTGTGAACAGATAATATTAATTTTTAATTTCCCTCTCCCCCCTAAAAATAATTCTAAAAAAAAATCCTCCTAAAAACCCCTTTCATAAAAATTTATCCTTAAATTTAAAGGGGAAATCGCTAAGGTGGCAACGTTCGCTATGTTAGCAAATTTCAAAAATTTCTGTTCTACATTTAGTGATAAAAACAGTGCTCGAACAGAAACCCTGGAATTTTGACACTGACAGGCAGGGTTGGGACGTAGATAATGAGACGTATAAATACCCATTAATTACGCGTAGATTTTGCAATTATCTACGTCGTAAAAGATGAATTAACTACTGTAAAAACTACATTGTTTTCTATTTCTTCATTTTCAGGCTATAATTAATTATTTATACACAATATAATATCTATTTTGATGTAAAATGGATAAAATTGTTGCATACAAGCATTAAAAAACATCAAAAACGCAATATTTATTTGAAATACGTCAAATGAACGTTCAGTTTTGAGGTTAGAAATGTGACATTTCACATAAACTACGTTGAGTAAAAATTACATTTAACTACGTTTAGACGTAGTGTAATGTAGAAAATATTTTTTACACGTAGTTTTCCCAACCCTGCTGACAGGTATTATAAAAAAAAAAACTATAGAACGCGTGCGAAGATATGACGGAAACTGTTTTACCGACAATCGGGTATTTTAGGTGATTTTAGTATTTTCTCTTCTTTAAAGTAAAATAACAAAGACTAATCTGACGATTATCTCATTGGCAGTACAACAAAGAAATGCAAGGCTCCAAAGTCTCCAAGGGTGCCTCAAAATCATCGTTTGCAATAAAAAAAATACCCCTAATCGTTTTGGGGTTTTGGGTATAAAAAAATATCCAAAAAGGGATAAATCCCTCAGGTTGGCAACTCTGCCAACAACTGTTACTCCTCCTATGGACAGCATAAGATACAGCTACTTGATTATCATTGCTGGCTCGTTGTCCATTTTGGATCTCAGTCAACTGGTGATATGTATGTGTATATGGTTAACATATTTATTAAAATATGACTGGATGTGCAGCTCCTAATTGTTCAAATCATTCACGAAATGGTTTCAAAATGTTCAGGCAAGTAATTTCTTTTCATCCTTTCATCATAAAAATAATGTATTTATGTAACCTCATATTGAGCTCCAAAAGGGACGACGAGCTAGCTGTCTTGTATTAGTAGCTACAATATAAAAATTGGTTTTACTAGTGCCGTTTGTCAATGACGTGCGTAAAAAGATCCATTTAACAAACTATATAGCATAAGGGCTGACGTCACAAGTTTTCAAGTTAGCAACGGTTGCTAGGGTAAACAGTAAACATTGAAGCATATGACGTTTGAGTTTACATTATAGCTACTATATACAAGACAGATGGCTCGTCGTCCCTTTTGGAGCTCAATGTGAGGTTATATAAATATATTAGGCCTGTTCGATAGCTCTGCACTTTTCTACACTTTTTGCACTAACCGCACCTGAGAGAGTGCGATGTATGTAATATGACATAAGTAGGAGTGAGAAAAATAGAAGAAAGGTGTTAAAAGTGTAGAAAGTGCAGAACTATCGAACAGACCTATTATTTTTATGATGAAAAGAAATTACTTGCCTGAAAATTTTGAAACCATTTCGTGAATGATTTGAACAATTACGAGCTGCACATCCGGTCATATTTTCACAAATATGCTAACCACATACACACACACACACACAACACCAATCGACTGAGATCCAAAATGGCCGACGAGCCAGCTATGATAATCAATCAAGTAGTTGTAGTTTACATGGTGGTTATAGTACGCCAAAATAAATTAAAAATCATACCTATGTAATTCATTTGTACCAGATTAATGTTTCAATTAGAATCTAGGCCGAGTTCGTTTTTCCACGTGGTGCAGGGATGGATTAAAATTAGGGTGAGAGCGAAGCTGTTTTGACACATGTAAAAGTGTACGTATCCATTTATGCTTTATTTTATTGTTGCGTGAGAATGAAAACAAATGTCAAATCCATGTGTTTTCGTTTGTTTGGTAAAGTTTCGCACTCCAAATACGTCACACTTATGTATGTTAGTCATTGAAGTCCATTAGTTTAAAAACCTTTGTAGGAAAATTTGTTTCCCGCAAATTGGCAACGCTGAGATATTTTCTGACCAGGGTTGCGATTAGGGTACTTTTGGTACTATTTTCAGTACAATTGAAAAGAGATTTTAGTACATTTTTTTCAATTTTCAGTTGCCGGGAGAGGGGGGGCGCAAAAATTTGAAGTTCCGCTGTTACGCCACTACTAGATAATAGGTGCGTTTTATTGCAACATTCGCGTCAGCCGGTAGAAGTAAAACGTCGTTTTATTGTGCTGCTGGTGTCCACTGGTGGCAACTTTCTCTACCGTCGTTCAAGACGGTAGAACACGGTAGAGAGGGTGGGGATATGTCATTTCAATTTGAATCCATCAATTCGTCTTCAATGACTCTTTGCTGTTGTAAAAATCGAGCTATTATCGGAAACGGTATTTCACCGTTTTCCATTATTCCGTTAAATCAAGACGAAATAGTACCACTTTGACAGCTGAAGGTTAAAGCGTAACTATTACCGTTTTATTGTAACGCATCTACTGGCGTATACTTTTGCCACCGGTAGTGCACAATAAAACGCAGCTATTGATAATGTAAGTGACCACAGATTTATCAAGTAGCCAGATTCTCTGTAGAGAAAGAGGAATTGATATTAACTTAAGAGTGAGATGATAAATACACCCATTTAAAAAGCATTGCACATCCTATGTCACGTGACATAGGCTTCTAGTGACATCCTTGTCGGATACATGCTCACAGATATTCACTATTTCACTCACATGCTGATATCAATCGAGAATGCAGGAAACATAAGGCACTGTCTATCTACCCTGTACCAGATCATTGGTAAGTGACGCTATTAGTGATCTGCACTTATTTAGTAAGCGAAAATCAGAAACTATTATAAATTCAAGACTTTCAGAATACATAATTCCACGTATCCACATTCATAAATGGGACATAAAAAGATAAATTATTGTGTTCCTTAAGTTGGCAGTGCTGGAATTCTCATTCGTCACTTGTCAATACTGCGTCATTGCAGTACGTTTGTTACCGGTTTGGTGTGTTTCAAAAATCGCATTTCTTTCGACGCATTTACGGACGAGAGTGAAGTAAATATGAGCGGTGATTCTCTGGAGACCGAGCAATTCGACTCACTATTCTTATCGATCGCACAGCATCATCCACATGGGGCCTCTCAGGTACGAAAATTCCAGAATTGCAACATAACCTATAACTTGTTTGTCACAGTTATTGGATACCTTCGTCAGTTTCTTGTCCAGGAAAACAGACTTTTTCACTGGAGGCGGAGAAGGAGCATGGGAAAAGGTAAATAATAAGTGATTTGAAATTAACCTGCGCTTTAGGGAACGTAATATTCCTTTGCTACTTCTTTGTAACATTCACATCTGTCTGGCCGTGTTTTATCACATCAGACAATTTTGTAACTACACAGGTTGTTTAAAATTTACATTTAGGTATACAGTGCAAATAACTTTAATACAGTCTACCCTCTCTTAAGCGGACACCTACCCTGACCAGAAAACTGTCCGCCTAAGGCCCAGTTTTCCAATATCAAGTTAAACTGTAACTTTCGGTTTATTTCCATAGCGACAATTGTGTTCTTATGGGAGTAAACTGAAGGTTAAAGTTGATATGCGATTGAAAAACCGGGCCTAATAGGAATGCAAATGCAGGTAAATTATAACAGGTGATCAATATCTTTTCTAATCAAGTGACCTATGGAAATAAAAATCTTGTGTCTTTGATTAGTTCATTATTTCAAATGCAACTTGAATTACATATTTATATTGCATTCCTATACAAAACGATAGGAATGCAATAAAAATAATTCAAATGGCATTTGAAATAATGAACCAAACAAAGACATAATTTTTTTCCATAGGTCACTTGATTAGAAAAGATATTGATCACGCGTTATAAACGGAGAATTAAAAACTGTCCGGCTAAGAGAGGTGTCCACATATATGAGGAGTTCTAAAAATCTGTTTTGTGTTATTGTAGCTTGTTATGAGCACATTCAGAAAATACGAGAAAATCAGTAGAGAAAAGCACGATTTAGAATTGAAAGAGAAGCAGCAACGCGAAGCCTTCAAAAAAGCAGCTTCTGATGCTAAAAAAGCCAAAGAAAAAGAAAACCAATCTGCCGAAATAACAGAGCTGACCGACGCCGAAGCCGATGAGTTACAGAAGGAAATCGACGCCAAGAAAACAACCCCTCCCGCAACTGAACCGACTAAAGTATCCGAGGTCATAGAAGAAGACGAAGAGGAGTCGGAGAAAGGAAAGCTTAGGCCAAATTCGGGAAACGGTTGCGATTTAGAAAAGTACAGGTGGACGCAGACTCTGCAGGAGGTGGAGGTGAGTCCATCACGACTTACGTTTATTTAAAATTAAATTTACTCGCAAATTTTAAAAGACGATATAAATAGCTACATAATGTGATGATCATTTCTTGAAAATATCACAGGAAATAATAATAAATTATTTACATAATACTACTTAAGCCTAATACATCATAATTTGGTTTTTTATAATACGTTAAATCATTTTATGATAAAAAGTTAATATGTATTAAATAGAATAATTTAGTTGTGTTCCAATTTTCGATTAACATGAATGCCTTCCTTAGGTAACTTCTAGCTTCAGTGTAGCCTTCCTGACTGTCAGTACTGTTGCTTTCTTGCCCTCACTAAAAAGAAAAACTGGTTGTAATAGTGTCCCATATTATTTTAATTATTTAAACAATTGTTTGTGTTCAAGCAACTTACTCTCCATTAATAATACAGCTGTCAATATTCCTATAGTGAATAATACTGACATGGTCAGTACAAGCACAGAGAGTTGATGCTTCCTGCAGAAGCTTCTGGGTTTGACTGGTGGCCTAGTATTCACGTTGACGACCGTGAAGTGCATAGAACTGGCTACAGACGCGCTGTCTGGATCGGGTTTCTTCAAATCTTCCGACGACAATGAAAACATTGGATTGACGTTTCCCCTCTGTTCTAGATAGTACCTTAGGTTTTCCTCTTTTGCGTTGCATGTCTTCTCTTTATCTCGCTCGTTCGCGTGGATTATGGCCAGATTTGCTGCCGTGAGAAGCAGTGAACCTGACCTAGTACTCTAAAATCAATAAATTAAAATATTACAAACTAAGTTTCTTGAGGACGTGGAATGAAGTGTTTTACCTGCGTACTATTATTACTGGAGTTTGAACCCTGTGAGCTTTTAGAACTTCGAGCTAGTGTCGGTCTGGGAATGTGCCAACTCTGGTCGAGATCTGCCATCGTCTGTAACCAGAAAAATAACTTTTTGTTACTCCAATTAAATAGTTCTTGCTATTGTTACAACCTGACCTTTACTTATCTACAATATACGTTTTGGCCGCGTGTGAGATTATTTGTAAAAAAAGAATAACTTCAGAACAAAGGAAACCCCCGGCTGATATTTTGAAAGAATTAATAACGAACGGGCACGCCTTACTATTACTTACGTTATAACATCGATTGAACTTGATTTAAATGTTTTTTTTTCCTGGTTTACTGTGGGAGTGAAAAGTACTTTGAATCGTATGCGTAAATCAACCGTGACCTTTGCGGTTACTCACATTTGACGTTTGTTTAAAACGAGTTTTGCAGTTTTTTCGAACGTCGAAAACAAAATTGTCTTAAAAGTAATGGCAAATATGCAAGGTTAATTGGCAGTAATTGTATTAGCGTCGGTTTAAACGGTTTCCTCTATAAATATGCAAATTATTAAAAAAATAAAACAGGTTACTAAGGAAAAAAAAAACTTGTGGTTTAACGAAATTGTTTACTTTTTCATGCAATTTAATATGCAGACAGGAAAGCATGTTAGGTATATTTGGGTGGATGTCTCGTTGCTCCACTTATTTTTATTTATAATAAATAAGAGAAAGACATTAATATTTAATTTTCATTTTAAAGAAATTTCTTTGCCTCTCACCGTTGAGATTTCCTAGATAGAGTTCTTGGTTGCAACATGAGTGGTAATGTCGCGTATTAAATTACATAAATTGATGTAATGTCGCTGTAGAATTATATCGTTACGTGTACTACTTTGTCGGTTTATGAGTTATATCCATTTCGATCTTGACTTTTAAATGGATTTTATTGAATAAAAGTCGAACCACCGGGATGTCGTAATAGAACAACTTCGCTAAAAGAATTGCATTACTTGCTGCAGCAACAGGAATCTGGGGCCTACTAATAATGCGCGGTGTATCCGGAACTTAACTGTAAAATTGAAAGGACAAGGACACGCAAGTTGGGTCTTGCCAAAATTATTTAATTGGTAGTCCTTACAAATTTCCACTATACATATTATTATCCTTCGAATATTTTGCTTAATTATTTGATTTGATACAAAAACGTTTTTACTTAAAATTTCTGCCTTGACCATCCCACGATAATTACAGAGACGCAAATAAATTTACCACACTGCACCTTTCTATCTGGTTTGCAAGATGAAACATATTTATTGCTCCATCTTATCTTCAGCACATTGAAACTTTAATTAATAACTAACTAATTATTATTTTACATAACAGGCGCAGGTTCTATGTAATTAATAATTATTATTGATGTTTTTATCGATGGCCATTCTGTAGGCAGTAGTAATTTTTTTATGTAAATACATAGCTTGTTTTTTTCTAGCGTATTTTTCGCTTTAGATCATGGAATAGCAAATATTTGTATTAGCATGTTTTTGTCCGGGAGTCACCTTTGATTTATAAACTACATACATAGTTGAAAAATAACTTAATAATATAATTAAATATTTGATATTCAATTAAAGGAAAATTGCTGTATAAAATGGGGAGACCGCCCTTCGCCATCAAAGGCAAGTAGAATAGAATTCATTCTGTTCAGAACAAGATTTTCTTTTTGAAACCAGGGTGTGATGAAGGGAAGCAATAGAAGGAATGAATTAATAATTAATCAACTCTCGAAATGTAAGTAAACCGGATTAGTATTTAATATGTAAATGTAGTAACGTTAACATGCACTTAAGACATAATGAAATATTTATATTTTGTTAATTAACACAAGGCGTAATTTATTAAACGCCTAATAACCATGCGGCGATTCAATAACGCAAAGGGTCAAGAAAATGATAGAATAAACCATATACGGAATACGCGTTTATTAAAATATAGGTCTTATCTGTTGATTAGAACGTTACATTTAAGTTTTGCTTAAAAAGAAACTTTATTTTTGATATCTCATTTAAATCCCATATTCTACCGTTTGTCCATCTGACAATGAGACATAGGGATTTAACATGGGAAAACAGAAATTGCTTTAAATTATCTACCTGAGTACATATATATGAAATTCTGGGTTATAATCGGAAAGATTATTGCATTCAAAGTGTTTTGATACTAAATTTGTGCAATTTTAGTTCTTAATTATTTAGAAATTAAGAAAAAAGTTATTATTTTTTTCCATACAAGATTAGTAAGTATTTAACGAAAAGTTCACAAACGCATGTTGTGGTCAAGTTAGTTTGTTCATGTTTCACAACCGTAAGGTTACGAGTTCAAATCCGAATGTGGACACTTTTTTTTCTTCTTTTTTTTAATAATTTTTTACATTTGAAATCACTTAAACTCTTAAACTAGGTTATTATTTTATTTATGTTTCATTTTAATATTAATTATGTAATATAATAGATAAAGTTATAACTTTAATAAAATTTTGCAGACGAAAAAATACACATAAATGGAACATAATTAATATTAAAATGAAATTTATAAATACAATAATAAACTAGTTTAAGAGTGATTTCAAATCTGAAAAAATATTTAAAAAAAAGTGTCAGTATCATTCAGATTTGAACTCGTGACCTTACGGTTGTGAAACATGAACAAACTAACTTGACTACGACATCCGTTTGGAAACTCTTCGTTAAATACCTACTAATCTTGTACGGTAAAAAATAATAACTTTTTTTCTTAATTTCTAAATAATTAACAACTAAAGTTGCACACATTTAGTATCAAAACACTTTGAATGCAATAATCTTCCCGATTATAACCCAGAATTTCATATATATGTACTCAGGTAGATAATATAAGGCAATTTCTGTTTTCCCATGTTAAATCCCTATGTGTCATTGTCAGATGGTCATACGGTATACTAATTCAACATGTATTTAATTAGAAATTTTATTATGTGTACTGCTTTAAATAAATTTTGATTAGTTTTTAGCTTATTTAATAAAAATAACATTGAAAAGCGAAAATAGTGTTTCGTTAATTGAAATACGAACTTGGACAATTGCACTTATGAATTTCGTTTAAAGATTTGTCACTGAAAACCAAATATGTATAGCCTAGTATTTTTATTTTTGCCTCAGGCAAGACAATAATAGTTTCCGTTTTGGCATTTCAAATTATTAAAACACTAATTCCGGTACTCATTATAATTTTTTGAAATCACATTTTGCACAAATTTGCAATTAATTTTCCATGCCTTCGAGTTAATTTTATATTGCCGTTTTGTATGTATGATGTTATTAATGATAATAATTTAGAGATGTTTACCTTGGCTCGCACCTAACATCACATTTACGATCAAATTTAGAAATGATAATAATAATACTTTGCATTAATTGCACCGAGGTACAATGTCAGCAAGGTAATATTCATCTAGGTCTTATGTAATTTCGTTAAAGTACCGTCATAAAAGAAATAATAATTTTAGTGCTGAACATTGTTTATACTCGTTAATTTCACATTTGTTGGGAATATGCATAAATTAGTTATGCAACAAATACATAAAGCGGGTAATATATTTTTAAATATCTTTGTTTGTTGTTTCATTGCCACTCTTATTTTTACAATTAACTTTACTGGCAAGCACAACAGATTTAAATGTGTAGATAAATTAAAATATTATACCAATAAATAGGAATGCATTATTTACCCCTTCATTTTGTAACTCATCATTTAATGACAATCGTTAAGCGACATATTTATATCAATCATTACTCAGATACAACGCATTTCCATGTACTGATTGGTCAAAAATATTTCACATAACGATTGTCGTTATATAACGATGTTACAAAATAAAGGGGTTAGGCCTGGTTTTAACTTTGACGTAGATATGGGAGAGAAGGTTAACGGAAATTTGGGCATTAGTTAATCCGTCCGTATTCTGTGATTGTAAAACCGGGTCTTATTCTAGAGGCATAGTATTTTCCTAATGATATCTAGGTATGTGATTACTGTGAATTAATAGAAACATTTATTTTCGAATTTGGGATTTTTGTTTTCGTATGATTAAGAAACTTTTCCGTCGTAGTGACGAAATAAGTTTTAATGTAACATACAGGTTGTCCCAGAAATGCATATAAAACTTCAGGTATTTCTTTTCTACATTCCATAAGGATCTCAAAAATGCAACAATTAATTCTCAAGGTTTGTTAGTTATGGCATACGAGACAAAATACGAAGCAAAACATTGGTAGACTCGGCAACGTTGCTTATATTCGCAGTTAATTCGAATTATAGATTAGATAAATTTGAAATATCTAGTTGCAAATGCAACACCTTAATTAAATATTTATTTTACTGTACTCTGTTTTGCTGTTTTTGACAATAACCCAGGAAGCATTTGTGGGACGGCGAAGTTTGTTTTAATTTTTGTTCTGTTAATGATAGTGAAACGACCACGAAATTGTTGTCAAAACAAAATCGATTATTACACGTTTAATTTCAAATAACAAACACGTGTTCGAACTGTACGCTGTAAAAATGCGGCCCGGCAATTAGGGGCGACGCTCTGTCCTTTCTCAAGAGGATATACCACCGATCGTCTTGAGAATTCTATAATTGCGGGCACCATGCAGATTGCACCATAGCTTCACAGACATTGTAAATCTGTCAGAGTAGCCTTTAGATTTGTTTTCGTTTAGATTTCTGTATAGAATTCGGTTGCGGGATCAAATTACGTCGCCAGTTGAAGTGTTGCGCTTAAGGCCCGGTCTATTCATCTCTCAGTAAATGGCCAGTAAGATACCGGATAGATTAAAGATAGGCATTGCACTAATCGTCAAGTAATAACTTGGCACTTTACTAAGAGATGAATAAACCGGGCCTTAGTCTGGTCTCTTTCAACTGGCGCAGGATGTATGCAAAGTTCGGCCGTTTCATGGTAGCATTAATTGTTTTGCAGATGTTGACAGACCACCCGCGAGTTGTATCTGATAAGCTAATGGGGGTTGCTTGATGCACGCAGAGCATCTGGAATAGGCGCGATTGGGAACTAAAAGCAGCGATTATCATTGGTTGAAGTGATTTCAAAATTTAGCTTGCAAAGTCCGAGGGGTGTGCTTAATTTTTGCTTGGGAAGGACGGAGCACGGAAAACGGACAGAAACGTTCGAATCTCGTTAACGAGCGGTTGACTAATTAATGTTGACTTGGCGGTTTTTCTTTAGCGCTTGCAGTCATTTACTCATTTTTCTAGATGAATCATTTATTTCGGTATGGTTAAAATACAGTGTGTTAAGAAAGGGCAATTAAAATCAAACACGTGGGCGTCGCGACGCGAGTGCTTTAAATCAGAGTTGTGCGTGAAACCACGGAAAACGCGGCGAGGTAATTTGCATTTATTTGTATGTCTTGACAAATCTTAGACATAAGCCAAAGTAAACCTTTATTTTGAACAATGTAGATAACCTTTAGATAATGTCTGTGCATACGGCCATAAATCTTTCGAAAATCGAAACAAATTTGACACTTTCGCTGTAAGTCCTTAAGCAGTGTTTCACAACACATCCTTTTTAACCATGACTTTTATAAAAATTGACCACTTTGTGAATTTGATTTTCAATTTCAAACCGCCAATGTCGAATAGAACGTCACACCATCTACTGGTCAAATTACTAAAAAGACGCCCAGATTGCACACGCGCTCTCAGAATTTGTCCCCGAAAACGAAGCCAGTGTCTCTACTTGTTATTCCTATACGCTGTCACTGGTTTGAGGCAAGTTATATCTGCCGCCGAAACCAAGTGCGCCAGCACAATATAAAACCCAGAAATCGAGGCCAATTAACTGCTCGTTACGAATTTCGTAATTACGAGGCCGAACAATTTTAACCACCTATTCATAGCCATCTTCTTAACAAAGTTTTCTCTCACCCTGTATGTTTGTGGACCAAGCTGTGGTCTTTGCCGAAAGATTTGCAGGTTAATTAGAAGCGATTTGCCAAGAGACTGAGAGGGCCATAACCACCCATAGTGGAGTGTCGAAAAACAGTCAGTTTGGGTCCTTACGCAATAAATTAGTTAGATAGGTTTAGCCGACGAAGAGAGGGATCTGAAAAAATGCAGCACATAGTGCCACCCTCTCAAGGCGATTGGATTAATTAATTAGTTTAGCTAGGGTTTCCAATCACCTCCAAAAGGAGTCCCTGAAAAACTGGTGATTGCTATTGATTGTCCTGCGAATTGATCGCTGAGGGCGGCATTTTGTATCACATACTTCTCCAGAACATCTGATTAATTAATCAATTAATTCCATTAATTAAGTACACTGTAGACCCATTGTGTCACACTGTGCGTTGGTTGATTGAACAGAACGAGTCTTAGAGTACGATCTGAAGTGGCAAACACTAGTACCAAGACCAAATCTAAGTTGAACTTCAATTATTTGTTAATCTAATTCAAGGAGCAGAGCTCTCCAACAAATGTCTGTATATACATTAAACCACCAACGGTGTGATTTGAAAGCAGTTAGGCCGCGCCGATATTCGAAAGTGAAATCTACTGTACTTTCTGGTAACTGTAAATTTTGTTTCATTGTATTGATTTCAACCCAAGGTTTTTCGCTCATTATATCAGACCCGCAGTAGCTGGTACCTTTTTTTTGCAGTAAATAATTAATTAAATCTAACTTCGTATTTTATTTAATGTAATTAGCTCCTTTGTTCTCTCGACTTATTTCCCGACGCACCAAGAAGAACTGAGTTATCACAACGTAGGTCCAGATTCACAGCGGTCACGAGATTCTAATTATTATCAATAATATTACGGTAAAGTTTCTCGCTGATTCCGAAGGGTCGTTCAACCGAAACAGAATATAGGCCAGCAGAATTAACCCTTAGCGCCGGCGGTAGGTCCTAGGTACTTGGCAGATAGCGATAGATGGGGTACGCATGACGAAATATACTAACAAAACATCTGGATGACCCTTCTCGGAATCCTCAGAAATAAGCGTTCGGTCCAGTTATTTAATTTGGCAATAAATTTAAGTTGTGTTTGTTTGGACATTTTTATTAAGTATTTAGTTGTACGTAAAAGGAAACAAACAAGGATTTTAAACGGGCGCGTTACGATAGAGAATTGCTTACTGATTTAATAACATTTTCCGTTCCGTTTTCAGCCGTTTACTTCGCAGTTTTCTGTTAAAAGTGCTATATTTGGAGGGTACATTACCCCTGGGAAACGTTTTTGGCGGTTTTAGAATGAGAAAATATAGAGGATTACGATAACCTGAAGCTTTATATACATTTCCGGGACACCCAGTATAAAAAGAACATTTTACAAAAGCAGTATCTACAAATCATAAGTACATAAATGATTTATTTTTGTAATAAAACAATAAAATACCTTTGGCCTTTGTGGCTATTTTTTTTTTCAAAAGTTTTCATAATTTGGAAAAGATTTTCAAAAGTTACTAAACAAAAACTAAATGAGTGACAAAATTATTGAAATTTTATCAATTTCAGATGCATTTTGAAATAAATTATTGGTAATAATATTATTCTTATTTTTAGTGATGGGTTATTGCACAATTTTATTTTAATTCAGTTATTAACCAAAGGTTATTTGCTTATTCCTTATTTTTTCTTTTTTGGACATACAAACGAGTTTTGTCATTATTTGCTGGAGATTATTACTGAAGATAGATATGAATGATAAATTATTGTCATTTACAGGACAAGTAACAAAAAACAACAAAAAATAGTATCTTAATAGGTAATTAAAGTACGAAAATGGAATTTATTTTTTTACCGGAGACAAGGTAATTACTATTTTTGGTTTCCAGTGTTGTTTTCGGAATTACACTTTACGTAGTTTGCATTTAAATTGCTAATGCATAATGAACACTTTTTACACCGAATAATTTCTGTGTCTTTTTTCCCCATTGACCACCAACCCTCTGGGTGCATCCGGTCCAAAGTTTGTACGAGGGCCAATTTTTTTCTTTGGTTGCTCATTTTGCCTGTGGCGGTTATCAATATAATTATGAGCTCGTGGATTTCATCAAGATGTTATTTACCTGCGATGAATCAGTTCAACTCCAAACGTAGTAAATGCTTAAGCACGACCTCAAAAGGACACCTGCGGCTCTGCGATAGTTTCCAATTAACGAACGGTATTGTAAATGAGCACTTATTAATTTCTTTTCGAGAAAAATCCGCAAAATAGACGTGAATAGATAGTTGGGTGGAATTGCAGCCTTGATGAAGCACGCTGTGAAATGGAATCTCCTTGCAACCAAGGCTTACCGCAGAGCCGGAATTCAGAATTTGTCGTGAATGAAGGCAGGTGTTGACAGTAATAAATGTACGTATATGTAATAAATAAAATTTTGGTGGTGTGCAGTTGCCCTTGTATTATTGAAAAAAAAAAAAACAAATAATTGGGGGGCTGCAGAGATCTTTTGCTAATTGGGACTTGCGATTTGAAAATGGGTCGTAATGGATGGATGGCATTTATTTATAAACTGGTATGTAAAGAAATTTATCCAACATTCCGATGTATGACCTTAACTTTAACATATATAAAACATTTACATTAATGTGATAATAAGCGATGTTACTTCATGTTTTATTGTTGCCATATATAATATTGCGCAAAAGTCTTATCAATGCCAGTCTACACCCTGCAATTTCCTAGCGTTAATGTTGCCCCCCGGTTACAATAAAATTTACGTCTTTTTCAGGGCTTCTAAATTTCGAAATTTAAATACCCACAACATTTAGATACAATATGATTGATGTTCCTATTTCTTTTTAATGATTTTTCAGCCTTGGTATGTACGTATGTAGAATGTAGATTTCCCCCGCAGCTTTAATTTCATAAAAATCTGGTCGCTTCTTGGGATTTAATGTTTTTACTTACAATTAATTAATTATTATTGTCAGTGCGTTCAACCTTTATAAATATGTATGTATGCGTACCCTATCTAATGGATACGCCTAACGATCTTATTGCTGAAACCTTGACCATAATAGATTGATTATTCAGATTATGATTAGGATTGATTTAGCGGCTGTTTTTGCAAAGCAATTAGATCAGTGCATGCTGAGAATATTTTATGTTTTTGTGTAATTTGAATTTTGCACGTTCAAGCTTTTGTACTTTACCATTTGTGGTGGTTGATTATTGACAGTGATTTATAAGGATAATTGGAAAATATTATCAAAAGAAAAAAAAATGGTGCTCGTATATTAATTAGTGCCACGGTAATATTTTCTTGTTTAGGTTAAAAACTTAAATTTGCAGAAAATATTGAAAGGAACCCCTTACAAGTTTAACGGTGTTCATCATCGATTCAAGGCAAATTAAAATTAAGATATACATTTATTAATTTTAATAATATATGTACGCCCAAGAAACTTGAACCCATAACAACGGTTAAACCTCGGTATTTAAGTTACGGTTTAACTTTAATCTTCAGTTTATTCCCATAGGAACAGTTGTTTTTATAATTGCTACTACTACTATGGAAATAAACTGCAGTTTAAAGTTAAACTGTGACCTATCTCAACAACTGTTGTTAAGGGTTTAAGCTATGGCTTAAAGTTAAGTTGGAATACAACTGGGCCTTAGTCCACCTGTTAATTGCAAATTTCAATTTGTTTATTAGATGATTAACTTTTCTCTCCGTCATACCCTTTTCATTACTGAAATTCTACGAACATGAATGTCATTTTGTTTAGAGAAGAGGTATAAATTTGTTTGTCTAAACATTGCATCATTTAACTTCCGCATCAAGTGTGTTTGTTACAAGGCTCAAAGGTACCTATTTATGTTCCTCGATCGCGTTCAAAACGGTAATTTATTAATTATTTTGATTCGTATAAAACATAAACACGGGTTCTCAAACGTGAAAGTTCGCCTAATTTCTTTCGACCGCAAACGAAACCGAAGTTACGTGAGATACTTACAAATAATAGAATCGCAGCTTCTAATGATGCGATGTCTCTCCTACCTTGTCTTCGTTATTTAATTTGTTGTGAACGATCACCGCGATTACTTTAATTTATGTGGTTTACGTACTCGCCGGTTGTTTCGTGCAGGTCGTACGTTTCCTTTTTCTTCGTAATGTATCAGAAGGAATTCAATTCATACGTAGGTAACAGTGTGAGTTATGGATGGTGGAGGTAGTTGTTTTCATAAGAGAAGAGCTCTGCGTCATATATAAAATGCGTCTGGTGTTGCATCATCAGACTTAAGAATCATAACACATAACTCCGTCCTTTTTTCTCATTCACCGTTAACAAAGGAATAATACTGAAATAATTATCGGTTGTAACTTCGGCGATTGATTACGCAGAGCCCAAGTTCCGTGATTTTCATATTATTGATTTTCATATTATTGATTCGTCCTTTTTTTCTCATTCACCGTTAACAAAGAAATAATACTGAAATAATTGTCGGTTGTAACTTCGGCGATTGATTACGCAGAGCTCAAGTTGCGTGATTTTCATATTATTGATTGAAGTACCATTGAAGTGCTCTGCAAGATATTGGGTGGTATGCATAAAACGTAGTACGTGCTAATACTTCAAGCATTACTTCGAAAGTGAAGTACTTACTATATTAGCGTAGTATCTACTATCCGCATCTAGTAGATGCTACTATGTACAAGTTTCTACTTCGCCATAGAAGCATCTACTATAAATTTTGTAGTATCTACTTCAAGAGTATCAAAATTGGATTGCCGCGTAGTATCTACTTCAGTTTAAGCAAAGCCGCTATTGTTGCAAAAATACACAGAAAAAGATATTCGTGTATAACAAATAAACGAACAAGTTACTTACTTTTCTTGGCCAATCTGTAATAGATACTCGTTTTAATACGTGTTGTAGTATAAAATTTGCTTTTATAGTATGTATATGCTTCTCAGCTGTAGTAGGTACTTTATGTAATAGAAGATACTTCGAAGAATATACTTATTTGAAAAGTATTAGCATCTACTTCGTTTTATGCATACCACCCATTATAATTTCTGCTTGTTATGTCAAGTTCCGTGATTTTCATATTATTGATACTGCAAGATATTATGATTTCTGCTTGTTATGGTTTGCAAATATTTTCCGATTTTTGTTATAGTGTATAACAACGTTAATTTTATTATTACAAATTGGTTAATCGCAGAAGTAACATAATAATAAACATAATTATAAAATGCTTATCAACTTCAAAACGTAAAGAAACGGCCCTGTCGTACTAAAGCAGATTTTACAATACGAAGCGCAAAATTCATGTTTTTTTTGGCAATTAGGTTCGGAAAGTAAAGAATCATCTTAACAATTAAACACAAAACACACAATAATATGGATTTCCATCAAGTAAATGCTACATCTATTAATTTTAAGAATCATCTTTTCTGACGTGGTGATTTTAATACTGCAGCTAAAAAGAAAGTGCTGGTGCTGTAAAACCTTATTGGAAAAGTTGTACCAATGACATACGAATCAATTCTGCTTCACTTAAATAAAAAGAAAAATTACGTTTTAAATGACGTACAAATAGATTCAGCAGGAATCATATATTAGATCTTAGTTGGTTTCAAAAATAAAAATATTTATTTAGCAAAATTTAAGGAAGCAAAATAGTTACATCTGCACAGAACATGCTCTTCATACACATGAAAGCAGATACGAGAGCGCCGACCCCTTTCCACTTACTGAATGACGTATGGATTTGACCTTAGCAGCGATTCGTAAGCTGTATGTTGTATTTATTTTAAAACAAGCAATGCCCTTACAAAAATTAATTTCAGTGTCATTGTTAATGGTTTTGATAAAGAATTACAATGTTTTTCTTTACTATTATTATTTTTAGAAACATAATCACTTAGGCCCGATTTTACAATCGTGTGACGTGGATATGGAGGAACATTAAGGCCCGATTTTACAATCGTCGGATAAGCATTATCCTTAGAATAACGTGACGTAGGTGTGACGTAGATATGGAGGATATTCAGCGAACAGTTATTCCATCTTTATTCCACGATTGTAAAACTGGACCTAAAGGATATTCAGTTATTCCGTCCTTATTCCACGATTGTAAAACTGGGCCTTAATCTCTAATTACCGAGTTATTCGTAATATGTGTATCAAATAAATTTTATACTCATTTGGGTTGTAGTAAATCACATTCCGCAAAAGTGAAACCTGTTAAATGAGCGATGAAATAAATTACGCGCCCAAATATTCTTCCGTATTTAACCACTTGTGTTACTAATTCGCCGAATATTCAGAGATGTAACTCATTACATCATACACCGTTTGTTACGGCATTGTTTATCTAGTGTATTTGTTTTTTCTAAATAGAAACTAGAAATTAATTTTACGTAACTCGTTACATCCACGGTAACTGGATCTAAACTAAAGCGATTTGAATTTAAGTAGTTGAGTAGTTAATCCTTTTTTCTTTTCAAGGTTGGGAATGAAGAACAACAATTGAAACTGGAACGATATCGATTCGTTATTAGGTTTCATGTTTGTAGTGGTAATGAAGGTTTCGATTTGGTTTCAAACAAAAAAGATTCAATAAATACAAAGTTTCACTAATAAAACACGATGCATGATAAGTAACACGTACTTATATGTAACCTTGTGTAAAATTTCTCTTTAGATTGTAATTGTTACTAATGTGTTGCACAAAGAACGTATAGTCAATATAATAGCAGGAAAACATGATCACGTGCACATTTTTATATTTTGCGCTTATTATGAATAATTAATTAATCGATTACATAATATCTAAGATCTTCATTTTTATAATAATTGCTAATTATCGTTAACTACTAGAAACGCTAAAGGGCAAGGTTACATATTTTTATATCATATCATTTAAGTACATGTACCGTTGTGTAATTATTAAATAAATATTATCTAATGTATCATAGAAGAATTTTATAAATAATTAATTTTCAGTGAATTTTTACTTAAAAATCAAAATGGTAATTTTTTTAAAACTGTTTTATTTCAATATTTTACAGTCGTTTGTAATTTATTTGTAACCAATATTGATTAAATATATAATTTTTTTCAATTTGTAAATACATAGTCATGTGATAATAAAATAATTATGCAAATATTCTATATCTGTAGGTAGATCTTTTCCTTACAAAAAATTTTTAATTTCTTCAAAATTTTCTTTTAATCGATTGTATATGTCATTGTATTATGTTGAAGTGATAGGATAGAAGCAGAGGGTTCCTTTTTTCTTTATTAATCCCTGACGAACTATGATACTGTATGATTTACTTAATTGATTTGTAATTTACTCACGTTATTTGGTACGAAATGTTTGGAATCCATTTCTATTTCGATGCCGAAACTGTTCGTATCCAAATATCACTGACCACACCACTCTCTTACCAACAAAGCACGTGTACTACTGTCTCAGCATCTCACTTGCGATTTCTTAAATAAGCTAGTCCCGTACCGTCAACACACCTGTTTTGTAGAGCGGTATACACGCGTCGATCAAGATCGCGTCTCCTTACAGGATTCCTAAAGGATACACAGTAATATAATTCAGTCACGCGTGACTGTTTTTTAATTGTTCCGCCGAACGTCCACGTTATTTGCATAATTGTCCGATACAAATAGGTCATTTTGTTTATAGGCGATTGCCGTAATAAACACTAACAATAAATGCCTTCGGTATCGACAAAGTGCTCGTTGATGTCTTAAGACATTTGTGGTAATTAGATATAAATAGTGGCTTGGATTGGTTTGTGGTTACGGTCTCCCGTTGACCACAAACTAATTTAAAATTACTTACTCTTGGGTTTAGTTGCTTTTACTGATATCTACATGCATGAAACAGTGGTTTTAGAAATAATTAATAAATGATCTGCTACCATAATTAGTTTATATCGGCAGCACACACAAGTTAAAAGCACTTCATGAAAAATGTTGGTTGGTGTAGACCAGAGAATGTTCTAATTTTTGTTTGTTTGTATTTTTCCGTGTTCTATGTGCTCTCACGATAATGTGGTTAAAATTTCTGCATTTATTTAAAAAGCACCCTGTATACCGCACTTATTATTAGAAAGTGTTACTGTTAAAGCGTTGGCCAAAATGTGAAAATCAATATCAAAATTGATTGTCCTGATCCTACACTTCTTTGTACGAGTTTGATATCAATAATTAATTATCAAGCTCGATAAGGAATCTTGGGGGAGTTACTAGATGTCCCTAAACTAGTCCTATCAAATTTGATTTGATTGTTAGTTTATTAAAATTCTTAATGTTCTTTTTACGTGTGTTGTAATTTTATGTAAAAAAGAGAAAATATCGTATGTAAGGTCATGTGAGACGACTGTGCGTGATAAATACATACGTAAAGTCCCGCCTTGTGTGTAGATTTATTGCAGAAAATTTGGTAATTGACATCAATCGTAAATTATTTAAAAATTGCTCTCGATATAAGCATTAAGGTTGCCTTTTTGGTTTGTTTTAAGACTTACGTACATGTGTTTAACCCTGAAAACAGAAGTACACCATCGTAAGAGTGAACCATCCATATTTATAAGTGCCAAGTGGGAAATAATCGTTTATTTTTTGGTATAATTAGACAGGGACTTTTTGCGGCTTTGGAATTATTTAAAAATATAATAATAAACAGGTGTGAGTCCAAAAACATTGCAAAATAATATTGTGTGAAAACCCAGATTGAAATGAAGTACTAGTTTAAAGTCTCAAAAGGAAAATGTGGTAATATTTTGCAATAAGCTTTTTTTTTCCATATTTTATGTGACGGGGATATTTTAAAATAGAAAATAAAATGAAGAAACATGCTGTTATCATTTTAATATGTCGCAAATTGGCATTACTCTTCCGATATAGTTATACACTTTAGGCCCAGTTTTACAATGCTAGTTTAAGTTTACGCTGAAGCTTAAACCCATAACAACGATGATTTCAACAATCATCGTTAAGGGTTTAAGCTTCGGCTTAAATTTAAACTGGCATTGTAAAACTGGGCCTAAAACATTTTGTTGTAACAGTTGATAATTTTGTATGTAACAGATCATCGATTACTAATTGTATAAAAATTCCCGGAGTAATTATTAAAAATTTATTACAATCCACAAGAATCTACTTCGTCTTAAAAACATTTCTAGTAACTCAGTACAGTAATGTTTTTTCAAAATTTATGAATTGATTTCTGTGAAATTCAGAAATTGCAATACACCAGAAACTGCAGTTATGCAAAACTTCCATCATTGTCAATAAACATTTCCATGATATTTAAATTTGTTTTCCCAACTTTAAAAATAGAAAACTATCTGCGAATAAATGTAAGATTCTTTTTTTTTATTTCTTACTTTCACTTAATGCAAAACACGTATGTACATACGTAGGTGGTCCAAAAACTGTCATCTCCTTGAGTGAGTAGATTTATTGCTCGTGTGTTTCAATGTTATAGCGCCGATCATAGCAAAAACGAGCAATTAGGAGCATCTAATTTCAGCCTCAATTAATTGGTACGTTACAAGTTAATGATTAGGTTTGCCGTGAGTTCAAATAAATTGATCGTGTTCTTCGTTTTGTTTAGTCACCGCAGCCGACACATCTTGATGAATTATTATCTTTCATATGCGTTACTTATGCGGAAAAGAACGTTCCAGTATTCCAAGGCACTCCGATAATATGTCGTAATATGTATTGCACTCGATAAAGTCAATAATCATTGCAATATAAGTACTTTGGATGAGAGATGTTGAGGGAATTATATAGATTGGTGTTTTGCAAGAACTATGTGGATTCAGTTGGTGATTATATTATAAAAGCCTTAGGGCACGGTTAAATTGGGTGAAAGATTGTAATTTTTGGGTTTTGTAAGTGGAACAAGCAAGCTTTTATTCTCTAGACTTTACAAACAGTTTTCAGTTGAAGCTGTTCACTCACAGTAACTTTGGAACTTTCTTCTTACCTTACACAGTAACTCTTTCGAAAATTTGAAATGGCAATTTGTATTTATGTTTATTTCTAGAAGAAACATCACTACAGTAAATTAAAGCCAAAGAGCTCAGGGCATCATGAAATACGTGATCTTTGAAGATGTCATTAAAAAATTATATGATAGATTAGAAAGTTCCTTTTATTAAACTAAAATTTCGACATTTTCTGAGAAGGTGGATATCTAAGAATGTTATTAATTTAATCAGCGCTCAATATAACAAATTTGAAAAAAAATTACCAGATACCTTTGACATTGCTCACTCTTCAACGTTTTGCTGTAGAATCGATCAAATCTTTTTTCAGTGACGTACGTAGAATATTTGACGTCTGTGTTTTTCGTATTTTCCGAATTTTGTTAAATATTTGCTTGTTAAAGGACATTCCCGTCTGACGTATTCATTTTTTTAAATCTATCCGGTCGGTGTGTGGGCTTTTCCATCCCACACTATATCTGTAATTTTGTCGCCCAACATTCTACCTGTAAAGTCGTTCTCGTTTTCCTTTTACAAGTGTTTCCGATGTTTCTCGTCGTTAACGTAACGTAACTTTTCGTTACAATAAACCCTGAAGAAGTACTTTTTAACAAAGACAAAAGTTGGCAAGCTTGACACGGTTTCAGCCCGGAAACTAAAAGAAAAATTATAAAAACATAAAATATAGATATCGCAAAATCTTTTAAGCGGACACTAAATCGCGCACTATACACTTAACGTTTCGCAGTCGTTCGACAGCTTCGTCAGAAGTGACAACCTTGTTTATTTTGACAACATATTTTTCATTTCTGACGAAGCTGTCGAAACTGCGAAACGTTAAGTGTATAGTGCGCGATTTAGTGTCCGCTTAAAAGATTTTGTGATACAAATTTCATCGGACAAGAACCAACTGTAAATAAAATATAGAGTATAAAGCTAAAACCAATTGAAGACGGAGCTTTAATAGAACAACAATGAAAAGTGCTTTATAGATAATAAGCTCAAGTATAATACTGAAAATTGAGTGATTCATTATTACACTTTTAACACTTTTATTTTTATAAAGATTTTTATAAAATTGATCAGAATTTGTATGTATTAAAAGTTGAGTTCTATAAACTACATGCCAATAAAAATGCACCACTCAGAAGGGATCAAGTTACAAGGTCGATATTTTTACCAAATTACGATCCACATCTTAGGTCTGTTCGAACCGCGAGCTCTGAACCGTTCAAAACATGCACTCGTTAGAGTTGTACTTCTTAAAGAGCTGTCAACTTCGATGGCCGACTGATTCGAACGGTTCTGAACTAGTCGGAACCTGCGGTTCGAACAAACCCCTTAGGAGTCGATGATGAAAACGTCAGAATTAAAAAACGAGAAACTTCAATTTTTGTGAGAGGCTCTTGTTATCGGTAATTTTTTAAACTGGTGCGTCAAAATAGTCTTTATTTTCCCGGAAAGCATAAAGTGTTGATCGTTATTAATGCCTAGAATTGCCAGAAGACAGTGCTTTCAGTAACTGTCAGACTTTGAAAGGGGGCGAATTGTCTACATGCACGAAGCGGCTTTCTCGAACCGAAGCCATTCTGCGGTGCTTCGAGCATGGAAATCATGGTCTGAGGAAGGCATCCAACACCGTCGATCAGGAAGTGGGCGTCCTAGAAGAACTGATGAACGTAACGCTCGGCGTCTCCATCAACTGGCTGTAAGAGATAGGTTTCGCCCTTCAACTACAATAATTGGAGTGAATTGGATAAGGGATCTAAGACAAAGGGTGTCTACTTGAACCATTTAGCGACGTTTTGCATCGTTTGGTCTTCACTCCTAACGGCCGTGTGTCTTCCATTAACACAATTGCAAAAGGAAGCCAGACTTCAATGGTGTCAAGAAAGGCAGCAGTGGGTCAATTGAATGGGATCAAGTCATGTTCAGTGACGAATCCCGATTTAGTCTGTGGCAAAAGGACCGTTGAGTAATGGTGAGAAAATTCCGTGGAGAGAGGCGCAATGCGGAGTTTGGTGTACGAGGCCATGGCGGCGTAACTCCAAGAGTTTTGGCACGGGGTTCCATAGGCATCGGGTACAGATCCCCTTTGGTATTCATCAGAGGCAGTTTAAATGCGCATTGATATATCGACGTCTCTGATAAACGAACACGCTGGAATAGTTTTCCAGCAAGATAATGCCCGACCGCATATCGCACAAATTTGTAGGAACTTTCTGCAACAAGCACAGGTAGAAGTTCTTCCTTGGCCAGCTCGTTTTCCGGATTTGAATCCCATAGAACATGTGTGAGATATCATGGGTCGACGTTTGAGATGTATTCCTCAACAAGTAAACAGTTTGGAGGAGCTGCGTCGTCACCTACGGCAAGCTTGGGATGAGATACCTCAAGAAGACATCGATCATCTTATTCGGAGCACGCCCCGGCGAGTTAGGGAATGTATTGTTAGTCGTGGTGACGTATCACATTGTTAAACTTTTTCCCTTAATTTATGTAATTTTTTTCCAAAGTGAAATCCCTTACTTCTTTATCTAAGGCCCAGTTTTACAATCGTGGAATAAGAACGGAATAACTGTTCGCCACATATCCTTTAATGTTCCTTCATATCTACGTCACACCTACGTCACTTTATACCAATAATAATCCTTATCCGACGATTGTAAAATCGGACCTAAGAGAAATAAACTGTGGAAATTTTAACCTAGTAACTTGACCCCTACTGGGTGGTGCATTTTTATTGGCACGTAGTTTATTTTGTAAACAATACGAAACGAATTTGTGTTTTTGCAATGGATTACGCAAAGCGATTTAAACTTCCCTAATCATTCATAAAATTAGGAGTTATATCTGCACAAGTGCACACAGTAAATTGCATAGTACTGATTTACATATATCATAATATGTGCGTGCGCTTTTTTTTCTATCCACGAGATTTTTGATGTCAGACACATATGGTACACTCGTGCGCTATAGATTATCCGCAGCTCCATATAAATCCATTTCCGTAATACTCCACTTTGCATTAATTCACCGAGAATGTTGGGTTTGTCCACGCAAAGCGTTGCACGAGGATGTAAAACAGGATCTCGTTACGCGTGCACAAGAAAAATTGCAAATTTCGTTTATTTTCTGTAAATTTCTGCCCCGTTTATGCTCACGTTTTATAACTCGTGAATGTACGTCTCTTTTGATGTCGTCACCTGTATTTCCAAGGCGTTCCTATCGATTTTATATCCACATTCATGTGACATTTTATGAAAGAAAGAAAGAAAGTGCATGGGCAAGTTAATTCGTCGAAAGTTTGTTTTTGACGTGTCTCAGTTCGCTTTCGTTTTCGTTTATGGTTTGTTCGCCTTGTAGAATTTAAAGATATTTATTTGTTTACTCATTTAAATTTGTGCCACTTAGTAAAATGCGCGTCTTTTTAATGTTATACAGGAGGAGGACATCGACAAACACTTTAATAACTTTAATAAATTTAGTGCATTACGCATCGTAAGGTCAAGACCACGTTGTGTGGTTTGCAGTTGATTCATTTGCATTTGTGCGCTGACTAGTGCGTAGTATGAGTTTCGCATAAAATTGTAACTATATGCAATGCATGAATCGTAATTCCGATGGCAATAATCGATATCGATACATCTGACGTTTCACGAGCCATACTTGGTTTAGAAATAACATTTCAAGGGAAATATCTACAAACGTGAACGAGATGCTTCCTTTTATTAATTGAATTTGTTGATTTTTACTCGTGATACTTACTTTTTAATTTTGATGTACAGCAGACCGATTACGATATGAATCTGGTGATTGATATGAATCGATTCGTAAAAGTTGAATGAGTTTTGGTGTCAACTGTCATCACTTGATCCATATCATCGATTCATGTGTTGAATACTCCTTGTGTATTTAGATCCGATACGTGTTACATAAGAACAAGTTCTAGGTATACAAAGCTAGAGAAATTAGGTCAAATACCGATGAAATTCAGTTAAATCAAAAATTTGTCTTTTTTTAGATTACAAGTCAAAGTATTGTCAAAATTAAACATCGCTGTAAAATCTATTTTTTTGAACAAGATTTGGTTCAATTTCTTAAACTTTCTGGATTAATAGAACATGTTCTATCACCAAACCGTATCTGCAGCCCAAAAATTTCTTGTTCTAAACGTTTATTATAGAAATTGAGCCGAATTTCGTAGTATAAGAAATAGGGTAGTCTAAAACGGTCTTTAAAATATATAATTACAAATTCCGATGCTAGTTGTACTGATTTTTTTATAATTATAATTCCTGCACTTGCAACAGTTTGCCTTGCTCATATTAATTAATGACGTAAAGCTTTTTAATGTTACATAATCATAATTTAATTACAATTAATTTTAAATGCGCTGTTGATGTTCTATCGTAATATTTATTTACGACTAGCACAAACTTTTTGTTGCGAAAAAAATTGATATATGGTAATTAATGTAATAATTCAATAAAAATATTAATGTCATAAAACAATGATAAATACCATAAAGTGCAGATATATTCGCAATTTCCCCCAGTTGCATAATTATCAGTGTTTTATTGTAGTTTTAAATTATCATTTAAATTTATTGTCGACGTTGACCTTTAATCGTTTTTGCAATAATGTTGTTAGAAAAACTTATTTGTTAAATAACGGTTTTACCAAGGCTATTCAATGTCACACTGTGCCTACAGGCTGTATGTGTACAATTAATAAATTATATGCTAAATGTAGTTAAAACATTCCGAAAAACGTACCGGGATATTTTGATGACGTCATCATTACATCGTAAAGTTTTTAGCAACATAAAAAGAGCTCCTCGCATATTGATTCTGTTAAATAAATAAATAAAAAAAAACTAGATAACGTTTCAAATTCTGTTAGTTGAAAATTTGACTGTTAGTTGAGGTTATAAAATATCTTATTTGTTACAAAAAAAAGTCGCCATTGGAATCGAACTGGAATTTTGATGAATTCGTGGAACTCGCTATTTCGACTGTGAACCCAAAACAAGTCTTTGTTTATCAAATTTAAAATCTAAACAAAAGTACCCGTTTTGCATAAATCACGAAAAAATGAAATTGAATTAATTACGGAAGAGATTCTGTAAATATTCCACTTTTTATTACAAAAATACTGCAAGCTAATACATAAAATCAATAAAACATAAAGTTACCATTCTTCATTCCAAGGAAACGAGGAGAATAAATCACAGGACTCCTATCTCATCCGTGACTTCTTCAGCCTCAATAAACCTTTCTGCATAATAAATCCAATTCACAAAATATGTACTTAAAACTGTGACGTTGATTATATATTCTTGAAGAAATACTACATACAGGATGTTCTTAATAAACGCGAGAAAATAAAACCTATACGAGAATCGATATTTAGATTGTGGAAAAAATGTTTCAAAAATTCTATGCATACAAAATACAACACGAAGCTTTGTAAATACATTTTTACGGTTATTGACTTATTGACATCACAGCATGTCCTCGACATACCGCAATTTTGTATATTTATTATGTGCTGATAACGGAAGAGTCAGGTTTTTTTTTTAAATAATTATAATTTGCAGATCTTTTCAACGATTCTCTGTTCACAACAGTGTCATATCAGTAAAGTTCCTTTCGAAATTATAACAGGCTTCGCTTCAATAAAAAATTATACATGGTGATCTATCCTTGACAATATTTTAGTGTAATTACTTGAATTATTAATTTTTTTTATATCTGTTAAAATGAACTTCCTTTCCGATGTCAAGGCCGTACTCTTAGACCCAATTGCAATTATAAAAGAATAAAGCTGCTAATTTCAATAAACACATGTTCATTTCCTCGGAGCTTGCAGCAGGGCTTTTGCGGGGGGGTCAAGAATTCGGGACGCCGTTTCCTTGCAGGGGACCACCACGGTCGGGTTATAAATCTGTCGAGTAACCTTTTATCTGGCGTTTTCGTGCTCATGTACTAATATCGTCACACAGTAATTGTAGGCGCCGAGCCAAAGCAGGGGGATGGGCCGGACGCCGTAAACAAATTTATTCGACGTTTGGACGTGTTCTAGTGGGCTTGGGATACGGCCTGTCGTAATCACTTTTGCAAATACGATAACACCAGATTGTGTTTATCTAGCCCTAGGCCAGCATCATAATTCTTTGTCAAGTAAAGAGACTCTTGAAAGATAGTTGGAGCGGAAACACATCGCAGGCATCGCGAGGCAGAAGCATTCCGTATGACAGTTTGAAGTTCACAATTTATGTTTGTTTGCGGGAAAAATGCAGTCAAGGCGTGTGCTAGAGTTAAAATCAACGCTTGCCATTGGTCGAAGGAATGCCAGAATCTTGTTACAATTACGAGAGGGTGGGTTTTAATTGTTTTCATGGTAAGGGGCACGCGAAAAGAACGGCAGATAAGCTTGAATCGCTAGCGAGCTCAAACGAATTGAATTCCAAGTTGTCTTGACTGTATTCAGGCGCTTGCAGTCCTTATTAAATTTGTATTTTTATAGATAATTGTTGTTGTTAGATCATTTATTCCGGTACGGTTTAAATTTAGTGCTAAGAAGGCCAATTAAAACCATACACGTGGGTGCCGCGACGCGAAGTGTTTAAAATCCAGTGTAAGTGCGAGTGGTAATTAACCTTTAATTGTTTCCTTCAACTCACCCTTGGTGGTAAAAGAATTGCACAGAGATAATTTGGTTGTTCTTAATCCGGCTAAGAGTCAGTACGTTTCATAGTAACATTACACTGAGATAAATTTAATCAACTATTTTGAGTTACTTTACAGCGAGTAGTAAACCGCATTAGTGACTTTGATATTCTAAAATTTGATTGCTCAGTGTTCGTAATTAGTAGCCGCATTCGATAATATATGGCCGTATGCACAGACAAATCTCAAGGTGGACTTGATACTTAAAGCTAACTTCATATCAAACTGTTCGCCGTATAGTTACATTGTTCAAAGTAAAGGTTTACTTTGGCTTAAGTCTAAAGATTTGTCTGTGCATACGGCCATTAATCAATCAACCGCAATTTGCTATTTCCTACATCTACCTGGGCTTCCATTACAGTGTACTTTAGAAATCATTCTACCCTAGGGGAATTCTCTCGGACGAATTGTAAACCAGGCAATTTGAAATACATTCCTGGCCATTTTCTTGACAAAGGTTTCCACACCCTGTATACGTGGGAGGGTCAAACTGTGGTCTGGGCCGAGAGATTTGTCGGTTAATTAGAAGCCATTGCCTAGAGACTGTAACGCCATAACCGCCCATAGTGGAGAGCGAAAATAGTTAACCAATTTCTGGGCTATTAAAAACTTAGTTAGTTAGGTTAGCCAGCGGAAGAGCGATATATAGAGAGTCCTGAAAAAGGCCAGGCGTTGGGTAAAGCACCGCTCTCAAAAGCTTAATTCACGCTCGGACGACGGAGCAGAAGAAGTATCGGCTCACTGCACGCGTCCATTAATTAGGTTAGCTGGGGATAGGGTTAAACAATAACTCCCAAGGGAGCCCGTGAAAAACAGGTGATTGCTACTGATTTACCTGCAGATTGATCGCTGAAGGCGGCAGGTGTATCACATACTTCGCCCAAAACATCTGATTAATGAATTAACTACATTAATTAAGTACACTGTAGTCCCACAGAGACACTTTGTGCGTTGGTTTATTAAATCGAACAAGTCTTTGAATACCAGCAGAGTGACGAACGCTGTACCAAGACTCGAACGCATTTGAAACTCAATTAATTATTGATCTAAGTGAGGAGCAGAGCTCTCCAACAAACATCTGTGTAAACATTATACCACCAACGGTGTGAATCGGAAGAAAATAGACCGCACCGATACCCGAAGGTGAAAGCTGTTAAACGAATCACACTGTACTTTCTGAGAATTGCAATTGTTGTTCATTTGTATTGATTTCAACAACAGGGTTTTCGCTCACTGTACCCGATCCCACAGAGGCGAGGACGAGGAGTTTGCCTGATTTTTTTTTCAATAAACAACTACTTAAATTTAATTGTTGGGTTTCATTATTAATTTGCCAATTTCCTTGTTGTCAAGAAATTATTGTACTGCCCACCAAACAAAGAAACTGGGTATCACAACGTAACGGCGGATTACATCCGACGATTGGGTCATAATTAGATAATATTAAAATTAACTTCAGCACGGAACAAATTCCATAAAAATCATTCACCCTGTAACAACATCTGGAGGGTTGACCGTTAGAGTCCGACAAGCCGTAAGTAGGTAGCGTCTACCCGGGCATTCTTTAGCAATAAATCTTATTGGGGATTTTGTTGACACATATTTATTCTTTGCTTATACAATTTTATTGCCTGTTTACTTGTCAGAATTAATTAATAACCAAGTAATTAGTGGGCGCATTACAAAGCTTTATTAGATACATCTACGATGTGGGTTAGCTCTCGCTCTACGTAACAGCCAGTGCAGCGTCATGGTTTTGGATACAATTTCTGGTCTTTATATCTCAAAATTAAGAGATGTATGAAATCTATGATATTGAGGCTGGATTTCACAAACGTCACTTAACTTTAATCATTACTATACCTTCAACACATGTAACCATGGCAACGTTTACTTTTAACGAATGATTAAATTTAAGTAACGCCATTATTCTCTTAATACAGAGTTTTACTTTGTCGGACTTATTAATGAATCATCTTGTATAATTTACGAAAATAATTTTTGATTTGTTTATTAATACATATTTTATTAAAAATATTGAATAACGAGTTTGTGCAATTAACTGAAGAATAAGGACGTATAAATTAAAGTGAGACTGAATTTTATACTGATTGGAGTATATCAAAGTGTAAACTTCAAGAAGAATCCATTTATTTTTTTTTCAAAAATTGTAACGTAAGTTGAAAATTATCTAATGTCTCTATTAGAAAATTGAGAAACTGCATTTCTTGGGTTTCCCAGAACCTTCTTATGTAGTCCTGCTATTTTCGACTTTTGCGTAACGTAACGTAACCTCATGATTTTGTAATAAAATAATGTTTGGAATAATAATATTTTTATCGCATTATTAATTAATCGTAAAATATCCTTATTGACGAGTGAGTCACCTACCTATTGCACACATTATGTTGGTATTTCCAGTACCGAAATCAGTGCAGTTCGTAAGTACCAAGGTCTTATTTCGTATGCGTAAATTACCGACTTTAAAATTGGAGACTTACTGAATCGTATGTATGTTAGGGTTAGGTATAAGTTCATTTACAGTGCTTGTAAATTCGACAAATTATTCTCTAATCTATTTATATTATAATTATTTTACATGCCATCATTAGCCTAAACAAGTATAAGACATATCTTAGGCGAACAAATTTTTGCAACCAAATTTGTTGCTGATAAGAAATCACATTAGCAAGCTTTTGCGCAAACTATCTTACGTATGTATGTTTTAAGTCCTACTGCTTCTCGGCACATTTTTCTTCAATTTAAATCGCTTGCCAACAGCAATAAAATATTTTCACCGTCTGGAATTCATTCCATTCAAAGCAGATATTACCTACGATTACAGAAAATAAATTACACGCCGAGCTTTATTAACAATCGAATATATGATGAATGTTCTTTTTACCATTCGCGCGTTTACACCCACTGCGTGTAATATGTAGGTAACATTTCAGATTCTAAATGTTTACTATTGCGCTTGAATTAAACGAATGCTATTTTCACACGCATTCTGAATAGTTTAATCATGACTTTCTTTCTGTGCTACCTCGTACTTAATAGGTATTCGTGATTGTGTGTGTGTGTGTATGTTATTGCAAGAAGATGTTTAAAAATGATTCTTTTAATATTTACAGTTCTTCGCCATTAAATTGTTTGCATCTGTCATTTGTCAAGCTGCAGAAGGTAACTCCTGTTGGACGTATGTCTATATACCATTAGTTTTTTTTTTTTTCTTCTTAATTCCACAGGTGTATCTTAATCCTTTTGGAAAAGCTTCAATTTGAACTATACTTGTATAATAAATTCGTCTTCTCTACAGAAAAAAATTAACAATTTGCTTCTTGCTCATCCTGTGTATTGTCATTACAAATCTATTTTTTTTATTGAAATTTCTTAGAATGTTTGAAGACGTAAATAATCGAGATCGAGATCTGGTAACATGTGATTACTGCTAATGTGTCACGAACCTTCAGAGTGGACTTTGCTGTCAGTAATAAAACTAATTGATGTGGTCATCTTTAATGATTAGTTTAGTCAATGTTTCATTGAACTTTAATTGGATTCTAGCGGCATTAACTTGTTTAACTTTCAACTCGAGAATCACTTTCAATTATTATTCGGTCGGCTCAATTAGGTATTACTTCCGCGTTGTAAAATTGATGGCATGAAAAAATAATCTGCGAAACAAAGAAACAGGAGACACAATTATAACTAACCAAGTAAAATGTATTTGTATATTTAAGGTCCGATGTTAGAAACGCAAGTTAACTTTATCCTTCAATTCATTGCCTATGAGAACAAACAAGTTTCTAGCTGCCGCGAGCCCCCAACTGCGAGCGGCCCTTAATGTGCGAAGCGCTTTCTTCGAATTTTTTTCTCTGTGATGGGAGTTCTCTGTGGTGGGGGTTTTCTATGGTAGGGGTTCAATGGACGAGCACTTGTTGCCTATGAGAACAAACCAAGAGTTAAATTTGACTTGGATTACGATGACTACATTGCCAAAGTGATCTTAAAATTGCGTTCAGAATAGTTGCTCGAATTTTGTTCTAGCATTTGAAACTGTCGCCTGGGTTTGCCAAAAAGAAAGAATATAAAAAATTATATACTTCTGTATAGTCACGCAAAATATCGATGACTTTTCAAAATCGAATCATAAGCTAAGGTGTTTACGTAATAAAAGAAAAAATGACACAGTGTAATTTCCTAATGACTGTCTTGATTCTATCTGAACAGTCTGTGCGTACGTGTGACTGTACTCAGTGCTACCTCAGTAGACAGACTGCATTAACATTCTTGTGATGACTGTTGGTGGTGATAGAAAAGAAATAATTTTCGATTTTAATCGGAAGGTCACGTCTTACGCACCGATAAAACCGGATCTCCAACGTACAGTAGAATGCTTTAAGTGTGGGATACGAGCTATAATAATACCTTTAATAAGTCGGTCAATTAAGTAGTTTTTAAAGTTTGTAATATTATCTATAATTAGGCTCAATTAAATTAAGCGCTCCAGAAGTAAACCGGAGTATGATTAGGTAATAGCTTCGGTGATTGTGCGATATTTCTTGCTCACGGAAGTAACGAAACGACTTTTGTAATCTTCTGGAAAAGCTAATCCTTTTTGGATTCCGATGAAAAATGTTTTAAGCAGAGGGAATTTTGATGCCCATGTAAAATTCATCCGGGTGCCTACGTTTGTTTTGCTTTTTAATTCGTTTATGACTCAATCGTTGTCCTAGGTTACGTAAACCGTGAATGATTTGTTGACAAATTCCCAAGTGCTTTTTTTTCCTGAAGAATATTCAACATCAACATTTCAACGAGTTCTTTAATCCTCTTTCTCTGAATTTAATGTGAAAGGTTAAAGGAGTATTTGCTTGAAATTCCTCTCAAAGGCAAACCAAGGTCCTGAATACTTGAATTTCGTATTTTTCTAATTAACTCATTTTACGATCGTTTGCAGTCGCTTTAAAATTTATATTATTTGTTTGTTTACCGGCATGTGTAAATTATTTTGTGTACTGCGTGTTTGCTTCCGCCGTAAATTATTTGGACACTTTGGAAAATCCGCCAACTCACTCCGAGCGAATACCAGGATGGCGGATGGCGCTATGACAAATCCTGTTCGGACTGCTTTGCGTCTAGATCCGCAATAGGCGAACGACCTTTGAAACTGGTCCTTTCTACATTGTACGAAACAACTTCTGGTTTTTACGCAGTCGATGCGAAAACTAATCGACTGTTGAAACTGTTCATTAGCTTTTGATAAATCGAATCTTTAAAGAAGTTAATTGCAAAATGAATGCTAAAAATCTACGTTACTTTTTCACAAATATAACACAGAAGAATAAAACTTGTCAGTTATATTCAACTTCGGGAGATATGTCATACATGAGTTGATCGTGAACTGAAATTGTCATCATAGTAAGATTTCTGACAATGGCAGTTTTCTCTGAATGTTTACAGACACACGGTCCCGCAGTGCAGTACGATTTTGTTAGATACGACGAAATTGGCAAGAATTTGACCGTCTGTGTGCACGCTATGTGAAGCTGACTGCAACAATACGATCTTGTTAAATCTTTGGAAATTGGATAGTCTGCTCCTACCTTTATTACCTACCTAGTTGACCCTGTACAAGGTGCGAACGCTGGGGGAAAATCGTCGATGTTAAAGAAAAACTACCTGGACTTATCCCCAGCTGAGTGGAGACGGAATGGGCTACGAATAGATTGTCGGTAGCTCGATACCTGGATGTAAAAGAAAAAGGGGCGCCACCTAGCGAATAGGTTCCAAGTTGTACGGTGAAACAAAATTTACAAAATCATGCACATAAACGTAGGTTCTGAAGAAGCCGAAGCCTTCGGCAGGCAGTGGCGGTATACGGGGGCACAAAAGTTACCCAACAATTAACCTAATGAAACGTAACGTAAAAGATACAGAGGGTTAGTACAATACCAATCTCGAATCCCACCAATTCTACGTTATGTTCGGCCTGGGAGGGCTGCGAGCGACACACGAAACCTGTTCGGCACAGATTGACAGCTCCTTCAAGAGTTCCAGAACGGTGAACGCCGGTGTTACGGTAGAAGAGTCTCTCGGAAACGGTGGTTTTCACGGCCAAACTCGACCGGGGAGAACCAAACGGTTACATCAAAGTCACGAAAAAGTGAGCAGCTTAACCCTCACGTAGTTGTTAACGGATGAAACACGAAAGTAAGTAAAAGAGGACAACGAAATTGAAATGGAACTTATAGAATAAGGGCCTAGAACGGAAAGAAGTTGCGACGCATCGGCTCGTTAGCACGTGACGTCCTCAAACAAAATTCAACGACACAGACTTTATTTGCTATAAGAGCACTGGATTAAACTTCCAGAAGTCGTTCGCGAACGATAAGATCCCCATTAGCCTTTGAGTGGCCAGGTTCTAAACACAAGCTCCAACGAAAATGTGACCACAGCTCGTGAAGTGCATGTCAAATATGGCTTCTAAGAAGAACGTGGGACATCGGCTCGTTAGCACGTGACGTCCTCAAACAAAATTCAACGACACAGACTTTATTTGCTATAAAAGCACTGGATTAAACTTCCAGAAGTCGTTCACGAACGATAAGGTCCCCAATAGCCTTTAGGTGGCCAGTCTCTAAACACAAGCTCCAACGAAAATGTGACCACAGCTCGTGAAGTGTATGTCAAATATGGCTTCTAAGAAGAACGTGGGACATCGGCTCGTTAGCACGTGACGTCCTCAAACAAAATTCAACGACACAGACTTTATTTGCTATAAAAGCACTGGATTAAACTTCCAGAAGTCGTTCACGAACGATAAGGTCCCCAATAGCCTTTAGGTGGCCAGTCTCTAAACACAAGCTCCAACGAAAATGTGACCACAGCTCGTGAAGTGCATGTCAAATATGGCTTCTAAGACGAACGTGGGACACGAGAATGCTGGATATCGAAGACACGCCTCTTCCGATTTAAATTCTAGAAAAATTATCAGTGTCCCCAACTGTTATGGAACAACTTGCAAACGAAATAAAACCAGAACCCCTCAAGCCAAAGTAGATACAAAAGATTTAAGAAATCGTTTTCGCGAAAACGGGACGTAACAAGTCTGTGGATGTTTGCAACAAAGTTGTACTAAAAACCAACACAATTGTTTTTCATGTGCTTTTAATGAAAGTTAACAAATTTAAAAAGTTTACTAATTTTAAAGAGAAAGTTCACACTGCGGCGAAGTGTCGTGAGTGGATTCATTCAACTTTCAATAGAATCGTGCAACATTCTCATCCAACACTGTTGTATTGCACTGATGGATCGTGAGTGGCCAGTTTAAGGATTCAGAGAATCGTAAATCATAAAGTAACGCAAGTTGTCATTGTCATACTGACACTGAACATTTAATATAGTTTAATGCGAAGTTCGGATCCGACAAATTCGAATATGTTGTAAACTTTTGTGTTCCTCATATATTATTTATTTGTGTATATTTTTTTTGTTGTTGTTGTTTTTGACTAAGTAAGTTGACGTGTTCTGGATGTAACGGGTTTTCTTAATTTTCACCTTTTCCCCCTTTCAAAAAAAATTAAGTGGCGCCTATTTTCTTTTGGGTTTTGGCCTTCGCGGTTTGGATTTGAACCCTCCCGTCCCACTGAAGCTGGCTGGCAACATTGGAGTAAAGTTTCGCTCCAATGTAAAACTTCTGCCTATCTACGCAGGTAGGTAGCAACTCATTCAACTTTCAACAGAATCGTACAACATTCTCATCCAACACTGTTGTATTGCACTGCTGGATCGTTAGTGGCCAGCTTAAGGATTCAGAGGCCCGGTATTTCAGTCATGGTTTAACTTTAACCTTTAGTTTATTCCCATAATAACAATTGTAAAAACAATTGTTCCTATGGATATAAACTAAAGGTTAAAGTTGAACCATGACTGAAATACCGGGCCAGAAAATCGTAAATCATAAAGTAATGCAAGTTGTCATTGTCATACTGACACCGAATATTTAATTTCGTAATGAAGTTCGTGTACAAGAAGTGCTCTCATGCTTGAGGTGTTGTCCAACTCGCCCTCAACTTTTGGGACAGCTTTAAGCCACTTGTTAGATAAATAAGTACATCACAATTGAAAGTTATCATAATAAACTCGTAGGCCCGGTTTTTCGATAGCAGTTTAACTTTAAACTTCGGTTTATCCCTATAGCAGCAATGGAAATAAACTGAAGTTTAAAGTTAAACTGTGATCGAAAAACCGGGCCTTAATTGGGGTACAAAATGTCAAATTAAAATACTTTATATATAATCCAACCACGTTTCTTATTAAAAAGGTGCCCTTCGTGTTATTTTACTTATTCGTGATTTATAAAAGCCGTATTGCTTATTAAGTTTCAATCTGGAAAATTCAATTCTTGTCATTAGGTAGCAAATGTCAAGGTGTACTGGAAGAAGTGAGTCTGGATGTGGATATTCGATGTCAGGATGAGATACCATGTAAAAGTGAATTGGTCAGAGAGAAAGAATTATTGCGGTTGAGATAAACCGGCAAGGTGTAATAATTTGTCACTTAATCTGTGTAATTTTCATTGAAGTCTTAAATAATTGACGTATAAATTTCACCAAGTTGATTCATAAGTGAGGTAAACCGCGTGATATAAGAAGGTTTATTAAAGAATTCCTTCGTAAAGAACGTCTACGTTATCGTTAAAATATTTGTACACATTTAATTAATTTTCCTATGGGCATGCTTTTTTATTACAAACTTTTCAAAAAAAAACTTGACTTTGAGATATGTATTACTTTATGATTAATCGACGATATTTTTTAAAAGCCTTTGCTTTAATTGAATTTTTTAAATTCCTATTTGAAAATTTTCAGTTGCAAATTATTGCTTCTTCAAATTATCTTTTCTCAGAGTAAATTATCGTGCTATTCATTATTATTTTTTTTTTGTAAAATTAAAAACGTTTCTTAAAAAAACCACCTTCCACTGAATTGGATTTTTTTTAAATATAACTTTGAGATCCAAAGGTATTACGTAGTCTCTAGACTATTAACCATCTGTAAAATAATGATGCAGAACTAACTGTTTTTAACCGCAAAAGTTAACGACTTATTTTTTCTTGCTTTAAATAATTAAACTTCGTTAGTCACCTCTGATTTTTTTCCCGTAGTTAAATGAATTTGACGTAATGGTCATTTGTAAAATGTCTAAATCATTGTTAAACCAATTCTACCTTCGTCTAGTTCCGTTAAGAAGCCGCGTCTGTATTCCCTCATTCGAAGAAAATGCGAGAAAAAAATCGGCACTCTTGATATTTAATTAACGGACCGTCGTGACTCCTCTGTGTTTAACCTTGGCGAATTATAAATATTCAGGAACTAATTTGTAAGTATTAACGTATTATTATTGGCGAATTAAAATCATTTTAATGGTACGATAATTTTCGGAGATTATCATCTGTACTAAGTGGATCTTTGTAATTATTTCTTCCTGTGCTTTTTTTTCTTTGATAATTTAATTTATTTAACTATTATTTTTTTTTATTGTGAAGTTAAAATTAAGATCACGTCGTAAGGTCATTATTTTCCAAATTATTTCTGCTATTCCTTTTTCTTTCTAATTATTAAAATTAATATTAAAAGAAATAGAAATGCAAATTTTTCACAAAATAATTCCTACATGGTAATATTAATTTATTTCCTTCTTTTAAAATAAAACAGTAATCACGAATCCTACCTAACAATAAGTAAAAAAAAATAGATAATTCAATTGAGGTCACATTCTAAAAGTATTATTGGAATAAAAAGCACGCCGAACTCGTCATCCCTTAATTTATGATTCTTTATTACGTTTAGACTAAACAAACAAAATTCCGAAAGATCCCGGTGGTAACGCCTGTTCACAGTGCCAGTTGATGACGATAGTTCAAGTGTTGTGTTGAAACTTGCATTTTTAATTATTAGACATAGTTTATCATTTAATATTCTGAAAGCAAATAGTGATTTATAGGTGAATTAAACAATAAACGTGTGACGCGCCCCCTCCCCCCCAATTAGACTTGCTTATTGGCTATTACTTACAAATAATAAAAATGTACAAACAAACCCACTTAAGATTTATGGCCGATTTTAAATAACTGGGCCGACCGAAGGACCGGGAAAATTCCAAAGGGCCACCCAGACTTTACCCTGCCACGTGCATGCACTCTTAACCGTCCTTTCCAGACGGTCGCTACCTACTGCGTACCTAAGGGTCTACCGCTGGCTTTACAGCTAAAAGGGTTAATTTTACTGGCCTACTTCTGTTTACAGTTGAACGACCCTCCGGAGGACCCGATATACAGAATAATACCTTTAATTAGGGCTTACGTGATCTTGTTAATAGGAAACTACGTCGTGATAACCTGGTTCTTTTGGTGGAGCAGTAAAATAATTCTCTAGGACAAGGAATTAGATAATTTAATAATGAAACGCAACAATTAAATTTAATTAATTATATATTGGAAAAAAAAGAAAAAATGGAAAAACTCCTGATATCCCTTGCGTTTGGAATCAATACAAATAAACAAAAATTACGATTTTCAGAAAGTACAGTATAAATCGTTTAACAGATTTCACTTTCGAATATGGGCGCGATCTACTTCTTCCCATTCACACCGTTGGTGGTTCAATGTCTACACAGATGTTTGTTGGAGAGCTCTGCTCCTCACTTAGATTAATAATTAATTGAGTTTCAACTGAGCTCGAGTCTTGGCACAGTGTTCGTCACTTCTGATCGTACTCAAAGACTCGTTCTGTTTAATAAACCAACGCACAAAGTGTCTCAGTGGGACCACAGTGTACTTAATTAATGGAGTTAATTAATGAATTAATTAGATGGTTTAGAGAAGTATGTGATACAGCGATCAATATGCAAGTAAATCAGTAACAATCACCTGTTTTTCAGGGACTCCCTTGGGAGGTGGTGGTTTAACCCTATCTCTAGCTAACCTGATTAATATGGTGCGTGTAGTGAGCCGAACTTCTTCTACTACGTCACCAGAGCGTTAATTAATTGTTTTGAGGGCGGTGCTCTACCCACTTGCCTGTTTTTCCAGGACCCTCTGCCTGTCGCTCTTTCGCCGTCTAACCTAGCTAATTAATTTATAGCGCAAGAAATTCGTTTAGACTGCTTTATTTGCACTCCACTATGGGTGGTTTTGGCATTGCAGTCTCTAGGCAATCGCTTCTAATTAACCGACAAATCTCTCGGCAAAGACCACAGTTCGCCCCCCCCCCGCCCCCACACGTATACAGGGTGTAAAAGAAACTTTGTTAAGAAAATGGCTAGGAATGTAGTTCAAATTGTTTGGTTTCCAATTTGCCTGAGAGAATCCCCAAGGGTAGAATGATTTCTAAAAGTACACTGTATTGGAAGCCCAGGTAGATGTGGGAAATAGTTAATTGCTGTTGGTCGATTAAATTACAGAATTTGTCTACTAATTAAAGAAACACTGCCCAATCAATTTTTCTAAGATGAAGGTCACTAGTGAGTTTTAATACTCGCTGAAATGTAAGAAAAAATAATTTGATCAAAGTTATTTAAATGCAATGTCAATAAGAACTTGGCTGACTCTTTAGTCAGTAATTAATGCAAATCAAATTATCCCTACGCAATTGTTACCACCAAAGGTGCGCTGAAGAAATACAAATAAATGTCAATTACCTAAGCCGTATAATCCGTGTCCCACTTCCACGCACTATCACCCTGATTAAATCACTCGCGTCGCGACGACTACGTGTTTAGTTTTAATTGCCTTTCTTAACACACTGTATTTAAACCGTAACGAAACAAAATGATTTAACAAAAAATGATAAAGACTACAAGCGCCTAAGGAAAAACACAATTAAGCCAAATCTCGTCAAAGCGCCAATGTTATCTGCCGTTTCTTCGCGTCCACTACTTCCCACGAAACAATTAAAATCCACCCCCCCTCGGACTTTGCAGCGAAATTCGGAAATCACTTCGACCAATGGTAACCGTTGATTTGAATTCTAGCCCACGCCCTTGACTGCATTTTTCTCACAAACAAATATAAATTATGAGCTCCAAACTGTCATACGGAATGCGTCTGTCTCACGATGTCTGCGATTTGTTTTCTCTAACTGCCTTTCAAGAGCCTCTTGAATTGACAGAGAATTATGACGCTAGACTGGGAACAGAAACAGACAAAAACAAAACACTTCAACTCGAGCGTAATTCGATCTGCCTTTTCCGTTAATGTACATGTACCCGTGATTTCGACGCGACAGACTGTATACAGAATCTAAGAAAACACATCTAAACGTCGAATAGATTTGTTTTATGACGTCCGTGCCGCCCTAATGCCTCTGCCTGGCGCCTGCGATTACCGCGTGACTAAATTTTGTACAGAACTTCGAAATACCAGATAAAGGTTATTCTGACAGATTTACAACCGGCCGAGGGTGATCCACTGAAAGGAAAACGCGGCGTCTCGAATTGTTGGCCTCCCGCGCGCAAAATCCCGCTGCAAACTCCGAGAAGCCGGCCATGTGGTTGTTATTTGAAATTAGACATGTAATAATCGCTTTTATTTTGAAAACAATTGTCGCGCCCTCTTCAAACGTTTGTCCTATTAAACTCGAACGATAAAATCGCACCTTATTACTTTATTACAGTAAATGATTTAAGAATGTTCTTCTCAAAACTTAGGGAAAACGTTAAGTTACACATTTTTATTAAGTGCAGTCTGCGTTTATTTTTTTAACAGAACAAAAGGAAAATGTTCGCATCCGCAAAATTTTCCTGTCACCAATTTGTTTCTAATCAATATACTTAGAACATGCATTTATCATTTTAAAAGCCCGTTCACAATGACTTAACGTAACAAAATTAATCACTTAATAAAAGTTGGAAACGCTGTTAGAAATGTAAGCGTACTAATTAATTTACTTTTCATAAGTTGACAACTTCTATTTTTAGGTTAACTCTGTTAAGTATATTCAATCAACGGCGTTCTAAAACAGTATAGTAAGTGTAGTCGTTGAGTCCTCGAGTTGAGCAAAAGAATTTTATCCTTTATTAACGTAGACAACCACTAACAATTTGCAAATACTTGCACATGCAGAGAACAAAAAATTTCTTCATTGTGAACACAAATTAACACTCTAATTTCCTTAATTTAATTTTGTTACGTTAAGTCATTGTGAACGCGCTTTAACACGCGAAATTAACAAATTAAATCACGTAGTGTGTTATTTGTTTTACAAAGTATGGAATATCATGATGTAATTGTTATCAATTACCTAATGAAACAGATGGACGAAGTTTTCGTTATCGAATTGTATTGCGGGCGACACTGACCCAGTGACCGTGACATTTGCGGAATTTATCGTTTTACGTTTTACGATGTGTTTATAAAAACCGCAGACGCACTGACGAACGAGCAGAGGTTTTCAAACAAAAGGCGATGCGCTCTTGTGGTAGGGCAGTTTTTAATTTTTGAGGAAAACCATTGATATTTGCAGAATTAATTCCTTATGTGATGAAGAACGAAACTTATTCGATTACACCCTGTATAATTCAAATGTCTTTTTCAAACCTGTACAGTTATTACTTACGAAGTCTCTGTATTCGCCTGTTACGGGCATATGTGTGTAGAACCTTAAAAATTCTGCACAATATTGTATACAAATGAAGGTTCTCGAATATAATGGCTTCGTATTTAATTCCATTATATCTATATAATTATCTTGGCCTGTAGTAAATTGCTTTTTATGCACTTTAGTGCTCGTGCATTGTGTCGCCTGCATACATTTTAATAAATAAGAGATATATCTATTGTGCTGGGAATTTTTTCTTTTGTATTATTTTTGTCTTCTAAGGCCCAGTTTTACAATCGTGGAATAAGTACGGAATAACTGTTCGCCGAATATCCTTTAATGTTCCTCCATAGCTACGTCACACCTACGTCACGTTATTCTAAGAATAATGCTTATCCAACCTAAGTTTATTATCAATCAGTTTATATATCAATAGAGGTAAGATAAGGACCTGTTTGGATTTTGTTTGGTGTTGTTTAGTTTATTATCCTTCAGTTTGTAAAAAGCAAAAGCTTTCCCAAGATTATGAAATGATAAGCTTGCAGTGAAAATTGCCATTCGAGATCACAAACGAAACAACAAAATGCAAAAGAATTCGGAAATTTTTTAAACGAGACCCGGTCAGAACCGGCTTTGGATATAATATGATATAATTTTCGAAAGTTGCTGCAACATTTGCGATGGTTTCCACTGAATGTTTGAGAGCAGTTTTGCTGAAGTTAACCTTCAGTTGAAGGCCACTGTATTTAACATCTTGTACGAAGATACAAAAAAAAGAAATTTTAATTGGTTCTGTGAAAAACGCAATTGATTGGCTGTATTGTAGTAACAAATAATTGGAATTAATAATCCATTGCGGAATGAGTAATTACGTTATCTGCCGATAGAAAAGAGAATAAGGAAGTTCTTGCAGTGATTTATTTAATTAACGCTCGATAAATTCTACTGAACGATCGAAAATATTTGAAAGCATTTGAAAACGGTTTTGATCTATTAGTCTATTTCTATAATAAATAAAATACAAGTTTAATTTATTTTGGAATAAGCAAAACCAGAAATAATTAATAAAAGAGAAAATACAATAACGATATTAAGTTGATTTGTTTTGAATTTACAAAAAAAAATTGATCTGTAAACAAAAGGTCGTTGCTTGACTTACTTCCTACATAAGATATTTTTAATGTGCAAAAAGGAATGTTGCAATAAAACTGCATTCTTTAAATACAGCATAAACATACTGATATGGAAAATTTAAAATAATTTATTTATAAGTACCCTGCACTTAATTGATCGGTGTAGCTTAATATGTAAGCAATTTTATTGATATCTTAATTTGTAGTCGTTTACAGAAGTAATAAAAGCCATAAGAGGAACGGATGACCCTGTATCGGCGTGATTTATTCTCATCTCAAGTATTAGTACGGAAATTATTGCCGTTTTTAAATTGTGATTATAGATTATTTTTCTGGGCAGATCGTGGCGATTCAGCTGATATTTTGAAATATCGCCTCAGCTGAGCGGCATGCGACTTCCTACAAGCACACGTAATTCATCCTTCAAGGTTCAGATTTTACATCACATACAAGCAGGCAATAATGAGTTAATTGACGAAACGTGAATTTCTATCATCGAGATTTATTATAATATTGTAACGCGCGTGACCGCGATACCCTTAATTTCCCGAGTGCATAATGAAAAAATCACGACATCTCGAAATCAATTTTTTCTCCACACTCAAGTCATTAAATAAATCGGTCAATTAAATTACTGGCCTGTCATGTTCGTAAGATTAATGAGTGATCTCTTGCCCTATGTACGTTCAATGGGTTCGAACCGGACCTTCAGGTTTGTTTTCTTTTATTGATTTGCGAGCAAAAATTTAATTTAAGAGAAGCGGTTCGTATTGAAGAAAATATAATTTAAGTTAAACGATGTGTATAATATAATAACAGTTTAAAAGCGCTGATTTATTGCGCAGAGTTGCTGTTCACAACGTGACAAGTCGACGTATGTGGTCGCCTTTTACGTAAAATATTGCACCACGAGAGAGCTGCCTTTATTTATTATTTATTAATATCGTTGTTGTTTTATTTTCATAATTTATTATAGGAAGAAACAATTGCAAAAAAAATTAATTAAATTTGAAGGTTTTTCCTTAATCTAAAATTCATTTAATTCTACAATAGTCAATAACAATAGGTCTGTTTATTATCCTGCACTGGTGTACACTTTTTTTTACAAAAGGTCTGTTCGATAGCTCTGCACTTTCTACACTTTTAACACCTTTACTCTATTTTTCTCACTCTTACTTATATTATGTCATATATATCGCACTCTCTCAAGAGCGGTTGGTGCAAAAAGTGTAGAAAAGTGCAGAGCTATCGAACAGACCTAAAATATGTTTTAGTGAAGCCTAAATTCTTTGATAATGTGTCAATACGAATCATTTCAGGTTGCATGAAAGCGTATTTTGCGAAAAAGCGTACGCCAGTGCAGGATAACAAACAGACAACAATAATCTTTGAAATATTTAATAATGTAATGCAGTATGAATCATTTGCACCGTTTTTCGTGACTCTGAGTTGTAGTTTTGAAAAGTTTCGGGTTTTGAAACTACACTTCAATCGTTTTTGATTTTTTTTTACTACTTGACGTGCACGATCATTCAGTGTCTTTTAATAAATAATTTATTAGCAGGCTTCCAACGTGAAGGTTGACTTTAAATGATGTAGTGCAGTTGCGTGGCTCACTGTCAATGCTACCGTCTGGCTTTAATTTATAATTTTCGAATTAGATCTGCGATTTTTGCCTTCCTATGAACCGAACATATGATTGATTTTATATATATTTTTTTTTGGCTTCAATAACGTTGCCTGCTTAAAGCTTTTTGGCAATTAATATGGAGTGTGCGTCGTCACTATTTTACAATAAATTGCGTAATATATGCGACGCAGTAATTGTCTTACTTGATTAAGTAGTGTTTTCAAGGTAAATTGTTAAATAAGTGTAAGGTCACAGGTTCGATCATTGATGGAATGCTAATTTCAAGAAATCTATTTCATTTTATATAATTATCCTTCTTCTTCTAATTTCTTAAGGAGCAGCAATTGAAATTGTTTTCAAAACAAAATCGATTGTTGCATGTTTAATTTCAAATAACAAACACTTGATCGGATTCTCGGGATTTTGCCAGCGGTAGATTTGGGTTCGGAGGCGCCGCGTCGTCCCGGCTCAAGTGACTGTAGACCACACAACCACCCGCCATAAACAAATCATCGTAACTTGTAGCTTGGTGCTTTATAGGAAGAGATCAAATTACTTGCATGTTGAAGCATTTTGCGCTTGTCTGTTCTGTCTCCAAACTGGCGCTTTCAAATTCACTATAGCTGCACAGACATCATAAAACAAATCTACTTGACGTTTTAGATTGTTTTGCTTAGATTTTGGCATACATTTTGTCGCGTTAAAATTGCAGACACATGTTCCATGTGGGTAAAGATATCAAATTACATTGCGAGTGAAGCATTCGCTTTAGTCTGTTTTCTTTCAAGCAGGCAGCAGATACATCAAAAATGTCAGCTTGGGCACTTAAGATTTAAGTTATGTTTACTTCATTTGCGACAGACGACAGCGAGTGTTCCTGATAAGCTAATGGAGTGTCTCTTGATACATGCGAGCATCTGGAATGGGCGTAGTTTGAGATTCGAAGAAGCGATGGCCATTGGTCGAAGTGATTTCAAAATTGATCGTAATGAGTCCGGGGGGGTGTTTTAATAATTTTTACTTGGAAAGGACGGGACGCGGAAAACGAGGAGAAACGTTCGAATCTCTTGAACGAGCAGTCGAATATTTTTAAATTCTGAGCTTAGCGGTTTCCTTTAGCGCTTGCAGTCATTTACTCATTTTCTAGATAAATCATTTATTTCGGTACGGTTAAAATACAGTGTATTAAGAAAGGGCAATTAAAAATATATATATATATATTATATCTGCCGCTGAAACCAAGTACACCAGCACAATCTAAACTAGGAAATCAAGGCCAATTAATTGTTACGCATTTCGTGAAATTACGACCAATTTGAACTACATATTTATAGCCATTTTCTTAACAATGTTTTCTCACCCCAGTTGTGTGAACCGGAATTGTGGTCTTTGCCGAAAGATTTGCAGGTTAATTAGAAGCGATTTGCCAAGAGACTGAAATGGCCATAGACACCCATAGTGTAGTGTCGAAAAAACAGTCAAATCTGGGTTCTTGCGCAATAATTTAGTTAGATAGGCTAGCCGACGAAAAAAACGACGAAGAGAGAGATTTGAAAAAAAGAGCCAATAGCCACTCTCTCAAGGCGATTGGAAGTAGCTGGAAAGGACCCTACCCAATTCGACCTTAATTAATTAGTTTAGCCAGTGTTAGGGTATCCCACCACCTCCAAAAGGAGTCTCTGAAAAACTGGTGATTTCTATTGATTGTCCTGCAAATTGATCGCCGAGGGCGGCATTTTGTATCACATACTTCTCCAGAACATCTCATTAATTCATTCATTAATTCCAGTATTTAAGTACACTGTAGTCCCACTAGTTTATTGAACAGAACAAGTCTTAGAGTACGATCTGAAGTGACGAACACTAGTATCAAGACTCGATCTAAGTTGAAATTCAATTAATTGTTAATCTAATTAAGGAGCAGAGCTCTACAACAAATGTCTGTGTAGACGTTAAACCACCAACGGTGTGAATCAAAAGAAAGTAGATCACGCCGATATTCGAAAGTGAAATCTGTTAAGCGGGTTATACTGTACTTTCTGAGGATCGTAAATTTTGTTTCTTTGTATTTAAGGTTTTTACACCCATTATATTAGGCCCCGCAGTGGCTGGTACAAGGAGTTTTTACCTTTTTTTTTGCAGTAAATAATTAATTAAATCTGATTTCGTGTTTTTATTAATGTAATCCGCTCCTTTATTCTTTCGATTGATTACATACGCACCAAGAAGAGCCGCCTTATTACGACGTGGGTTCAGGCTAGCATCGATCACGAGCCGTAATTAACTATTATCGTTTCTTTTATTCTGAAGGGTCGTTCAACCGAACAGAATCTAGGTCAGTAGCATAACCAGCGTTGCCAGACAAAATTTTCTACAGTCCCTAGATTTTGTATTAAAAATCCCTAGATATCCCCAGACCCCTATTTAGATGCTTTGACAGTTTGACTACGTTTTGACGTTGTATTAAATGTGTTGTTGAATGCATAATAATACTAAAATTCAGTGGTCAAAAATTTATTTTTATAATAGGAACAAGAATAACAGATACAAAATTATTATAAACAATTCCAATAAAATTACTACAGTTTACATAGTGTAGTAATTTTTTTTTACAAAAAAAAAAAACGATACAATACTCTGCAATTACTCATTTTGAGTATAAATTTTGCTATTTAAATTTTTCAACAAATTAGGGTCAATATTAAAATTAAAACAATTTTCGTGTTTTAATAAAGATTTTGTATGCAGAATGCCACATAAAGTTTCTGTGGATAGTTTATTTCTAATTTTAGTTTTGTTTAAATTTATTACTGAGAAAATTCGTTCCACAGTTGCACTTGAATGGGGCAAACACAAAATATCTAACACAAAATTAGAAAGTATGGGAAACATTAACGATTCATCGGCACATTTGATTTGAGAGACTTTTGTCCAAAATTCGGATACGTTAAGGTTTTTTAAATCATTCAGGTCTATATTTCGTAGTTGGCGCCACTCTCGATCTAAATCATTTAATTTATTTTGAGAAACTAGATTTGGGAAAAATATCGCTAAAGGACCAATTGAGTTATGTTCTTTTGAGATGACCTGCTCAGGACTGATAATAGCCAACTGTTTCAAAATTTTCGTTGACTTGCTCTTTACATCAAACCGTTTGTAAATTTGGGCGCAACTCTCGATTAAAAATTCCAAGCATTTTTTTCTAAAATTTAACAATTCATGATTATTTAATTTATGTAGATTACTAGCAATAGAACCCATTATACAGGGTGTTTCATTGAAGATGCACCAAACTTGAGGGACACATTTCTGACATTATTTCAAAATATAAAATTTTTTAATCGGTGCAACTTGAAATTTGCATAATTTGGAGCCGATGTTTTTATAAATACCGTAGCGATTTAAATTTCTGCAGCTGTGAAACAAGACGAGCGATTTAAATTGTTTTATGAATGGCACGCGCCTACAAGAAGACAGTAAATATCTATCGTAAACGAAAAAATTTATGAGACGCTTTTAAGTTTGGCCTTGACCGCAAGACGTGTTAAAGACGAACACTTTGAAAAAAGCGTGCGTTTTCGTCGCACTTAACATTTATGCAAACCGTAATTACATCAAATTTGCCGAGTCTTAATAATGTACGATAAATTAACGCTTGTAACGTTTTTATTTGTTTCTGTATCCAACAATTACTACAATTATGTACAATTAATAAATTGGAATTGTTGAACAGAATTGTTGCTTCCGCCACGCCGGTCTGTTAAATTATTTGCCTATCAGACTGAACTTGTCGGGCGGGCGAATTACGCAAATGACAATTACCTTACAACATGTGTTCGAATAATCTGCGTATTCTCGAAATGTGTAATTGCCCATCGCACCACCAACACACTCACACACACACTTACATAATAAACTTAAAAATGAAAAGTATAAACTACACCAACTAATTACTCGCCACTACAACGTTAGTGAACGAACTAAATGTGTTTCATCATATCATCTGAGGCGCGACAGTTTATGGGGTAATAAAGTAAAAAACCGAACGTTAAGGTAGGTTAAGAATTCGGGCCGCTCTCATCTATTGTACGTTTTAAAAATATACGATTCTCCTTTCCCTTCGATTATCTCAAAACTTATTCATTTAAAAAAAAAATATTATAGGAAACTTTTATTTCTTTTCACGATATGTACCAACATACCGAGTTTGGTGCATCTTCACTGAAACACCCGGTATATGCATCTAAATACATATTTTCGATCGGTACAAAATTGTGAGGATTTTTATATTGAATTTCCTCTATGGTGTTTTTTCCAAATATTTTTTATTTATATAACAATCTAGAAGTGTTCTAAGAACATTTTCAATTTTTTTGTATAATGTATGAACTTTAATAGTTTCAGATTGCATTTCTAAATTTAAATTGTTAAAAAATGGCAAAACAAAGTCCAAAAAATGATAATATAATTTAACTGAAGGATCTGTCAGCCTGGTTAGAATAGATTCTGCTTTATTGACTTTTTGATTTAACTGGTCTGTAAAATATAAAACTAGTGCATCATATTGTTCCAAGAGTCGTGATACAACTTGATGCAAAGACAACCATCTTGTCTGAGATGGTTGAAGAATTTTGTGTGGTTTTACTTTAATAAATTCTTGAAATTCACAAAATTCAGTTTGTCTCTTAAAACTATACTGCAAATATGTATGAACATCTCTTGCAAGATCTTCTACCATGTTAGGTAACTTTTCACACGCATAATTTGCACATAAACTGAAAGAATGACATGAACATTTTAAAATAAATAAATGTGGAATGTCAGCTTGTAATTTTGTAGAGAGGGAATTATGCACACCCATCATTGCACTGGCTCCGTCTGCAGCAAAACCAATTAAATTTTTTTTATAATCTATGTTATATTTAAAAAAAAAGTCTCTTATTTTTATATAAAGTGCCTCTGCTGTGGCGTTTGGTACAGGCAGTAATCCCAAAAACAAATCTTCTGCTTTAACATTGACCACTCTACATACTAATGCCAAACTTTTTATTGCGCCCCTATCAGTAGATTCATCTACGATTAAAGAAAATTTCTGATTTTGGATTAAATTTAATGTTTTTTCAAAACCATGGGAACCAGTTACTTTATTAACGATCGCTGTGGCTTTTGTTCTGTTATTAGTATATTTTTTGGCAATTTCGGAATCACAAAAGCTTGTCCTAATCACTTCGGACAAATGGTCCATTACATGAAATGACAAGTTATGCTCTGCTATAAATGCTGCTATTCTAATTTCTGCTTTCTTAATATTATTCTCTAACGTTACATTTGTTTGGAAAGTTGTCATGGATTTTAACGTGTGCTGTTTAAATAAAGATTTGGCCTTATTTGTGTGTGACGAAACTTGGGAATGTCTCGAAAGGTCTGATTTGTCACATACCAGGTCCTTATTGCACACTTTACAGTAAGCGTATGTTGGTCACTTCTTGCTTTTCTGCACCCAGCCTTTAAATATGTCGTCTTGTTCCCAGATTTCCTGATACTTTTGTGCATACGACTTCTTTTTTCTTTTTTTCTGTTGCAAATGCGAAGCTTCTTCAGAAGAAGACAGCAATGAAGTTTCGACAACTTCCTTTGAGGTCGAGGGTTTAGAAGCAATTTTAGCGTTTCTGAAAATTTAATAAATGAAAAAGTAGGAATATAAATAATTTCCACTATATTTCAAGAGTAAATTGAGTTTTTATTAATTATACTTATTAAATTATAATAGATAAAGTTACCACATACCTTATTTTCACTCAAAACTTTAGTTTAAATATAACAAGAATTTCACTGTATGAATTCGAATTGCAATTTGCGTGGAGAAACGCTGGATTGTATATTTATACCCCCGGGCAAACCACGTTACTTTTAATATTTTAGGAGTTTTACCTATTTACGAATTTACGATGAAACAATTAAAAAATTTGAAACATAATGCCGCGGTAAATTGAAAATCTAATTTGTAATCAGAGACGTTAAAAGTTTAAAGTCTGTGTTTATAACCTACCAGCTACTACGTCTTTTTAAAGCTATACTACTTGTCAATAGATGGCTCTGACTTGGTGGCATATACTTTGTTCTTGCAACATATTCTTTAAGATTTATGTAAAACTGTTCCGCAATTAGATTAAAAAGAATATTATTTACTACATTTGTCAGAATTTTTGAAATTTTCCCTAGATTTGCAGCAAAATTCAAAAAAATCCCTTTCCCCTCAGCCACATCAGAAGTCCCTAGATTCGGGATAAATCCCTAGACCTGGCAACACTGAGCATAACTTTAGGGCGGCCGCCAGTAGCAGTAGCCAGGTAGCAGATCGTATTCGTAGAACAGACCGTAATACTAACCAGCTGTGCGGCCTTTCGGAATTCCCCCGGGTATACGGTCGGCAAGTTATTTAAATTGGCATTAAATTTGGGCAGTTTTATTAGGTGTTTACTTGTAAGTAAAAGTAAACAAACGAAGGTTTTTAAACGGCCGCGTTACAAGCATAATTTCTAATTTAATTGTTTTATACAAGATTTGGTTCAACTTCTATAAATAAATATATGAAACAAGACATTTCTGGGCTGCAGATATACATAGTTTGAAAATCGAACACATTCTATTTTTCAGATAGTTTTTGGTTCAATTTAATTTTTAATACAATTAAGGCCCAGTTGTACAATTTCAGCTTCACTTAAGTCAATGCTTAAACCCTTAAACAACAATTGTTGAAATAATTGTTGTTATGGGTTTAAGTTTCAGCATAAATCTAAATTGGCATTGTACAAGTGGGCCTTAATATATAATTTAAATTGTTCAAGTAATTGAATCGAATCTATACATACAAGAAATAATAGGGTAATGCAAAACGCCCTTAAGCCCCCTGCTCATATAAAGATAAAAAAGAACCTGCAGTTTCATTATCCAATTTAGTGCATTGGGGCACTGTCCAGTTTGTCTACAGATCCGTCTATCATAGATATGCAATGTATATAATAGTTATAAATACCAGTAGGTAAATAACATGTAGTCATAATTTCCTCGAGATCATTTCATCCTTGATCAGTTATTAAATAATATGGTTACTTTGGAGATGTGTCTGATGATTATATTAATGCACTGTGGTTACGTAATGAGTTGTTGATTATTATCATTTACACGGTTGTAATGTAAAAAAAGTGCACAGTTAAACGCACTTGTCATACTTGAGCGGTTCGACCTTACAAAACAGACGTTGATGACTTACTCAAACATTATCTTATATTATGACATGACAATGAAAGTTGTGTTTTTAAAACTCATTGTTGCTAATTTTAGAGTTACTTTTGTATATTCAAAAGCGTTATCTCTGTGTATAGTAGACAAAACACAATTCTTCCAAGCTTTTTTGTGGTATTGTTTCATAATTATTAATTAATAGGCCTGTTCGATAGCTCTGCACTTTTCTATACTTTTTGCAGCAACCGCTCCTGAGAGAGTGGGATGTATATAATATAATGTAAGTAGGAGTGAGAAAAATAGAGTAAAGGTGTTAAAAGTGTAGAAAGTTAAGAGCTATCGAACAGACCTAATACTGACAAATTTTTTGTTGTTTGTTTTTATGAAGATGTCATAAAAGTCTTTTGCAACATTTAATTTTCTTCGGTTATATGTTGCACGTAATATTACTCGTATACATACAGCGTGTTATATGACATATCTAACCCACACACACGGATGTAATAACAATAATGAGCGTTAATAATGAACTGAACGTAAGATGTGCGATGTAATTTTATTTCAAGTTGTAAGTATTAGCAGTATTGTTTAAATCGGAGTGTGTAGAAACTTAAGAAATTTTTTAAAATATGTCCATCGTTCCTTGGCTACATTTACATCTCATTGCTGCTTTTTAAGCATAATCATAATAACGAAGCCTTGCTTCAGCAAGTGACGAGTAACTTTCGAATCGATTTCACAAATTATACAAACTTCCATGTCGTAACAAACTCCGTGACAGTACTCACATCCGTAACAATGTTTATTTACGTTTTTTTTTTAATGTGCCCATTAAAGCAAGAATTTGGTTTTTAAATAAAAAGCTTCAATTAACTGTTTGCAGCCTGTGGTTTTTTGTACTGTAATAAATATTTGTTTGGTAGAAAGGAATAATTGAATATATTTTCACGCTTGAGTTCTTTCGATAATATAAAATACCCAAACAAAATGAGATCGTTATCTTCGTTTTATTAAAGCACGCGCACGCTATGAGAACGTACATACAACAACATACAATAATTTCACAAACTCACCTGAGTTTTGTCGTCTTGCATTGCGGCTTTAACACACAAACAATACCCAACGCATGAATTATTGTTGCAGCAGCCACTTAACAAAAAAAATTACTTAATGTTAAAGCGGCGATACTAAATTTTTCGCAATCGTCTTGGCCAATGACGGGCGGGGGAATGGATTATTTAATATGCGGCGTATCATAAGGCCACGGGGTATTGTTGTAAATTAACGGCGGCACATCAAATTCATTTCTGAACGCGTCGTTTGTATGCAGAATCTTGATGGTTTCGTAACGTAGTTTAACATTGACCGCTTGAACTTGATAATGAAATTATTGTTGCCGTTAATAACTATTAACAATAATTAATTATGTATTCCATAACCGTTCGTTCATGTGTTTATGTTTATCATATCATTACAAATTCATAGTTTATGTATATTTCTGTGAAAATGTACGAAGGGGTTATTTTTATTTGGCTGTGAAGATTGCCTTCACCTTGGCCTAAAATAGCTTTTTAGAATGAATTACGCCCAGCAGGATATTTTTTAATTTACGAGGAAATTGGTTTCTGCCGAAATAAAATAAAATAAAATAAAATGAAATATCTCCTATCGAAGAGGTATCGAGATAGCGAAGTGTCGGATTTAACCATCCATGAGGCACATGAAAGGTCTAGTAAAAAATCAATGGTGTAAACCCTTGGTATTGATACCAAGAAAGGCTTCTGCTTTTTCACTAACTTCCTTACACGCAATGCCTCCGCCATTGATCGAATCAGCTATTAAAATTCCCTGAAGCGAATTCTTTCAAAATTCATTTCATGTTCTCGATGCTCTGGAAATGGATGGTGTCCTTTCAGTTTAGGGAATGGCCAAAAGTATTTAGGGGCTAATCTGGAGAATCAGATTGGTTCGTCAGATCCTGAGAATTTAATGTGAAGAAGGTGGCGAAAAATCCATTGGCGATTTTGTGTTTTGAGCTTCATGGGCGTTTGTTGAATCAACTTCAGTGTTTCCGTTGGTGGTTTTCCCAGTTTTATCAGAATTTGATATTGGTTCGCTGTTCAATCGGAACCACATATTTCGATTTTGGTTGTACATCTAACAATCCAACAATTTTTCATTTCTTATATACAGGGTGAATGACAATTGTTCCGATTAAAAATAAACGCGTAAGAGAATCGATAGGTGCTTTCCTTTCACCACCAATCTCACCTCAGACCAGATAAACGTCATTTGTGTTAGCACGAACAAGTGAGTTAGAATTGAGATTTCGACCTCTCACCTTGCAGCTCGAACATTTTCATTATTTGCTAGATTGAAATATCTGTTCAAACTTGCCTGTTCGTGCTAACGGAAATGACTTTTAAGTGATCTGAGGTAAGATCTGTGGCAAAAGGAACGCAGCCGACGTCACAGATTACTGGAACTATGTTTAAAAAATTCTTTTGAACAGTTTATAATCAATTAAAAAATTATCCCAAAATCAAGCTGCGGCACTGCGTACGAAATACGACGCCACGTTCTATAATTCCGGCAATATAATAGGAGTATAAAGTTTTTTATTGAATCTCGCTTGTCCGAGTTGTTTCTTTTACGCGAGGTAATTATTAATAATTTCTAAAATAACTGAAATTGTGTATGAAATGAGGGTAACAAATTCGCAAATAATTGTTTGTTAATTCGTGCGGATTATTTACTGGAGCAGAATGTACCAGCTGCTTCCTCCACAAAAAAGAAATCGCAAGGATTAAAATCTAGTGATCGCAGGGACCAATGCACGGTCCGACAGGCAGCTGGTAGTAAAATTTTTTGTCTCGTTATCACAGGGAGACAATAAAACTATTAAAATACAGTTGTTTTAAACGTGGCTAATATTTTATCAAATTGCGTAAGTGAATGCATATCATAGATTACGAGAAAATGTAATAACAGTTTGTAATTAATTAATTATAAATTTACCCAAAAAAAGTAGGCATGTTTAGTACGCCAAATGCACAGTGTGATCTCAGGGTATTTTGCAAATTTTCTCTTTCTGGCCCCACGTTGGGCGCCAATTTAATGCTGTGATTTGCCCCATGTTTTGGGCACAAATTTAATGCTGTGTTAAATCGTCACTTTGGGCGACAATTTAATTGCTGTGTTATCTCGTAGACCAAATTCTTTGTTGTGGAGTGTATTCTATGTGATAAATTTTTGGATCTAGGTGGCACTCGCGAGCCTTCACATTCAAAAATATCTAATGTCAGAGTTGAGTGCGTGTGGGTGTACAATAAAGAATGTCGTAGAAGAAAACGTAAAACACAATTTATTGTACCACTTAAAATAATTAATTTCACAAACTAATTATTCGCATGAAGAAGTTCGGGCTTTTTAAAGGAAATTTATGATATGAGGTCGGGTTTTTCACAAAACCTTCCCACTCACTTGTCTTCCGTACTGTTGATCTAAGCAAAGGTTGGATTGCTTCCTGATTAGTGTATATCGGATTCCGCGCGGCGGCGGTTTTAAAGCAATAACTAACACAAATAATGATTTAAATTAACATTTATTTATTAATAATTTAAATAATTTATCTATAATAAATACATAGTTAATTTTAAATTGATTATTTCTAAAAAAAATAGAGATTTAAAAAAACAAATTTGAATTAAAGAATTTCTTAAACAAATCTTCTAAAATACGTTTAATACACTATCCTGTAATTTATTTTTTTATTTTTTAATTCTTTCTTATGTTAAAGAAATTTTCAAAGAAATACGTATTGTTCATTAACGCCGCATATCCTCAGAATACAAATTAAAATTTTCCATTGTGCTTGAAAATTTCAATTTTCATTCTCGGTGGTTTTTTGTTTCCTCATTGGTTTACTCTTTATCTCCTGGTTTTGGTGCTTCTTTATATGGAACTAATAGATTGATATGGTAACAACGTCCTTTTACTTGCGTCTCCTCTGGATTCTTCAGCTCGTACGTTGTCTCATTGAAGATTCTCGTCACCTTGTATGGTCCAGTAAACTTTTTCGAATCCAGATGTAAAGGTAGAAGCCAAAATGATGTTTTTAAACCGATTTTTGTTAAAATTTTATTAAGATGTCTTACATCTAAACACAGTCTGATTGTTCCGTTTGTTTTTCTTACTACTACTACTGAATTTATGTAATTTGTTGTAGATTTTTCTATGATACCATTTGTTATCATCTCTTCAATTTCCTGGTTAACCTGATTTACGTATTTTTGTGGAATTGGATAATTTTTGCAGTTCAAACCTGTTGTGTTGTCTACTTCTAGCTTATGCATGCAACTTTTTGCAATCGTTGGTTTGTCATTTACGATTGGGAAATTTTTCACAAGTAAAACTAAAACTTTTGCTGGGTGATTGTAATTATGAGCTGATACTTACGGTTGATAAACAATAAGTATTACTGTTTGTCAGTGTCCACTTTTTTTTGGCCGCGACTGTAAATTTTCTCTCACTTTCGTCTGTTCGTTACTATTCCAGTATTGTCCTAAGAATAGTTCCTCGAAATCATCGAAAGTTTCTATGTCTTCGTATCTAATATTGAACCAAGTTTCTGCATCTTCTTTTAGACAGTTCCTTACTATTAAAATCCTTTTTCTCTCGTCTCCCACTTCATTTATACATTCTTTGATACTTTGCAAGAATGCAACCGGGTTTATTTTGTCATCTCCATAAAATTTAGGAAGTGTTTTCTTGTTCCACACAAAAGTTGAACAGTCTGTTGTGGTAATTTTTCTTCTCCCCTACCTCTTTAATTTTGTTCTCATATTCTTCTTTAAGTTTCTTGATTTCCAAAATGTGTTTTTGTCGACATTCTTCTATGTATTTTCTTATTTCTTGACTGTCTTGTCATTGTTAATACTGACTACCCTTTTTTTTAATAGAAGATGTCTATCAACACAATCTTCAACTATTTAATTGTCAACCGCAGTTAATTTTTCTTCCAATCTAATTTTTCTATTGCATGCTTTTGTATTATTTTTCCTAAATTTACGGTTTTTTCATGTAACTTCTCCTCCATTAAATCTGTTTCATTCTTTATTTTTCCTTCTATGTAATTTCTTGTATCCCTTCTGTTTTTTCGAATACATAGTTTTAAAATTTCTTTTATTTTCATCAATTTTCCTATTCATTCTTTCCATTTTTCTATTTGTTTCCTCCATTTTTTCTTCTATTTTAGCATTTATTTCTCTTTTGTTTTCCTCTAATCCTCTATTTTAATATTGGCTTGTTTCATTTCTGAATTGTTCTTTTTCATTTCTTCCATCATCCTAACTAACATCATTTTTATGCCCTCTTCCTCCTGTTTTGTTTCTTCTGGTTCTTTTATTTGTATGTCTTCCTCTGTTTTTTTCTACTATCACTTCTTCCATCTCACTGCTTTCTTCTATTTCTATTTCTTCTTCTGTTTCTATTGGCCTTTTTTCATCAACTTCAGTATCCCTTCTTTGTCTTATTTTCTTTTTCTGTTCCTTATCCATCTTATTTATTTAAAAATTTGTGAATCCGTCCGATTTTCGTTTTTAATCGAGCCCTTATCGTTGGTGGCCAAGTTTATGCTGTGGTCTCAGGATATTTTGCAAATTTTCTCTTTCTGGCCCCACTTATTCATGTGATATGCCCCACGTTGTGATACTTTGCATGGAATAATCTATTGCATGCATTTCTCAAGTAAATATTTTGGAGTTTGTATTTCACGGCTTCGCGTCGAGCGTTGACCTAAAAACGGAGTTGACGTGAAATTCCACTTGGAGGTCAAGTTCACGATCGATGCTACGCCGCTGTGCCTACCATAAAACTTTTATGAAGGCATTTATTTCGTTCATCTGCTCTATTTTTAACCAGAGGCGCGTCGTTGCGACGACGCCTAATTTCTGATTAAGTATTTCTCGAAAACTAAAGTAGAAAGATTTTTTTTTAAACATTTTTCCCCATACTCTCGGACATCGCTTCTTATCGTGGTTTCATTTGGTCGGGTTAATTAACGGTCGCCCTGTATAATGGATTGTTTCCACGCATACATATAATACAAGGCACAATGTATACATACATATTTGCAAATGCTGATTCCTTTGCAAGTGGAGCAAGCATCATCAATAATACTGACTCAGGATGAAGATAAAGCGGTTTCAGTCAAAAATCCTAGTTTTATTATTATTGCTGATAATAATCGCGGAAGTCATCGAGTTTAAATATTTATAATTTATTGAGCTTATTTTACCTTCAGTTTGTCTAATTTACAACAAATAACCGTAGTCATAAAGTAAGTGTTTTGCACACATTCATAATTGACTTTTCATCTATTTACGAAGAATGAATAAATAATGCGGAAGTGTAAGGCAAAGCAATTTTCAAGGTGGAGTGCATCTTATTACATTATGATTAATTACCATAAAAATGCCGGTCTGATTGAATGGAATTATTTTAACTACATAAATAAAAGCGGCATTGAAATCAATAAATTGCCCGCCTTACTTAATAATTATTTGTTCGTTGAGATAATTGTGACGGACACAACGCGGATGGAGCATGTCGCAATTCTTTGGCATTAACACTGTGGTCTCGGAGGATGCAAACCACGAAGGTGTAATTTGCGCACCAGTAAACCACATTCAGTCGTAAATGTAATGAAATTTATAATTTATGGCAGATTGCAGCTGGGTTCGACCGTGAGAAGATACCCGTTTCTTTTGGAATTGTCTTATCATTTTGCTTGGTGACGCACAAGGAAATTGTCACTAAGTTTATTTATTTTATCTTGTGAAAATATTTTTCGAAATTCCGTCACCGATAATCTTTTCAATTTAGAGGCCGCTAATAATTAAATTTGTTTATTATCTTTGTTTTTTATTAAATTCTGTGTGTCTTGTGTTTTACATTATCAAAGATCGTCAAGATCAAGAATCAAGTTTTAAAATTGTAGATTAAAAAATCTGCGTTTATTGTTGCACGGGTAAACAATTTTAAACTGATGTTTCTTGGGGGGGCCCTTGGTGAATGTGCGCTTGGTGAGTAATAAAATTACGTAAGTCAGGACTACTTCCATTTATTATGGTGAAATATCAGCTCATGTATCTACTTGCACTATTTGAAATTATCGTTCTGGACATTGTTTTATTCACTTTCTATTAAAACAAAAATTGTAATAATTCTGAAAATGATTTACAATCGATCGTACACGTTGTAAAATCAATTTAAATCAATTGTAATTTGCTTATACCGTCGTTGTATACAAAATACTTCTCAAGATGGATGACACCACGTACGTAAGCTTGAAGCTCACCAAAAGCATCATAAAAAAGGAATTCATAAAGAAATCGGCAAATTAAAAAAGTGACAAAAAGGAAGTTTTCCTCCTGAATTTTTTTTCTCTGAAAAAGTACTTTGGATATTTTTTTAAAATTATTTTGAATTTATATGAAAATATTTTTTTTTATAATATAAATAAGAATAGAAAGGATTAAAAAAAAAAGATAACAAAAAATGCCTTATTATCGCACTTCAATTCAAAAGTTTGTACGTAATTTTGCGCAACTGCTGACGCAGACACGCTCTGATTGTTTCAGCAATAATAACAACACAAAGGTCGGACAGTCGGTTTAGTTTTATAAAGTGCGCTCGAAATGTATTATTATATATTTGCTGAATAATTTAAATTTATCCGCCCGCAATCTCCGCTTGTCTGATTTATTAGGCTCGCCGTCCAACGTAACTAACGGCTTGAAACGTGGAAACTGTCTCAAATGTGCAAATCCGCAGGCAAGGTTGCAATTGCAGGTCGACGTGGAAAATGTCTTACGAAATGTCACAGACTGAATTATGTATATTAATGTGCTGCATCCGGATGTATTCGTCAACACTTTAGATTGAAACACTATAAAATTGCACTATTATACATACATAAATTAAAAATTAAAAAAAAAACTGTTGCAATCGCGTTTTTTTTTGTAGCATAGAATAATTATTTACTCGGTATAAGACTTCTTTAATTAATTGTCTATTATAAAAGTGCAATTAATCGTACAGGATGCTACATTTTACAGTTTCTAATTAACTGCAAAGTAGTAGTTTTGTCTACCTTTGAAAAATAATTTTAAAAAATATTGTAATATTATACTGTAATACAGGGAGAATGACAATTGTTCCTAAAAAAGAAGTATTTTTCCTATACTCTCGCTTCTTATCGTGCTTTTTTTTTGTTGGAACAATTGTCCGTCGCCCTGTATAACAAAAATAAGGAAAATAAGAAATATACAAAATCCGTTTCAAATTACATGTTTAATGGCCGATATTACCAACGTTTTAAGGAGACCTTAAATTTAATTCGTGTTTAGAGTATGATTGATTATATACAAACCAAGCAGAAATGTCACAATCTAAACATGACTTAAATTTAAGGTCTCCTTAAAACGTTGGTAATACCGGCCGCTAGTTATTCTAAGCAACTTACATATATTAATTGTGTAAGAAACTTGATAACTGCGTAAACACTACGTCGAACGAATCATTTTCAGAACCGTTTCCTCGCGTTCCGAACCCGATTTGTATTTAATTACAATTGTGTTTAATTACCATCGCGATTGGGTCAAGGTGCAAACAGCGTTGCCGCAATGATATTAACGGTTTTCCCAGTCGCCCAGGCAAATGTTAAAGTGCGTTCTGAATACGATTTCCACTGTTTACCGGGTTGGGTGATCGGCCGTTATTGAAATCGTCGTCGTAAACGTTTGTAGGGAATAATTGGATCGACGTGCGACGATTAGAAATATCGAATTAATTCGAATTGGAACAATTGTCAGTCACCCTGTATAACAAAATTAAGGAAAATAAAAAAATAAATATCCTTATATAAAATTCGTTTCGAATTATATGTTCTAGTTATTCTAAGCAACTTACGTAAATCAATTGTGTAAGAAACTTGAAAACTGCGTAAACACTACGTCGAACGAATCATTTTCAGAACCGTTTCCTCGCGTTCCGAGCCCGATTTGTATTTAATTACAATTGTGTTTAATTACCATCGCGATTGGGTCAAGGTGCAAACCGCGTTGCCGCAATGATATTAACGGTTTTCCCAGTCGCCCAGGCAAATATTAGAGTGCGTTCCGAACACGTTTTCCACTGTTTACCGGGTTGGGTGATCGGCCGTTATTGAAATCGTCGTCGTAAACGTTTGTAGGGCATAATTGGATCGACGTGCGACGATTAGAAATATCGAATTAATTCGAATTGGAACAATTGTCAGTCACCCTGTATAACAAAATTAAGGAAAATAAAAAAATGAATATCCTTATACAAAATTCGTTTCGAATTACATGTTCTAGTTATTCTAAGCAACTTACGTAAATTAATTGTGTAAGAAACTTGAAAACTGCGTAAACACTACGTCGAACGAATCATTTTCAGAAAAGTTTCCTCGCGTTTCGAACCCGATTTGTATTTAATTACAATTGTGTTTAATTACCATCGCGATTGGGTCAAGGTGCAAACAGCGTTACCGCAATGATATTAACGGTTTTCCCAGTCGCCCAGGCAAATGTTAAAGTGCGTTCTGAATACGATTTCCACTGTTTACCGGGTTGGGTGATGGGCCGTTATTGAAATCGTCGTCGTAAACGTTTGTAGGGGATAATTGGATCGACGTGCGACGATTAGAAATATCGAATTAATTCGAGTTGAAACAATTGTCAGTCACCCTGTATAACAAAAATAAGGAAAATAAAAAAATAAATATCCTCATACAAAATTCGTTTCGAATTACATGTTCCAGTTATTCTAAGCAACTTACGTAAATTAATTGTGTAAGAAACTTGAAAACTGCGTAAACACTACGTCGAACGAATCATTTTCAGAACCGTTTCCTCGCGTTCCGAACCCGATTTGTATTTAATTACAATTGTGTTTAATTACCATCGCGATTGGGTCAAGGTGCAAACAGCGTAACCGCAATGATATTAACGGTTTTCCCAGTCGCCCGGGCAAATGTTAAAGTGCGTTCCGAATACGATTTCCACTGTTTACCGGGTTGGGTGATCGGCCGTTATTGAAATCGTCGTCGTAAACGTTTGTAGGGGATAATTGGATCGACGTGCGACGATTAGAAATATCGAATTAATTCGAATTGGAACAATTGTCAGTCAGCCTGTATAACAAAAATAAGGAAAATAAAAAATAAATATCCTTATACAAAATTCGTTTCGAATTACATGTTCTAGTTATTCTAAGCAACTTACGTAAATTAATTGTGTAAGAAACTTGAAAACTGCGTAAACACTACGTCGAACGAATCATTTTCAGAACCGTTTCCTCGCGTTCCGAACCCGATTTGTATTTAATTACAATTGTGTTTAATTACCATCGCGATTGGGTCAAGGTGCAAACAGCGTTGCCGCAAAGATATTAACGGTTTTCCCAGTCGCCCAGGCAAATATTCAACTGCGTTCCGAACACGTTTTCCACTGTTTACCGGGTTGGGTGATCGGCCGTTATTGAAATCGTCGTCGTAAACGTTTGTAGGGGATAATTGGATCGACGTGCGACGATTAGAAATATCGAATTAATTCGAATTGGAACAATTGTCAGTCACCCTGTATAACAAAAATAAGGAAAATAAAAAAATAAATATCCTTATACAAAATTCGTTTCGAATTACATGTTCTAGTTATTCTAAGCAACTTACGTAAATTAATTGTGTAAGAAACTTGAAAACTGCGTAAACACTACGTCGAACGAATCATTTTCAGAACCGTTTCCTCGCGTTCCGAACCCGATTTGTATTTAATTACAATTGTGTTTAATTACCATCGCGATTGGGTCAAGGTGCAAACCGCGTTACCGCAATGATATTAACGGTTTTCCCAGTCGCCCAGGCAAATGTTAAAGTGCGTTCTGAATACGATTTCCACTGTTTACCGGGTTGGGTGATCGGCCGTTATTGAAATCGTCGTCGTAAACGTTTGTAGGGGATAATTGGATCGACGTGCGACGATTAGAAACATCGAATTAATTCGGTCGTGCCGGCTTATTACGTATTTAAATTATTGTTCGATCGTTTCCATTAAAATGTATCATTGAAATATCTTACCATTTGGAAAATACACATGCATTTACACAGAGAACGTGTTTGTCAATAAAACGCTTAAGTACCAGATCACGTTTGTGCTAGAAAAATTTTGTTCCTTTTACGCGAGTAACTTGGTTTCAAATGTTGTTTGTTTATGCAAATCATTTGTGTTTGAAGCACCTCTTTTATGAACAATGCGGAAAATCGCCATAATTTGTTTCACTTCCGATTGGCCTTTTTATACAATGGTCGTACGTAGAACAATTGTAATTGCTAAATACTGTTGTTGGCATTGTAAGAATAGGTGTTTGCTTTGAGCCGATCAGGATAATTTTTTTTTCTCATTGTCTTTCGAATTAATAGCTGCCACATAGAAAAGACACGTTTTTATGGAGTAGCTAGCTCAAAGGTTGCATTCATTAGGACGGGGTTCCATTTTGTTTGAAAAATCATAATATTGTATTTGCACTTGTTGTATTTTATTGTTATAATTATTTTGCAGCTACGTGTACCGTTGAATATCAATTTTAAAGTGAAACAAAAGGATCTGGTAGTGAATATTGCGAAGAAGCATTTAACGTGCGGACTTAAAGGACACCCGCCCATCATTGACGATGATTTCCCTCACGAAGTAAAGTTAGAAGAAACTACGTGGGTCATTGAAGATGGTAAAACACTGCTTCTTAACTTGGAAAAGGTAATAAATTGTCCTTTCCATGATAAAGAAATTTCTTTGTTATTGTTTTATATCCAAAATTATCAAAATTTTTAGGTTAATAAGATGAATTGGTGGGCAAAATTGGTAGTTTCCGATCCGGAAATTAGCACTAGAAAAATAAATCCCGAACCATCTAAGTTGAGCGACCTGGACGGCGAGACTAGAGGCTTAGTGGAAAAAATGATGTACGATCAAAGACAGAAGGAACTAGGATTACCAACCAGCGATGATCAGAAGAAACAGGACGTCATTAAAAAGTAACTCGCTTCGGTTTAACAAAACCGTTTCTAATTTATTAAACTTCCAGATTCATGGAGCAACATCCCGAGATGGACTTCTCTAAATGCAAATTTAATTAACCTTTAATTACTGCACTTCTCATATACATTTTCTATTGTACCATTATTAATTAGTTAATAAATTAATTTTCATATTTTGTGGGTTTGCTTTTATTTAATACAGGCAGAAATTGGACAAGGATCACGTGCAAATGCAAGAATAAGTTAAGAAAAAACAAAAAAAACAAGGTAATCAAAAATATATTCACACGTACAAAAAGTAAATGCAAAAAATAAGAAAACATCCACAACCTAAGACGTACGGTGCCGTATATTTAAAAATTAAAAGTGTATATCGAGAAAATGTATTATTAAGGAAATAACCAGTACAAGAAAGGCAAATGTTAGACCCACTATGTACATGATACTGTGAGTATCAGCAGCATCTTTCAGCATTCTATCATGACTTTCCAATTCTAAACTATCATTGTAAACATCCACGAGATCTGAAAACAAATAAGCGTCTGTTAAGTCATTTGTATGTAACCATCGAAAAAAAAAACAAGGATATTTAGGCCCAGTCTTTCCATCTCCAATTTACTTTATCTATTGATTAATTCCTATAGTCACAATCGTTACTATGGGAATTAATCGCCAGATAAAGTTAATTGGAGATGAAAAGACTATAGGATTGCTCAATCACGGGTTTCTGTTCGCTCGAGACGTAAGCATCGGTCGATATAATTTGAAATTTACAAAGTCGTTCACTTTATAGTAATTTGCTTTAATTAAATACTTATTTTCAAAATTGTATTCTTTTCAATAAAGAACTGAATTATGTATATTAATTTGATTTAAAAATAATTAAACGTTAGTCGCTAAATTTAAAGGAGGACGTCAGAAAACAGGAACATTAAGAGATAGGGAATGAGCAGTCCTATAGAGTTTAATATCCTTGCGAAAAAAAGAAAAAAACTTACCGGCTTGGCCTTCTATGTCTTTTATTGTGTCTTTATCTGTTAGAGTAATATCCAACAAATCTCTTAACGATTCTTGAGCGTCCTGTGGTCCTTCGCCGGGAAATAGGTAATCAGAGACTGTAATCTCACTATCTGGGAGGATCACTTTCACCCTTCTAGGGGGTTCATGAATACTGTTTGTATCTGCAAAAAATTAAACTGTACAGCTTTAATACATTAAACTGTACAGTAAATTTATCTTGCGTTTACGAAACCGGGCCTTCATACTGCATTATCTTTTATTAACACTATTTGAAAAACTGTCAACATTTTACCTTCAGGGGATCCATGTTCTTCTTCGGTGAGTGAATCCCAATGCATTTCCAGTCTTGCTGCTAAACTACGAATTAAGTCTTGTGTCACTGCTGTTGTGGCCATGTGCACTGTTGCTTTTGAGTGAAGCCACAATTTGCAAGCAACTTGACCCGTTAGCTTAATATGTCCCCCATAATTCTTGATGTCAACTGGCTCTGTAATGTCTTTACAATCCTAAAACAAATCAAAAATTCACCACAGTGACGTAATTATTTGTAAACATGTTTCTCATTCTCGGCGACCAACAGAACTCCAATTGCAGAGAAAAATAGTCTTAGTTGTTGATATTCTAAATTAAATAATAATAATAATTTCAAAAAAAAGTTGCTGAACGAATTACTTACACAAGGCAAATATATAGCAACTTGAGTTGTACCATCTTTAGGCGCATGCTTACTTTGTAACTTTTTACTCTTATCTGTAGACACGACTTCTTCAGTACCTTCTTTAATTTCCCCATCGAACGAGAAAATGGCAGATTTTAAATTTGCGTCGATGGATTTTAAAATGTTCTGAAAAGCAATTGTTAGTGTAAGTCTTCATACAGGTTGTAAAAAATTCTTAGAACAGTGTGGGATCTCACTCATACAATAAATTATAGAAACGATTTTACTTTTAACTCTCTACTTTGATTCAAAATATGTATTTGCAAATTATCTCGCTAATAGCGCTGGTAGGTTCACCCATTGTAACCTAGATTATAATCCATTGATTAGGCCTCAATGTAATATTTAATATTGTGGACCATGGATATCCAATTCGCTGTAGCAATTCTCACAAGTGGCGCTGGAGTCGCTGCTATTGTGGCCAATGAAAATTATTTCTTGACAGTTTTCGTCTGTATAATTTTGCAATGAACTTCCACCGTTGCCATGGTTACCATGTTAAATGTTACATTTGACTTTGGTTGATAACAATTTGAACAAAAAATCATAAATTGCATTCATGTCACCTGTTCAAATAATGTATTTTAACAGATGATTCCCTAGTTTGTAGTAACCACTTCTCTGAAGTTAGTAACAGATAATCCTAGTATTGCTCCCTCTTCGGCACAGAAAAATAGCTTTGAACTTTTTAAGGGTTTTTTCAATGATTTAGTACAGTTAGATACGCCATACCTACTATGTATAGTGATCTGTTAAACCCAAGATAACCTCTAAAACGGCAATGTTTTTGTTTATATATTCCACAGCGCCAGTGTCGGTTCATTCTTATGTTCTCATGTCGTTGTGTACCATAAGGATATTACCTATTTAGATTTTAGACCAATCTCACATACAAATTTTTATTTTCCTAATAGCATTTTCGATTGACTGCACTAATGCGCACTCAGAATATCTTCATCTCGTTTTATTACGTGAATTTAAAAGAAGATGCAAATACACTGAGTGCAACCGGTGCAGATGAATCGAAAACGTTAATAATGAGAATCACCTAAAGGCATTTCTAACCACCTAAAGGCATTTCTAATTGTACTATTTCGTTGGTTTTTTCAAATTACCGATTAAGGGATTTTTTTTCTAAAAAAAGGGGTTTTCAAGTTTTATTTCGTAGAGACAGTTCAAAGTTGTTTTTTTTATGCAGAAGAAAATCCCCTGTGTGACATTTCACATAATGTTGCAGATTAAAAAATGAGGTTATGTATGAACTTTATAACACAAAACTCCTTAATTTACGCGAGTCAAAATTTTTCGTACCCGAAAACTTATTTTCAAAATAATTATGTAGCTGTACATGCTATTTTAAATCGTGACGCTTTAAAAACATAAAATAGGCAACCCATTCTAATTTCATGACAGACAAATGTGAATTTGGAGGTTAGGTTTATACATACCTACATAATTACATATTTTGTGATAATTTTCAACGGAAAAGAAAGTACTTCAGTTATGTTTATCATTTAAAATGCTAACAGATATCGATAATTTCAAACATGTGTCAATTTGGAAGCTGTTTTTGTAATTTGAAATGTGAACAAATTTAGCCGCCAACCTAACAAAATAAAATTTCGGATGCTTCAATGAGTTACTTTATGACACCCAAATGGGTTTCATAATGTAGTTAAGCAACCAAAATAGAAAAAAGTTTTTTCTACTTTGTGTTCATTGAGTTCATTGTAACACCAAAAACAGTTTCACAACGTGGCTCATTGTAAAACTGTGAAATTTTAGTCAATTTTTAATTGAAGACTACTGGCAACAAAGAGATCACTAAAGCTGGAAGCCGACAAAAACTAAAGTAACTAACTAACAGCCAAATACACATTGTCGATCAGTGCTGCCAACTCTACCGATAATTCGGTAGATCTACCGATTTTGAACTCAACTATTTTTTTAAATTTTTATTCTTTTTGTAATTTTATCAATTTTCTTTATTTCTAGATCGTCTTTTGTTTTATTTTACGTCAAAAATTGCACAAATTTCAAATTTTAATTTTAGAAAGTTTTGTTTATTTAATGAGAATTTTTTGATTTTTATAATTTTTTTGTAATTTTTAATATTTTTTTATTTTTATTTTTTTCTAATTTTATTCAATGAGATCTTTTTATATTTATTTTTTTAAATTTTATAAATTTGTCGATCGTCTTTTGTTTTATTTTACGCCAAAAATTGTCTAAAGTTCAAATCTTAATTTTAGAAAGTTTTGTTTATTTAATGAAAATTTTGTATTTTTATAATTTTTAGTAATTTTATAGAAAGAAGAAAGTATTGTTTATTTAATGAGAATTTTTTAATTTTAATTTTTTTGTAATTTTTAATGTTTTTTTTATTTTTATTTTTTTCTAATTTTATTCAATGAGATTTTTTTATATTTTTCTTTAATTTTATAAATTTGTCGATCGTCCTTTGGTTTTATTTTACGTCAAAAATTGCACAAATGTCAAATCTTAATTTTAGAAAGTTTTGTTTATTTAATGAGTTTTTTTATTTTTGTTTTTTTTTTAATTTTATTCAATGAGATTTTTTAAATTTTATAAATTCGTCGATTGTCTTTTGTTTTATTTTACGCCAAAAATTGCCTAAAGTTCAAATCTTAATTTTAGAAAGTTTTGTTTATTTAATGAGAATTTTGTATTTTTATAATTTTTTGTAATTTTATAGAAAGAAGAAAGTATTGTTTATTTAATGAGAATTTTTTAATTTTAATTTTTTTGTAATTTTTAATGTTTTTTTTTATTTTTATTTTTTCTAATTTTATTGAATGAGATTTTTTAAAATTTATTTTTTTTTAATTTTATAAATTTGTCGATCGTCTTTTGTTTTATTTTACGTCAAAAATTGCACAAATGTCAAATCTTAATTTTAGAAAGTTTTGTTTATTTAATAAAAAAAATTCAATTTTTATAAATTTTTTATGATTTTTTGTAATTTTATAGAAAGTAGAAAGTATTGTTTACTTTAATGAGAATTTTTTAATTTTTATTTAAAATTTTATAATAATAATTTTATAAATTTTCTTTATTTCTCGATCGTCTTTTGTTTTATTTTACGTCAAAAATTGCACAAATGTCAAATCTTAATTTTAGAAAGTTTCGTTTATTTACTAAGAATTTTTTAATTTTTAATTTTATAAATTTTCTTTATTTCTCGATCGTCTTTTGTTTTATTTAGCGTCTAAAATTGCACAATGACTGTCAAATGTCTTAATTTTAGAAATTTGGACCCAGTTTTGTTTATTTCATGAGAATTTTTTAATTTTAAATGATTTTCAAAAATAAAAATCGCCTGAATAAAATCAGTGATTTTAAACATGATTTTAATCAAGTGATTTAAGTAGCTCAACCGAAATTCAGAGACATCTATCGGGATTTTTCACAACTATCTTCCGAAATGCTTCGCTTGGTCGGTTGGCAGCACTGTTGTCGATTGCCGCCCACAGTCCCACATATAGATGATTTTAACCTGAAAAATCTGTCGTGCAACGTCCATGTGTCAAACAGCGTTTTCGATTGACTGCATTAGTGCGCACTCAGAGTATCTTCATCTCGTTTTATTACATAAGGTTAAAAGAAGATACAAATACACTGAGTGCAACCGGTGCAGGTGAATCGAAAACGCTATAAGATAAGTTCATTTCAATTTCATTACTCGTGGGCAGATGTGGGTAAGAGCGGGTTTTTTAAAATTTGAAAAGAGTAATCGACTTAGAGTGGATTGGCAACACTGTATGTATGTTACGTACAGCAAGCACTGATCCTTTTTTTAAGCGTTTTTTAAATGTAGAATCGAGCAAGTTCTCGAAGTATCTAACAGCTTGCTCGAACACATTTACCTCGAGGAATTGGTGCATTTAAAAAACACGCCCAATATACTATTGTTTGCACACATTGTTGATAAAAGAAGATCGCAATTTTTATGTTTGGGAACATGGCTAATTATTTTATGACAGATGTCACCACAAAATTTAAAAAAAGATGACGAAATCAGTTATTATTAAATGAGAAAATCACTACATATGTCACTAAACAGGTCACAAAATCACTAAATTTCCGATTGTCTGAATTTTAACGGCAAGTCACCATGTCTAGAGAGAAAGTCATTGAATGGCGAAAGTAGTTCAACCCTAAATGTATTTGTTAGGTACCTGAAAGTTAGGAAATATCAAAAATTTCTGTTTTACATTTAGGCCTAGTTTAGTTGTACTACTCCAGCTTAAACCCTTAACAACAATTGTTGAAATAATCCTTGCTACAGGTTTAAGCTTCAGCTTAAATTTAAACCGGCAATGGATCTGGGTCTTAAAAGAAGGGTTCCAATAGAAACTCTAGAATTTTGCCACTGAGAGGTTTTTATAGGAAAAAAAAAAAACTAGCCAGGTTAAAAACTTTGCATGGGCAAAAATTCGCATTTTTTCCATTTGCAATTCAAATGTCCTATTCAAAACCATGAAGCTAGGGATTCCTACATTGGATGTGTGATAAGTTTCGGAAGCAAACTGTTAAACTCTCTACCATATTCCTTCAAGATCCCCCACTGACACAAAAATTTTTACAACCCATACTGATAGTAAACAAAAAGTAAAAAATCTCACCGTCATGTGTCTCTTGAGAGTCAAATCGATATCATCAAGAAAAATAGGAAAAACTTGGTCCAATTCGTACTTGCACTCAAACAGATGCCAATCAGTTGGTTTAGCTAGGAACTTGAAGTCCAACGGCGTGAGAGTCGATGAAGCCACATCGTAAGTCTTGCACGAATAGGAATGCGTCTTTATACAATAATTTAAAACTAGTTTCTCAGTTGACGTGCTCGGATTCCCGTATAGAAACACATTTGCACCTAATTGCCTGTGCATGTTACTAAGGATGGATTTGATTTTCGCAAGCGGCGTCAGCGCATCGTTCTGTGACACGACGAATATACCCAAGACGTACATTCCGCCGGATAGCATTCGGGTTACTTGCTTCGCATGATCGGCCACCCAGACGTCCTGAATGTCTTTTATATCTTTTATGGGGCGGCTTGCCTTGTTCTCTTTTGAATCATCGTGGCATTCGGGCGTCTTGGCGAAATGAACGATGTAATCTCTCGCTTGTGTAGGCTGTAACAAATACCTATGAATATGACACGTTCCTGATAGGTAAAGTGAGGTTATGTACCTGTCCCAGTATTAAACCGACCGTGCAAGTCTTGGGTTTGGCTAAATTCTTTAGGTACGGCAGCAGAGCTTCATCAGCGACAGCGCATCGGACCATTTTTAAAATAGTAAAATAGAACTAGAATTTAATTAATATTTAACCAATTCATAACAATATTCTTCTTCTCGCGTGATTGTCAACTGTCAAGAGGTTTTGTTTCCATTTTCAAAAGTTGATGTCGCTACTCGCGACATCTGTGAGGATTCTTTTAACAACTGTTTCAGTTGGCAATACAATATACAATTAATAGAATCTTTTTATTCGGGTATTTGTAACACTGCAACCGGATATATGTTTCGTTGGATTATTTAACGTAACCTGAATAGCGACAAAATTGTAGGTTATGTCAATAAAAATTAGCGTTTTAATTTGAATTTGAAATGTCAAATGGCGCTTGTAAAGTGACGGCTCTCAGTGTCAAGCCGTCAACAACCGGAAGTTACTCCAGTTGTACCATTTAAAAATAAAATTCAACACTGCCAACTCAAACAGTGATTCTTGAGCACTTTGTACAACGTGATCATAGATCATAAAGTATTCTGATAGAGATGGATAAGTTTGGAAATAAAAAACAAATGGAGTTTACGATTCACTTAGGGTGGCCAGATTCCTAAGATGAAAAAAGCGGACACGATAAAAAAAAATTTAGTTGATTAAATGTAAATTAAAAAAAAAAAAACAATTTGAAAAGAATGGTGACAAAACAGAGAAGACAAAATAATAGAAATTAAAAAAAAAAAAATAATGGGTCCGGTTCCTGCTTTTGACGTGATCGGATAGGCTTTTAATCTTAGTGCACTTATTTAACTTATATTAGTGCTTCATAATATTTGGTTTACTAAATCGTTCAAAATAATAATCTAATAAGTGACCAGAGACAAGTGAGTAAACTATTTAATTCCGTTTTGCTTGCTTCTTGCATCCCTGCTTGCTTGCTCCATAGTTAACCTAACTTAGTACACGCTGCTGTTTTCGTTTTTGTTAATAAGGTAGATAGTATGAATAATTCATCGCCGGGGGACAGTTCCCCCGGCGGTAGTATGGAGGATGTCTCTTATTTAACCCCTGTTTTCGTTTCACCAAGCACTCACCAAAAATTACAAGAAGCCATTAATAAATCAACTCAAGATAATGATATGGATATGGAATCTATAATTCCCTCTATCAATGTAATAAATAACCGTTCATCCTCTCCTCGGCCTCCAGTACGGAGCAGTAAAATCAATTCTTATGATAGTAAATCCCCTGGCCCCTTTGTAGTATACGTACAATATCAAGACACGGTGTCATCGAAGGGCATTGGATCTATCCACCCTATGACCATTGGGAAGATTTTATCTGAAGGGCACGTAATAGGTATTAAAAATATTTTGAGTAAGGGCAGAAATCGTTTGGGAATAACATTCAGCTGCTGCAAGAGTGCAAATAATTTTCTTAACAACAATATTCTCACAAAACATAACCTACATGCCTTCATCCCCAACCACTTGGTGTCATGCCAAGGGATTATCAGATCGATACATAAATCTTTATCTGAAGAAACGATTCTTAAAACATACAATCCCCTTTCAAAGTTTTGCAAGATAGGCGTCTTAAAAGAAAAGCAAACAGAGAAAGAGACCCTAGTGAATCACCAGAGGTGAATTCCATTTCGGAGGAATATGTACCAACCAATTCGGTGGTAGTCACATTTGAAGGGACCATATTACCTAAAAAAATATATTTATACTACACTCCAGTTGAGGTAAGCATATATGAATTTCCTGTTACGCAATGCTTCCGTTGCTTAAACTATGGTCATACCTCCAAGCAATGCAAAGGTAAGGAGAGGTGTCGTAATTGCGGTGAACAACATAAGCATACTGATTGTACCATAACAAAATTAGTTTGTGCTAATTGTAAAGGTGAACACAGGGCCACGGATAGGGCCTGTTCACAATATATCAAACAAAAAAAAATTAAAGAACTAATGGCATATCAAAACTTATCGTATTATGATGCTGCTAGTCTACTAAAGGAGCCCAATAGAAATTTAATCAATAAACCTCAAGAATTCCCTCGCCTTGATAGATCAACAATAGATGAAACTCCCACAAGTGCCTCCGGGAACGTTAGACAATATGCCCAGGTCGCTGCTAGTACACTCCCGGTCCTGAGACCATCAGAATCAAGATATATTTCACGTCTAGAGGCATCTCCCAAACGTAAGAAGGTTATTCCGACAAATGGATTCAATATTGAAGAACATAAAAGCAACTTGATGTACCAAAATGGAAATCCTTTGTCTTCTTCATCATCCCCAGTATTTGCATTTAAACAGTATCCCGGTAATAGCCAATTACATGGATTTAATCCTATACCTAAAAATAACGTGCTGGATCAGTTAAACAAGTTAAAATCCAATTTAAAAGATTCGCTGAAAAATAGTCCATTTATGCCTCCGATATTACAAATGGTAGATTCTCTGACCCAGCTTTTGGCGACTGCTGCCCAAGATAATCCCAATGTTCTTTCTGTCAACAATGCTTAACATACTTCAATGGAACATCCGTTCACTCCGCAGCAATAGAGAAGATTTACAGTTTATTCTAAGTGATCAGAAAATTCATATCGCGTGTCTACAGGAAACCTGGTTGAAGCCAGATCAGCTTTGTTACATAAAAGGCTATGAGATTATAAGACAAGACAGATTGGACGGTAAGGGAGGATGTTTGGTTCTTATTCGTAAAGATATCCCATTCGATGTCATGGAATACAATAATAACAATGAACTCCTTCAAATAGTCCTTGTGAAACTGGAAAATATATCAATAGGATCCATATATATCGCACCAAACTGCAATACTTCTTACAATGAGATTGCCAATATACTTGGAAACTTGGAAGGACCTTATCTGCTATGCGGGGATTTTAATGCACTTCATTACAGTTGGGGTTGCTCTACCAACAATAACCGAGGCAATATGTTAGCCTCAATTATAGAGAATTTTTCACTAAACATTTTGAACGATGGTTCACCTACTCGTTTTGAAACTCCTGGTCGACGAGGTAATGCAATTGACCTCTCAATATGCTCACCGGAAGTACAGCCCAAAAGCATTTGGCAACTAGGAGAGGATTGTCACGGCAGCGATCATTTCCCCATTTTCATTAATCTCCTATCACCTCAGACCCATACTAACAGGACTAAGAGAACTAAATATAACATAAAAACCGGAGATTGGATTAATTTCAAAGCTACAATTAAACATAATCTATCTTCGTTACCGGATAATGTGAATAACCTAGACATGTTAATTCTTGACATAATTACCTCCGCAGCTGACAAGTGGTTATCCAAAGGGATCAACAATAAGAATGGGACTCGATCTCCCATCTGGTGGAATAAACAATGTACTTCTGCAGTAGGAGAGAGAAAAACATATATAAGAGAATACAAACTTAATAAAACTTTAGATAATTATCTGAGGGCCAAAAAAAAATGTGCGGAAGTAAAGAGGTTTCTAAAACAGAAGAAAAGGGATAGTTTTAAAGAGTTCTGTAATTCCATAAACCCTGACACGCCTATATCCTGCATTTGGGAAAAGATCAGACAATTCCGAGGTATTTATAGGCAAAGTTCAAACCGAAAGACCCTGTCAGTCGAATGGATCGAATCATTTCTCTGCATGATAACTCCAGACTCGGTTGAGCCTCCCACAAATCTTAATAATCAGAATTTCGTAGTCAATAATTTCCTATCGGCCCCATTTACTATGGAAGAAATTGAAAGCACCTTGCAGTCTTTCAAGGCATCGACCCCTGGTCCTGATAACATTCATTTTAAAATGATTTCCAATTTACCCTGGAATGCAAAGGGTATTCTTTCCTTAATTTTAATAACTTTTTGGCTGGCCAGAAAATACCTAGTGAGTGGAAAGTAGCTAGGATAGTTCCGATTCTGAAACCAGAAAAACCGATTGGTATCACTTCATCGTACCGTCCTATTTGCCTCTCTTCTTGCCTTCTAAAAACTCTAGAAACTATAATCAAAAACAGAGTAGAGTGGTGGTTAGAAAACAACGGTTTATTTCCTAAGAGCCAAATAGGCTTCAGGAAAGGGTATTCGTGTAGAGATGGTGTCATGCATTTAATAATGGAAATTTACAAAGCCTTTGGAGAAAGAAAATATTTGGTGGCGTCTTTTGTGGACATAAAATCGGCGTATGATAACGTTAACTGGGATATCCTCCATGATCGATTACAGAATATTGGTATTCCTTATGACCTATGCAATCTTATAATGAATATCGTTAGAAAGCGTTCGTTCTTTATAAGCTGCGAAGGCAAGATTATTGGCCCAAGAATTTCCTCTAAGGGTCTCCCTCAGGGATCGGCTCTTAGCCCTCTACTATTTAATATATACACCCAAACACTTGAAGCTGAAATCCCTGACCACACAAACATTTTGCAATATGCCGACGACATAGTTATGTTTAGTTCGTGTAATCATATAGAGAATGCTATTCAACATGCAAATGATTCATTGGCAAGACTTAATGGATGGATTGAAACTAGTGCCCTGGAACTTTCCCCACTAAAACTCATATTACAATATTTGCGAGGAGAAGGATACCTGGAAATCTTCAGAATTTGGTCATAAACAACCAAGTGGTTCCATTCACCAATGAAGTCAAATTCTTAGGGGTAGTATTAGATCGCAGATTAACCTTCAAACAGGAAGTAGCTAAAGTTATGAAAAAATGTTGCGCCAATATAAGAATTCTACAATCTCTCAGAAGAACTTGGTGGGGGGGCCATCCTGAATCCCTTCTGTTGCTATATAGATCTTTGGTGAGATCTCATATTGAATACTCCTGCATTCTGATTTTTCCGCTTCGCAAGACTACAGTAGAAAAACTTAATAAAATTCAGTATCAAGCCCTTAGGATATGCCTGGGAGCTATGAGGTCGTCCCCAACTCAGGCTCTTTTGGTTGAGGCGGTGGACCCACCTCTGGAACTTCGTACTAAATTGCTAGCTGCTAAATATCTGTTAAAACTTATGAATATTAGCAATAACCCTTTACTGGACAAAATCTCAGAGTTAAGTAGAATAGCTAGAAATTATACCCTCTGGAGGAGATTTCCTGCTCCTATAATTGTACAATCTTATAACGAATTAATTGAATTACAAACCAAAATTCAATCAACTGATAAACTACCCTGCTATCAATTTAGATTTGAAATACAATATAGAATGGTCCAAGTAGAGACAACATTCGGGAAAAAGTATGGTTTAGATTTACTCCCGATTGTATATACCGAAAAAGTGTTCCAAGCAGTAACTAGAGCACGTTGGCCTCAACATGCTAGGATCTTCACAGATGCTTCCGTGAATCATAATCCCAAAAGGGTTGGTATAGGTGTTTATATGCATAACAATATTTGCATAATGAAGAACCTTTTGCCTGAATCCAACATATGCCGAGCAGAAGCATGCGCCCTTATTGAGGCATTAAAGCTAGTTGAAACACAAATTATTAAGCATGTACTTATATGCTCCGACTCTCAGAGTGCTCTGATGGCTCTTAAATGCAATACACTTTCGGCAAAAACTGACTTCATTTATCTCGAACTTAAGGATAGATATTTTAAACTGCGGGATGCTGGTTTTGACATACATTTCCTGTGGATTCCTTCTCACAGGGGGATTGTTGGAAACGAGGTGGCGGACATTTGTGCCAAAAAAGCATGTCATTGGAATTGGAGGAAGGATTTTAACTCTACTTCTTCTAGAGACTTTCTTCCTGGAGTTAAGGAAGGAGTTCGAGAAGAATGGCAATGGAAATGGGGAGAATTCGCAAGAGCAAAGGGAAAGGTATTCTTTAACATATGCCCTAATATTCCCAGAGAACCGTGGTTCTCGAATCTAGGCATTTCTAGATATTTAGCCTCAACCGCGATTAGAATTAGATTTAACCACTGTCTGTCATTTGCTCATCTAAATAGAATCAAAATATTCGACTCTCCCAATTGCGAATGTGGTGAATTTGGTGACATTAACCATATTATTTTTAATTGTCCTAACAATAAAAGAAACTGTGACATCCTCTGCAATAAACTAATAAGTATGGGTATACAAGCCCCATTTAATATTATGTGCCTTGTAGAAAAACCGAATAGAAGTATTCTTGAAACTTTGGGTCAGTTTTTAACTGCTTCTAATATAAAATTATAGCTATAGCTATTAGTTTTCGAAATTTGTGCATGGCTAAAACTCGCAAAAAAAAAAAAATTTTTTTTTTTTTTTTTTTGCTAGAGATGCTAACGAAGATTTGGACCGTTTGACTGTTTACCTATCTTTCTTTTACAGCCTTTTGTGTAACCTTCCGTGGCCCGTTTCTGTGGCGCTGCAATGGGCCCTGCAGCTAGAAGAGTCTCTCCTTTCCCTTAAATCCCATTATGTTCAACAATTAGACAATTAGAAATATTACTATGATATAGCAGCAAGCAGGAGATACATTAATAAAATAATCAAAATAAGAAAAATACTTATTCATGGAAAGTATAATTCAGTGGTTTTGTTAATAATATCATAAGTGATTGTGCGTCTGGCTGAAATGGTTATGCCGTAAGCCATTAAAAAACCAAGAAAGAAGAAGAAGAAGAAGAAAAAAAATAATAATAAAATAAGAAAATAATAATATAAAAAAGACAATCGATTTTACAACACAATTTAATAATTTAATACATAATTTTAAAAATATATATATATATAATGAAAAGAACTTTGAGAAAGGAAAGAAAACGAAACTACAGAACTTTTAAAAAATACGAATCAATAAATTTAAAAAATAATAAAAACAAAAGGCTATCGATTTTACAACACAACTTGATAAATTTAATAATAAAAAAATGAAAAGAACGATGAGATAGCAAAGAAAACGAAATAACAGAACTTTTAAAAAAGACGAATTAATAAAATTTTAAAAATAATAAAAACAAAATACTTTGGCAACATAACTTAATACAGGGTGAGGCAAAAAAAGATGTTAACATTGTATGGGTGCCAAATTGAAACCCTATAACCAAATCCCTGCCTTGTAATTTAAAATGATTAAACACCCATTTAATGTTAACATTTGTTTGCCTCACCCTGTATATTTAATAATAAAAAAAATACGAATTAATAAAATTTTAAGAATAATAAAAACAAAACACTATCGATTTTACAGCACAGTTCAGTAGATTAATGTATTTTTTTAACTGTTTGGAAGTAAAGATGATGAAACAAGGAAAACAAATGAACGAAATTTTAAAAAATCGATTTTAGATCACAATTCATTAGACTCATAAATTTAAAAAAAAAGAAACAACTTGAAACAAACTCACAAAACATGGTTAACAGATTATAAAGAACTCTAATAGATGGCGCTGTTCAAATACAATTCATTTTTTCCTTTACTGGTGACAAGTGACATTTTCTTACTGATCTTCCACAGCGCGAGGAATAGCTAGTGAACCACCTCCGTAAAAATAAAATAAAAAATTTAAAAAAAACTGAGGGGAAAGGTCACAAAACACAGAATGAGCAAAATTTTAAAAAATAAATTATATTTAATTTTTTTTTTTAGAAATATTGAATATCATTTGAAAAAATAGAAACAAAAGACAATCGATTTTACAAAACAATTTAATAAATTTAATGCATAATTAAAAAAAAGAAAGAAATGAAAAGAACGATGAGAGAGCAAAGAAAACGAAACAACAGAAGTTTAAAAAAAATACGATTTAATAAAATTTAAAAAATAATAAAAACAACAACAGCGCAAGTCACTATTTGTTGCCGTCCAGAAATGACTGAAACTTTCTGCGATTTTCCAATACATATCATACAGTGTGATTTTCAATGATTGGGGATACTTTGAATTTGGCGCCACAGCTTTTATTAGGGTATTAGACGTTTTAAATGTGGCTACGATGAACGAATATTGATTATTCAGTGTTAAATATCAGAGTTATACTGGGTGTCTTATAACTAGACAACGGAATATATGCAAAATGTTAATCTTCAATTTTAATTTTTTCGCACAATCAATTTACCGTTTTATTGGATTTTGTGATCAGCAATTAATTATTGTTAATTAAGTTAGTAATTACTGAAATGAACTTTTTGCATATATTCCGTTGTCTACTCATAACGTACGGAGGAGATTGAAATGGTAGCTAGGGGAGATCAAACTAAAGCTTTTTTGTTAAGAAACTGGATAAAAACTCAATAACAAGGAAGTTACAGCAATTTAAATTTCTTATAAATAAACGAGCACTTATCGACTACCACGGAGATTATACGAAAGAATTTGAAATAATAGTTTCCCCATTTCCAAGGCACACAAATGCTGATGGCTTGAAGTTATTTTAATTTTAACGTTTTGCTGTGATATGGCCCCTTTGTTTGGGTGACAATTTAATGCTGTGATCTCAGGGTATTTTGGACAATCTTTGTTTTTTTATTATTTTAACATATTATTTTACTTTCTTACTTTGTTGTTTTTTCTCTCGGAGGCTCTTCTTCGGTGATGAATTTTGCAGTGTATTTCGTAGACAGATTTCTTTGTTGTAGAGTGTATTTTATGTGATAAATTTTGGATGTAGATAGTACTCACGAGCCTTCACATTCAAAATTATCTAATGTCAGAGTTGTGTGAGTGTGTTTGGGGGTGTATAATAAAAAAATTGTCGTAGAAGAAATTAAATAATTAACTTTCACAAACTAATTATTATTCCGCAAAAAGAAGAAGTTCGGGTTTTAAAGATAATTTATAATGTTTAGGTCGGGTTTTTCACAAAACCTTCCCAAAGTTTTACTCACTGGTCTTCTATACGATGCTCCGGTAGAGGTTCACGACGAACCCAATTTCCGGATCTCGTGGAAATTGTTCGCGCAAGTGTTCTGTAATAACGTTGATGCGATGGCGTAACTCTTCGATGGTATCAACTTCAGTGGCGTAAACCCGTTCTTTCATGTAGGTACTCCCATAAGAAAAAGTCAAGTGGATTCAGATCAGGACTACGTGGGGGCCATGGAATAAATCCACCCCGACCGATCCATCTTTGCGGAAAATTAGTGTCAAGATAATTTCGAACAGCACGATTAAAGTCCGTAGGAGCCATCGTGCATAAACCACATACTGCGGCGCACATCCAAAGGAATATTTTCGAGGAGTTCCGGCAGAACTTCCTGTAGAAAATGTACATAAGTAGGAATCGCCATTATTAAGGCGAGCTGGTAATTCGAAAGGCCCTATTAAGGTGTCGTTCACAATCCCAGCCCACAGATTCAAACTGAAACGCATCTGAAAATTATTCTGGCGGACCGCGTGTGGATTTTCATCAGCCCACATCCACATGTGAAAATTATTGTTAAAGTTGAGATGACCATTTCTAGTGAAACAACATTCATCCGTCACCAGTACATTTCTTGGAAATTCTGCTTACCTATTAGCACGATGCAGTAGCCACTCGCAAAACTGTTGCCGCAATGGATAATCATTGGGAGTCAGTCCTTGGACCTTTTGGAAGAGATATGGGTGTAAACCATTCATTTTTAACGTGCGCCAAACGGAGGACTTGACGAGAAATTTGACGTGAACTTATAGTAGGTTGAGCATTTGCCATTTCTAAAATTTGTTCTTCTACATCGCAACATGATGCTGATTCGGTCTGCCGCCACCGTTGCAATTTTCCGGTTTCTCTTCCTCGTTGAATTACACGGGGAGGAAAGTGTTTTCGGAAGGCGTTTTTCGATCTGGGAATCCTTCTAAATACGTACGTCTTGCAAGCCTAGCATTTTGTCCAACAGCTCCATAAACAAGTATCATGTCCATGTAGTCCTCGTTACTGTAGTATATTGTTATTATTATTATTGAATTTTTATCCAAATTTTGTTAACAAAAAAGCTTTAGTTTGACCTCTCCCAGCTACCACTTCAATCTCCTCCGTAGGTTATGAGACACCCCATATTTTGTTTGGTTTTTCACAGGCGCAATTTTAGGCTGATTGATAGACGAACCGTCAAAGTTTAACGAGCTCGGGCGGACTGTTTTCTAAACGGAACTCATACTCATCGTGGTTGCCCAATGGTCGCATCTCAAATCACGACCACCGTGACCACTCAGCTCAACGTAAAATAACTACGGACTAAACGAAATCGACAACGTCGCCCATGAACTAAACACAGCCTTAATGTTTTGCTTCTATTATAGGTTTTCTTGTTTTTAGACCAGGAGGAGTAATTCAAATTTGCCCGCCAAAAACTCTCGAAAGCTATTGGCCGTTCGACGTTCAGTATCACACAGCCCTTCAATTTGTATTTAGAAATCTACGCCTTTCATAAATTCATGTGGCAAGTTCCACGAGATTTAAAATTATAGGCAAATCTGTAAGGTACTAGAAATTGTCATTAAAAAATGTATAAATTTCGCAAACAATCCGTAATTAGTTTGTAGCTTTTTTTGTATCAGATGAAAAGGTGAGTGGTGTGTGAGTGACAGAACCGGGTGTTGCCAACCTAATAATAATTTAGTATGGCGGTAAATTCAAATCATCCTCAGTTGGGAATTTGAGAGAAATATTACGTTGCTTAGCTAGCATGTTATGGACCAGATGATGGTACTTTAAAAGTCTCTAATAAGGGGTGGTTTTATTATAGAAGAAATAAAAATATACTCATTGTGAACGTGAAATCTCTAATGTTTTACATAACAAAATGTACCAGGTGATTAAAAATAAATGTTCAGATCAAAGTATTTATTTTTATTTCAGGCAGTGAGTGCAAAAATCTTACTAACAAAATATATAAATAATAAATATTATTTAGTTATCACTTGTTGTACACTGACGAACGCTAGAAGCTAATTTCTGTCGCAAACTTAAGAATACTTTTCTATAGTACTTTGTATCCACTTCAAGTAATTGTTGACTTGCGTGTATATCCCGTACTTATTTTTTCTTCCACAGCCATCTCCGAAGCTCGTTATTCCTTGCACTGCGTAAGCAGTTGATATAAGTGATTTATTAATGGGGCACATGAGTCCTCCACCACTGTCGCCCGCACACGTATCCGATATACCAGACTTCCAACCAGCGCAAAACATGTTGTGGGTGATTATGTATCGTCTGTATGCTCTTCTACAAAGATTTGTATTTACTACCGGTATCTAAAAAAAAAAAAAAAATACAAATCAGAAGAACCTCCTCCTGAGATATTATTATACACTAACATCTGTCTCAATTATCCAGCAAACGTACCAGAACAAGAACTTCCAAAACAAAACAAAACAAAACAAAACAAAAAAAGTAAAACTGGTTTGAAAACCTCGCTAATAAGCAATTGAAGACTTTTACGTTCTTACCCGTGCCTCATGCAATTTATTAGTGCCGTAAACGGAGTCCGCTTTTTCCTTGCCCCATCCCATGATGTAGCAGAGGTCTTTGGTAACAGGTTCCGAGGAAGGCAGGCAGGCGACCGGTAGTCTGACCGGTCTGGGCAACCGGAGCAACGCGATGTCGTTGTCGACGGTGATGTGGTCGAAGCGTGGGTGCAGGAACATCCGCTGGACGGTCATCTCCTCTTCCCTACCCTCCACGGTGGTCAGGTCGTGTTCATTGAAACGCACTCGCAGGTACTTTCTGAGACAGTGACCCGCAGTTAAGACCCACCTCGGATGTATCAGAGTTCCAGCGCAAAAAACTTCCTAAAAAAAGTCATTCATTTAGGACCAAAATGATATACAAAGAAAATCATCCGTTTTTGGGAAAAATACAGCTTTGGTAAAGAACTTATCAATACCTCCTCGTATTGAAGACCCAGAAATTGAATTCAGTGTAACTCATCAAGCCATTAAAATTAATTAAACTTTTAACATGTATGTACATAATAAGCGAGTGCATGCAGATTTAATCCAATAATAGAAGCAAATTTTTTTTTTTTTAAGTTGCAAACAGACACACTTCTATTGTTTCGCTGTATCAATTACGGCATGATTCAATTTGTAATAAGCGCGTTGACCCATTTACGAACAAAATCATCGAATTAATCACGAACCATATATAAATTTAATAGCGCCACATGCCAAGGCCACTTGTGCTTCTTAGATTCCGTCCCTCCGATGATCTTCAGCATTTTCGGCTTCCTCAGCGGTCTACCGCATTTTCTCTTCCACGAGTTGTGGTGGTTCTGCCTGTTGTATTGGTAACGCGACGTGTCTGCAAATACCACCAAAATAGTACCTACTTACGTACGATCAGGACAAAAGAAATTACTTACCAAGTGGTCTACTGTTATCCAGCAAGTGCAAAACGTACTTCTCGCAGTTCGATTTCTCGTGGTAACAGTAGGCGGTTTGTTGTTCTCGTTTCTTTTTACATCTGCCGGGTTTCTTGCACATTCGATAGCGTTGCGATCTGCACTTTTCCGAACACTCGGACCACCTCGACCATTTGCTCCAGATTTTCGACTGCATCGTCCTTGTTTCTATGTTTTGTTTCTGAAAGCAAGGAAACAATTACCTTAATCATTGTTCTCCAATTGGTCAATATGTTCAAACAACATTACCAACCTGCTCTTTTTTTTTTGTAAAAATTTGCAAAGAATTGTCATTTCCTGTCTTTATTAGAATGTAGGCGTGTTCCGACATACAATTTTATTTAACATAAGTTAAAACTATAAAAATAAATAATAACAATATGTGCGACGCTCTGCTCTCGAAGTCTCTGGTAACATAGTAACGGATGTTGAACGCGGGGGGTTGGCGTAGTAACTATCTCGGGATATCTTGCTTCAGCTTGAGTTCCACTTCTTCTCTTGTTCAACGTCTGGCCCGCGCCGATGGATATGTGGAGTATGAGTGTTGCCCTCGATAAGAGGTACGTTTGATAGATGCTTCCGACAATAAGCTGCACGGAAGAGTGCGCGTGTTGCTCCTGACAATGCGTTGCACGGGAGGCTTCCGACAAAAAACTGCACGGAAGAGAGTGTGTGTTGCTCGTGACAATTGGTTGCACGGTACTTCCGACAATAAGTTGCACGGAAGAGTTGTGTGTTATTCCTGACAATTGATTGCGCGAGAGGCTTTGGTGAGTGTTTCCGCTCAGGAAATACTGCAGCTAGAGCGGTCTGTGCTCTCGCTTTTATAGGGCTTTCTCGTAGTGGGGTGAAGTAACTCTGCTTCATTGGTCTAGGAGTGTAAACACCGATAATCAGAGCTGTAGGGTCAAGTGGGGTAAATATGCAACAAAATATACAACTTTTGATTTTTAGGGCACTTAAAAACACAAATTGAAATGTCTGATTTTACTACTAGATGCATTTAGCAAAAAAATAAAAATAAAAACAGCGTTTCATTTTTAACCTCGATTTTGGGGAAACTTTAATGTCAGGTTCGTCTATTTTTGAAACGGTGCACACGGTGCAAACGGTGCTCACTTTTGATTGATACTAAAATGTAGTCGCCAACCTTTATTTCAGTATCTGCATTATTCAACTCCAATTCCTTGCCACCATTTCCAGCTGCCCAGTCTACGTCATCTAAACTATCGTCGTTGTCATCTTCTTTCACTCAAACTCTCCGATTCAGATTCAACTGCTTTGTTCTACCTTCTTATTTTTCTCTTTGGCATCTTTTTGCTTTTTCTTTACAGCATCATTTATGTGCGAAATAAATTCCTCACTAGTGATAACTTTTCCATATGGTGGATTTACTCACTTTCTTAAGCAACAGGTTTTCAAACGATGAATCCGCATCTTTAGAACAGTCGGGCTGAAGTTCTGCAGTTGTAGGAGTGTTGTGAGCTACATCGTCACTGATTTCTGGATTTGCTGTTCCTGTACTATCACAGTCCCATCATAGTACTATCATCATCTTCAAAACGTTCGCTTTCTTAAATTTCGTTATTTTCACCTTCACGTTCGCTTTTTGCACGATACCGTTCGAGTTTCTTACCATAGAACCTATTTTGAGGGTACTGATTTCTATTTACGAGATATACGAACCCTGCGTCGAAAGTATTCGCCTAGCTGGTATACGAGCCCTGCGTCAAAAGCATTCGCCTAGCTAGTATACAAGCCCTGCGTCAAAAGTATTCGCCTAGCTGGTACGGCTGTTTTTGAAAATAAAATCGTCAATAGAATTTAAATATCAAAACTTTTTAATTAAAAAAGGAGGTTGTTAGCGAATAATATATAAATAAATAGAAATAAGCAATAACAAATTTTTTCCGCCGCAATCGAGAATCGAACTCGAGTCTTCTGCTTTCGCGATAGATGCTCTGACCACAGAGCTAAAGCGACACCGAGTCCAGTTATCGTCTAATATAAATTAGCTTAAAGGCAATTGTTACGGTTGAAAAATCCATTCAAATTACTCATAATAATTTTCCGTACACCCTGTACCAGCGTGGGAAATACGGCGTACGTGCCGGTCGTCGCATTGCACCATATTTCACAACATTGCGTGAGTTGAACTGTCCGCTGTTACTTCAGGCAGACTACATATCTCCGTCTCACTCGTTTCCCCGTTTAAACTGTGTTTCTTCAGTAACGACTTCCGTCTGCCAGAGCATGTGATGGAGCAAGGCGCGGCCGCTTGATGGTCAGTATTTTGACAGTCCTCGAGCCGTGCGGTCGATTGTTTTCATGCAAGCCTAAAGTTTGTGCTGTTTAGTTTCCCATTGCAAGTGTGGCTGAAATTAGAAACGGATTTCCGTGATTTGCTAAAGCACCCCGAGTGACCCACAAGCTGTTTCAATGCGGCTTCTCAAAGGCCTACCCCGAGCAAGGGAATAGGTATGGTTTTGGCTGTTCTTCTAGTGACCCCTCCCTGTAACACGTTTTTCTTTTCCCCCAGGCTTTAAATCCAAGTTAAGCTTTAAAGTCAAGTTCAGATTTAACTTCCAAGTTTTAATTTTGACTCCGATTCACGTTTTACTTCAACTACCACTGCATATTCTACTTCGACTTTAATTGGACTGCTAGTTAATCCCGGTGGTAGCTCGGTTCCGGACTTCTTGTCTGAGGCCCAGATTCCCGTATCAAGCAGGGACTTTGTGAGCCGGCCTACCCGCCTTACCTTGGAGGAGTGGACTCGTCCGGGAATACGACGCGACCGTGGCGGTTTGGCCACCCGTTGACTAACTCTGCGATTCACCGCGGGAGGACGCTCTGGGTTTGTTGACGTTTGACAGTGACCTACAACGGACGCTGGATCTTCTGAGTGAATACGAAGGTCGGGATAACTTTAGTTTATTATTATCTTTACGGAGTCGTGGTTGAACAAATTATACTTACGGAGTCGTTGTTGAACAAATTATACTGGCGGAGTCGTTGTGTTAAGATTTGTACCGTACGTGTGACCGAAGCACAGATCTGTGGTACGGATTTATTTTAATGTGTTACTTTTTTATTTATGTTTCGTTGTTAAATGTTCGTTATTTAAAGTTCTTTGAGCAAGTTAAATATAAACAAGTGTGCTCAGCTGGTGCGTTTTATTTTAAATCATTTTTGCCCACCTTTTGCATTGGGGTTTCGTCGAACCCTCCCTTCTCCACGAGCTACGCCGAGCGGTGTGGAGACTTAAGTCACTTCGCACACAGTTTGCAAACCTACAGGTAGGTAGCACAATATTAAAAATTTACCATCCGATTCTAATTTATATTAGACGACAACTGAACTCGGTGTCGCTTTAGCTCTATCAGAGCATCTACCGCTAAAGCAGAAGACTCGAGTTCGATTCTCGATTGCGGCTGAAAAAATTTCCCGCCAAAAATTTGTTATTGCTTATTTCTATTTACTTATATCAAAACTTTTATTTAAAAATGAATAATTTCTATTTATTTATTATTATTATTATTCTAGAAAAATAATCTACCACTGAAGCCCGGTTTTTCGATCGCAGTTTAACTTTAAACTTCTGTTTATCCCTGTAGCAGCAATGGAAATAAACTGAAGTTTAAAGTTAAACTGTGATCGAAAAACCGGGCCTGAGTAACTTATTAGCTATCCCTTTCTTTATCAAAGAGAGGTAGGCGAATACTTTTGACGCAGGGCTCGTATTCCGGTAGAAGCAAGTCAATTTATAATGGATTCCGATCTTATGCCTTCATTCCACACTTTGTACAACAAATCAACAAACTCTGCCTTGGTCAATCTTCGCTGATTTTCACGCTGCCAGGTTACTAACTGCCTATCCCATAACACCTTTAGCGGACGGAAACAGCTTTTGTCGAGCGGTTGAAACAAATCAGTCGTATGCGGGGGGGAGTTTTAGAATAGTTAAGTTTTCCCCTTTTGCTTTTTTAAGTGTGCCAATATCAAGATGTGACAGATGGCCGTCAAATATTAATAAGTAGTAATGGCCTTTCCTCCACAGTCGCACAAAACATTCTGAAATACTTCAGCTGTCATCCAACGTTTTGCAGAATATGAATAAAATGTATTTGGAAGATCATTTTCCCCTTTCCAAGTGGTCCACAACTTTGCTGCTTGAAATATAATTAGAGGTGGTGTTTGCGATTTCAAGAGATCCACGAGATCCACATACGGTCCTTTTCTGCTGTTCAAATCCGGCTCGAAGGACCAAATTATGTTCGTAATTGTTGGTTTTTTAAATCTTCTGTGGACTGTATTTTTTGTTTGTTATTGCAGCACGCATGAGTTTTCCTGCGACATAAACACACGCTAAGACAGAAATATTTCCTCTACTAGAACCTTGAATGTTTCCATGAAGTTGTTTCCCTTTCTGACCTACAGCTCTGCCACGAGATGGATCAAAGTTAAATGCAGTTTCATCCAGATTCCAAATGTGTTCTGGTTTATCTTTTGGTAAGCTCCAAAATATCGTAAAAATGATATATTATGAAAGGATCGCCCGTCGCCTTTCTTCTAACAGCCTCTAAAGGATCCGGCTTTTTTAAAGATAGGTTGTTGGGTCTCATAAGTTCTCGGAATCAATCATTTCCAGGCCCATTTTTCCCAAAATTTGTTTTTAAATTATTAATTTCAAAATATTCGCTTACTACGGTCTTCACTTCTTCTTTATTTAGAGGAAATCCCCATTTTGCCATTGTTTTTAAATTACACGCTAGGCATTCTTCTCGTTCTTTTGTTAGCGCAGTTTTTTCTCCCTTGTACGCTTTCATTTTTATTATGCACTTTTCGAAATAAAAATTTTTGGTCTATATCTATAGCATGCTGCACACTAGTTTCGCGAAATGTTATTTTTTTTGTCTATAACATCTTGCACTTCCGCATTAACCCTTCCTTCAGGGTACTTAACACTTCTTTTTATATAATTTCTTGGCACTGTTAATTTTTAACCAAGGCTGTCACGTCACTGATCTTCAAGAAGTTTCTCGGTCGAAATCACACATCCAACTGATTTCCTTTTTTGCATTCTCACAGCACGAAGCACAAATTCCTTTTGAATCTTGCACAAACCTGCATAAAATTGTTTAATATTTTCCCACACGCTATTTCACTTTTTCCTTAAATGGTGTTTCACTTTTTCCCAAAAATTTAAATTACTATTAAAAAAAAACATTATGATCTGTGACCTATTTGCTCTGTGCAAAATCAATACAAATTTTACTAATTTTAAGTAATTTTTGCGTGTTGCATATTTATCCTACTTGACCCTACTCATTCGTCAGGGGGCAGCCTTTTTGTGTTTACTCCGGGGGTTGTCTTAGGCCCGATTGTACAATCATGGTTTAACTTTAAACTTCGCTTTATTCTCATAGCATCAATCGTAAAGACAATTGCTTCCATAGAAATAAAACGAAGTTTGAAGTTAAACCATGATTGTACAATCGGGCCTTAGCGGCCAAATTTGCGGGCCAATCACGAACTAGGCAACGTGCGAGACCCTACAATAATAATTGTTTCTCAGTGATGTCATTCTTCAAATCATAATAGTTCTAACAAATCGATTAAACAAACCATAATGGAAATATTTACAGAAATTGATGTATTTCCTTCCGCCACTTATGGTTTGGATCGACATGGTTTGTTAAGAGTGATAATAAATTTTTAGGGTTAAAACAGATGGACCACCTTTAATCGTCGAAGCCAACTCAAAAGGTGTTTATAATATGGCAACTATTATTATCGACTGGCAACTGCCAAACGTGGTTCGTGTGTTTTGACTTTTAAGGTTCATACTCAGGTACTCAGATACTGATCAGACCACGAACTGTCAGTAATTTAAAGCCGAACGACACATGAAAAGAAGAGTAAATAAAAACACTATCGAAGTAACAAAGGGAACACAAGTATAGTAAGAACAAATAGCGAAGAATCAAAGGAATTTGAAAAAAGAAAGGGCGTCAGACAACAGGATGTGTATTAAGTCAACTCCTATTTTCAACGATATTAGACGAGGCATGTTACAGTTTAACTTCATCGTAGCGAGTTTGCAGCGCACTTGTAGCGAGCTTGCAACGCCGCTGGTTTGTACACTTTGTTCTGGTTGTCTAACAATACTCTAACTTTCGCCGGAAACGTTTGCTTTAAAATTCTGTCTCCGTATTGGTTCTTTATTTCAATACATCATAATTTTCCCATTGGTCAAGCCATTTTATCACTTGTTACAGTTACAGGAAGTGTTCAATGTTTTTCTCGAACTCGCCATTCCTGTCTCTGCCGTCTTGTGAGACACGCGTATCGTATCGCTCTCGTGAATAGTTGCTAAATTAGTGGAAAATTCAATCTAAATACAGTTTTACTGGAAGACTTAAGTATCTCACACGGCTTTGTGCAACGCAAGTCGCGTTTTAGTCCAACGACCTCGTTAATTCGCAGGTATGTTCTAATATTTCCTTTAATGGCGTCGCAGTAATTAATGGCCGTTCTTCTTGTCCTATTAGGATCGTTTATTTCTTTTGGGGCTTTAACTACCCTTTCTTTTATGGCGTTACAGTTTTGCCGACTGTTTGCTGGTTTTCCTCTTGTGTGGGGAAATCTACTGAAAAAATTCGCATTAGCCTGTGAATTGCAAAACGTGAGTCCACGAGGCGCCGTTTGCAGTTGCAGTGAACAAGTACGCCATCTGTACGAAACGGAGTGGACCAGGCAACAAACGAACGTCAAACAGCAGAGTGACGTATAATACATTTATTTTATTTACTTATCGTTCTCGGACTTTGTTTACCGCGGTGCCAATATTTTAATTAAATTCATATTTAAATAACCGGATAATCGACATTGCCATTAAGGCACCTTTTGTGCAATCAGATCTGATTAACCGCGTACCGTGTGAATCAATTATTTTACTTTTAACTGAGTGCATTTAAAGTTAATCGAGTTGAGACAACAGTAATTATTTTTTTTTTGTTGTGCACAAATATATTTGTTATACCCTGTGTGTGTTTTTTGTTTATGTCTGATCCTACGCTGAACGTGTACCTAGTGAGACAAATCTCCTGAAGGTTAGTTTTTACCTAGAGCGAACACGACGAGACCTTGGGAACGATTTCGAAGTGAATCCTTCAACTGGGGTTAATTCCCTGGCGCCCTGGTTTATTTTGTTTAGTACCCCTCCCTTCTTCACTGAGCTAGTTCTGGGAAAAAGTTGTGGGAAAGCAACGCTTACTTGTCACCAGGCATTTTAAATTATTGAGGAGTACTAGAGTTTACAATTTTTGGGGTAACAGGTAATAAAGAAAACCAAGGAAAAGTTAAAGAAATTCACATTGGGATATTGCCAAATGACAGAACTGATGTTCGCAAACGATATGGCCTTGAAGGAGAACTTGCAACATAACCTTACAGTGTAATATAGGAAGAACTGGCGAAGATAAACGTGAAAATAAATATCGGAAAAACAAAAACAATGATAATCTCTAATAAAAATCGAACAAGTACAACGTTTCAAATATTTAGGCGCAATTATAGAAGAAAATGGAAAATTAGACAGCGAAATAAACGAAAGAACGGGAAGCGCTGTTACGTTTCAAAATCTCGTACGAATTAAGATGGCAACATTTGAGAATTTTGGCCAATTTTGAGCTTATTGTGGCAACACTGACTCTCCCGAGTCCTTATTATAGGGACACGTGAATAACTAACGATTGCTACTGGTCGGCGCTGACTTCATTTGCGATCACTACGCGTCAACGTGTTTCGTTTTGTTTCACGGCGTCACTTTTCGCCTAATTGTGCTGGTGCGTAGTATATCGTGTCTGTGAATTATCAAGGTTTTTACTGGGAAACATCAGGAAAACTTATATCGACGTAGTCAGAACTTCACAAGACGCACCGCCAACGTTTAGGGAAAACCTCTTTTACTCCGTCAAAGGCTTGGCTTTTCATTAAAACCCAGGTAAATTTTTAGCAAACGGCTGACGCCATTTTGATTTCTAATCACGTTGTTTCTTCTGTAAACGAATCACCGATGATCAGAGCTGTTTACTCTTGGGGACGCGATCCTATTTGCGGACCAATCATGAACTAGCTAACGTGCTAGACCCCACAATATTAATTGCTTCTCAGTGACGTCATTCTTCAAAACATAATAGTCCTAACAAATCGATTATGCCACAATGGAAATATTTACAAAAATTGGCCTTCCGCCACTTATGGTTTGTTAAGAGTGGCAGGTAGTTTGAAGAAAAAAAACATTCATCGATGGACCACCTTTAATCGTTAATCTATTATCGACTGGTGACTGCCAAAAGTGGTCCGTGTGTTTTGGCTTCCAGGGTTCATACTCAGGTCAGATACTGATCAGACCACGAACTGTCAGTAATTTAAAGCCAGTTTGGATTGATGATGGAACATGACCGTTTTCATCCGTTCGGCGATCCGTCACTTTTTTTTTTCCTTTCAGGATTTAATCATTTCCTGGAAGTTATGAAACACTTTACTTTATTATCGAAGTTGAAAGGAGTTGGCACTTTTGAAGTGATTCTTCATAAAAAAAGAAGTTGCAAACATTGATTAAATGTGTCACCTTGCTTGCAAATTTGATAAACTCATTATCATAAATCATAAACCACGAGGTCCTTTTAGAAGAAAAAAAAACACAGGCGGCGAGTATTTATTTTAGCAATTTGTTTTTTTATGTGTACATACGTGCCGGCAATTGAAGCCGTTCACATGTCGAAGGCCAATCGTAAAATATTAAAATGCATCGTGACAGTGACAAGTTTACGAATTTTTATTGACGCGATGACGTACGCGGGCCATTATAATAATTTTATTTGCGCAAGAAACTTTGCGGAAGTGTTTATTTTTGGTGCAAGGGTTATCTCAAAAATTTATCCAAAAAAAATGATGTGGTTTAAGGAATTGCTGCGTATGAAGACGTTTTTACAGTTGATAGAATACCTGCTACATGTATGTAGGTAACGATCTGATATTGATATCTAAAAATAAATAATTAGGTAGGTACTACTGATCGTACAGTTAAGTCTGATAAAAATCTAACAAGGCAGATAAGACTACCTTGACTTACAATTAGTCTCTTATTATTATATCATTCCACATTTTTTCTTTGTCGATCTATTCAAGAATCACCCTGTACATGTCAAACTTTTTTTTCTACTGTCATACTTTTTGATGTCCTGAAATTAATCCTGAAATTATCAGATTCTCTGCTTCTATTTTTTTTAAATTAATTATTGAAAATATGCTACGTTTAAAATATTTCACACTTTTTTATTTAACCAACTTAGGCCCGATTTTACAATCGTCGGATAAGCACTATTATTGGTATAACCTGTGGTATAACGTGACGTAGGTGTGACGTAGATATGGAGGAACATTAAAGGATATTTGGCGCACAGTTATTCCGTTCTTATTCCACGATTGTAAAATTGGGCCTTAGTCTATGGTAATTATAATTTTTACGTAGGTAAATACTTGTCATATTCCGAAGGTTATTCGTAAAATATGAAAATGCGTCGTGATAGTGACAGGTGTACAAATTGAAATGACGCACACGTATTATAATTCCCCATGGAAATGCGACGGGAGTCATTATGGAAAGTCTTGCAAGAATTTCCAAGAAAAATTATTGTACGAATAACAAAAATGAGTAAAATTGAATGAAAATGAAGAGAACAAACAGAGGAAAAATAGGTAAAAGAAGGAGAATAGTGAAAGAAGAAAATAACAAGTTTTAATTAAACTAAGGGAGGAAAAGTATCAATAGAAATATCAAGGTATACTAGAAGAGAAATTAAAAGAGAAAGGAAAAGCCACAACCATAGAAGATGTTACATTCAAATCTCGCGCTAAAATATCGTGGCGATATAACAGCATTCAACTGTGTTTTAACACAGTTGGCGACCCTGTTGTCCCTCCTCTACATCGCTATGGGGGAAACCTGCGTGCGGTGATCGCAGAACTTTCATAGGCTATGAAGGCACCATGTGACTCTCAGGTCACCTGTCATTGGTTATCGTCGGTAATCCCCGCGCGTCGAAGCGACCTTCTCGATCTTCAATCTCGTCGCGTCCTTTCTTGTTCGGAGCATTGTGCCGGTGTGATGTGTTTTACGTGTGTGTTAAATTTAACGGATTTCTTGCTCGTTTGGAGAAGTAAATCAATTGCGGCTTTGCTGGAGACAGTTTAATCTCCTTACCAAGCCTGAGGCCCCTGTTCTCTCAGGCTTTTCTATTTGGGCGCAGTTTTCTGACGCAGGCTAGTAGACCAGACCTTTTGGCCTAGTTCTCCGGGGGCGCTCCTGCCCATAGTCGTATCGAGACCCGATCGATAAAACCTGTTCAGCCATCTTGACGATCTGAGCGGGTCCAGTTCAGACCAGTTTGTCGACGCTTCCTGCGGTTAATAGAGGGCGTTACAATTCCCCACCGGCCTCTGCGCTTCGGTTGGCACCGCCGACTTTGACGTACGTCTGGACTCGCAGTTTCAAAGTTAGGTTTTCACTTTAATCTGACATTTTACGGACCGATCGGTTGTTAAATTTTACTCCTAGCTCGTGAGAAATAAACCGCGAGTACGAATTCCGAAGTACAAATTGCGCTGCGCTTACGGTAGTTAATTTAAGCCTAAAGTAAGCAGCCAATTGTAATTGTTTCTTAGCAGTGTAAAGTTTTTTCCTTTTTAATTGTGTAATAAATTGTTAACTTTAACTACGATTTTAATTTCTACTTTGACGCACACCAGTGGGTAAGATTCTCGCCTCTGAATATTCGTGTTTCATTTTCTGCACGATCCGGCCGATCGAATTACGTTTAGTTGATCAATTGTCTTCTGGCGCCCTTTATAAGTTTACCACCTTAAGTTAACCCGCCCCTTTCTTCACTGTTACTAGCTAGGGCTCAGCTGATCGTAGAATCGGCAGAGCTACGATAAAACGAAAATGACAAACACCAACATGAGGAATACCGAATCGTGGACAGATGATATACGCATAAAAACAAAGATTAAAAAAGACAGGTGGAAAAATATTTAGCTTCAAAAAGAGGTGTAGACTACGAAGTACATAAAGAAAAAGGAAAAGAAGTTAAAAATAAAAGATAAAATATATGGGAAGTGAAGGAATACAAAAAACTAGTAGAAATAACGAACGACGTGTTAAAGAAATACCGAAGAAATGGAAAACTGACTTTTTCTACCCACACACAAAAAAGGTGATAAAAAAAATTGTAACAACTACAGAGGAATAACATTGTCTAGTGTCCCTGGAAAAGTATTCGCAAGAATAATAGAGAAAAGAGTAAGAAATAAAATACAGGCAACGTAAGGAGACACGCAATAGAAGTACACGAGATCTCAGATTCATAATTAGACAAGTACCTAAGTGAAAAATTTGTCAAAATTCGAAGAGATGACACATGGAAAGTGTTACAGAAAAGAGGAGTGAGTACATAAAAACACTATCGAAATAATAAAAGACATGGACAAAGGAAATACAATCTTAGTAAGAACAAATAGCGAAGAATCAAAGGAATTTGAAACAAGGCAAGGTGTCAAACAGGGATGTGTATTAAGTCCGCTCCTATTTTCAACAGTATTAGACGAGGCAATAAAAAAAGCCAAGGAAAAGATGGTCATTGCCAACTGACAGAACTGATGTTCGCAGATGATATGGCCTTGAAGGAGAACTTGCAACATAACCTTACAGTGTAATACAGGAAGAACTGGCGAAGATAAACATGAAAATAAATATCGGAAGAACAAAAACTATGATAACCTCTAATAAAAAGAAAACCCTTGAAATACGTCTGGATGGTGAACAAATCGAACAAGTAGAACGTTTCAAATATTTAGGCGCAATTATAGAAGAAATTGGAAAACTAAATAGGGAAATAAACGATAGCGAAACGTTAAGTGGTAGTGCGCATTTTCAGTGTCTGCTTGTTAGGGTTGAAAAATTCATTTGAGTTATTCATAATAATTGGCAGTCGCCCTGTATTTGTGCGGCAAGCCAAACTTCAGTGTGCGTACGTGACTTTTGCCATATTTCTCAATATTACGCCACTAGACCATACGCTGTTATTTAGTCGCCCGGCTAAAATTGATTTCATTCGTAACGACCCCCGTCTCAGCGCTTAGTTGGAGAGAACGCCGCCCTCGGCTTCGCCCTCATTCTTTCAACAGCGCTAGTGGCGTGCTGTCTTTTTGTTTGCGTTGGTGATTAAAATCTTTGTGTTTGTCTCATCTGGATTTTGTGATTGAAACCTGAAACGGAATCGTCTCCGAGCACGCCGAGCGAATTCAAGCTCATTTCTAAGCTTCTCTAAAGCCTGCTTCTGGGATAAGGCAATTTTATGCGTATGTTCTGTGGGAAACGCGTATCTCTCTCTTTTACTAGGCCTTTAGTGATGGTTTTACCTCCGTGAGTCATTCGACATCCCTTTGAGTGAAAGAAAAGGCCGGAATCGGGTTGTGAAACGAATAAGTTCACGGCCTCCCTCCCGTCCGTGAAAGTGGACCTGACCTCCCAACACGGCGCCACGTGGTGACGCAACACCTTTTCCGAATTACGTCACTGGCAAACCTGACTGCCGTTGGAGGGCGCCCTCTCACCACTGACAGCTTTTTGCCTTTACGCCGGATTTTTGGTCACAAGGTCGGAAAGATTATTAATTACTTTCAGTTAACTTGGACGTCTCATTTTAACGCGGCGTTGTTATTTATTTATTTTATTTGTCTACTTACTTTAAGGCGTAGTGTAAACGAGGAGCAGATCTGCTTATCGGTTAATTTCTAACTGGATTGTTTGACTGACAACAAAGTTTATTTAATTACTTTCGTGTTCGATTCTTTGGATCCCGTCTGGGTCGTACTAAATTTTGTATAGTTTTACCATTTTATTATTTTGACCAAATTTTGAGCCCAGCTGGCGATTTTATTTTATTCAATTTGTACACCCTTTGCTTTGGTGGTTTCGTCGAACTCTCCCTTCCTCAAGAGCTTGCCGGCGGTGCTGGAGAAACGTCAAAGTCAGTCGCACAATTTGCTGGCTTTCAAGTAGGTAGCATGTTTAAAGAATTTCATCGGACAAGAACCTACTTTAATTATTTATTGTAAGTATTTGGTCTATTATTCCTCTTTCCTTTCTGAATCCTGCTTGGTACTCTCCAGGGCCGGCCTTCTAAGTGCCGGGGCCCGGGTGCAGTAAGAATTGTGGGGCCCTTTTTTTAAGGATGGTGTGATGGTGTAAGAAACCGGAATTCTGTACAAAAATATATTATTATAAAAATTAGAAAATAAATGTTGCAATCATAAAATTTAAACGTATAAGCGATCAAGTTGAAACAAAACTTGTAATTTTGTGCAATAAGTTGAAACTGTAACAATCAGTCCCTGTGGTTAGAGTAGACGAACAATACGAAGAATATACTCCGAGCTGCAAACCTTGAGAAACATTATGGTATCAGCAAATGGACGCGTGTGAGTGTACTAAGAAAAAAACAAACAGAATAGAGAAATGGCACGCTCTCTACCGGTAAATACGTTTTCATTCGGAAGCTATGCGCGAGATGGAAATATTTTGAATTTGACTGTTACGGGTGATGTCATTTTACCCCTTTTAGGGACGCCAGATCGAGTACATAAATTATGTGATCTGTGTTTAAATCTCGTTGCAATTTTTCTACGTTTCGGTTTCTTGATAAATAAATTTAACTTTCTCCTTAGTTTTATTTATATTCGATACGAAAGATAAAAAAAATCTGCAAGTGTGTTTTTTGTTTGTTTGGCAAGTCGAAACTAAAATTGTCCCACACTTTGTATTATTGAATGAATTTAGATTCAACGATCGATAAGTTGAAGCCCAGAGAAACTTCAGAAACTAACAAAATCTTTAAATGTACAGAATACCGTTTCTTTTGACTGTATCGTGTGTATTTTTATTACTGTACTTTGATATTTGAATCTTTTTCTCACTGTCGCCTTGGTATCTAGAGGAGAAAAGTGTCTCGAGGAGTCCTTATGAAATTAATTATATTGAAAGTTTAGGTTTCTTTAATAATTTATTTTTAATTCCTTCCGGTCGTTACAATGGTATCAAGAACGGGGCCCACCGAGTAGTCCGGGGCCCACCGAGTAGTCCGGGGCCCACCGAGTAGTCCGGGGCCCACCGAGTAGTCCGGGGCCCATCGAGTAGTCCGGGGCCCACTGAGTAGTCCGGGGCCTGGGTGCTTTGCACCCGGTGCACCTCCCTTGTGGCCGGCCCTGGTACTCTCCAATTAACCCGTTTTTTTGTGAATTAGTCTATTGTTTATACTAATGGCCAATATTTTATGCGTCACGTTCAGTAAAGCTATTCCCAGGTAATGATCACATCTTGTTTTCCCCCTGGATACCCAGTTTGCTTCACTCCATTCTTCTGGCATCTGTTCTTGTTGCTATATGTTGTCCATTACTGTTTTAATCTTTCCTACCAGTTTTTCTCCACCGTATTTTATCATTTCTCCAAACTTGGACTTCAAACAAGCATATGACAAGATGGATAGGGAACAACTGTTACAGGCACTGAGAGAAATGAGTATTTCAGAAAAGTTGATAGCAATGATAAACTTGACGCTGAAAGTAGAATAAAAGTCAAAGGGAAGTTTAGAGCGAAGACAGGACCACGACATGGGGACCCACTATCATCGCTTCTGTTCAATTTAGCGCTAGAAAAGATCATATGCCAAGCAAATGTTAATAAGAGAGGGTTAGTATACCATAGAAGATATCAGTGTGCAACTTATGCAGATGATATAGCACTTATTGCAAGAAGTGAACAGGAAATGCAAGAGGTGGTAAAGAAATTGGAAAGATCAGCTAAAAGATAAATAATACAAAAACAAAATACATGACGTACACTGAAGAAGAATTTCCACCGGGACAATATTTAAAGATAACCACAAAAAGGGAAGGAGATGGGATTTCGAGGAGGTTGACAGTTTTAAATGTCTTGGAGCTATTTTCAAAAGACAACCGCACGTAAGTGTAGAAATAAAAGCTGGGATTGTGGCAGGGAAGCGCTAAACTTAATAGTTAAAAACGAAACATTATCAAAGAAATTGAAAGTGAGAATCTACAACACTGTAATTAGACCGATGGTAGTATGTGGAAGCGAGGTGTGGACACTTAAGAAGGAAGACGCACAAACACTCGAAGTATGCGAAAGAAAGATTCCGATAAGAATTTTCGGAGGAAAGATAGAAGTTGGCATGTGGAAAAGAAGAACAAACAAAGACAGATATATGATCTGTTCAACAAACCAAATATAATACGAGTAGTGAAAGCGCAGCAGCGCATAAGATGCATGGGACATATAATAAGGATGGATGACAACAGAATCCCAAAGATGATGGTGACACATAGTATTGGAGGAAGGAGACGGTTAGGCGACCAAGACAAAGATGGAAGAAGGAAGTAGAGGACGACGTAAAAAAGATGAACATCAGACAATGGAGGGAAAAGGCAAAGGATAGGAGAAAATGGAACCAAGCCATGGGTCAACTAGGCCTGTAGAGCTTCGTATAGAGTAAGAGTATAAAGTTTGGAATAACGTCACGTTATTCTAACAATCCGACGATTGTGAAATCGGCCCTTAGCCAGATATTAGAGGCTATGATATCTACCATTGTTGTCAAGTCGGCCTTTCTTTTAAGTGACATTCTAATAGGAATAAAAAAATCATAATTTTAATGATTCGCCAAATAAATTATCCACCTCTTTACACTTTATTTTACTATTTTAAGAATTTTTTTTGCCGAGCGTTATTTAAAACATACTAAATCATCAAAATATCAGTTGGTAGGTACTAATTCAATAAGCTCTGTAAGTATAACAGAAATGCGGCGTGTTCGGTTAAATATTAGTAAATATTTCGCTTCAAAAATAAATTGTGCGTGTATACAATAAGAAAGTTATCGAGAGAATTTTAGCGATCAAAGTCTCCTCCAAAACTAATAAATATCGCAGCGTCGTAAAGCTTTCATCTGCTAAAAATATATGAAACCGGCGAACCTATATTTTTGAGTGGGTACGATAACCTTTGGTAGGTATTTCCGTTTTGACTTGTGACCTATTGGCACTCGCGTCTTCTGTGTAATATTTAAATAACAATTTAAAAGAATCGCTTGTCAATCGTGTCAAAGCAGCACAGAACTTTTGTGGTTTCATTTCGATCAAAATGATACTTATACGCAATGTTTATCGACGGAAATTACCAGCAGGTGCGAAACTTATTTAGCGCTCTAGGTATATGTATGTAGGTCACGTCACAATATAATAGCTGATAGATTAAGGAAACGCTTGCAGGCTATTAAAAAAAATGTGACGGATAAGAAATAAATTAGAATCCATTTATAAATTAGGAAATATGAATCTTCTAATATTAACATTAATAATGGCCAATGGAATGTTGTATGTAGAAATACTGAGCACAGTTTTACGTAAATTAATGCAGAGGTCAAGGTATATTACATAAATTAAATTATCAAGTTTTTATTTTCAAAACTAACGTACGTCCTGGCAGAGGTCAATTCTGCATTAAATTTATGAAAGTGATTTAGGCTGACGATGACTTTTGCGCAATTATGTAATTTAAAACAACTATGTACGCAAGCGTTTGTTTATAATTTAAGATTTCAAAAATTAGAAAATTATACAGGGTGTACCATTCTAATACCTTTGGTACTTGTGGATTGTTTTCAAAAGTACGAAATTATTAATAAAATGATGTATGATTGATACTATTCTTACCTCTATTACACGAACGACGTGCATTTCTCTCTGTCGCTTCCGATTGCGTTTCCGAACGCACCTTTTCTTCCTGCAAGGTTTCTCCTCGTACATCCTGGAATCCTCGCATGCCGGACTGGTGCATTTCTTCATTCTCACCTGAAGGCAATCCTCGCATCGACTCCACGAAGACCAGTGCGAATACGTGGGGGGTAGTGAGATATCATCGCCTACGTCCCTGTGTATCCTATCGGGTTTTCTATCACGAAATGTCTTAGTTATGTTTACGTCTGGTACGATTATTAGGTTCGGTTTATGCTTGGCCTTTTTTATCTGAAATTAAACCATACTCTCAGAGTCTTCTCATCTCATTTTAACCTTATGCAATAATAAGGGTTAGAAATATTCTCGGAGTGCTCTAGAGCAGTTAATCGACAACGTCATAATTACATAGTACGTTCGCAACTTATAAGAAATTTTTACAACCGCAGAGGACTAAAAAGCGGCAATTAAAAATCCGCGTGGTCGATCAGATTAAACTGTCGACGTATATGTGAAACGAGACATTAAAATTAATGGGACTTTATGGCGCTTGCTGATAGATTAACAGATACGTAAACCGTATCCTATTTCGCTCCTCACTTGTTGCCCAAGAAGTCGTATAATCGCCGAGTTGAGTTATGAGTGTTTCTGTTTTATTTCAATATTTATGGAGATAATAAATTAATGTAAATTTCCGATGATTTTACGAAACCAATAAATTATTAACTAAAAAAAAAAAAAAAAAATCAAGTTTGGACGACCATGTCGTCATTAATCAATTGTTCACACAACTGTGGTTCACTTTTACATGCGTACAAGTCGAGTTTCTTTCATTGTGGCAATCAACCTCACAGTGTACCTAATTTGGACATAATCGTACATACAAAAAGATGCAATAATGACTACATTCAACAAGAGTATAGCAGCCAAATATTGATAACTTAAGGATAAAAATGGTATTGTTATAACCACGTTACTGATAAATGTATTTTTAACGTTTCGATTATTCTAGAACTTTCAAGAAGTTGACTCTAGGTGGTGCTGAATTATACTCGAAGGTTCTAGAAGGATGAAAATTGTATAAAGCACGAATTGGGTGCGCGATTTGAATCAGTTTCTATCTAAAGTGCGATGTGTACGATAATAGGTAATAATAATAATTTCTTCGAATCTCGAATTCGTAACAGTGTCAAAACAAAAATTGAATTACTCTGTTCATCTTGCTGTTTACTCCCCTTTCTTCTAATATCTCCCATACTATTTTTCTTTGTACTTTGTCGAAGGCTTTTTGTATGTCTATGAATGCCATATAAGCTTTTCGTCTTTTCAGCTTGGTTTTTTCAATTATCTGTTTTATAGTTGTTACAGTCCATTTTTCATTCCTGTTCTGAATACCCCCTGTATATGCATTGCCACCGTCCAGCCTTCATTTCTGTTCCGAACACGCCCTATATATGCGAAATTCGACGTGTCGGATGATTCCTTGGACCGCGTCGTTGTACACATGGCAGTCAGTGTAGGAATACCCGTATTTCGCCGGCGTAATTTTTCTTAAACTTTCGTTTTAGCATATTTCTATTAACAGGACCTTCATTTACTTAAACAAATTCATTTTATATACGTAATCCATCCTTATTTGAGTTCAAAATCGCGTGTATGTGAGGAATTGAACGAATTATAACGAAGTTCTACTTCTGGACGCGTATTATGCGTGATCTTTGCCCTTTCAGCTGATTGGTTCCCACTGTTACTAAGAAAGTTCCCCGGAGGTAAGATTAGAAGGTGTCTCGCTTGTTTATAATCGTTCCTTGTTTGTCAAACGAGAAATGTTGCGCCATTGTCAGAACGAAACTTGCCGTCTCTTGGGTCACACTCTCTTTTCGTAAATATTTTTATTTGTGCGTGCCATTACATCGAAGGGATGTTAGTGCATTTCTACGGCTAATTGCCGACTCTGATTAGACCCAGTTGTGAGACAGGAAAACCGCGTGTCCCGTGGTTTGTCCCAGCTTCGGTAACAGACCGAGGTAAGTTCTATACGCAGCAACTCTCGGTTTGACTTAGGTGTTCGTTTTACTTTATTGCTTATAGGCTTTTATCGTGAGCTTCTAGCAAGAGCTATCGTTAATCCTAGACTTTAATCTTGGACCTATATCAAGAGTTATTTCTCGTTGGGTGCATCGCGAATTACGGCGTTGGAAGTTCCCTCCCTCGCCCCTCTACGCGGAAGCCGGCACACTACAAAGCGTCGCTGCGACATTTCCGCAAAGACACCGACAAACGAATCGGACATCAAAGGAATAAAGGTCGGAGCGTTATAATTTCTTTTCTTAGTTTTGAGCGATATTTCGCGGATTTAGTTTTTGATCCATTACTTTGATTTTGCCGCAATTAAACTTGCAACTTATTGCGTAACCGCCGGTGTAATTTAAATATGATATAAGTAGACGAGCGTTGACGCGTGCAAATAACCGGAGATTGCCTTCTTTTGTATTCTGTTGCATTAGTTACGATTTGAATTATTTTAATATAGTTTAATGCGAAGTTTGGATCCGACCAAGTTGAATATGTTGTAAACGTTTGTGTTCCCCATATTTTATTTATTTGTGTATATTCTTTTATGATTGTTGTTTGTGACTAAGTAAATTGACGTGTTCTGGATGTAACGGGTTTTCTTAATTTTCACCTTGTCCCCCTTTCAAAAAAAAATTAAGTGGCGCCTATTTTCTTATGGGTTTTGGCCTTCGCGGTTTGGATTTGAACCCTCCCGTCCCACTGTAGCTGGCTGGCAACATTGGAGTAAAGCTTCGCTCCAATGTAAAACTTCTGCCTATCTACGCAGGTAGGTAGCATAGTGAATATATGAGGAGTTGACATTCAAAATGCATTTTGTCCAATTTTAATTATATTTTAGCACTTATTTCTGAATTGTTAATATTGAGATATTTTTACAAATTATACTTCCTACCTTCCCTATTAATATTGTAAACATTACTAAAAAGAAAATTTTTAAATAATCAATAATTGCTAAAATATTGGTGTTTTATGTTTTTATGTTTTTTATTTATCGAATTGGACAAATGCCTTTTTAAATGTCAACTCCTCATATGGTCTTGCTCGCTTCTGCCTTTTCTAAAGCCACTTTGGGATTCTGTCAGAGTTACTTCTATAATGTTTTGGAATTTCTTGTTTAGTATTTGTTCATACAGCTTCATTCCCGTGCTTAGTAATATTATACCTCTATAATTATTGTTACATTCTTTTTTAAAAATTGGAAAAATCATTCCCGTTTCCCAGTCATTGTAGATACACTACAGCTCATAAGTATTTGGGCACCCACAATTTTATAGAATACTTTCAGTTCTTTGGCAATTTCTTGATTACTTTTGCCAGCTTTATGGTGAGCTATTATAAGTGCAGTGCCTTTCTTTTAGGTATTTCGAACAGCTGTAAATGTGTATTTCGCTCAGGACGTTATTACTATGAATGCGGATATAAAGCCGATTGTAAATTAGATAAGATTCCCCAAAGCCTGGGAATGAAAATTATAAAAGCGTTTCTTAGAATATGATAAACCGAAACTCCTTCCAGGAATTTCCGCAAATTATTTTTATACTGGCACTAAATTGATGGTTTTATGAGTATTGTGTTATCGTAGATAATAATCAAGTACTTTGAATAATAATATCCAATGGATTAAAGTGTTGATTAATCGCATTTCAGCAAACTAACCAGTTATAAGCAAACATAATATTATACAAATAATGCAATAAAATAAGTTGCCCAAATACTTAAGAGCGCTAGTGTATGTCTTCTTCCATCCAAGCTTTGTTCATAATTTCTAGTAATACTTGTTATCCTGTTTCTCCCATATATTTCATCATTTCAGTCGTTATTCTATCTTGTCCAGGTGATTTACCTTTTTTCAACTTTCGTAAAGCTTCTTTTAATTCTTCCATTGTTATTCCCTCATCGTTGTTTATTATCCCTTTTTTGTTTGCAATTATTTCTTTTTCTTCCCCTGCGAGCAATTTCTTGAAATATTCTCTCCATCTTTTCATTATTTCTTTCCCTTCTGTTAATATATTTCCTTTTGAGTCTTTTATGTAGTTTGTCTGGTTTGTTTTTTTTTTCTTATGTTTTTCATTACTTTAAAGAACAATTTTTGGTTGCTTTTTCTATCTTCTTCCAGTTTTGTTCCGAATTCTGTCCATGTTTTCTCTTTTGCTTCCCGTATCATCCTTTTTACAAGCTCTCTTTGTTGTTTATATTCTTCATAACCTTCAACTGTTTTCTTTTGTAAGTACGCCTTCCATTTTCTTTTCTTTATCCTTACTTGTTTCTGTATTTCCTCTGTCCACCATGCCGTTTGCTTTCTAGCATTAGTTGTTTTACATGTTCCGCATACTCTTTTGGTTGCTTCGATAATTACTTCCTTAAATCTGTTCCACATCTGTTCGCTGTTCGACATTCATTAATTCTTTGTTTCTCATTAACATTTCCATTTCTGAGTTCATCTTTTCTTCAAATTCTGTTCAGACTGTTTCATTCATCAAAATTGAAACAATGAAAAAACTACTTAGCTCTCTCGAGCGGGTAATACTGATTAGTTTGGGGACAACTTCTCGGATTAGTACAGTCCATAAAATTTGGCGTAAATTCATAACTCACAGGAAATGCACATGAACCTGGTTCAGATGTCAGCTTTTTACAGAATTTTCATGTACTTTATTTTTTGTTGCTGCTCTACTTCATTCTATTTATTTACCTCTTCATAGCTGTCTCGTGTCAATGCAAATTTCAAAAGAAACTGCTGATTTTTTACGAAAATGTTCAGCTGTATGCTAGAAGATTTAAAAAGAGGTACAATACCAAGGTTGGTTTTGCGACCACGTAAGAAACTGCTTTCTTGTTTGATTTATTTGTCATCTTATATTGTTTATATTGCGATATTATAAAAGATCTTTGGAATTTGAAACGGAAGCAATTTATATTAATTGTAAGTTGTGACTGCCACGCACAGTAAAAAAAAAACATCGCCATAATATATCAAGGAAGAGATAACGTTTACATTTAAAACATTTTTATTTAACCTCGTGTTTAACATTCATTGACAATGAAATAATAATAAGTAGGCATCTTTTAACTTTTACGAAAAATGAAATTTAGATTATATATCCATTTCGCCATCACCTCAAAAACGATACCCACTGATGACATCATAGCTGGAGTTGAATCCGCCCTTATCAAACTCCCTTTCCACATTGCACACCCTATTTGCCACGAAACTTCCGAAAATTTTAAAAGCAGTGAAATTAGGGCCTTTGGAGAGAACGGAGATTTCGTTTTCGAAGGTGTGTGTACCGAATTCCATGTTCCTGTGGGCGTGTATACATCGGTGAATCGAAACGATCTGTTAGCACTCGTGTTTCTGAACAGGAACGCTGTACTAGACGACTGCTACAAACAACTAGCTCGGCCCTAGCCGAACACAAACTAGAAACCGGTCATCAAATCCTATTTTCCGACGCAAAACTTCTAGCCCGCTCATCTCATTTTTTCAATCGTAAAATCCGTGAATCCATAGAAATCCTCAAACACCCCAATAACCTGAACCGCGATACTGGCTTTTACCTTTACAATACCTGGAAACATCTCATTAACGATCCGTCACGACCCAACAGGCCAATCCCCGCTCACCGTTCCGACCCACTACCCCCACCGACCACTACTCGTATAAATACCACGACAACAGACATACACACTCAACGACTAACGAGAAGCAGCAGCCCTGAGGAAGTTCTTCTGCAATGGAGAACGAAACGTCGGTAGTAGAAGAAGTCAAAGCGATGCGGTTTCAACCGGAAGCCAATTCAAACATGGACGACGGCCGCGGAAGCCTTCAAGTTAAATTGCTGGTGTTGTTTGGAAAATGTGAAACGATTTATTAGACCTGATATTCATCGCTGACCAGTTTTCTTGTTTATTAGGCCATGAAAACTTTATTATGTACAGTTGTTTTCAACGTCGTTGGTGATGCCTACGTGAATGAATGTAACAGATTACGGGATCATATTTAAAAAATTCTATGGAACAGTTTACCTATATCACAAATAGAGATGGGCGACTAAACGATTTTATGCAAGTCGAGTCTATCGATGCAAAGTCGATTTATGGCCGATTTCTTCACCACCTTATCTTAAGGTTAAACTTACCTGTCCGTTAGAATGTGACACATCGTACGTATAAAGCCATCTGTACGTCACATTCTAGCTGACAGATCAATTTAGCCTTAAGATAAGGTGGTGAAGAAATCGGCTATAACTACGATTAATAAATCAGCAGTGAAAGTCGAATAGTTAGTCGACTATTTAGTCGATATAAATTTTTTAACCCATTTAAATGTGTTTTTGGTTAAAACGTATTACGCAATCAAATATTTAAAGCAAAATGAATTTATTGTGATTCTATACTACCATAAAAGATGCATCATAAAAGATTGTTTAGTCAAAAATCTGTATTGTGTAATAACGATACTTCATGATGTTACGGTATAAATCGAAACAAGGGGCACAGCGTAGCTTATATATTATATTAAACATAAATAAATAAAGACAAACATAATTGTACAAGTTTAACTTAAAATACTCATATCTTAGTTCACAACACTTAAGCCAAATTACATGCCGTTATGACAACTGATTATGATCTTATTATTCTTCCTCAGATCGCGGGGTTTTTATATAGAAAGTGCAACTCGAGCAAATTCCGAGTTGTTACGAGACCGGAAAGATTCGACCAAATACGAGATAATTTAAATCCGTTTTAACTTGTGCACCTGCATCGGACGCACGTGTCGAGGTCGTTTCCGTTGGCGTCGCCGAGATGCATTTTCTCTTATCTTAACTTCGTTAAATAAATCTAATATTTTGAGTTACTTGCATCTTGTCACATCTTTCCCCCCTCGCAAAAAAAATTAAAATACAAAATACCTAAGTACATAATTAATGAACGAGAGCTCTGTTCCAACCACGCTTTGTGACCGTTTCGAAACCGTCATAATCAGTTGCCCAACGAAATAATGATCGATTTTGACAACTTTGTCAACCGTAAAACTTTGATGAGTGCATGATTGGAACAGACTTAATATTAACAAAAAGAAGTATGTCTGCGACATGTCTTCGACAACTATCATTCCCACGATGAGATCAGGGTAACGTAAACATTACTACTTTACTGCGTATGTAAAAGTACCAATTAATCGACGACGGCAAAGTGTAAGTCGACTAACTCGACTAAAAGTACAAGTCGACTATTATCGACTATTTAATTTAGTCGAAGTCGCGCATCTCTACTCATAAATTCTTTAAACGGATACTGAAAATGCGCACTACCACTTAACGTTTCGCTATCGTTTGACAGCTGTCAAACGACAGCGGAAACGTAAGGAATTTGTGATACAATTTTCATCGGACAAGAATCTACTTTAAGAACAGTTTATAATTACATAATTAAGAATATAATTCAAAGTGAAAAGAATGCGTACGTTGGAACGAGGAACGATTTACAATCAGTGCGCCAAAAACACAGGACATGGAGTTGCAAACGCGTCTTAAATTTATTAAACTTTTAATAGATTTGTTAGGTAATAATAATTAATTCGTCACACACAAAACGAAGTTATAATAATTAACAGATTACGAATGTATTTACTGATTTAAATGTTTTAAATTCTGTTTGTCTGTTATGAAGTATACTTTCCCTATCGAAATAAACCTTATTTACAATACAATTTAAATTAAAATGATAGAAAAGACTAGAAATTCTTAACACGGAGATTGAAATTGTTTTTCGTTTTAGTAATTTATTTGTTTACCTATCAAAGTAGGTGTTAAAAGTGGGGCCGTTGTGATCCTTTGCATGGAATAATCTGCTTCAGTGATTTGTCAAGTAAATATTTTGTAGCTTGTATTTCACGGGGTCGGGCATTGATCTAAAAACGGAGTTGACGTGAAATTCAAGTTCACGTGCCTGCCATGCCCATGAGGACATTCATTTCGTTCATCTGCTCCTCTATTTTTTAACCAGAGCCGTATCGTGGTTTTGGGTCTAATTTTTGATTAATTATTTCTCGAAAACCAAAGTAGAAAGAGTTTTTTAAACATTTTTCCTATACTCTTGGACATCACTTCTTGTCGTGGTTTCTTTTTGTCGGGTTAATTAACAGTCACCCTGTATAATTTGAAAAAAGTACTCGTACGACATTCGAACTCTTATCATGCGCTTATTTCTTCTTCACTTGCGCGAATTCACCCCCGTCCTTCATCAAGACTCATTGCGACTGCTATACTTCCGTTTAACAGTTATTAATTTTTTTTTGTTAATCAGAGTCGCCATGTTACAACAATTGCGGCTTACCTCATTATTTATTTGATTTCGAGATTAGAACTTCATATCATTGTCTCCTATATTTTTATCGTGTTTTTTTTTTGTCGGAACAATTGTCAGTCACCCTGTGTAGATGGTAATTATGTCTTTTGGCGACGGCAATTTAAATTTGCATTCTTACATCCTAAGATCAGGAAATGTTCCTAATTTTCTCGAGTTGGGACCAACAGAAAGCTTCTGGCATCAGTTGCAGCAAAAATTATATGAAGATGGTTAGCAAACAAAATTGAACACTCCTAGCATTTAATGTTCATACTAAAGCTAGACTCGCTGCTGATTATGTTATTGCTTACTTGACACCCCCTTAGCCCTTAAGTAACTTGCTAAATTTTTATTAACAACCGTCTACAGAATTACATGATAACCACGGTTAGGCGGATCGGATTCCGCTCGCGCTGGCAAGAGCGTCACATCTAAGTGCACTCGATACGGTAATAGCAAATAATCGCATGCATAATTTGCAATAGCAAAGAACGTAGTATTTAATTTAATTTGTTTAATTTTTAATTCTAAAATATGAAATCGTGTTTAAATTTAACAATTTCTTACGCTATGAAATTAAAATTTCGTCCGACGCTTATGGAGAAATGAGCCAGCGCAATGATCGTACATAAACATGCACAGTATAAGCGGCGATCCCGGCGGACTGTTGCAAGCGGAATCTCATCCTCCTAACCCTGATGATAACTCATTTGATGGTTTCACACGGTCGACCTGCAATTTATTTTATGTAGAGGCGTTCCACCGACTAGAATGCCGGAAATAACCTATCAATTGTTGCCAATTCTATTGTCGACTGATCGGATCCGGGCCGTAATAAATTTATGAGCACAATATGCTCCGTGCAGGAGACAATCGCCATTATTCATTTTCCCATAATTAAAGTAGGAAACTAAACGAATCGTGCCTAAATTTAGAAAAGTTGAGGCCTTGGTTCCACAAAGGTCGTCAAACATTTCGTTCGCGTAAGGAAATTAGGAAGTAGGTAAACCCATTTTTTTGCAATACCAACTTAGATTTAAGAACTGAAATAATAAAACGATTCCGCGACAAAGTACGGCGACGAACCGTTTGGATATTTACTTGAACTTTAAAGGTTTGCTTGTTCTTGTATCTCGCGGTCCAATCGGGAAAAGTCAACGATAATTAAAAGAAAGGTCAAAAATTAGATAGTTTCTATGTGACCTTTGGCATTTAAAATAAAATATAATGGTAATTGTTTATTAAAATTATAAATAATAATCCGACGAATAAAATATATGAAGATCGAATTTGTTTGAATATCACATTCGGTAGACACACGGTATATGTATGTTATTTATTTCAGTATTAAATTTTTTTAACCAAGAACACCTTTTTTATCTCCTTCACGTTTGGACTTTGCTGTTGATTTTTATGCGTCTGGTTTGTTTATATTCACCAGATTAAAGTTACTCGGCCTCGACGAGCAGGTGGTTACTGTGGATATACGTGTTTCTCATTTTTGTGTACGTGATTAACCCGCGCAATTACTTCTTCGTTGGTATTCAAAATGACCGACATACGTAAAATATTTCGTCTTATTATGCACCACACCTTGCGCATTTTTTAAAATAAATAGCCATGAAAAGAAGTTCAACATTAAAGTATATAAAATATATACACATACACTTTTTGGCCACGAATTTTGTTTATGCAAGTCCTAACATTATGGAATCATCTGTAAACTTAGACTTAAGTTCTGCTTTGTTTAGTTGAACGAACTTGTTGCATTTAAGATGCAATAAATCATATAAATGTCCAGAAAATGATGTCATTCAAAGTGTTCTGCAACACATAAAAGTTTAAATTAATTTCAATGCAGTTAGCAATTAATAATGTGTAATTTTCTACAATACGGATGTGAACTCCTCCATCAATATGGGTTACACATTGATTGTGATACAACTTAAAAAAAAAATAAAACTGTAGACTTTAAATAAACTATGCAAACGAAGAAGTAACTAAGTAAAAGGAGAAATAAAGTAATATTTAAACAAAAGCGGTTTTCTGTAGTATACATACTTACTTAAGTAAGTATACGAGGTAAAGAATATTCGGCATTAATGTGTTCCGAACTGTGGACAATTTAATAGAACCCCCAATTCGTAACAATATCAAACGGTGGCGGATTTGTTTTTCAAAACTAAATCGGTTATTGCTGTTTAATTTTAAATAACAAACACGTGTTCAGACGCTTCGCTTCGAACTTTACAGCAGTAAAATTGCCGCCGTATACGATCCTCTAAAGGGCGCCGCGGGTCCCTTTTCAAGAGAATGGAAACCACCCAGCGAGTCAGAGAAACTTGTAACGTTAGCCCTACTTAAATAACACTCAGGGTTCCCGGCAATCATAAACAAGTCATGGTAACCTTTTAGCTTTGTGTCTTCGGATTTTTGTACGAATTGGTCACACTAAATCTTGGGACATGTCAGTTATAGAAAAGAGATCAAATTACGTTGCAAGTTGAAGTAGCTCGCTTTGTTCGCTTAATGGGTTCAAGCAAGTACCGGATGCATAAAATTGTCAAGTGGGCACTTGTAAAGTTGAATGATAGCAAATCCAAATTGCGACAGACCACCGCGATTCTTATGTGACGAGCTAATTGGGGTCGAGTAGGCGCGATTCTGGGGGGCGACAGCAACGATTATTGGCCGGGGTTGTTAAAAACTTTGCTTGCGGGGTCCGAGGGATGAGATTAATTCTACTTGGGAAGGAACAGGCCCGCAAAACAGACAGAAACGTTCGAATCTCTATAGCGAGCGGTTGAATATTTTAATTTTGACTTAGCGAGGTTTCTTTTAGTGCTTGCAGTCATTCTCTCATTTTTCTCATTTTTCTAGCTAAATCAGTTATTTCGGCACGGTTAAAATACAGTGTGTTAAGAGAAAGGGCAATTAAACAAACAAAACCACGAACACGCCGCGAGTGTATCTAAACAAGGCTGTGTGTGTGTGTGCAGGTGTTCATCTCGGGAACGCGATAGGTGATTTGTATTCTTCGTCACATACTTGGTGGAATAATTTGATTAAGAATTATTTTAATTTGTATTAATCAGTGGCTAAAGAATCTATAAAGTTCAGTATTCCTATTGCATTTGGATAAATTTTAGTCAAAGATTTTATTTGCATTTGGGTCGAGCATTCACATTAGTAAAATTTGTTGGATAAATTATTAGGCCAGTTCTGTGATTTAATCAATCAGAGCCAATTAACTGTTCCTTCAAATCTATATATTTGGAAATTCAAATACAGTGTACTCTTGGAAATTAGTTGTACCTTTGGGGATATTCTCTGCCAAGTTGGAAACACGCTAACGGCGGTATTTCGATTTGCACAGGGAAGTCGCCAGTTTGAATCACTGGTCTAAGGCAAGTTATATCTGCCGCCGAAACCAAGTGTGCCAGCACAATCTAAACCCAGAAATCAAGGCCAATTTATTGCTCGATTTACTGCTAGGCCGAACAATTTGAACTACCTATTCGTAGCCATCTTATTAACAGAGTTTCTCTCTCACCCTGTGTGTGAACCGAAGTGTGGTCTTTGCCGAGAGATTTGCAGGTTAATTAGAAACGATTTGCCGAGAGACTGAAAGGCCATAACCGCACGAAGAGGAATGCCTAAAACAGTCATTTGGGTCCATTGCGTCAACAAGTTAGTTAGATAGGTTTAGCCGACGAAAAAACGACGTTGGGGGATTTGAAAAAAGGCGTACACTGTACCACCCCCTAAAGGCGATTGGACGTAGTGACCCATTCGACCTCAATTAATTAGTTTAGCTAGCGATAGGGTTTCCCATCACCTCCGAAAGGAGTCCCTGAAAAACTAGCGGCGCGGCGATTGTCATTGATTACCTTGCAAATTGATCGCCGAAGGCGGCATTTTGTATCACATACTTCTCCAGAACGTCTGATTAATTAATTAATTACTTCCATTAGTTAAGTACACTGTAGACCTACTGTGTCACACTGTGCGTTGGCTGCTTGAGCAGAACGTGTCTTAGAGCACGGTCTGAGTTGGCAAACACTAGTACCAAGACCAATCTAAGTTGAACACAAATTAATTAAAGTTAATTTAAGAGTTCTCCAATAACTATTTGCGAGTGCACCAAGCCAACAGCTGTGTGATTGAAGTCAGTTCGGTCGCTACGATATTCGAAAGTGAAATCTGTTAAGCGAATTCTATTGTACTTCCTGATCCCGGCAGGGGGGTTACCCTGCTTACTAAAGCGTGGATCCAACGGCTTCGGCCGTAGGTGACCATTGTGGACGTATGATAGAGTTCCTATGGGTGTGACGAGCCCACCGTCCCGAGTTGGCGTACCAGTGCCCGGGTTGCACGTAACCTAATCTGTAGGACTCGGCCGATTTGTTCGGTCGTGGCCGAACTTCCCACCAGTGAAGCAAACTGGTACCGTGGGGACCGGTTAGCCCGGAGGATACCCTCCCCTCCTCTGGAGTGGAGCGAGCAGAGGGGACCTCCACCGGTCGACTGGGTTGGACTCACGGGGGTAGTGGTTGATGGCCCGCTTGCTGGGTTAGGGATGATGTCCACCCCATCCCGACGTGTGAACTGCGGATCTCAGTTCCGGCACTAGCCTGGATAGCTAGTAGAGATTAGATAGGTCTCCCTTCACCAGAAGGGGCGAGGAGCGTGCAACTCCGAACCAGTCTGGTAGCAGGACGACACTTTATAGTGTCAGCCACCGAGAGGTGGGCTTCCCTGCGCGTTGATTGAGCTTATCTCAATCCGATGGCTCTGGTCGGGGCCCGGGACGGTTAAGGGCTAACTTGCTCAGGTACCGCCCGTAGCGTTTAGGGTAGATAAGGGGGCTCTGTCTGTCTGTCTGTCTGTACTTCCTGATAACCGTAATTTTGTTTTTTCGCTGTATTGGTTTAACGCAAGGTGATATGAGTTGCGATTGTGAGCTGGCTAAATTTTATCCTCATCCTAAAAGAATCCAATAGGTGGCTACGTGTGTAGCGTAGGTATTTGTAAACAAATACATAAATTACCTTAGAAGTGTTATGGCGTTTACGGAACAGGGCCACATCAGGGTAGATAAACCGTAACTAACATTTACGAAAATTAACGTTTACGAAAAACTGATCAGGGGCCCGATTCTCGAATCGTGCGACGAGATTCGTATGTGAAAATGACGTAAAAGTGACATAGACTCTCGTACAAAACTATACAAATCGTTCAAAAATTGCGTCATTTTGACGTCATTTTCGCATACGAATTTTTTGCACGGTTCGAGAATCGGGCCCCTGAGCGGATAAATAGCGATCGGAAATGTGAGCGGAGTACAACTGTCAACTGATCACCAACTGGATCGGTAATTTAACAACCGATATTTTCCTGGTTTCACACGTTGGCACGCAATACCATGTTGTGTATAACAGACGCTTCGACCGTGGCTTCGAGTCAATACACACACTTAATCCGCCCAACCAACACCAACGTTCTTTCGTATACTAAATGAAGGTCAAGTTTTATTTTTGTTTACCTACGCAGCACGTTCACCATTTGGCGGATTTGCTATAGAACTAGGACAAAAGTTAGCCACCAAAATCTTCGGAACGCATAGGAAGCTATATCACCTTATATCTTACACCGTGGTTTAACGCAAGGGTTTTTACGCTCATTATGTCAGATCCCGCAGTGGCTGGCACAAGGAGTTTTAACCTTGTTTTTTCAATAAATAATTAATTAAAGCTAACTTCCGCATTTTATTTAAACGTGTGTAGTTCCTTTAATCTCTCAAGTTTATTCACCGACGCACCAAAGGAATTGGGTTACAACAACGTAAGGCCAGGGCTTGCAGTTACGATTATAACATTAAAATTTATTGCGGAGTTCCGCAAGGGTCGTTCAAACGTAAACAGAATAAGTAAGGCAGTAGAATAGTTTCCTAGCGCCGGCCGTAAATTAGGCAGGTAGTCCGGTAGTTGACGTCTAGACGGAGAGGGTAGCGCATGCCTAATTGGAATAATAAAACTTTGGGTGATCCCTGGGAATCCTCAGAAAATAAACTTTCGGTTCAGTTTCGGTCCAGTTATTTAATTTGGCAATAAGTTTAATTTGTTTTTGTTTGGACAGTCTTATTGGTTATTTAGTTGTCCATAAAAGTCAATAAATAAGGTGACACGTCGGCGTGTTACAAACAGCTTATTAAATGATACACTAATTTTTTTTTTAAAACTAAAGTTTACTGCATCCAATCAGTGAACTTTGTTGAAGGTAAGCAAGATATGATATCTACGTCTGAGATTTATAAAAAAGAATGCAGATATACATTGAACTCTATTAGAATACTATTGAAGTAGATGATTATTTATTTTTGAAAATTGAATTTATGAGCCATTAGTAGTTGGAAAGTACTTGAATTAAACAGCATCTAATAATAATAAAAGCAACACTTGTGTTATTATTAATAACATGAAAGATACTGTATGCAAATTCTATAAGAAAGTTACTTGATTTGCAAAGACTTACGTAATTATTATTAAAATAATTACTGAGTTGGTCCGCATTCTTCTGAGAATTAATACAACAGAAATTAATGGGTCAAATTAATTAACGCCGTCTTAATTTTCACCAGACATTCATTGATAGTATAAATCTAAATAATTATTAATTCAGCTAGAAAGTACATACAACCTATTTATGTACGTCATACATTTCGCAAAGAAAATTTACAGATTTTGGCGATGTACTTGAAATACTCTCGCGTAACATAAATTTGAATAAAAAAAGTAAACAAAAATGATAAAATACATTTGTTTATTTAACGCCCCACTTTCCTGGCGCCGAATATAATACGCGCCGCGTGTATCTACAAACGATTTTCTTTGCATGTAAATATAAAAACTTATGGGTCATCTATGTATGTATGTACGTCTGAATGTTGTAAGGCATGTGAAGATAAGGGAATCAAACAAACGCCTCACTATTTAGCGATATCCCCCTTCGATATGCATGCATTTTTAAACTTATTAAAACGTATGTAACCAACGCGCTTTTCGATAAGATATGGAATGCATTGATACAAATATTTACCTTAAAGATGATTGTAAACATAACAATGTGTTTATACTACTTGATTGCGATTGGCTCTGAAACGTATTTTTTTCAGACGGAACAATTGAGAGATCCATTTTTGCAGTTCTTTTAAAATACTTTCCTTTCGATTCGGCAAGCTTTGGTAAAAAGCTCTTGGCAAAACTTTGGTTTTTGAATTTGAAGTACTTAATATTTTTTTATCAGATACTTCAACGACATCGATTATATTACCGATTCCCCAAATAAAAATCGGATTAGCTACCCATTATAGTTGTGCTAAGTGGCTATTTTCTATTTGCTGACTGTAATTTTGCGAAAACAGTTAAAATTGTGCAAACACTTCAACGTGAAAATTAAATTTAAGCGGATTGCAAACTCGCAAGTTGCACGTCGCGTGTGTGCTCAAATTACGCAATTGAAGGTGAAGTGTCTTTAATATGATTAATATTGCAACACGTGTGATTTATAATTAGAAAATATTGTTTTGTTATTTCGGACTAATCTTCGATCTTAATCATTAACGATACTGCTCAAATGAGCTGGTTCTCTACAACGTCAATAAATCACATTTTCAGGCACACCCGTTTGTTGTTACGTCTCGTCATAATGAAGTTGATTATGAAGTAGGTAATTGTTTTCAATATACATGGTGTTTGATATTTACGTGTAACTTTTTATATTTATAAACAAAGATCTGCTCAACGTGAGATTTCGACACACGCGTGGCTATACACAATAGACTTAATTTTCCTACGACTTTATGCTACATAAGGAAACGTGTTTCGTATAAGTTTTCGTTAGCGCTTCAATTATATTATAATTGTTAATGGAATGTGAAAACAAGCGGTTTCTGCACTCGCTCTTTAAAAACCAAATATTTGACCAGAAGAATGTTTGCTTTTAAAATAATAATCTCTGAGCTAAAACAATTCATATAAACTTAACTATCACTTCCTATTTTAAGTATTCAGGAATTGTTTCGAACGTTGAATGATTACAAATACAAATCTAAACTTAAAAACAAATCTAATTCAAGAGGATTTGGGCAGGTAGGTACAGAAGAAACACTTATTTTTGATTTCTCCATAAAAAAATATAACAGATGGTTCGATTTCGACTATATAGGAAGAGTGACTTTCGTTATTGAATATTTGTATATAAAGGATACGTCACGTCGTCATTATGCATCACGAAAGACGTCTGCATAAATATTTAAAAGTCGTAATTTACGCAAGCAAATTCACGTTTACGAGTTGCTTCGTGAATGCGCCTTCATACGTCATTTAGTCCTGTTTAGCGTGAAGGTAATAATTGAGATTCGTGTCACTGTCCTAATTTTTTAATGATTGCTTTTAAGTGTGACCAAATGCAATCAACTGCATTTAGCTTCGGTAACAACCTTAACAATCAACTAGGCATGCATCTAAAAGGTAGCAGTATTTTTACTTTAAGGAATTATGTTGTACACAAAATTCAATACTTAACAACTGTAATAATTCTACAATTTTGAGCTCCTCAATTTCGCTAAATTATTTCTCAACAATTACAGTTGTTTTGTGCCTACATTAATGTTATACATGAAAGAGAATTACAAGTTGAAGTGAACGGAAACGCGGTACATTTGCTGAGTAATAATAATTTATTTTGAATTCCTATTCTGTTTCCTTTAAGTTTCCACGTACTATCGAGGAAAAAAATTACTTCCTGCTGATGTATTTTCTCAAAGTGGTCGGTCTTCTCCAGTTCACTTCATACTCTGTACCGCGAACACGTTCGCAAATGAATTTATTGTAAGATGATAAATAATTAACTAAAAATACATCAAGTGTTTATCGTTAATTAAACGAAGTGCGACTATGTTTTTGTTGAATTTATGCAAAACGGAAATGATTTAAGAGTAACAGTGGCATTGTAAATAACTTCCGTTATTTATTTCGCCGGCGGACTGTTTATTTAATTTAAATAATACCCGAGCGCTACAAGTTTATAAATAGGTATCGATAAGCGGACACATTCTACGAACCACTAATAAAAATTGTGACACTCGGAACTTATGTAAATTCTTTTTTTTTTTTCAGGCACGGTACATTCATAAATATGTATGGACGCAATTTGAATGGAAATAAAAAGCACGAAATAATAAACCGAAAGCGGCGATACGTCTTTCCGAATTAAGGAACGGAGCGCACGGACGAGCGAGATGTCGGCTTCGAATTTATTCAAGGTTTCCGTTTGTGCGTCGCGCGTTTACGAGTTTGGGCATTTTTAAGGATTTAAAGGTCCTCATTTGAATCTCGTTATATTCGAAGTTGTGAGAATTTATGGCCGTTGTTAACGTCACATTATAATTAAGGCGCCTAATTTTCGTCTCAATTTTATTCACAATGGTCGTCATCGTAAAAGTCCAACTGTAACATTCAGCTATCCATTTTACATTATTACTGTCTCATTTTTAAGGGTTTACATATGAATGTAATTGGACCCCTTCAATTTTCTTATCTTCATGATGTTATTAACCTCATATCGAATATATTGGTGAGGGCAATTTACCAAAGTTTATGATGATTTCTAAACAATTTTCCATTAGACTGCTGCTGGTGGAGAGTTTTAAAAGAGAAGACCTGCTCGAAGCTTGTGACGCGCCCAGCAATTAGACTTGCTTATTGATTATTACTTACAAGTAAACAAGTAATGAAAATGTACAAACAAACCACTTGAGATTTATGGCCAATTTAAATAATTGTCCCGTGGCTTCCCGAAAGGTCGCACAGCTGGTCGGTAATATTATCTACACTGCTACCTGCTATTGTGTCTACTGCGGCCGTCTACGAGTTAATCTAAATTTTCTGTTTACAGTTGAACGACCCCCCGGGGAACACGCCATAAAGAATAATACCTTTAATTAGGGCTTACGTGATCGTCGTGAACAGGAAACTACGTCGTGATAACCTGGTTCTTTTGGTCGAGTAGTAAAATAATCCCCCAGGACAAGCAATTAGACACTTTGAATAAAACTCAACAATTAACTTTAATTTATTATTTATTGAAAAAAAAAATGGGAAAAACTCCTGATATCCGCCTCTGTGGGATCGGAGATCGTGAGTGAAAACCCTTGCGTTTGAAATAAATACAAATAAACAAAAATTACGATTTTCAGAAAGTACAGTATAACTCGTTTAACACTTTCGAATATCGGCGCGATCTATTTTCTTTCGATTCACACCATTGGTGGTTTAATGTCTACACAGAAATCCGTTGGAGAGCTCTGCTCCTTAATTAGATTAGTAATTAATTGAATTTTCAAATTAACTCGAGTTTTGGTATAGTGTTTGTCACTTCTGATCGTACTCAAAGACTTGTTCTGTTTAATAAACTGATCGTACTCAAAGACTTGTTCTGTTTAATAAACCAACGCACAAAGTGTCTCAGTGGGACCACAGTGTACTTAATTAATGGAGCTAATTAATGAATTAATCAGATGGTTTCGAGAAGTATGTGATACAAATGCCGTCTTCAGCGATCAATTTATAAGTAAATCAGTAACAATCACCTGTTTTTCAGGGACTCCCTTGGGAGGTGGTGGTTTAACCCTAACGCTAGCTAACCTGATTAATAACGGTGCGTGTAGTGAGCCGAACTTCTTCTAGTACGTCACCAGAGTGTTAATTAATTGTTTTGAGGGCGGTACTCTACCTTTTTTTAATTTTTTTTATAGAGATTTGGAAAATCTTCATGGACATCGTCAGCGGTAATCCGAGCGTCGGATGTGCTGGATTTACCCTCGCCGTCGCCTTCATGGTTCATGAACGGGGGCGTCTACCAGCTAAACTCCTTTATCCTCTTTCGCAGCTGCTGGTTTCTGGAATCCGCCGTTAGGCATTGCGTCAGAAACTTCGCACTGTCAGGTATTACTCCGGGTAACCGGATGTCACTTTTGGCAGAAGTGACGGCGGCTCAGTCGCTTGAGGTGTCGGGCCGATAGCACGGGGCACTAGTATCCGAGATGAGTTGTGGGTAGCCATCGTTTGAGGTGTCGGACCCCGTTGTGTTGAAGCCCAGGATCCGAGACGAGAACCGATGCAGACCACACGCCTGTTACCCTTAAAACTAACCTGTCTAGCTGCCCTACCTCATACGTGTATGGGTAATGGATGCTGGGGTTAGTATGAGATGTGTGGTAGAGATTCGCGTAAGCGTTCTCGACGGTTACTCATCAAACGTAGCTAGGGAAACCTTGCTGACATGAGTGCTAGGGGGAGGGGGAGCCCACCGGTCCCGGCCGGTCCCCCTCATAGGCGTTGGCCTCCTAGTGGCAGTGTCATAGCTGGTGGACAGCGGGAGCACCGTGCCGGACGGCGTCCCGCTGGCTATTTCTCAAAGGGAGATGGGCTGACGCCTGGGTGCCCTTGGTGTCGAAGACACCAGAGAGAAATTGGTTGTCAGGTGTTACTATTCGGCAGCTAGCTTCTGGAAAACATCAAAAGCTTGGCGCGCTGTAATTGTATTTTCGTTTTGGGTTTTCGTTTCCACTGATCCTCGTTTTACTAAGTCCAAGGTCTCTCATCGACTCTACTTTTTTCATCCTTTGCTTTGCTCTCCATTATAGTGCGCAGCATGCAAGCGGCCGCATCCCAGCCCCCCACGCCGCTGAGCAGGACTTCCGAGATGTTAACCTTCGTAATCAGGCCCCCGTCCGCTCTACCTGCCATCTCGGGCAAAGGAAGACCGTGTGTTCCGCCGTGTCTTCTTCACCGCAGTTCCAGCACTGGTTGTTCGGTGCCTTTCCGATCTTGTGCAGATATTTTCCAAACGCGCCGTGTCCAGTCATGGCTTGAGTGATGTAATGGCCAACCTCTCCGTGTTTCCTATTACACCACCTCCTAATGTCCCTGATAAAGGTCTTCGCCCATCCATCGTAGGCATCCCATGCTGTTTGCCCCTTTTCCATGAGGGGAATGATGCTCGTTCGAGTGCCCGTTCTTTTTCCCTCATACTCCCGGTACCTTTCTTCCACCTTAAACTTTATAGGAGGAACGGCTGCAATCGCTAATACAGCCGCAGTAGGCCATCTTTCTGTTGATGGCTTCCAGCATCCCCTCATAGTGTTTGTATCTCAGTGCCGGCTCCCATATTGGTGATCTACCGACTTGCCTGTTTTTTCATGACCCTCTGTATGGGCCAGTTGTACAAAGGAGGTTGAAACTGACGCTCAACTGAACCAGGTTCAAGGTGAACAAAATCGCATCAAATTTTATTTATGAATGCATTAATCGCCGTATGTCATTAAGATCCTTTGCGAATTTGTTTACTTTCGACCTTTCAGTTGAGCGTCAGTTTAAACCTACTTTGTACAACTGGCCCTTAGTCGTTCTTTCGCCGTCTAACCTAGCTAATTAATTTATAGCGCAAGAAATTCATTTTCGAGTGCTTTATTTGCACTCCACTATGAGTGGTTTTGGCTTTGCAGTCTCTAGGCAATCGCTTCTAATTAACCGACAAATCTCTCGGCAAAGACCACAGTTCGCTCCCCTCCCCCACACGTATACAGGATGTGAAAGAAACTTTGTTAAGAAAATGGCTAGGAATATGGTTCAAATTGTTTGGTTTCCAATTTGCCTGAGAGAATCCCCAAGGGTGGAATGATTTTTAAAAGTACACTGTATTGAAAGCCCAGGTAGATGTGGGAAATAGTTAATTGCTGTTGGTTGATTAAATTACAGAATTTGTCGACTAATTAAAGAAACACTGACCAATCAATTTTTCTAGGATGAAGGTCACTAATGAGTTTTAATACTCGCTGAAATGTAAGAAAAAATAATTTGATCAAAGTTATTTAAATGGAATGTCAATAAGAACAATTGTTACCACCAAAGGTGCGCTGAAGGAATACAAATAAATGTCAATTACCTAAAGGCGTGTAGTCCTTGTACTACCACTTCCGCACTGTCCGCTTTGATTTAGAACCACTCGCGTCGCGACGCTTACGTGTTGGGTTTAATTGCGTTTCTTAACACACTGTATTTTAACCGTACCGAAATAAATGATTTAACAAAGACTACAAGCGCCTAAGGAAGAGTACAACTAAGCCAAATTAGAATTGCACTCGACCATTCGCTTTAAAGCGCCCATGCTATCTGCTTCCTTTACGCGTTCCTATCCCGCAAGTCAAAATTAACAACACCTCCTCGGACTTTGCAGCGAAATTCTGAAACCACTTCGACCAATCATATTCGTAGCATTTATTTTGACACGCACGCTCATTCCAGATGCCCAACAAACGTATCAAGAGGCCCCACATTAACTTATCAGGAAATGCTCGCTGTTTGTCTGTCGCAAATGAAGCCCACATAAATATTATTTATTATTCAAGTGTAAACGCTGACATTTTTTAAAGTATCTGTTGTCTGACTGAAACGAAGGTCTCAACTTGCCACGTAATCTGATATCTTTAAACACATGGCCATTTATCTGCAATTTTAACGCGACAGAATGTGTCCAAAATCTACGAAACCAATTTAAACGTCAGATAGATTTGTTTTATGACGTCTGTGCATCTATAGTGGATTTGAAGACGCCAGCTTTGGACAAGAAACACTTTAGCTTATGAGTAATTCGATATGGTTTCTCCGCTAACGTACAAGTAACTGCGATTTCAGCGTGACTAAACTTTGTACAGAACTTAGAAATGCCCAGATAAAGGTCATTCTGACAGATTTACAACTAGCAGAGGGTGGTCCACTGGAACGAAAACGCGGCGCGTCGAATTGTTGGTCTCCCGCTCGCAAAACCCCGCTGCAAACTCCGAGAAGCCGGCCATGTGGTTGCTATTTGAAATTAGACATGTAATAATCGCTTTTATTTTGGAAACAATTGCCGCGCCCTCTTCAAGCTTCTAGATGAAAATGATCAAACATCGATTCATACCCAGTTATAATTTTTGCATTTGGAGCTTCCTCCTTGGTAGATCTCATAGCATGATAACCTTTTTCCATAAAAAATAACATATTTTCCTTAGCCTTTTCACCCCTAAGGAAGTCACCAATATTCTTGGCATACAGGGCCGGAAGGAGAAATTGTCTCCTTCTATTACACTGAGCATTCGTTGCATAACACCCTCATTTTCAAGAACACTATCACATTATGCGAGAGCCTGTCCAAAAAGCTACTTTCGTGTTCTCTGAAGCATTCAGTTTAAAACGACGACGTACATAATGCAGAACAGATCATAAACAAGATATAGTTCCACACGTAGCGATCCACCACCTCTTGGCGTACTTGTTTCTCTTCTTCCTCAGGAAAAAAAAACGTTTCCAAGAATATGTTAGGTCATCATTCTTGATACCGTGGTTTGGAGCAAATCGTTCGTCATCTCCTTGTAGCCATTTGATGTAAGATATGTTGTTAAGATGCTCGGAAATTCCAATTGGGAATTGGGTTACAACAACGTAAGGCCAGGGGTTGCAGTGACGATTACGAGCTGTCTTATAACATTAAAGTTTATTGACCAGCGTCCCCAAGAGATGCCCTCCTTTCACTATAGCGCCAAACAAGGATGTGACAACGTTGCTTCTACTTCTTGCTTCATCCTCATTTTTACTTGCTAACAGGGAATTTACGGAAATTAAGCAATTTTAGCCGTCCATTTCGACTGCTACAATTTGTTGAAAAGTAAAATTCATTTCTCTTGGAAGTTATTATTACAAAGTAATATATTAATAAAGTTTGTTCAAAAGTTTTCATAAAGTATAGTTATTATTTAATTACAACGTAATATATTTTTTATATTACTATTCTTCTACGTTGAATCGAATTCAATTTACGCATCCATTCGCCTGTAACTAGATAATTCGTTATGTGCTATTGCATTCATTCTTTACAATGTGAGGCCCTAAGCTGCTTATACGCACACATACGTACGTAGATAGTTAGATATTTAGGTTACTATTGTCTTAATACTCGTTTATATAAAATGACCTAGGTCTTAAAGTTTTTCCAATTAACCTAAATAAACCTTTTACGACAGACATAAGAAGCTTACATTTAGTTTTTGAATCGTTTAATGTTTTACTAAAAGTACGTGTTTAGTAATTAATAAACGTACAGCCGTCCACACACAAGGTTATAATTTTCATATTTTCTTATACCTTCTCTCTGCAATGCCCCTTGTCTCTCGTCTCTATTTAAACAAATATTTACGAAACGATAAAACAAGCTAAATTTATCAGATTATTCTCAGTAATTAAAGTTTGGATTACTGATTCACCGTTAATGATTAAAGTTCAGCAAGTTTAAATTACTCATAATAATAACAATAACAACAACGAACAGTGCGGATTTAGATTTCGAATCTGTTCATTGTGCAAATACCTCTCGGAATCATAGGCATATTAAAGTTACGTCAAGAAGTTTACGTTGGAATCTGGAACTTCATTTAACTAATTGTAAATGTTACCGAACTTTTGATTGAATGTAAACAATTTGGAATACTTGGAATAGCTTGTAGACGGACGACGGGGAAACAACCGAACCAATGTCATTCTCGTCGTCATTGCCATTGTTTGATTCGCAAAAGTATTTAGGCTCATTTTATTTTTGGCATGCTAAACAATTTTTCGCTAAAGTTCGTGAGTAGCGCATCGAATCAGTTAAAGGATTGAGTGTCAATGACCACCGTAGAAACTTTTCAGTACTGTTAACACATTGGGTATCATTTTGTTCAAACTGTCGTATATTAGTCCCTTCTATGTGTGCAATAAATAAAGACACCGCACGAAGTATTAAATTAATTTGGTGGTTAAAGTTTTAAATTTCGACAACCGGGTTTTGAATTTTGTCATCTACGCGGAACCGTCTGACTGTGAGCCATTGTCTAGAAAATTGCATATAAAAGGAAATTGTTACGTACATGCATGCATCACTGCTTTATTGACGTAAGTATATTTAGATAACATTGAAAACGGTGGTTTTTTAAATATACACACTGCGGTTAAAAGTTCCGGAACTCCTTTTATTTCATTCAGGAAAACCGTTGTGTGGTAATGACTTGGCTTGGCAAAATTTAATCTAAAATTCAATTGATAAGAGGTATAGTCGTCCAAGCTTTGTATCGGTTTTATAAAAAATGCTTCAAAGAGACGGGCACTGCGGTGTCTTTGTCGCCCCTCTGTCGCTTTTTTTATAGCAAGACCATAAAATCGCTACCAAACTGGGACGACTATATATTCGTACGTATGAAACTAGAAATTGTAATGTGTGTCTTGGATATCTTTACACAATCGCGCTTTGACGTCCATCATTAGCGAGACACAATCTAACTTCCGCATTTTATTTAAACGTAAAAGACCAAAAGAATTGGGTCACAACAACGTAAGGCCAGGGGTTGCAGTGACGATTACGAGCTGTCTTATAACATTAAAGTTTATGGCGGAGTTCCGCAATGGTCGTTCAAACATAAACAGAATAAGTAGGGCTGTAGAATAGTTCCTTAGCGCCGGCCGTAAATTAGTCAGGTAGTCCGGTAGTTGACGTCTAGACGGAGAGGGTAGTGCATGCATAATTGGAATAATAAAACTTTGTGTGATCCTTGGGAATCCTCAGAAAATAAACGATCGGTTCAGTTTCGGTCCAGTTATTTAATTTGGCAATAAGTTTAATTTGTTTTTGTTTGGAGAGTCTTATTGGTTATTTAGTTGTCCATAAAAGTCAATAAATAAGGTGACACGTCGGCGTGTTACAAACAACTTATTAAATGATACACAAATTTTTTTTTTAAACTAAAGTTTACTGCATCCAATCAGTGAACTTTGTTGAAGGTAAGCAAGATATGATATCTACGTCTGAGATTTATAAAAAAAGAATGCAGATATACATTGAACTCTATTAGAATGCTATTGAGATGGATAATAGAAATTTATTTATTTATTTTTGAAAATTGAATTTATGAGTCATTAGTAGTTGGAATTGGGTTACAACAACGTAAGGCCAGGGGTTGCAGTGACGATTACGAGCTGTCTTATAACATTAAAGTTTATTGCGGAGTTCCGCAATGGTCGTTCAAACGTAAACAGAATAAGTAGGGCTGTAGAATAGTTCCTTAGCACCGGCCGTAAATTAGTCAGGTAGTCCGGTAGTCGACGTCTAGACGGAGAGGGTAGCGCATGCCTAATTGAAGTATGTAATAAAATTTTGGGTGACCCTTGGAAATTCTTAGCGGGTAAACTTTCGGTTCAGCCGAAGAACTTCCTTTTTCATATTGAAAATATAAGTAATGACACACAACACTTCTTAGTTTAATCCTTTCCTTTTGAAAGGAAAGAATTTTTCTTATTACTGTAATATTGGTTTTACAAAAATTGATCAGGTCTGTGACTCTGAAATGATCATGAGAGTATTTATTTCATTATTTTTTCATTAATAATACCTACGTATACAAGTTTCTGCAGAATGGCGAATAAGAATAATTATGTAAGTTCTGTAAAAATACAGAGAAAAAGGACGAAATAGCGGAAAACATACGTACAGTCGCGAGCACAGAAAACGGGACACTTTTTTATGGCATCCAGCTTAAATGACATTTCCATAAACGTTGTACATCTGACATCTTAGATTATATTGTCATAATAACTTAATAATGACGATGACATTTTAACGATGATTACGTTTTTCTGAAATCGAAAAGTACGATTACACAGCAACATTTTGCGCATTTTAGCTTCAAGACAAGGCCCGGTTTCTATGCTCGCGACTGTACATACCTGATCTTTCATGAATTCTCAGAGAAAGAAGCTAAAATATTAAAATTATTTTGGTAACGTCCATTTTAAAATTAACAATTTCAAACATAGTATAGCAGTGAAGAAAGTATACGAAGTGAGAAGAGTAAAGACTAAACAATCGATAGAAGAAAGGACGCAGCGAAATACTGGGCCTTGTGGAAAACCAATTAAATCTAAAAGAGAAACTTCGTCGCAAACAAACCGAGCTCCATAAGGCAAAAGGAATTAACTAAACGACTAATTTAATTGGCTAATTAACGAACATCATTTTTATAATCGGCGACATTGCAGGTTCCTGAAATAATACGGCACCAATAATAATAAAATAACAGGTTTCTTTAATGTAAATCTGAAATTTTAATTGGTGATTTACATACATGTACATATACGGGTTCATGGGCGCCCACTGCAATTATTCCAAGGGGAAAAAAATAGCAATACTGCTACTACCATACTATACTTGGTAAAAACATTTTGGCCAAATTTGGTTTTTAACATGGTCCCATACTATACTCCCATCAGCGAACCAATAGAGTGGTCACGTGAATAGTGCATTCACTTTCGTCCCAGCACGCCAATGTCTGACCGAGGTCGACTGGAGACAACGAATTAGAACCCTGCATCCAAACAGCACGCGCTTTTATTACTCTTTTGCTTCGCTGATGGGAGTTTGGGAGTTTAGATCCCAATATGCACACGTAAAGTTAAGAACTGTGTTAATCCGCTTCCTCAATTCGTCGCTAGATGGCTCTAATGTTGTAACATTCGTTTTCAGAAAGCTCCTGGTTTTGGGAAAACCGTTTTTTTCTTTCCTGTAAAATTGCAAATTTAGTCTTTACCGAGTTGTCTGATTGGGGTCCTCAATTAGATACGGTGTGATATACTGCATAGGGGAACCAGTGGGTGCTTACAACTAAGGGATGAATTAATAGTGGAAACTTTATCTTCGGCTGGAAGCACCTTTCCCAACGAACGGCTATGTACATGAGGGCTGTCCTCTTTCTGTTGAGCCTCTCTGGTAGGTGATGATTTTTCACAAAAATTTAGTTACGACAAGTTAATGTGTGTCTATCATGAGTCACGAAAAAAAAATATAATCGTTCCCAACTTGTACGCTGTCTTTTTCAAAGAACAACGGAATTGGGTAATGAACATTCTCGTGTTATTATTTTTTAAAGTTTCAAACGTGGATTAAGCCGCGAAGAATGCTTCAATGAAATCAAGTCGGTGTTTGGCAGTGAGTCGTCATATTCATTGGCTAGAGGCCGTCCAAAAAAATATCTCCATTATGCATAATATGATAGAGGAAGATTGCCACATCACTGTACGTTCTGTCCAGGCAGTCATGGGCATTGGTCTGAAAGCAATCAACAGCCAGTGTTGTAACATATCTAGTTACAAGTATTTAGATACAGTATCTAGATGCTTTCAGTGTATCTGTATCTGCAACTAGTTATATTATAGTACTTGGTATCTGTAACTGTATTTAGATACATTTATGTATGTATCTGAGCATTTAGATACACAGATACATTTTTAAATAAAAATAAAAATATTTATTTTATGCAATTTCACACTACAAAAAATTAAAAGTACAGTTTCCAGACAGGTTAAACGTTAATGGAAAGATCTCCTTTATATTGTGCAACGTCTTTTTATAATAAACTTCCACAACAGATAAATCAGTAAAGCTACCTACCTAAGCGGATACCGTTGCAGCATTTATGATTGGCTATAATTTTGAATGAATTTGAATGAGCCAATCACAAATGCTGCACGAGAGCTGCAAAACGCTATCTGCTTAACTGAGTACGTAGCTTAACCAGCAGTAGAAATTTTCGCACGGAAATACATACATATATCGACTACTATTAACTTCGGAGCCATATTTAGTAGAAGAATATACAGGGTGACTGTTAATTATACCGACAAAATGAAACCACGATAAGAAGCGATGTCCAAGAGTATGGGAAGTGTTAAAAAAATTCTTTCTACTTTAGTTTTCGAGAAATAATTAATCAAAAATTAGTCCCAAAACGACGACACGCCGCTGGTTAAAAAGTCAAGGAGCAGATCAACGAAATAAATGCTGTCGTAAATTTTTTTTTATAGTTTTATGATACTGCAGTGTGGCTTCTTGAACTTATTAAAACTTGAACAAACGTAATCCCGTAATCTATTACATTCATAAAGTTTTTATAGTTGGTGATGACTTCAGGTCTAATAAATCGTTTCACATTTTCGGAGGAAACTGGTTCGTAACCAATACTTTGCAAACGTAATCAAGTAATCACTTTCAAAAAAAGAAGTATATGTAACTGTATCGAGTTACAAATTAAGGTAAGTATATGTATCTGAATCTAGATACTTTGAAAAATGTATCTGTTACAACACTGTCAACAGCATCAACTTGCATGATCACGTTTTGTTAAAGAACGCACGCTTGCTGTTCGCATGAGTTTTAAATTTAACAAAAAATAAACTAGGGGGGATTCCATCGAAATTTTTTTATATGTTGCGTAGCATTAATTGTAAATTGATATTCTGTTGGTTTTTTCAAAAATTTTCACGTCAACTACCCAACCATAGACGTTTTGTTAAAGAGCGCTTGCTTGCTCTTCGCACGAGTTTGAAATTTAATAAAAAAAAAACTAGGATGGGTTCCATCGCAATTTCTTTATATGTTGCGTAGAATTAATTGTAAATTGATATTCTGCTGGTTATATTAAAAAAAAATTCACGTCAAGTACCCAGCCATAGACGTTTTGTTAAAGAACGCACACTTGCTGTTCGCATGAGTTTGAAATTTAATAAAAAATAAACTAGGGGGGGGTTCCATCGCAATTTTTATATGTTGCGTAGAATTAGTTGTAAACTGATATTCTGCTGGTTATTTTCAAAAATTTTCACGTCAACCGTCCATATATGGGATTTTCTTGTTAGCTTTAGTTATCGTGTTTATCTATAAATATCCTCTGGAAAAAGGGGAATAAATATTCTTTAATAGCATCAATATTAATGAATATCTACTGAAATTTGTGTAATACCGTCAATTTATTAACTTATTTTTATGCATTTCAGTGATAAAGTTTTAGAGTTCTATTGCTGGAAATCTATTGCTAACTTCACGTCGGTTATATTTTTTATTGTAAATAAGTATAATTAAAACAAAATTTTCGTCTAGTTATTAAATATTTATTTATAAACATTAATATTTTGAAAGGAAACAGAAAAACACAAATAACCACTCAATCTTTTAGTTTGCATGGGACATGGTGGTGGTAGGAGTTGAACGATATCTGATTTATTTACAGAAGTTAAAGAAAGGTAAATCCATTTAATTTCTGACTTTTTCTTTTCTCCAATTGTCTCACTGTGTACCAAAAACACGTGTAAAAAAGAAGTGGCTATCATTAAAAAAAAGATGTCTTAACGTCGCAACCTTCTTATATTTCTTTCTTCATAATGTATATTTGTTATTACTTATATTGTAAATACGCTAATTTTACTGGTTATAAATTTGTACACTCCCAATTAAAAAAAAAATCGTTACTTCGTTGCACAGAAAATCAAAAGACAAGCGCATTCTCTCGAGGATAGAAGCATATTAAATGCTGCTTCATCCAATCATAAACAATGAAGTCAAATATTATACAGTGCTGCCAATTCAAAAAAATATCAGTAACTTTTAGCAAAAGATGCTTTGTCTCACTTCTCACTGTGTCCACCGTCTCACTGTGTACTACCTTCCTCTATATACAGGGTGTAACTCTAATGAGGGGATAAACTTCAAGGGCTAGTTCCTCACGCCGAAATATGAAGAAAAGTTCATATAAACATATGTCCGCAAACGCATAGTTTTTGAGACACAGTGTGTTTCATTTCAAATTCCAAAAATTTAAAAAAGCATAGTAGGCGTTGTTTGATCAAAGAATGTTATTAAGATAAGTTGTTTCGAATTACGAGATATCCCCGATTCCCAAATTTGAGTGAAATTTACATTGTAAATACTTTATTTGGGCTAATTTAAAATAATTAGAAATTAAAATCTTCACCAAAATTTGGGAATCGGGGTTACCTCGTAATTCTAAACAACTTTTCCTGATAACTTTTTCTGATCAAACAACGCCTACTATGTTTTTCAAATTTTTTGGAATTTGAAACGAAAAACTGTATCTCAGAAACTATGCGTTTGCGGACATATGTTTATATGAACTTTTTTTCATGTTTCGGCATGAGGAACTAGCCCTTGAAGTTTGTCCCCTCATTAAAGTTACACCCTGTATATATATTTTTTTAATACTTCAACCTTTTTCCGTCTCTCACTGCAAAAGTTTTATCGAAATAAACCTGTTATTGTCAACCAGAAATAGGGGTGACGAGGGGAATGAGAGCCACTTAAGGAAAAATCAGTATATTTTGAAAAATATGAAGTATAGGCTCTTAACAATTTTATGCTGTTTCGTATAAGGAAAAACCATTAAAATGACGTAACTGTAAGATTCCTGTCATTAACAGAAATTCTAAAATATTCATTTAAAATAAAAATGGAATTGGCTTTTATTGCCCACGTGTTGGGGTAATGAGAACCATGAAAGAAGGCAAACCGACTGAGGCCTAAATAAATTTGTTTTAACAAATAACTGCTACAGTTAACAAAATAAATAATACACTTTTCTTCCATAGCACAACATAAAACGTAATACTGAGAAAAATACGAAGAAAATAATAATGAAAGTACATACTTTAACATACTTGTTGAAGTATTAGGTGCAAAAATCACATATCCAACTAGTTTACAGTGTTGTTCTTTTACGAGTCTTCGGCATCTTCAACAACAAAACATACTTTTATAATATCAGGGATAATAAGAGCCACCTGTGGGTAATAATAACTTGGCTCTCATTATCCCAGATAGCATTAATATTTTAGGTATGAAAATTAGAAAAAAAGCATAAATAAACGAGAAACATGAAATATATTAGCAATCTAATAATATGAAATCAAAACATTGTCCAAAAAATAGTATCTGACTACTTACTTTCTCGATTAAAAATTACGAAAAATAACAACACAAGTCTTAATTTGAAACAAGTGCTCACTGTTATTACGACGCATTATTTTTTGCGATCTGGGCGGGAAGGGGTATTGCCAGCAGGCTCTCATTACCCCACACTCCCCTAAATTAGATATTTAATTTTTTTCTTCAAATAAAAAAGTCGTTTATATGAAAAATTAATAAAAACGAGTCTATATTTTCTACAAAATAATCAAAGTTGTCCAACAATGCGAATATGTAGATACCTAATTGATTAATGAATTCAAAAAGTGAAAAAATAAAAGTGAAAATAAAAATACGCACCTGATTTGCGTGCGACGATTTAACAAAGAGATAAAACAGGAACAGCAACAGTATATTGTTCATATTTATGTACACCACTTAAAGATATCACAAAATCAACGCTACTACTGTTCTTCATTCATATAGAGATCGATGCGAAAGATGCGTGCCGGTCTAAAATAGGCCTTAATGATGGCTCGCCAAATTAATGTAATCACCATATCATTCGACGATTAGACGGGCGACTCATCGTGTGCCTATCTATTTCGACGGTTTGTGTTTAGGCACGTTGTTTCACCAACACGAGGCTGAACGCAGCACGTCCACTGACAGTGCGGTTCCGACTGACGCCGATGGTCGTTTCTTGCAGGTCAAGCTGCAAGACCACTTGGCTCTCTGAAACGCGATCCACAAACGCTTTTCGTCTCTCTCCCGGCCTTATCTCGTGGAAACGGAGGCATTATTGAAATACCTGTACAGTTTTCTTTAAATTAAACTATTAACCGGCGAGCGCTACTTCGTTTCTTTCATCTCAAAAGCCTGCCTACACTTTTAACCGTGCTCGTCTCTGATGATGATAAGCGATTACATAAAACGTAATTTCGAATTAAACCAGATTAGCGTTTCGTTTTAGACTGCCGTAACAACCGCTTTAAACAAAGTTATATTTAATCAATGAGTCCATAAATTACTTTTATCTGTAGTTTTAATCACACACTCCTGAAATTATTATATTTTTAAAACATTTATTTAATTTTCTTATACAGGTTGAATTCGACTGTCATACTCAAGTTAAGGTTCGTTACCACAGGTGACTGCCCCGATCATATCCACGTGACAATTAGCGTCGCGCTGTCAGATACTGACATACCGCGCTTTCGATTGGAGTGCATTATACAGGCTGTTTTTTAACTTCATGCAAAAAATTAAACCAGTGAAAGTTGACATTAAAAGTGTTAGAATGAAGCAGTTTTTGTATGTCGTTTTGACTTGTAAAAACAGTAAGTAAGTAAACTTAAAACATACGGAAAAAAGAAATTCTTTAATTCAAAACAAACACCACAACAAGTTTTCAAAAATTTCTTCATTTACCTCCATGCAATATTCTAAACGATTATAAAAATTGTTAATCGCATTAGTGACTTGTCCAAGGGTAATTCTTCCTGATACATTTTCACTAATTTTCTTCGCCTGACAGATATTCCAAATTAAAATGGACAAATTTTATTTGATATGACATTCGAAACCCTAACGACGACGATCATGCAACGACATTTTTAGAAATTGGAATTAGTTTCCATAGTAATATGAACAGCAATGTTTCATGTTAAAGTAAAATCACGGTATAATGCTAAATGTTATAGAAACGGGGCATTAGCATTTAAATTTCCCGCCAATATTTTGCACTAAAATGGCGGCTGCTTGCGCTACTGTAATTATCTAGTGACGATAGTAGCATTTGTCATCGTTGCTCCATCTATATTATTTAGAGTACACTACAGATGTTACCACAAATTAAAAAAAAATAACTGAATATTATTACATAAAAAAATCACTAGACTACTAGTGACACTGACTATGAGCACTGAGTTTACGATGTAGCATTTGTCATCGTTGCGCCATCTATATTGTAAGAAATCCAAGCATCTCATAATTATCAAGGTTAGTACGGAAGTTAAATTCAATGCAAGGCGACCGCGGAAAAATTCGCCCACCTAAAGATTACGTAAGTAAACATAAGAGCGGCTCGCTTTATCAAGCCTTGGCCGAGATGAGACATGATTGACATTTGCAAATTGATAAAGCCGACCTCGTGAATTATAGAGGAAATGGCGCACATATGTAATACTACGTAATCTGTTATGACCTTTGCAAAATTCGTATGAATGGCAATGGCATAGCACGACAGGCATCGGACAGCTTATAGCAGTTTGGTCGTAGACAGTCAGTGCCCGTCTTGTGGAGTGCATCTCCGTAAGCTCGAGGGTGAAATCGACATTTAGAGAATGTCTTAGTGTGTGTGGCTGATCTCCAAAAAGTCCGTTCGTCTCTGTATCTAGTTATATGGTTGGGTGAGAAATTAATTATTGATCTTACTTTTTCAGTTTCCGTTGACAACCTTGTTTATTTTGACAACATATTTTTCACTTCTGACGAAGCTGTCGAACGACTGCGAAACGTTAAGTGTATAGTGCGCGATTTAGTGTCCGCTTAAAAGATTTTGTGATACAAATTTCATCGAACAAGAACCAACTGTAAATGTAAATACGTAGGAATTAAGCTTAGAATTGTAAATATTAGGATAATTTATTTAACGTCATGATAATCCAGTGTGATAAAAGGAAACTGTAGGTAATAGTAAGGAGTTCAGAAAATAAACAAGTGAGGGCGCTGTGTTAGCTACCGCGTTAGAAGCAACCGGTCACCCACTAAAACCACGACGCGCGGAACACAAAGCAATTAAGCAACCGTTACGGGAGCATTAAATATACGTAGGTAATAAGGGCGGGTTTTGCGAAAAAACCGACCTAATATTATTAATTTCTTTTAAAAACTGCGAACGTCCGAACTTCTTCATGCGGAATAATAAATTTGTTTGTGAAAGTTTTAAATTGATACATTAAACTATTGTTTTACGTTTTTCTTCTGCGAAATTTTTTTTTTATTATTCACACACACACTGACATTAAGAAATTAAAAGTCAAATTTCTTATTAAGAAGTAAAAACAAACAAAAGTCAACAGTTTTCAGAAGTATGAAAAAATCTTTCCGGTTGTTACAGTTAAATTTCGCGCTAAAATGTAGCGGCGATATACCGTCCAGTAATTTCGTTTTCGCACCGTGGCAACCCTGATGCCCCTTCTTTACATCGCTATGGGGGAACACCTGCATACTGTGATCGTTGAGTTCTCACAGGTCATGAAGGCCCCATGTGACTCTCAGGCCATCTGCCATTGGTTGTCGTCGGTAATTCCTACGCGTCGAAGCGGCCTGCTTCATCTGCAGCCTGGGGCCCTATTCTCAACTCGTTCGAAAAGATTCGCATGCGAAAATGACGTCAAAATGACTTCATGCGGATTTAATTTAATTAAACGTTGCACTGGAGAATAAGCACCTTTTCGTAACAGTGTAAAGGGTTTCTTTTTTTATTTTATTTGTGTAATAAACTGTGTTAACTTTAACTACTATTTTAATTTCTATTTTCACACACATCAGTGAGAATTTACGCCTCTGATTTATTCGTGTTTCTAATTTCTGCACGACCTGGTCGATTTGAGACGTCGGCCAGTCGAATTACGATTAGTTTGTTCAATTGTCTTCTGGCGCCCTTTATAAGTTTACCACCGTAAGTTAACCTGCCCCATCCCCACTGTAGCTAGCAGGGGCACAGCTGATCGAAGAATCGGCAGACTTGTCACCTGGAACCCTGGTAAGTATAGGCAAGTAAATTAAATTTAAACTTGGGTGACACTTTTCAATTTAAAAAAAGTATAAACCGCAAGCGATAATGATAAAAACAAGAAAATAAATTTTAAGAAATAAAAGTCTTAATGAAAAAACTTGTATTTGAAAACATCAAATTGATAATGAAAGAGATTAAAGTCAAAAGAAACAAAAGGTAAGCGCCTTCAGAAGTGTAGATAACCTGATCGAAAAAAGTTAGGGATATTGCTAATTTTTTAAGTAAACCTTATCAAAATGCGTCAATAAGTTCTTCTCTACTTTTATACAGCCTTTTTTATTAAATTTGAGTTGTATATTTTTTATATCAACAGCTAAAATGTTGTCAAAAGTCAAGAAAGATAAAAAAATCAAAAATGCATAGGAAGCATTTGTCAATTTTGCCAATAGCAACGCATCTATTGTTAAAAATAAGCTTTGTAAGATGGAAAGAAGACATTTATCGCAAGCTGACGGTAACAGGGCAATTGGAATGTTGCAAACTGGTGCACGTCACGTGGATGTTGCTGCATTGTTTAATGTGAGCCAAAGTGTTATCTCCCGACTCTACTGAAAGATCAAGACACGGTTGTCCAAGAGCTACAAACATCCGAAAAGATCGTTTACTAGTCCGAGAAGCTTGGAGAAACCCAAGAGTCCACTGTAATTTGCTAAGGCGGGAGCTTTTACATGCCCCTGGGACAAGGATAACTGCCAGGACTGTGTTAAACCGTATCAGAGAGACTGAGTTAAGATGTAGAAGACCCATACGACGAGTTCCATTAACCCCTGAACACAGAGGTGCTAGGTTAGCTTGGTGCGAAGAAAGGATAAATTGGCAAAATAAATGAGTAGCTGTAATGTATACAGATGAGAGTCGGTTTGGTGTTTATAGTGACAGACGCACTGTTCGCGTATGGAGGCCTCCTGGTACAAGGATAAACGATCGATATGTCCAAGAAGTGCATCCGTTTCGAGGAGGGACAGTTATGGTTTGGGGAGGAATTTTTCTCGGAGGTCGTACTGAGCTTTACGTTTGTGAACATAACACTGAGACCAGTGTTGCCAAACCTAATACGCTTAAGTAGAATATTGTTTAGTAAAGATTTTTCTCTATAATAATAATACTGTTGCACGGCTGCTTCCTCGTTATCAGATGGCCCCGCAAAATCTGATAATGGGAATTTCGGGACAATCCCAAAACCTGACGACTAGCACGCGATAGTAAACGCATAAATATAGACCCCTTGGTAATAAGTAATAAAACGGTCTATGAAATGCCTAACATTTTTATGGTTATTAGCTACATCAAAGCGTGATCTTAACACAAATTGAAATTAGATCTTCACACGCCCAAACTGACAACGAAATAATTATTAGAAAATGGATCAAAATTAAACAAATTCAGCTGTTCCTATGACCTCATTACGATTCAAGGTCGTACCCAATCATAAAAGAATACAGTTTTAGTAGATGTATCTACTAAAACTTTATAAGACATTTTTATTTTCTTCCATAACCTATGACGTCGATTCTCTTACTGGTTTGACTGTGCTGAAACAATTAAGAATAACACTGTACGACTACAGAATAATTTTTAACAGAGAACGAGAGAAAACTAGAGAACATTTTTTAACGAAAAACGAGATATAAATATTTTTTTATAAAACTTGTAATAAAAGTTAGAATAAAACAATTTGTTTTTATTCCCACTCGCTTTCAAAATATGTAATACAAAATAAAATATACAAGTTAAATTTATGTATGTATATTTGACATCTCCAATTTATTTATGTATGTGTATACACATGTATATTTGACGTCTACATTTTATTTCATTATTTCTCTTGATTTATTTGCACCCAGCAAACTCATAATCACCATCGTGGCGTGGCTTTTGTTTTCGTATTGTTATGTTATAAATTTTATATTCAATGACTTCTCCCGTCCGTGAGGATGTTGATTATGGAAATTTTATTTCATTTCTGACATACATTATCATAATAATTCCATATATTTGCATAGTTGATTGAAATCAAACGAATACCTGCCTGCCTATGCGTAACCCATCAAAATTTCCAATATTTAATTTAAATTTAAGTAGTTCTTTATCGTACAGTAAATAATGCTTTCACCGGTGGAATGTATCGAGTGTAGGATGTATATTACAAATTTGAAAATAAATATTTTGGTGTATCGAACGCCTAAAACTTAGGCAAACCAAATAGCAATGTAAACAACAATTTTTCGTTCATGTACCAAGTAAATGATTTATTCCAGGCATCGCACATTTGAAACAAAACCAGAGCAGAGGTTGATGTAATAATATTAAATGCCTTTTCTTGTTAAACTAAATTCACATTTTCCTTGAATTTTAATATTCAAAGTCGATGTTACGTGAACTTCCTTACGATAAATGAATCCTGAGGAAGTGTTCCAGTGAAGAAAATCACTCTTTCAACTCGGTATTTATTTTTATAAATAAGTATTACCATATCACAAAATTGAATATCGCAATTAAAAACAATGTGCTTCCAGGTTCATTCTAAATCGACGGTGTGCGTCGAGGGAAACCCGGGGGCAGCTACAGCTTCCTTGAAAACTGTACTTTCACTGTTGATCTCGACCCTGCCCAACAATATCTTTTTTCCTAGCAGGCTCTTGCACAGCATCCTCACGACGAGTTTGACGTTCCTCAAGTTGTAGTTCTTGAAGATGGCCTGCAAGGTCGCCGTGGTCGGTTCAATCTTCATGCTGATCGTCGGCTCGAAACGGTCGCTTTTCCAACTGCACGTCTGCACTCCGTATTCGAAAGCTGTGATTTTCAGGTAAAGTGAACCTGAAATTATGAAAAATTTGAGTTACCTCACTGCTTTACTTTATCATCTTACATAAAACTCTAAATTCAGAGACACGAGAAACTATTTCTCAAGTCATGATAACTAGGAAATATCTTGGTGCAAACAAGTACAATCGCGCCAGTAATTTCGTTTGTTGTGGGCTCTTGTGCCATTTTGTGAATTTATTAGACTGGAATGTTTGATTGAATGTTGAACGGAAGTGTTCTGACAGAGGCACTCTAAGCAACTCATGGCATTCTTCTATGCTTTTCGAAGTCTGAGTTCAGCATATAAGTCAGGTCAGGTATTTATTGCAAGCGAATTCTGTGCGCAGTTTAGGTGATAACTTATGCTTTCTTTTATTATTTAGGCTTTTATCTGTGGTTTTTATTTGTAGCTTTTCTCGTTGGGATAAATCGAAGCCGTACAGGAGAGATTTTGGTAGTGGCACAGTATACTTATCAATCAGTAGGGACAGCTCGTGTCGGCACCTTTGATGTTCATACTACCGTTTTCAGAGCCAATATGGCCGTTACTGGCGGGCTTTCATTTTATTGCTACTAGATGTCACTGGTTGAAAAAATGGCACGGTAGAAATGATTGCAAGCAAATCATAGAATGCGATGTTGTTTTCAACAACTTCAGACTTTCTACACAACATAAATTCATTGTAATCTAACAAAGATGGTTTTCTGTTCAATCTTTCTCATCTCCCCGCATCCATCACACAAAATGCTGAATTAAAAAACGCTCGCTTAAAAGCAATTGATAAATTCACCGGTGCGCCACACGCGGCCGTTGGTTTGGTCGCGTTAAAATTGCAGATATATGTCTGTTAGGTAAAGATATCAAATTACATTGCGAGTTGCAGTCCTTCGCTTTAGTCTGGTCTCTTTCAAACAAGCAACAGAGACTTTTAAAATGTCAGCCTGGACACTTGTAAAGTTAAAATTATGAAGGGTTCATTTGCGATAGACCACCCGCGAGTTGTATCTGATAAGCTAATGAGGGGTTGCTTGATGGATGCAGAGCATCTGGAATAAGCGTGATTGGGAACTAAATGCAGCAGTCATCATTGGTCGAGGTGATTTCAAAATTTAGCTGCGAGGGGTGTGTTAAATTTTTTACTTGAAAAGTGCGGAGCACGAAAAACAGGCAGACACGTTCGAATCTCTCTAACGGGCGGATAAATATTTTAAATTCTGACTTAGCGGTTTTTCTTTAGCGCTTGTAGTCATTTACTCATTTTTCTAGATAAATCATCTATTTCGGTACGGTTAAAATACAGTGTGTTAAAAAAGGGCAATTAAAACCAAACACGTGCGCGTCGCGTTGCGGGTGTTTTAAATCAGAGTGCGCGAAGTGCGCGAGTGTTCTACGGAAGACCCGGCAAGGTCTCAATAATTTAATTTGTATTAATTAGTGTCTAAAAAAGTCAGTAAAGTTCAACATTACCATTGCATTTAGATAATTTTAATCAAACTATTTTATTTACATTTGAATCGAGTATTAAAACTCACTAGTGACATTCACCTTGGTAAAAAAAAAATTGTTGATCATTGTTTCTTTAATTATTAGGCCAGTTCTGGGCTTTAACCAACCAGCAGCAATTAACTATTCCCCAAATCTACCTGGGAATTCAATACAGTGTACTCTTAAAACTAGTTCTGCCCTTGGAGATATTCTCAGGCAAGTTGGAAACACGCTAACGGTTGTTTTTCGATTTGTACAAGGAAGTCGTCAATCTAAATCACTGGTGTAAGGCAAATTATATCTGCCGTTGAAACCAAGTGTGCCAGCACAATCTAAACTAGGAAATCAAGGCCAATTAATTGTCGTTACGAATTTTGTGAAATTGCGAGGCCGAAAAATTTGAACTACATATGTATTCATAGCCATTTTCTTAACAAAGTTCTTTGCATCCTGTATGTGTGTGACCCAGAAAGATTTGCAGGTTAATTGGAAGCGATTTGCCGAGAGACTGAAAGGGCCATAAACACCCATAGTGTAGTGCTGAAAAACAGTCAAATCTGGGTTCTTGCGCAATAAATTAGTTAGATAGGGTTAGCCGGGGAAGAACGACGACGAGAGGAATTTGAAAAAACGTGTACAAGTATCACCCTCTACAGGCGATTGGACGTAGTTGCGAGAGCGCCTACCCATCGACCTCAATTAATTCGCTCAAGGAGATTGGACGTAGCTGGGAAGGACCCTACCCATTCGACCTTAATTAATTAGTTAGCTAGTGTTAGGGTTTTACCATCACCTCCAAAAGGAGTCCCTGAAAAACTGGTGATTGCTATTGATTGTCCTGTAAATTGATCGCCGAGGGCGGCATTTTGTATCACATACTTCTCCAGGACATCTGATTAATTAATTAATTGATTCCATTAATTAAATACACTGTAGGCCCACTGTGTCACACTGTGCGTTAGTTGTACGATCTGAAGTGACAAACACTAGTACCAAGACCAAATCTAAGTTGAAATTCAATTAATTGTTAATCTAATTAAGAAGCAGAGCTCTCCAACAAATATCTGTGTAGACATTAAACCACCGAGGGTGTGATTTGAAGGAAGGTAGGTCGCGCCGATATTCGAAAGTGAAATCTGTTAAGCGAGTCACTGTACTTTCTGATAACCGTAATTTTTGTTTTTTTGTATTGATTTCAACGCAAAGTTTTTACGGAGTTTTTACCTTTTTTTTGCAATAAATAATTAATTAAATCTAACTTCGTATTTTATTTAACGTAATTAGCTCCTTTGCTCTCTCCACTTATTTCACGACGCACCAAGAAGAACTGTGTTATCACAACGTAGGTCCAGATTCACAGCGGTCACGAGATTATAATTACTATCAATAAACTTCTTCACTTCTGATGAAGCTGTCGAACGACGGCGAAACGTTAAGTGTATTGTGCGCTATTTAGTGTCCGGTTAAAAGATTTTGTGTTGCAAATTTCATCGGACAAGAACCAACTTTAAATAATAATATTACGATAAAGTTTCTCGCTGATTGGGAAGGGGAATAACCCTTAGTGCGGCCGTAAAGTAATCAGGTAGCCCAGTAGCAGGTAGTTAGACTAGGGATAGGATAGCGACTAATTTTCGTAGTAAACCGTTGTTGTATGACCTTCTCGGAATTCTCAGAAATAAGCGTTCGGTCCAATTATTTAATTTGGCAATAAATTTAAGTTGTGTTTGTTTGGACATTTTTATTAGGTATTTAGTTGTACAGGGTGTCCCATTTTCGATGGTATTCCATAGGTATCTTCGTTAATAATGGAAATAGAAAAAAAACGAGCATTTGAATGGCCAACTTAAAAATTTGTTGTTCCTTGCCATTTCGCGGTACAGTTGGAAAATGAAAAAAATTCATCAAATTTTCAAACGCACATATTTTTATTTTATTTTTAAAGATATCGAAAAATGATAAAGGCATTTTTTATTCGACTTTTAACGTAGATCATGATTCTTTAATCAAATCGCACCAAAAGTTCATAATAACCGAGATATAACCACAACTAATGTTTTTTTTAAATGGAAGTCATAGTTAGCTTTGACATCATTGAAAAGGGTATTTTTTCTGCTTGAATCATGATCTACGTTAAAAGTCGAATAAAAAATGCCTTTATCATATGCGATAGGCGACCTCGTCTTGCCTTGAATTCTTTTCGGTTCGTTCGCATCGATTTTTCTAGAATGTCGGTGATTGGTCATTTTGGATCAGGTGACCCCCCCTCCTCCTTGCTTGTGGTTGTACTTCAACATCGAATCCTGTACGATCGCGCCAGTAATTCTGCTCATCACATAGAGTGCACACACACGACATCGTCGTTTGTTGTGCTTCCCAGCCATCGCATCGTGTGTATTCATCAGACTGAGATGTTTGATTGAAGAGTGAACGGAGTATTATTATTAGTGCTCTGAGAGTGGCACTCTAAGCAATCCAAAGTATTCTTTTATGCTTTCCTAAGCCTGATCTCTACGAATAAATCAGGTACTTATGGCAAACAGATTTAGTTTGGGCACGTGTGTTTTCTATTGCTATTCAGATTTTTTTTTGTTACAGTCTCATCCACGTTGGACGACGTCTCGACGCCCCACCTTCTTGGTTGTTACATCCGCACGAATTTTATTTGATCTGAAGAAGAATAGGTCGACGACCGTTAGGGTTGGATCTTTAGATTTGTTGGCGTAATATTTTGACGTTTATTTGGTTCTTTTATTGTGGTGCGAACCAAACACTGATTACACGAGTTTGTAGAATTGTCAGTTTTGAGAATTGAATTCTTGTAAACGAGTAGCCAGCTCCGCTCGACGTGTTTGTCTTTCACGTTTCACGAGGTTAACCTACGTTTGTTTCGTAATTAATTCTTTTTTGCACTTTATCACACAAAGCTTAGATTTTCTGTGTTGCTCGTGAGTTATCAATAAAGACGAGTGTGCAATAGTTGGTGACCATTATTTATTTTTAATATACCGTCCTTTTACTTTGGGGTTACGTATGACCTCGCCCGTACCATTGAGATAGCCGGTAATTGGGGCGATCTTAGTCTGCCCTCCCATAATTTACAGTCTTTAGTTTCTAGGCCCAAATAATTTTTGGCGTTATAATTAAAAGTGATAACAGGTACTTACGTAGAAAATGTATTTAAGGAAAAAAAGAGTGCCAAGGAAATTAAAATACACAAAAAATATTTCGAACTAGTTTTGTACAACGAAAATTAATGCAAAAAAATTATTTGTCGTGTCATAATTGTTAGATGATTGAAGAATATCTAGAGATCGTACTTGAGTTATGCTATTGGATAATCCTGGCAATAATTTAAAACTTTAAATTTTAGATAAGATTGGCAGCAAAAGCCGTAATGTTTTAATCTGACTTAATGCAATTTATCTGCACGTTCAACAACAACAAATTCATTCTGGCTTTTCCATTGCATGTTGTTCTACTTACTTGCTACCGAATTTCTTAAAACAACGTTTTATCCGTTTATCCGTCTTATCATAAAAATGAAAATATTAGTTAGTACAAATTACCCTTTTACTGAAATTGAAAAGGGCTTATGCTTACCTCCATATTTTTCATGTTGTTGCATAGTTTGCATTCCACATCTCAATTTAGAAAGGGCTATGGTCATTCTATCGTTGTTTCCGTCTTCACTGTTAAAGTATGTTAGTGTAACTTCCAGGTTACATTTAATTTCTTTCTGCAAAAGAAAATAAATAATTTCTGACTAATAGGTTTGTGAATTTATAGAAAATTGAAGAAAAAAAAGTTTTTTCTTTTAACATTTCCTCCATTATTAAATCAAATTACCATGGTTTTTTTTATAGGCAATGCAAACATCATGAGCATACGTGTGTGGATGTGTTGAGTATGTTTATTAAATGACTTGTTTCACCTGTGAATTCTTCGAATGTTTAATCAAACATCTAACAGTAAAATAATTTCTTAGTATCCAAGAGGGGGCATGTATATTTATGATATGATTGGGTGAGTCAACATCAATATGCAATAAGTATTAGGAAATGTGTCATCAAGAAGTCTGATAAAAATGACAATGTGTTGCTTTAATTCCTTTTGCATTCGATCAGTTAAATAGGAAGACATAATGTTACTAACTTTTTCAAAATCAATCCCACTCGTAATATTCTGCACGGGCCTCCAAACGTCGGGCGTAGCAAACGTAAGGTGATGTTTCTGCGTGAATTTTTTTGGATCTAAATTATAAGTGACCGCCCCTACGGTCCTCCTGTTGTTGAAGGTGAACCTGCTGGAGCTGTTCCTCGCTTTGCTGGTCTTCCGAACTTCCACCTTTTCTTCTTCCCCCACGAACATCCGAAACGAATTTCGCAGCGACTTGCTCCTCTTGACTTTGGTTGTGTTGTCCTGCGTTTCCAGCACCGCGTAAACGGTGAGCGTCACGAATTTGCCCAGAAACTGTTCCTTGATGCTCTTCAGGTTTTGCTCCAAGTCGAAGGAGATGTCCTGGTTGAAGTTCGGCCAGGATTCTTTGACGATTTCGGTTTCGTACTTATCTCTACCCGGATGAACTCTAACCTGAAATTTTTCGTAAGTCCAAATTAAATTTAGGGAAAATTTTCCTGACCTGCTACAGCTTGAAGTGAACAAATCGAATCGATACTGTGCAAGGCTTGAAAATGATTAAAAGGTTAATTTTGTGTATAGGGATATGAACCTTGGTTTTTGAAGAAAAATTGAAATTTGGTGAGATTCAGATAGCATGGATTTCCAATGAGGTCACCACCTGTGAACCTGTAAGGATCGATTGGGAATCAATCAACCATTAGGGATCTTTGGGGGTCGATTAAATAAGATCTTTACATTGTAGAGGGGCCTTCATTAAAGATAATTAGAAATTAAAAGGAAATCAACGATTACTTACTTTTATTAAATATCCATAAGGTTTGGCAGAACCATAAACGGTGGGTAGATGTCTTGCACCGATCACTTTCACCACTAACTGCTTGGTTTGTTCAAAGTACGTGAGTTTAAAACCAATTTCTGGTTGTATTTCGGAATCGGCGTTGTCCGGAGTCAGGCTTGAAGGGGCGAATAGACTTTTGAGTTTGTTTAGAGAAACGGACATGATTTGTTTTCTTTCACTTCAAGCGCAATGCTGTACAGGAGCGTGTAGGAGGAGGAGGAGGAGAGGGGCGCTAATTTTCCCTAATGAGTGAGCATTCATGAACCGTTTAACTAAATGGGACTAAATTGAAAAGGCCAAGACGTACGTGCAATGTATACAAACACTATTGTTTTCTTTTTTTTTGTTGTTTCTTGTTTTCACGACTGGAGATACAGGTCACGAGTTTCACGCCCGCTTTACTGAATTATAAAGGCAGAAAATTTTATCACTTAATTCCTTATCAATGGTTGTATACATATTATCTGTGGAACGTTATCTAAAGCAAGCCAAATTACAAAACAGTACGGGACTAGGAGCATTTGGATGAGGATGTTGTTGAAAACTAAAACAAGCGCAGTTATAAAACGAAATACTAAGAAGAATAGAAGAATCCTTCAAAAAATTGTCTTACGTTCAAGTAGAGGTATAATGAATAGGCAATTTTTAATTTATTCTTGCGTTTATACCACGGAGCCGATCCTGTTTTAAATGCTTCACGTTATCTTATCTTTTTTGCTAATTATTTGCTTACATTTTTATGACTTTTGCGACGTTAATGCGTTAGCTAAAAATGTTCTTTTATGCATTTAATCGAGTGTTGTAAACTGTTTGTAATTTAAACAAATTATTTTATTATTATAAACGCCTGAACGGTCCAGCGGTAAGAGGACCGGCCTTGCAATCGCATGGTCGTCGGTTCGAACCGCACTCGGGATTTTTCTCGGGGGTGGTCGGTATCGACTTCAGGCATCCTTCAATGTTGGGGATAAAATTCGACACTGCTTCCCCTTAAACGGCGAGGAGGTTGGAAGTAACGAAGCCATGGAACACTTTACACACACTCAAAATACACTCCCGCTCCTGAGGTCCTGACGAGTCTTTGACTTAGAACCCCGTTGGGCAACCACCACAGATTAAAAAAAAAATAGAAATTGTTGTACGCAGTTTTAAAAACAAAATTTCTAACGCAAAATTACATTCAATCAAATAATAAAAATGTCGACGTCTACTAGCTGCATGATGACAGCTTCTTCAAGATAAATAATAAAAAATAATTTCTTCCTCCTAGAGTGGAGTGACAACAAAAACAAGAAGTTGAGACAACAGGGAAAGGCTTATATAGGATGGAGTAGACCAAAAAATAAACCAGCCAAACGGGGAACTGGAAGAGCAGAAAGAAAAATGGGACTAAGATGTGGATGTTTAAAATCAAAGACTAGGAAGTGTAATACCATTCCTGAAGAAGATTGACACAAGCTTTTTCGACAGTTTTGATCAGATGTGACCTGAGACCAAAAAAAAGATCTATGATTCATCTCTAGTAAGTAAGTCTAATATAGCAAGGTCGACGAAAGCACCCGGAGAAACATCGAGACGTACGGGAAGTTTAAAATACACTATAAAAACTCCAGATGGACAAGTTCTATCAGTATGTAAGAAGTTTCTTCTATCAACCTTTGGTCTAAAAGAATGGACCATCTCTAACTGGGTCTGCTACTCTGGTATGCGTCCATCTCAAGATGCCATAAATACATCTAGGCGTGAAACAAGAAGAAACAAACCAAAAAATGTTGATCTCACAAAGCAGCGTCTCATAGACTTTCTGGATTCATTGCCAAAGCTCCCTTCACACTACTGTAGGCAATCTACTAGTAAAATGTATATCGAGACAACCTATGGAGATTGGCATCAATTTATAGAGAATATTCAAGGATTTGCAGCGAAAAATATCCCAACATTAAACCAGTCTCTAGGTATACATTTGACTACATTATCAAGGAGAAAAACATCTCATTCCAACAACCTAAGAAGGATAAATGTGATATTTGCTGTGCTTTTGAGGCTAAGAATACCTACCAGTGTCACATAGATAAGAAACAGTTAGCCAGAGAAGAAAAGAGCAATGACAAGTTATTGGGAGAACAGGGCCAAGATATTGTATTGACTCAGATAGAAGGAAGAAAAATAAACGTGTACCTGATTTGTTGATGTTCCCTCAATTGAGAAACCAGCGTATAAAACTCTCAAAACAGGAATGGGAACATCTTCAGCAACTAAAGGCTGTGATACCAAAAGATTGCCTCATGTCGAAAACTAGCAAAGACTGACTTATTTTGAAACCTATAAAATGTTAGTAATACTTAATGTTTCTCTTCGTTATTTCTCATTTGTTTGTATTTTGTGAATATCTACTATCTCTAGAGATAAGAATTATCGTTTTTTCGTTTTAGATTTTTTCCTTGTCCTGGTACCTTAGCTATGTAATATCGAGTAACTACCATTTTTGATTGTTCAAGTAAACGTGATTCCTCGTATGTGCAGTAAAAAATTTCAGAAATTTCATAATTAGTTAAAAATTACTTGAAAAAATATCTTCAATGATTCAATTAAAACAGTAACACTCGAATCTCAAAAATATATCCCAACCATAATTTTAAAAACAGTTTTATACTTCTCCTGTAAAGTTTGTCGCAATGTATTTACGAGGTATCGCATCTTAACCGTCGTAATGTAACATTAACTGTTTCCTTCTTAGTTCTGTAAGGACCCGGAAATGCTGTAAGGAAAATTCGTTTTGTTTTTAAATTAAAAGTCACAAAAATTAAGTCCCACTAAAAGAATTGGAACAAAGGAGGCCGTACCTTAGAAAATGATAAATTCAAAACGACGTGATTCAGAAATGTGTCGGGTATAGAGTTACGCAGGAAAAAGCTTCGCTCTTAGCTCCACTGACGCCGGCAGAAACCGCTTATTCAACAATTCAGTACTTTTCTTGCAGAATCGTCAAATGGAGAAGTGAGTAGTTTAGCTTGCTTGCGTTGCACGGAAAAAATTAATAAAAACGACACCTATCTGCTATTTCGCGGAAGCTACTTTTCGATTAGAAGCTTGGCGCGAGAATTTCGAATTTAATTGGCTCACGACGATAACCTCTCTCCCAAAATTGATACGGAAAGCTTTAAAAGCCTCCTCAGGGAGTTCCGTTCCCGGTAGCTATTTTTAACTTGACTCTGCGCGCTAGGATCTTCCGCTCGAGATTCTTTTCGTCTCCTCGATACCTCCCATCGAATTCTTTGATCTTATTTAATTAACGAGTCCAATTTTTCATTGCTCTTTTGAACTTGCAAGTTTCAAATTCCAAACTCCCTTAAATCTTTCGTAACAGCCTTCAACTATGTTTCTTCGATCTCTCTTTTTTCTTTTTAATGCCTTCACTTTTCTGTAAAACCATTTTTGGTCGATAAATGAGGAAATATAGTCAGAGAGCGTTGTCCTTGGACTCAAAAGCTGTCGAAAATAAATTAAAATGGAAAAACATACTTGAAATAAAAGAACGATATTGAGGACAATAATCGAGTATATTACTAGAAAACATTTATACAATGCAATGGGGGGTATAAACGGTTCCTACCTTTAAGCAGGGTGAGACGTAGTGTTACGTTCAAATCTCGCGCCAAAACACCGTGGCGATATGGCATCATTCAACTGCGCTTTAGCACAGTTATCCCTTCACTTACATCGCTATAGGGGAAACCTGCGTGAGGTGAACGCTTAACATTCATAGGCTATGAAGGCACCGTGTAACTCCCAGGTCGCCTGTCATTGGTTGTCGTCGGTAATCCCCGCAAGCTTTCACGCGAGGGTTTCCCGTTTGTATTGAGTTTTGGTGCCACGACAAACTCCATTTTGCTGCCAACCAGTTACCGGCTCGGACAGGACCACTAGATGGCGTGGTGACAGCCAACTTCACGGCAAAAACGGTACACTGACAGATATCGGTCGGGAGGTAACCATTTAAATTTATTGCGCATGCATTTTTAAGAGCGAATTAAGGCCTCTTTATGCGGATTTAAATAACAGATCGCTTTATTAGTGAATAAGCAACCTCTTGTAATTGTGTAACGTGTTGTGTGTTCAAATTGGTTAATTAAACGCTTATAATTTATGTTGTGTGTTCTTATTTAAACTTTCACGCACACCAGTGAGTAAAGTCTCGCCTCTGATTTATTATTGATTCAATTTTCTGCAGGATCTGATCGATTGGAGACGTCGATTGATCGAATTGCGTTTAGCTGAAGAATAATTGTCTTCTGGCGCCCTTAATAAGTTTACCACCTTTGATTAACCCGCCCCTTTCTTCACTGTTGCTAGCTGGGGCTCAGCTGATACGTTAGCATCGGCAGAAGCTTGCCATCCGAACCGTGGTAAGTAAGAGGCAAGTAAATTAAATTTAAAATTTGGTGACAGTAGGAACAGAGGACCTCCTTTCTCGGCGCCTCCTTGGGATTTGTTGATCTTCCCCTGGGCTTCATGCAAAACGTCTTCTTCCCTACGCCACATCAACCATTTTAGAAACTGAACTCACGTCGCAAAAGGGATTGGTGATTAATTTAAGTAAAAACATTCAACAATGAACAACAGAAATATTAATAATAATAAAAATAAAATAAAAGGGAAAGGAAGGGCCGCAACCGTTCGAGAAAATGGTTTGGTAAATTTTTTGAAATCCCTCCGGAACCGCGACGGCTTATTGCTTACGTTCTAAAGAAAATAGGCCTTCCTTCTTGACGAGGTTGGCCTCTTCCCCTGGTGGTCTGTCCAAGAAAGGCCTTGAGGGTGAATTAAGTTGCCTACTCTATAAGATGAACGACATTAAGGAAAGACTAACCAAAGCCAGGGGCGTTTTTGCCAGGTTAGGTAAGGTGAGGCGCGCAAGCAACCTAACAACAAGAATTAAAGTGAAAGCCTTTGATTCGACAGTCAAAGCGATCCTTCTATACGGATCAGAATCCTGGGCAACGATGGATATGGGCGAACGGAAGCTGCAAGTATTTGTCAATAGATGCCTTAGAATGACCGGCAACCCCAGTAAGCAGGTAGAATAGCTAAGGGCATGCACAACTGTAGTCGAACATCTGGATGGCTTTCTCGGGACTCTAGGTAAATGGTCTAGACAGTCATTTCCTTAGCAATAAATTTCAATTGTTGTGGTCTGTTTGTACATTTTTATTATTTGTTTACTTGTCCGCAATAGTCAATAAGCAAGTCTAATTGGAGAGGGCGCGTCACAAATTGGATTCTAACAGAAAGGCAGCGTAGTAGATTAAAAGCTGTCTGAGATGAAGAGTAAAAAGAATAGAGAAAAGAAGGAATGAAGACATAAGAAGGCAATTACAGGAAGAAAAGAAACTCGTGTAGTTTACTACGGTTGTAATATTCATTATAATTATTATTAGTTTTCCGGATCGCCCTGTATATCGTGGTAATCGAAAATGCGTTACTGGTTTTCGTTAATTTGAACCACACATTACCGTATTGTTCTATTTCACTCACTCTCCTGCGTAATTCTGCTGACTTCTCTTAACAACTCCCCTTGCAGTGTTTATCCGTCAACCCCCCCCCACTCGTGAACGACCGCGCTATTTCTGCTCAGTCTTGTTGCTCGTCGCTTAACGTACGCCTCAGTTTTTGGGCCCTTCCGCCATGTTGAGAAATTCGCTAATCTGTTTTGTTTAAAGTGAAGTACGAACGGAGGATTTTACTCCGACTGAGTGATAGGTGCATTATATGTAATAAAAGGCCCTTCGAAGCCTGATTTCTGCAGACGATCAGGTGAGCAACATTTATCATTTATTTAGGCATTTTATTTCGAACGTTTTACCGGAGGCATTCAAACAGAGGTTCGCTCCGGGACTTTGACTGAAATTTATTGGAGCTCTGACTTGCGATAACCTGGCTGTGGTAGAAAATTTCGGTGGCTTTCGTTGCGTCCAGCTTTGGTCAGCCGAATTAGCGACCGATAGCCCCGTGGCTTGCCAAAATTTCCGGAAGAAAGAACAGGTTCTCCGGAATCGCCGGACGACAAACAGGACGCTACTTCCAGGACGTTCGATAATCGAAGGACGTTGGTGCAGCAGATGCAGATGCACGTTAGCGGTGCTTTAGTTCGAATTATGTTGACACCGCGGTGTTTAGTTTAACTTTGAATTGACATTTATTTTTGTTATATTGTGGACGAAAAGCGGATCCGCTCTTCGTATTTCCATTTTACTTAACTTGCTGTTAGTCAATCGCTTATTTAGTTGAACATTTGAACCCGTTTGGTTTAATTTGTATTTCTCTGACGTGATCAATCATCACATCAATAAAGACAAGCGTGCAATACTGGTGACTTTTATTTTATTTTTAAATCCTGCCTCGTGTTTTGGGGTTACGTATGACCTCGACCCATCTCGTCGAGTTAGCCGCGGTCAATTGGACGACCTCAATTTGCACATTTCGACATTTGCAAACCATCAGGTTCGTAGCAATTTCCGTCGTCTAGTTAGAATGGAGGAGGAAATATACAATTACAAAATTTTAAAGCTCCTTAACTACTCATTATGCAGCGAAGTAAGGAATGAAAAGTGTACGACACCGCCCGACGTTAAGTCCGGTCGACTGATGCCATAAATCACGACATATACATCGAAGTTTCGAGAGAGGGGGCTTTGATCCTACATGCACGTCCGAACTTTCGCGGTGTTTGATGGTAGTAGAACTAGATGACTCTCGTACGGCTTTTCTGTTTACTGCCTATCTCCTGCTACCATTTGCCTCGCATAACGTGAAACTGTTCCGTATGACGTGAAAATGTTCCGTACAACGTGAAACTGCCCCGCACAACGTGAAACTGCCCCGTACAACGTGCTAAAGGAAGAAACGTGACGATAAGTTTGACAAATTCAAAGTTGAATCGGAAGACTTACCCCTTGTTTAAAAATAAGGGACGCAGGCGCGTCATTTTTATAATAAGAATCACGCCTTTTAAGAAAATATATTTATTACAACATTGAAAATAAGAAAATAGATATAACGGAAAATAAATATATTAAGTAAAGTATAACTCCTATAAAATTTTTAAGTTAGTATGTACAGTAATAAGAAGCTTTAGGATCTACTATAATCTATGCACTTCAGTTTCAGGCGTGTCGTCCTTCTTAACATCGCCCGGCAAGTTGGGTGACGTATCCTGTTTAGAATCCGCTTTATTTTCGGACTCATTTTCCGCTTCTCTTTCTATGTCAATTCGTTCAACGTTGGCGTTGAACGACACCGACTTTCTAGTTTCCTTACTATCGTCCGTTTCCGTTTCTCCGGTGTCTCCGCCCGCTGATTGCCCGAATATGTACCCCGTCGACCGTCTTTGGCTCACATCAACGCCGGATTTACTTCTGGGAAAAGAGAAACAAAATTCAATGTGCGATTCGTGCGGAAGCTTTAGGAGACTTTACCCGGTGAAATCGAGCTTTGAGTTCTTCTGGAACTGAGGTGTCGCAGCTGGCGTCGTGGTGGGTGTCGAACCGTCTTCTTCCATGTGGGAATACGGCTTACTTTTTCTGTTAAACGACTGATGTTAGAATTTTTTTCTCATTGCAAGAAATTACGCACCTGAATATGAAGAAGTAAGCTAGAATGAAACCAATGATTACGAGTGCTAGCAGCACCGATAAAACAGAAACCGCAGCTATCCAACCGACTACTGATTCTTCTTCAACGGGAAGTCGTGGATCATCATCGTTGGGTAAAGATTGCACTTGCAATCCCTGGACGTTTTCAAGCATCCTACAATTAAGTATAATATGTGATACGGGTGACGACTGGTACAGTTTTAGACCCTACCCTTGTAATTGAGTAGTTTCTACTAATTCATTGTTTTGGTCGAGTGCGTAACCCGTCACCCTTAAATTAGCTCCACCTGCCCTCACTGTGCGTGTTGCTTCGGAGTTGGGGAGCACAGAAGCCGTTAATGATCTGACGCGGATGCCCGTGTTACTCTGAATTTGATTCAGTCTGACGTCCATGTCTTCTAGCAGCACGTCGTTTATGGTTAACACGCTGATGTGGTTTTCTTCTAGGAATCGAATCTGCAAACACGCCATTTATTTCTATACCATACCCCAAGGATTTAGGTTTTACCTGAATATTAAGAGGTTGCGAGGTTCTTCCGGCTCCATTTTCATCTCGTGCAAACACAGTAATTTCAAAGTCATCCTCGTCAGCGTAAATTTGATCCGACGGATATATGACGCCAGTCGTGGAATGTATGGTAACCCTCTCATCGCTCTCCAAGAAGTAGTTTAAAGCGGCGTTAACTCCTACGTCTGCATCAGTCGCCTGAAACAAGCCAAGACATTTTTGTGTAATCAGAAAATGAATTTGGTAACTTTAAGCCCCCCGCCCCCTACTTACTTCCACCCTGATTATCTGTGGGGGCGAAACACGTGAAGACAGGGATTGTTTGGGATAGCCAACGGTCATCGCGTAGGTTTCAAATACTGGGTCGTTGTCGTTTTCGTCGAGTACCACCACGGCCAGGACGGTCTTTCGGGGTTCGTTGAATATTTCGCTGTCCATGTGGACACACTGACGACTATCTCCTGCCCTCGTGCTACTGTTTGCAGTGGAAACAGATCGGAGGGATGACTTCGTTGCGATCGGACAGTTCTGTGAAATCTGCCCGTAATTCAGTTGCAACGTCAAAGTGAATTGGGCAGGGTCCATGTTCGCAAAAATCTCAGCCTCTCGATCTACTGCTCTGCTCTCTACGTTACCCGTTTCTTCGTTTATATAAAACGTACCTACAAAATATTTGCGATTGAAACTGGAAAAAACTGGAAACGTAAGAATGTAAAGGATTCCTACCACTTTGGAATGGATACTGGTGCTCTATGCAGAAATTATAGTCGGCAATCTCCTCCCTCTCTCCTTTAAACAAAACAATATTCTCAGTGTTCTCCGTGACCGTCGTCAATTTAAACGCGTAAGAAGTCCGCACCGAACCGTCATCGCAAACTTCGGCGCTTCCAACCGAAATAATAACCTGAAAGTCACCAAGTCAGATCATGGATTAACGTTTTGTTGTAAGGTCCTTACAGCTGCTGTCGCAGTATCTTCAGTCTCCTGGCCTGTTGCCGTTACTACCAGTTGATACAATCCGCTGGTCAAGTAACCATTGTTGGTTAAGCGACCGGTGTTCCTGTTGAAGGACAAAGCGGTGGGAAGAGGTCCTGCAACGAAAACGATCGCACTGATTCGCGTGTTACATTCAGAAAAAGAAACTCACCTTCTGTGTTTGCCAAATCGTAAACGATGGTTTCCTGCGTGCTTGATGTGGCTTGGAAGGTGTAGTCTATGTCGTGAGTTGGTGATAACCTGAACGTGTAGACTTCTTGGTCGAAAAGGAGTTGTCCTGTGTTTGGTGGTGTGGCTGCAGCAAAGAAATTGAACAAATTTTGAAGAGTCTTTTCTTCCAAGGAAAACCCTAGTTCTTGTAACTGTTGTGTTGTGATTGTAAGTGAAAAGTCTTCATTTCTGCCCGTATTCATGGTACTTCCTTTAATAAGGGACCCCTTAGAATGGGTACTGTTGTAATGGGTATTCTAAGGGATCCTTTCTTGAAGGAAAGTGCCATTAGAAGATCAAGTAAGTTAAGAGTCTTTTCAAAAGTTGAGTAAACGCATTTTAAAGCAAAGGAAAAGGGCTGAGTTTTAAGTCGAAATACGTTTCTGAGTTGAGAGTCATTGAGGTCTTTTAAACGTCCTGTATTTAATGTGGAAAGTAGGTTTGAAAGGAAGGCTGGTAATTTTTGGTTTTACATACAATTATTACCAAAAAAAAATCGATAACGGTTCTTACATTAAATGCCTTCCATTTCCCGTAATCTGTGACATCGATTTTTTTGTCTGAACAATTGTCGTTCACCCTATATAACTATTGCGTAATATACCGAGTGGTTTTTAAAACTTTTTATCAACTCTTTCCACGTAATTTCGACGGCATGTCTTAGCCTTACTGTAAAACAGCGTCAAGGTAGACTTCCGAAGCACGCGACACGCGGCAGACGGCAGCAGCAGGCGGCAACTGCTTTTGTCGCGGCAGCAGACGACACTACTTTGCACTATTATTTTAAATGGATGCACTTCATGACCTGTCGCGCGACTAATGTCGTCAGGTCTTAGAAGTACAATAATTTAAAATAATAGTGCAAAGTAGTGTCGTCTGCTGCCGCGACAAAAGCAGTTGCCGTCTGCTGCTGCCGTCTGCTGTCTGCCGCGTGCTTCGGAAGTCTACCTTCAAGGAGCGCAATGACTTACTTTTCACCTAAGCTAAGACATACCGTCCAGATTTTATGGTAACATGGTCGTAACAAAGCAAATTTTTGTTCGAACGAAATTGTACTACTTACGTCTGTATTTAATTTATTTAATTAATCAATCCAAGAGGTGGTTCAGCGGTGGCCAAAATTGTAAAACAGGAAGAACGGTTAATTACCTGTCGTCACTGTAGTCACTGAGGTCGTCGTTGTACATAAAGTACAGTCTAGTACAGGACAGTCAGTTTCTGCATTCGATGCAGTGGTAGTCTTTGGGCATTCTAGCGGACAGTCAGTTGTCGTAGATTCTGGTGGTTCTACGTTCGATACAGTCGTAGTCTTTGGGCATTCCAGCGGACAGTCAGTTGTCGTAGATTCTGGCGGTTCTACATTCGATACAGTGGTAGTCTTTGGGCATTCTAGCGGACATTCGGTTTCAGGACATACAGTACTACTAGTAGATGTGTCTGCACAGTCACAATCTGTTGAATGACACGCCATTAGATTAACTGTTTCTGGTGTAAGGTATGTGAGAGGACAGAGTGTAGTTGCTTTAGGTGTTGAGCACGCAAGTGGTTTCCGTTATTGGGCATTCTAGAGCTATAGTAGCTCATAAAGGGGTACGTACCGTTTATCATGGTACTATGGTTTCGAGAGAGTGTTTTAGGACATAGGAGTGCAGAGGGCAGTCTGATATACTAGTGACTTCTGATGTAAAAAAATATTTAGGAAGTAGTTGTTATAAGGCGTGGTCTGTTATGAAAGTGATTTCTAGTGTAAGGTATTGTAAGAAAACAGTCTGATTTCGTACTTGTACTTGTTTCTGTCGTAGAGTAGGTTGTTCCCTCTGTAGTCTTATCTGTTTCCGTTGTGCTTGTCTGTGTAGTACAGTCTGTGGGACACAAAGAACAGTCTGCTTGTGTAGTTGTTTCTGGTGTAGGACATGTTGGAGTTTCTGTACTCGTTTCCGTTGTGCTTGTCTGTGTAGTACAGTCTGTGGGACACAAAGAACAGTCCGCTTGTGTAGTTGTTTCTGGTGTAGGACATGTTGGAGTTTCCGTACTCGTGCTGGGGCATTCTGTTAAAAACATGTGGTCAGAATTAAGTGCGTGTTAAAGTCTGATTTGTACCAATCACTGTCGTAGACGTCGTCGGACACTCCGGACAGTCCTGTGGGCAGTCTGTTGTTGTGGTTGGGTCAGTACATACGTTGGGACAGTCGACAGGTGTAGTCGTTGTCGTCAAAGTACTTGGACAATCTGTACACAGTTAAAGCAGATGTGTGTGTGGATTGAGTTCTGTATTGTATTGTACCTGTTGTCGTTGTTGTACACATTGCGCAATCTATCGTCGTCGAAGTTTCAGGGCATGGCAAGCATACTTCGGCTGTGGCTTTAGAGTAAGTGAGCCAAATTAATATATATCATTTTGATGAGTTTCACGTTATTACTCACTTGTCGTCTCCGTGGAACAATTACATTCTGTCGTCGTCGAAGTTGTTCCCGTAGGTGTAGTATTCGTCGTAGTAGTATTATTACTACAATCGCAAGGTTCGCAAGTCTCAACCGTTGCTGAGGAGATATTTCGTGTACAATTTTGAATTGCACTGTATAATTTACTCACTTGTCTCGGGGGTTGTCGGGCAAATGCATTCTGTTGTGGCTACCGTCTCGGGACAAGTCGTTTCGGTGGACGTAGAAGGGCAAACAGTCGTTTCACAGTTACATTCAGTCGTCGCGGGCGTTTCAGGACACGGCGTCGCTTCAGTTGTGGTGCACACACATTCGGAAGTAGTCGGCGTTTCAGGGCAGGGCGTCACTTCCGTTGTGGTGCATACACACTCGGATGTGGTCGGCGTTTCAGGGCACGGTGTCACTTCCGTCGTCGTACATACACATTCGGGTGTGGTCGGTGTTTCGGGGCAGGGTGTCGCTTCCGTTGTAGTGCACACACATTCAGCTGTGGTCGGCGTTTCAGGACACGGCGTCGCCTCTGTCGTCGTGCAAATGCACTCGGCACACTCGGTCGTGGTCGGTGGTTCAGGGCAAGCCGTAGTTGTTATCGCTGAAGCGTTTTAGTTTAAAGAAAAGTAAAAAGTTTGTCGTCGCGAATTCGTTAAATGAATTTCTGGTCGCGTCAGGGAAAAATGAGCTTGCATACTTACTCGTTTCTGTGGGGCAAGCGGTCGTGGTGGCTGAAATAATAATTTAAATTAAGCCGCGCAGAATTATTTCGTATTAAAGATATTCCGATTCAATTCAATGAACATTGAACCGTCATCGAATTTTTTTTTACAAATCTTTTCCACGATTTTTCAACATTTTTCCCCGTAATCTCTTATCGGCTTTATCTTTTTGGATTAATTCTATATTTCCGAACACATCGAATTATATCAGTATCAAGTTAAATCCAGTTCCATAAAATGAAGCTTTGCTGCTTACGAAAGTGACCTAGGGCTGTATGCACCGAGCACTTAAGCAGAGTTTAAATTTGAGTGACGTTTGAAGTTTCACAACATTGAATAAGTCACATTCTAAGGCCCGGTTTCTCAGTCACAGATTAACTTTAATCTCCTGTTTGTTGCCATGGAAATAAACTGAAGGTTAAGATTAAACTGTGACTGAGAAACCGGGCCTAGGTGACGCTTAAAGTTAAAGTGAGTTAATTGATTCGATGCATACGGCCACTAGCAGCCTACTTGCGAAAATTGACGACATACACAAAAACAAACAAATCAATAAACAAAGTACAGCAAATCAATCGTGCTATGTGATCAGCAGATTAATACTCTACAATCAAGGGTGTACGGCCGTACTAAAAACTTTTCCGCACGTGTATATCATCCTGGATATGCTAGATGTTAAAGTTTGTTTAATGATTTGTTTGATTCATTGACATAACAACGATTATTTCAACAATTGTTGTTAAGGGTTTAAGCTTTGGCTTAAAGTTAAGCTGGAATTGTACAACTGGGCCTAAATAATGTATGTAGCTCAATCGCATTAGGTTGTTCTATACGAAATGTATGTTAGACATGATTTTTAAAACAAATTTTAAGGGGATACAGATACCCTTTGTAAAACCAAACTTTATTAATCAAACTAATCACTAAATCCAGCGGTGAATACATTTCGTTCAGAAGCTATGCGCGGAATACAAAAATAATTAACTTTAAATGTTATGGGTGATGTCATTTTCCCCGCTTGGAGACGCCGCGGTCGGCAAAACAGAGTTCGCGATTTAGTTCCCCTCAAGGCAGTTTCCGAGCACGGTTTTGAAAAGAGAGCGATTTTTCTACAGTTCGGTTTCGCGAAAATAAATAAATCTTCTCCGCGGTTTACATTCGGTAGAAAAAAAAAACTAAACCGAGTCGTCCAGAGACTCTAGACTCTAGTAGATTGTCTTCAGATCGCACCGTATAGAAAGTGTGTTTTGTCCCATTTAGGTATACCCCAAACAATTCGAAATAATACTCACTTTCCGGTTGAGGAATCGACACAATTAAAGCTGTCCTACCCTTGTACTCCGCGTTGTCAACAGTTACTTCCACCGTCAAGGCGATGAATGTAGATTCGAGCAGTACTTCTTCCGGAAGGCTGCCCGTTAGCCTGACGTTCAGTGCAGTGCCAGTTATGGTATGCTCGAACAGTTCTGAATGTTCTGCAAAAAGAATAGTGAATGCAAAATCTGAAGAAGTTAATCAAAAGATAAGTTACCTCCAGATATTGAGACGGAAGAAGCAGTGGAACCGTGAAGCTCAAGATCTAAAGACGCGTCCACTTTATTCGTCGCATCAGCCGCGTATTCCGCTATGTAAAAAGCTCGGCCAAAACTTGGACTTTGTTTCAAGCTAGCGTCTTCGTCCACAGTGATTTGTAACTGCGCAGTGGTACTTAGTTGTGGATCACCCATATCCTAGCAACAATATTCTTTTGTCTACACGTATGCTTCTAGGCAGTTAAGAGAGAACGAACTGTGGGTACCACCAGCGTTCTCTTTTAGCTGTCCACGAGTGTACTTACAGTAACACGCAGCGTGTAGAGCGTCGGTTGAGTGAGCCTCAGTGGTCTTGCTGCGTACATTCTTGCACTGTGCCGTTTGTTTAGAGTATCAACTATGCTGCCATACTCTATGATAAAGTCTCCCTGCGGTTCTATGCTGAACGTAACTCTGGTGTTTGTGATGTCGATGTCGATAGCTTCAATTGCGTCGCCGAAATTTGTAACTTCTACGTTTTGAGGGAACGGCATCGGCAAGGCGTAAGAGTACACCGAAGAGAGGAACGTTGGCTCGTGGTTGTTAATGTCATTTATTGGTTGGTTGATTCTCTGTGAAAAGACAGTTCCCGAATTTTCTCTAAATTTAAACGGACTTGTTTTGCACCCCAACCCGTAACAATGTAAAAACAAAGTGATCGAAAAAGACCAACCAGTTACGTACCAAGTTTCTGGTTCCAACTGTGCAAGTGAAAGCCAAATTTATACCAATTATGTGCTGCGTGGCGCTGGCAGTGACTTCTTCGTATTGGGCAAATGCAGACGTGAGTCTGATCTCCAAGTTGTTGTTGGCTGCGTCAAATGAGACGTCAAAATAATTCGTGTCGCCTCCACTTATACTCATTCCTAAAAGCAGATATGAAACATTGTAATATTAAAAACAAATGATTCATCAAGTGTGGGGTTTAGCCAAAATAAGCGGGTGGCCGAAATTTTAGGTTTCCTGAAAGTACCTGTGATATCAGTCGATGCAAATCGCATGAGAAGCGAGTGATCGTCGTCGTCAATAGGATCATTGGTGTAGGAGAAAGTCCAATCAGTCGGAGTTACACCTTCCAACTCACAAGCTGTAATAGAACATTATATTTTAGACATACCTGTGTATTTCTTTCAAAGACAATTAAAAGTCTAGTAGTACTAATCATTGTGAGCCCCTGGCTCACTAAATTAATGATTCAAGTGGAATGTACTATATTGAGAGTGAAACTTAGATTAATAGTTACATACTATCTCATTTTATTTAATCACAATTAAAAATCTGTGCATGTATACCGTACGTTGTACAATATTCGTACGTATGAAACTAGAAATTGTAACATGTGTCTTGGATATCTTTACACAATCGCGCTTTGACGTCCATCATTAGCGAGACACAATCGAGCACGGCGAAGAAGCGATTCTGAATACTGTCGGTGGTGAATACTCACTGTTAAGTCATTTAATGTACCTTGTGCACTCATTTAAAAAATACCCGGTATGTAGGACCCCCCCTAAGGGTTTCCCAAATGAATTCAAACGGCAAACAAATTTAATTACGTTCCTTAATTAAGCCTAATAAAATGATCTCACTTAAAGTATTAAAAATATGATAAAACCAGACTTTGTTTTGGGAGTGTATCGTAAATTAGTTTGGAGAGATCTTATCGATAAACGAATTTGTAACTTCGACGGTAGATTAAAATTATCGTTGTTTCCGCTTAATGAAATGTAACACATGAATACGTACGTCTGCCACCAAAAAGAAAATCGATGTTATCACGAAATTAGAAGAGTGAGTGTACTTGATGTTGGATTACAACAGTCAACAGTTGATTGAATAATTCAAAAATTATCAAACGGAAACGTAAAAATTATTCGTCGGATGGTTTATGGAATCGTTTCAATTCAGAACTAGGTCTCACGTCCACTATTTTGAAAACGGGTATTTAGTTCAGCTTTCCTCTCGACGTTTCGTTATCCGTTAATAATAACCGCGAAGAAACTGATTTTGTGTAATCTCTTCAAGTTGCTCAAGTTCCTCAAGTTGGTGAGAAAGCTGAACGGAGTGATGCAATCCGTGTTCTGAAAGACGCACCCTACGTGAAACTGAAGCTATTTTATCTGCTTTTCGAAGCCCGACTACCACGAATCAATCAGGTATTTACAGCGAGCGAATACTGTGCGCAGTTCAGGTTGTAACATTGGTCTTCGTTCTTTCATTATTTAGGCTTTTATTTGGGGCCAATCCTTTTGGTGTCTTTTGTGGCGAGACCCACTTCGGTCGTTTGTACTTGACACTAGTGATGCGACGAGTCGCCCCTGTTTTTAAGAATCGAGTCGACTCGAATACTTTTATAAAAAAAATCGAGTCTTGACTCGAGTCGAAAGCTCGAGTCCAGATCAAAAGATTTGAGTACTTGACTAAAGACGAAGTTCAACCCCCTTTGTTTTTCCCTGTCGGAACGGAACCTTTCGGTACTGAACCGACTGATAAGCGGGATTTTCTCTCCTGTTGGGGGAAATCCTCGATTGCAAGTTGTTGCGATATTCAACAGGTGGCGCCCCTTTTCGGACTACAGTTACCTGTGCGAAACTGTTTGCCCACGGCCTTCTCCACTGACTCGGGATTTTGGTCGCAGCAACAGCCCAACCATCGGGCGATCCAGGTAGGTTCGTTTGTATCCGTTTCGGATTTGTTTTTTTATTTCGCCATCAGGTAACCTGCCGCACACACTCGACTGCGGGACTTGTTGCGAATTGCTCGTTTGTGGCTCGTGGTTTGTTTTGGTTTCGGTTCAATTTTAGGGTATCGTTATATTTGGTGAGAGTGTGCGCGACAAAGTATACAAAATAACACTAAAAGGTGGTGGTGTGAAAAGGTAGGATCGTTTATAAACTGAGCAGCAGCGGCAACCGAGTTTATAAACGATTCTACTCGATCGCAGTAATTGAACAATTAGCGGCGACTGCAACGGTGAGCTGCAACGCCAGTGCAAATTTTATAAATTCAGCTTAAAGGTAAGTACGTTTTCACTGAAGCATCGACTGCCGATAGACTGACGTTTGCTTCGACTCTTCTACAATGTAAACAATTCCGTTGGCCGCCGCGCCGCCGCCGATAGCAAGGAAACCTTTTAATCAGTCTTCTACTAGCAGCGTCTGACTGTCACAGTAAGTCGACTGCTTTAGCGAAAACATAATACTCTTAAAACGAACGAAACTGCTGGCGCTTGTTGTCTACACTAGTGTTGGGCAGAATCGAGTTCTTTTAAGAATCGAACACTGATCCGAATACAAGTACTCGAGTACCAATACAAGTATCGAGGACTGACTGACTGTCAGGGTGTTTAAAAAATATTCTATAATTTTGTTCCACCTTTTTTCAAATGAATGTCCAAGAAGGAACAAAATTATAAAATATTTCTTTGAACACATAGCCAATAAAATTACTGCATTAATTAATTTTTCACGTAAATAGTTCAGTACCTACCCTACGCTTAGGATTGGACATACAAACTGCTACCTACCTTAAGCAGAAGTTTAACACCGGAGCGAAATTGATCCAGTGTGGAACGGGAATGGGTTCTTAAACCATAACGTGAAGGCCAAACCAAAATAGGCGCCACTTAATTTTTATTTTGAAAGGAATTCGCGTAAAAATTAAAAAAAAAACACGATACGTCCATAGCTTGAACACAAGTTTATTAAAAGATTGATCACAAGTAATCAATTAAATCAGACGGTGAACAACACAACTAACGTTAAACAGTAAATCCTAACAATTCGGATCCGAAATTAATACAAAGTTAAATAAAAAAAAAACATTCACTTATTCTAACGCCGAAATACCCGTTCGATGAATTACGTTTACTAAGCGTAACGCAAGAGAAAAGGTGAATTCCTCCGAAATGGAGTTTACTTCGCGAGTATACGCAAAATTTACGTGTGCGAAAGCGACAACTTCAAAACCACCGTAACACAAGAATAAATAAACATAAATATCCGACCTGACTACGTAGCATTCATACGTCTGACGAGTCAGGGGCGTTCCACCGTTGCAAAGCGGTAAGCGGCGTCGCTGCTCCTCGGAGTGTCGGTCTCCTTGCGGGGTTTAACGGTCCGCGCACTGGGGGGGTCGGTACGGTACTACGGGCGGTATGATGATCCCAGTAAATGTCGCACGCACGGGATAGTCGTCCGAACGAAGAAAGGATAGCCAAAACGAAAAGCCTAAGGGGAGCAAAATGACCGTGAGCTGCAAGATAATGCAAAACGATGGAGTAAACCTTACCTAAGTCACACGAGTTAGCACACAGTCAACTCTCTCGTACAGGTGAATTAATCAGAGTCGGCCAACAGCCGTAAGATCTATTCTCTTCCTCCAAGAGAAATTAGAGCGGGAACCCACAAAACTAACTACACGCAAATCACCTGACGGTCGACAACACACTGGCAATTCCGGCGTTTTGCAAAATCGAGAGGGGTAGAAAACGGTATAAAGTGAGATGAACGGTGGTCTGTTTGAATCGTACCAATAACATAAGAATGTGACATCAGCGGAAACCAATCAAAATAAAGGGCAAGGGTTGCGGACATATGCATCGGTTTCAGGTGCGGATATTTTTAAAACAAAAGAATTCGACCATCCGTCGTCATCCGCGTCACAAAGTAAATTGGACAAATAAACACCGCGTAAACGCAATTCCAACCCTAAGCAAGGACGGGGCTAATTTTATATAATAAACTTATTCGTCTAATCTGAAGCTTTCAGCGAAATGCATTTGTTAAAAAGAAAGTTTTGGGTAAATTACACGAACGAGGAATTGTAAATTCCTACGCGTAATATGGGAAACAAAACGAAGTGTGCTAAAAATAGATCGTAACGTTGAAATGTGTGCTGTACAGGGTGTGTTCGTACACAGGCGCAAAATAAACTGTAACAAAACGACGAAACGACGTAACGACCACGCGTGCAATAAAGGGTGAAACCAGAGAACCGAGAAGCGAGAGTGACTACATTGCACGCTCTCCCTCCATCGAATCATCGATATGAGTACTTGAGTACATATTCGATTACAAAGAGTACTTTTAAGAATCGAATACTTTTCGGTTCTTGTTATTCGAATACCCCATCACTAGTCTACACGCATAAGGCACTGTGAAGTGAATCAAGTAGAACGAGTACTTTTGAAAATCCAGTCTGACAGTGAGTCTACTCGACTCGTTGCAGCGCTATTTAATTCTAAAATCGGTACTCGAGTACTTGAATCGAACTCGAGTTGACTCGAGTTTCACTGACTCGGGTTCACTGCAATAGTTACTCGAGTAGAACGAATACCTTTGGGACTCGAGTCTGATAGCGAGTCTACTGCACTCGTCGCACCACTACTTAATTCTAAAGTCGATACTCGAGTACTTGAATCGAACTCGAGTATCGCTGACTCGGGTTCACAGAATTAGAGTATAGTCGTCCAAGTTTTCTATCAGATTTATGATCTTGCTATAAAAAACAACTTTAAAGAGACCGGCCTGCGGTCACCTTTCTGTCGTTTTCTTTTTTGGTAGGGCAATAAAACCGCTACCAAACTGGGACGACTATACAATGAGTACCTTTGGGAATCGAGTCTGATAGCGAGTCTACTCGACTCGTCGCATCACTACTTGACTCCGACAATCGGTTGCTTGGCATCGTCGACGAAAGAGGGAGACACAACATACGAGGGCGCGGGATGCTCCTAGACCTGGACGACTTCCTCAAGTCGCCACTAGATCCACCGGTTTTGAGTTATTTACAACAATTTCATTTGTCGCGTTGGAACCAATCATTCATTTGACGTGTGGTGTTTATTTAGATTTATTTAGTTCGGTTAACTACATTTTCTTACGTATATAAACGAAAAAGGATCTACGCTTCGTGTTTTGCGTTGTTCAGTTTTGTTGCTTATTTAATTTAGTCTTGCGGCGGATAACTTTTATTCCAAGTTTATCTGCTGGACAAATAAAGACAGTTGTCTAATAACTGGTGACTAATTACTTTATCTATTTTATCTCCTTTTGGTATTCATTCGTTGAACCTGCCCCGTCCCATTGAATTAGCCGGCATTTGGAACGAACTTAATTTGCCCTCCCGTAAGCTTGCAGCCTTCAGGTAGGTAGCAGATGGTGAAAGATAATTTTGTGAATATACCGACACTAAGAAGCGTCAATTGTAAACTGTAGGATAAGCGATAATACCAGTGTGTACATTTGAGAAAGCAGAACCACGCTGTATACTAAAGAGTAAAGCAAGAATTGTCATGTAAATTCACTTATCGCCAGTTGCACCAAGCTCTTTCATGTTATTTTGTTAATAACTTCTAATTTATAATAATTTAGATTGTGAAGGCTTGTTTCTCCATTCAACGGTCAAATAAAATATGTTATTTTAAATAAAATAAATAAAGATTACTATCGCTGAAGTCAATAAATTTATCTGTGACAAGTTGGAGATGTGATAACAATCTCACCCTTAATTAGCTATTGTGCCAGACTGGGTTTTCGCGAGTCTCATCAATCCTTAAAAGAACTGATTGCCAATTATTCATTTGAGTTATTAGAATTTACTTTGATTAAATCAACGAAGGATATGCAAATCAATTTGACGAACACTATTTGGAACTGTGATTCCGAAAGCAATGAATAACAACACGACCATCTCGATTACAATGATTAATGATGATTAATCAAAATTATTAATTTAAAACGTTTTCGATACACCTGCACTAGTTATAAGATGAAAGTGAAGATACTTTGATTGCAGTCAGTTGAAAACGGTTAATTAATTAATTCAGATAAATTTAGTTTCACCAATAAGTAAAAGTTTCAACAACATAGTAAACAATTTTTTTCAAAACATTTGTTACCTTGGATGGTTAATTTCTTTTAAGTACCAACAAGCATTATCAGATAATTAATTTTCGAGAGCTATTTATCTCAAGCATCCACTAACTTAACTCTTAAAATAGATGTGCCTTTCATTATAAGTTTCTTCTTGTTTTCTACGCATATTTTATTTTTAATTTTCAATTATTAAAAACACGAAATAGACACTTACTCTGTGCGTCGGAATGTATCCAAAACGAGACGAAACAAGCGAAAAGTAACGGCCACTTCATTGTTACATTTCACAAGACGAAGCCTCACTAACAAGCACAAAATGAATACGTTTTGTATCTAATCGATTGTGATAAACGACTGCGATGCCGAATTATATTGTTCATATCAAGATATGGAAAGGTTTAATGTGCTATCTATTCTGGAACTCGAAATGTACTTACGGCGATAATAACAATAATGGAATAAAGTTGTCGAGAGTTATTCGGGATTTTTACGACTTAAGTTCAAATCCCATGGGTACAGGTAACAAAACCTCCCGATTGACAACAAATATTACAATCGCTTTAGTGATTCACCAAAAACAAAGGACTATTTCATAATTGTTTTTAATTCAGTGAGTGCATTTTGGTTAGAAATTAACAGTAGATCAAATATAGAATATTTATCGCTCCTACCAAAAAATATCCTTATCTAACTAATATTTGTTACTATCTAAAACTAATCGATATGGAAAGTGATATTAATACATATAATAAACTGTGACTCAACTGAATTGCAACTATCACTTACTGAAATCCAATAACAAAGTTATATTTATCATAAAATGGTATAGGATGGTCTTATCCATGTATAAAGTTATTTCACTGTTTGTTTGTTATGTTTTGGCAATAGATACCTTTCTTTCCAATATATTTGTTTAGTTTTTTTTCCCAGCTTTTTGGTTTCCATTCCGTACTTTGTACGTGGTCTCACTAGCTTACCTTTCTTCCTACCTCTTTCCCATTCTTATATCTCTAATTCTTTCCTTCTTTGATTCCTTTGGGTCGTCTTAGATATTTAAAATCTACAACTTGCATTCGGTTCTTCTGCTCCTCGTTCAATCCTCATGAATCGCATCCAATCATCAATTCTACCGAAACGATCGCTGGATTTGTTTTCAAAACAAAATCGGTTGTTGCATGTTTAATTTCAAATAACAAACACGTGTTCGAACGGCACGCTGTAAAAATGCGACCGGGGACGCGCCGCGTCCCTTTCAAGAGGATGGAACACACATGGAGTCTCTAATTCTATAATTGCGGGACCATTCAAATTGCACTATAGCTTCACAGACATCATAAATCTGTCAGAGTAAACTTTTAGATTTGCTTTCGTTTAGTTTTTGTATAGAATTTGTCGCGCTAAATGGCAGATACGGGTCTGTTATGGAAACGGGATCAAATTACGTCACCAGTTAAAGTGGTTCGCGTTAGTCTGTTTTACCTCGAAGGGGCGCCGGATATATTAAAATGTCAAGTGGGCACTTGTACTGCAGGAAGGTCCAGGCAGATTGCAGATGTTGAGAGACCACCGCGTTGTATCTGGGCATAATTGGGATTGCGTAATTTATGAATGTGTACCAGAACATGTGCAGGGGCGGGGGTTGAGATTAGAAGCGGCGATTATCATTGGCCGAGGTGATTTCAAAATTTAGCTTGCAAAGTCCGAGGGGTTGGGTTAGTTTTTACTTGGGAAGACAGGAGCGCGAAAAACGGACAGACACGTTCGAATCTCTCTGACGGGCGGTTGAATATTTTAAATTCTGACTTGGCGGTTTTTTCTTTAGCGCTTGCAGTCATTTACTCATTTTCTAGATAAATCATTTATTTCGGTACGGTTAAAATACAGTGTGTTAAGAAAGGGCAATTAAACCAAACACGTGCGCGTCGCTAACGGTTGTTTTCGATTTGTACAGGGAAATCGCCAATATGAATCACTGGTTGGAGGCAAGTTATATCTGCCGCTGAAACCAAGTGTGCCAGCACAATCTAAAACCCATAAATCAAGGCCAATTAACTGCTCGTTACGAATTTCGTAATCACGAGGCCGAACCATTTTAACCACCTAATCATAGCCATCTTCTTAGCAAAGTTTCTCTCACATCCTGTAGTGTGTGCACTGAATTGTGGCCTTTGCCGAAAGATTTGCAGGTTAATTAGAAGCGATTTGCCAAGAGACTGAAAGGGCCATAACCACCCATGGTGGAGTGTCGCAAAACAGTCAATTTGGGTCCTTGCGCAAGATAGGTTTAGCCGACGAAAAAACGACGAAGATCTGAAAAAATGCAGCACATAATGTCACCCTCTCAAGGCGATTGGAAGTAGCGAGAAAAGATCCTATCCATTCGACCTCCATTAATTATCAATTATCATTATTGGACGTAGCCGGGAAGGACCCTACCCCTTCGACCTTAATTAATTAGTTTAGCTAGCGTTAGGGTTTATCTTCACCTCCAAAAGGAGTCCCTGAAAAACTGGTGATTGCTATTGATTGTCCTGCAAATTGATCGCCGAGGGCGACATTTTGTATCACATACTTCCCCAGAACATCTGATTAACCAATTAATTAATTCCATTAATTAAGTACACTGTAGGCCCACTGTGTCACACTGTGCGTTGGTTGATTGAACCGAACGAGTCTTAGAGTACGTTCTGAAGTGACAAACATTAGTACCAAGACCAAATCTAAGTTGAATTTCAATTAATTGTTATGGTCCCATGCTGAATCACTTTGTGATTTTCCTAATCTATTATCTCATCTATAATTCGTTGTAATGTTTTCTAGTAGTGCTTATCTCTTCTTTTACACACTAGAACCAGAAATATCATTTGTTATCTGGGATTTATCCTTCTTTCATATTTCTGTTCAAAATTTTCTGTTAGTTTTTTTATTTATAGTCTTTGCAGTTACATTTTGATTTCATTTTTATTGCTTTCGTCGTAAATTTTTCGTGCTTTCCTGTTCCTTCTTTTAGTATTTCCAGTTTTGCATTATCTTCTGTGATTGTTGTTGAGTGCTTTCCACCTATTCATTATCTCTTTTTCCCCAGTTAAGGCCTCTCCATTTTTGCTTTCGATTTTAACTCCGATTCCAGGCCTGGGAACTTATTAGCCCCAGGTAATGTAAAAAGTGCAATGGCGTATATCAAAATGGCTGCTAACGAAACCTTTTCCCTTTACATTCAGGCTTTCCTGTTTGGGCGCAGTTTTCTAGCGCAGGCTTTTAATCCAGGCTTCTAGGTCTTAGTTCTCCGGTGGCGCTTCTGCCCTGTGAATGTACCGTGGCTTGATCGTGGAAACCTGATCAGCTTTCTTGACGATCCCAGCGGATCCAGTTTGAACCAGATTGTCGACGCTTCCCGCAGACGACAGAGGGCGTCGTAACTATCCACCGGCCACCGCGCTTCGGTTGGTAACGTTGACCGTGACGCATGACTTCCAACTTTAATTTTGCGGATCGATCGGTTTATATTTTAGTCATTTCTCGCGAATAGTCGAATCGCGAGGAAGAATTTCGAATTACGAGTTGCGCTGCGTGTATCGTAGTTAATTTTAGTATGAATTAAGCAGCCACCTGTAATTGTGTAAAGTGTTATTCGTTTTGAATTGTTTAATAAAATCTTAGTTGTGTTAACATTAACTTCGAGTTTAATTTCTGCGTTCACGCACACCAGTGAGTAAAGTCTCGCCTCTATATTTATTGTTGATTTATTTCTGCCCGATTTGGTCGATTGAAGACGTCGACTGGTCGATTACGTTTAGCTGAAGAACTGTCTTCTGGCGCCCTTTAATAATTTTTACCATCTTAATTGACCTACCCCATTCTTCACTGTTGCTAGTCCGGGAATAACTGATACGTCTAGTCAGCAGAAGCTTGTCATCTGTCAGTGGTAAGTAAGAGGCAAGTAATTTAAATTTAAAATTTGGTGACACAGTTTTATTTAAAGAAAACGTTAACAATTCGATTCATGTCACAATACAATGCAATTTTAAAACTTATAAACGATAATGTAACGATTCAATTCGAGGTGGTATTTTTTTGGGGAAACGAAGGGCGTATTGGCAATCGTGGCGAGAGGTGCACCAGACTGGCCCATTGTCCATCGCACAACGTATGAAAATCCATGTCCTTTAGGTACGAACCTCCCAAATTTGCTGGCCCCCTGCAAGACGGCTGGGAATCCCACATCTTAGCTTGATTATCATTCAACCATCTGAAATAAAAAGAAAACCACGTGAAAAGAACTTTTTCTTGCAATAGGTATGTTGAATCAATTCTATTGCATGCCTCAAGCGATAACATTTTAAGAAATCGTTAACTGATAATACAAACGAATTGTGCGATTGAAAGAGTATCTAAAGTAAATAGGGACTGCTCGTGTACCTATACATATTGGTGACCGAAATAGAACAATGATCTTGATTACCTAAGTCAAAAACAATTCGCAAATTCTGCTATCAGTCTTATTTTGAAAATACAATATTTTGTTTATCGGTAAATACCCAAGTGTTCGCGACGTCAATTGAATATTACTAACGTATATACATAGATAGAAATTGACTCATGTCGTTGAAGTGACCGTTTAGATAACGCAAAAATGTTTGTAAAACAACTAATTACAAACTGCGATTTTATATAAAAGCTTCACTTACATAGCCAAATATAAAATGTTGCAGTCACAATGCCAAGGATTTTTAGCCAGCACGATGTAAATTAATTTGGCCAAAAAATCCAGCGACTTCGGAGGCAGGAATTGCAACTCATTGCTGTCAACATTCCTAAAATGGATCGTTTCAATGAAACTCATTTCCACGTGATTGCTAAAAGCACGTACAACTTCTCCAAATTGGGGGTGTAGGACCACGCAAGCGGATCCACAGTTTTAAGCATATTCTTGTTGATTAGGAGCGAAGTCAAATTGCCTAATCCATTGAAGGCCTTCTCCCTTATCTCCTCGAGGTTATTGGATTGCAAATTCAGAACCTCTAAATTCGGATTGCCACGAAACACATCTTCTGGTATATCGGGTATGAAGTTTTGCTCGAGGTGTAATTCCCTCAAACTTTCTATTTTTGCAAAGTCGAGGTTTCCGAGCTTAAAATAGAAGATATGAACTCAAATATCAAAAGGCGTGGTCGGATCAGTCTGTTACCTTCTGTATATTGTTAGCACTCAAATCCAAGATCTCCAGATTACGTAAACCGAAGAATATTCCGTTCGATATCGCGGCGATCTTGTTCTTCCTCAAATTTAAATACACGAGCGTCTCCAAATTTGCAAATAAACCTGTAACGTTTAAAACAATCTCATGGTGAGCGCAAAAAGTCCTCGACAACCTGAGGGTAATACTTGAAGGTTATTCTCGGCGAGCTTCAAATATTTGAGCGAACTTAAATCCTCGAACAGGAACTCGTTCAGCTCCTCAATTCCGTTCTGGTTTAAATCCAGATCCTCGAGCTTTCGCAAGCCATGAAATAATTCCTTCGGCATCGCGTTGATGTTGTTCCTCGACAGGTGGATGATGTTGACGTCGCGACAGTCAGCGAAGAGCTGCACAGGCAAGTACTTGAGTTTATTATCCGAAACGTCCAAACTTTCCAGGCGGTTTAAATTGAGGAAAATCTTGTCGGGCAACTCCTCCAGAAGATTCTTGTGTATTCTCCTAAAATTTCTCTATAATTTCCAAATTTGCTCGGGCGCAGGTTCTTACAAATATCGTAAGCTGTGCAAATTTCTGAACACCCCCTCGGGCAAATAATCGATTCTATTGTTGAACAGGTCAATTTCTGATAGCCTTGACAATGAACGAAACGTGTCTTTGTGTAAGGAAGTTAGTTTATTGATGCCAAGGTCTCTGAAAAGAATAAGGGAATTGACCTAGGTCCAATCGTCTTGTAAGTTATTTACATCGCTTTTATGTCGGTTGGCACGACCTGTTCGGATGGTATCGTTTCCAGATTTGCTTTCCAGCAGTTCAAGCTTTTGATTTCCGGACTGCATTTGCACGGTCCTTTAATACATTCAGGCCACCTGTCATTCGACGAAAGCAAATTCCAGACTGAAACAGTACATGAGCTTGCAGACCATGAAAGTAAACTGAAGCGTTTGGACTTACTCGGTTGTTCCAAAGATCGTACCCTTCGTTCCAATCTTATCATGTCTCCTTTTAATATTTCGCAGACGTCATCGGATTCGGCCAAAGTTTGGAGGAGAAGCGTTGCAAAAAGGAGCATAAAGTGCAACATCTTCCTCGAATGCATGTCGTTTATTGCAAAGTGATATTATGATGGTTGCCGGGAGATTTTAAATTACTGTTGTCCTGTTATTAAGCAATTAGCTCAATTGGAATTATGCACACTTCGCAGCATGCCAAATTTATTTGCGGTGGGCGTTAGAATGCCAAATAATAAATGTGTTGGTGATATCATCCATGTCGACTTAAGTTCCAGAGCACTCTCTCCAGGATATCTCCGTGCCATGAGGTTAACATAAGATAAGAAACTCTTGAGGGTGCTCTAGGTCTATGTAGAGCAGTCAATCGAAAGCGGCTTTCGTTTCGTAAGTGATTCGCAACTGATCTGAACTTGAAATGATCCTGATCTGATCTAATTCCATTTGATCCCATGGTGGTATGAAAAGGAACCTTTTTGTACGAATCAGATCTATTCTACTCAGTGCTATTCACAGCTTCTCCACTCGTTGAAACCATGGCCAGCTCCATTAACATTCACTGACGTGTATGTATGGCCGTTTCAATTCGTTTAAAATTCAGTTCCTCGAAAGCATGCCATGGAGTACTCCCCTCAGCGCTCCCTATTAAAGATACTACAGAACTACTCATGGTAACGTAATGACAACTGCAATTACTTAAATATACAAGAGGCGCTGAGGGGAGTACCCGTCAAAATTTTTATAAGTTGAATTGAAACGGCCATACATACACGTCAGTGAATGTTAATGTATCTGGCCATGTTGAAACGAAAAGGTGTTGTCATCGTAACTTGCTGGTATCTAGTTTATTGTCATGACAGGAGCATGACATTGTCATTTACTTGTCTAATAAAAAAGAAAACGGAAGAATCACTTTGTGGATGGTCAAAATAAATTAAGATGTATAATCTTGCAGCCCGTGAGGGACTGCCGAAAATCGGCGATACCCCGGACCTTTTAGGACCCAACGCATATTACCTGGAGGAAGATAAATATTGGAAAAGTATGTCAAACGAAACGTAAAAGTCGAAGTTATAGATTTTCCAGCTTTGCAGAGAACTTGGTGCCATTCTTAAGTACCACCGAAAGAAGAGTTGCGTTTGGCGATCAACAAAACGAAAACTTTCATTGGAGGGACGTACCTCAACATGTCAAGGTACAACAGACATACCTATTATGCCTAAATAAATATAACTAGTACGTACTATAGGGTGGAAGCAGTATTCGAAATAGAGCTGCGAGGTTTGTCTACAAGGAAGTCGATGCGCCAGGGCCTGCTGATTACGACCCGAAAATACCTTGGAAAAAACAGGCCGAGAGGGTTCGACCTCCAGGAAGAGGAAAACTGTACGTCTGCGAATTTCCTCGTTTTGATTACGTTAACGGCCCGTCTGTGCCTACGAGACTTGACGAGAACGGCTACGCCATTTACAAAGGGAAATTAATTAAACTCCCACCCGATGAGCACGACACTACGCTAGGACCTGCGTTTTACGACGTGCCACCAGCTGTGAGAATAAACCCAAGGAATTTAATCGCTAGTTACTCCGCTTAAAACTTCTAGGAGCCGTGTCTTAATACGAGAAAATATAAGGGTTGTGAGTGGTCGAAAAGGAGGGCCAAGAGGTCTGTAACGAAAGTCTCCTCCGATCCGGGTCCGGACGCTTACAATTTAGAATCCGACATGGGGAAAATCGATTCGCGTTACGAGGATGTCCGCGAGATGGCGAGACTGTTCAGTTACGTGCCACGAACTCTTGAAGCTAACGAAATGAGGATACGCAAGGAGGTAACTGTTATTTCTCCTTCTGTACGTTAGAGTGCACCACGTTACTAAATCTTCATTAAATTAAAAAGAAAATCACTCGGTATATCGTAGCTTTAAATTAGGGCAGACGTTGCCTTGCATGATTATTACTGAGGTTTTTATTTTCATTTATTTAATTACTTGTTAACACATTCATATGCATACATAAATAAAGAACTAAGTAAGAAGCAGAAATTATTCTTTAATAATAAAATTAGTGAACTTCTACATTAAACAAGTAACGATAAATAGTCTCATAATTAATCAAGTAAATGCTATATAAGGCAGGGGATTATTGAACAATTAAAATACTAATCGCTCGAATATATTAATTATAGTGATCGAATGAAACCTTGGAAAAAGTGTCAAACTATACAGAGGAAAACGTTGATTACTCAGGGATTTCAATTAAATAAAACTTTTTAATATACAGTGTGTAATCGAATAAGTTTCGAGCACAAGAAAAAAGCACGCCGAACTCATCACCCCTTAATTTATGATTTTATTATTTTATTACAATCAGACCACACAAATATCTTTTCAAATTACTTTGGAAAGCAAGTGTTATGTTGTTTAAAAAAATTCCAGAATTTGCCAGGTCCCGGCGATTATAATTTAAAATCAACACTGCGACTGACCAAATGGATGGGTATAAAACAAGCTCCGTTCGTAAGCTCCGCCCGACGATTCGTTTCAAAAGTAAAGGATGATACTCCTTCTCCTGATACTTACACACTTAAAACTTTTACTGAACCAAAAAACATTTCGTCCATACCGAGCGCTTTCGGAGTAAACGACCGTAGGTTCAGAAAATATCAAGAAACGTATGGACCGGGTAAGTAAGTGCCTTCTTTTAATAATAAAAATTTACTTCTTTTTTTTTGTGAAAATTGTAGGTCCTGGAGCGTATAACGTTCAATGGGGCACTATTAATGAGAAATTCAATAAGGAGAGCACTTTCTACACGAGCGCTTACGCCCCGTTTAACATAACCGAATCAAGGAAGTTCACGTACGTCGGGGATGATTATTTCAAGCCCAGTCCCGCAGAATATTTAGTGGAACCTTTAGAAAGCGAAACGTGTGCAGTTAAGGGATGCAATTTCATGTCGAAAACGGATAGATTCCCAACAGTTATGAAACCGGTAAGGCCCAAACTATCGGGAGTACACGAGTGGCAAAGCGTAAAATTAAAAAAACAAAAACCTTTGTGGAAATTAATTTATACGCGCTTGTTTTATTAAGTAATCTAATGGCTGTCAAAAAAATTTCAACTCGCACGTTAAACCTGCACACGAATTTGCATTTTCAATGGTCGTTTATTGAGGCCCGTCCGGGCGTAAATAATGGGTTTGCTTATTCAATCTGGTCGTGATGACCTGTCATAGGCAAAAATTAATTTGTATCTATACAAAAAAAAATCAAGCTTTCGGTAAACATTGCACCGTGTAAACGCGGTGGACGGTAACACGAAGCTGGGATATTTGTTTTCACCGAACAATACATCATTCAATAACACGCGTAGGTGCTATACAGTGCATACAAATAAGTTGCCCTATAAATAATAAATGAAAGTCTGTGTGAAAATAAAAGCGTTATTTTTGCTTAAGAAATGAGTTTATCAAAAACTTTGCGTGAGCAAATTGCACTGTTGTTCCGTGATCTCCTAGTTAGCATGTTGCATCAATTCATCTTACTTTAGTTAAGGTTGAGGACGTATGTACAGGGTCGGCCTTGTGAACGGCGAGGATTTTGTCGCAGTGGGGACGACTTGATTAAGATGTATTATAGCAAGCAGTCTGTGCTTAAGTAATTATACATATCACGGTGTCGCATCAAAATTGTCTTGAGGTGATAGTAAAAGTAACTAACATAGAATCCCCGGCTGGTTTCTAATTTGGTGCTTTCAACAACAATGTCTAATATCCTGGATATTTCATTTGATATGAAAAAAATATGTATACAGCGTGTAATCGAATGTTTCACTTACTGTAAGCACAAGAGAAGAAGTGATGTTATGACACATTGCTGTGATATTTGTTTTTCGCGAGTATAAAATTAAGTTTTTAAAAAAAGGCAAATTTGCCATAAAAATAAAAGAATCTTGTTTTTGTTTGCTACCTACCTGGAGGCCAGCAAATTGGTGCGAGTGACTGACGTTTCTCCAGCACCGCTCGGCAAAGCTCTTGGAGAAGGGAGGTTAGACGTAACCCCAAAGCAAAAGGCGGGCAAGGTGAACAAAATACGAAAAGCACCAGCTTGCTTTTATTTAAAACGCTCAAAGGTTTAAATGTCGAATAAGAAAATAAATTACACATATACGAGTTCGGCCCAGCAAGGAGTCCCAATAAAACGAACACGAAGTGTAGTTAAATAAACAACACGCTAAATTCAATCCGACCAACAGATCTGTTCTTCGGTCACAAATATTGCTTAGGGCGATTAAAGAAATTAACTTATTTAATGTTATGTAATGTGAGTCAACACAAATAAATCAATAAGAATAATTAGAGTTATTCCGACCTTGGTAATTAAATCCAAACATTCAGCGTCAATGTCAATCAGCTGTCAACAGTGTCGGAGCGTCCTCTCACGGTGGTTAGCGAAGTAAGTCGATGTTGCGGTTATGCCGCCAAGAGTAGCGTCGTCTTGCAGGTCGAGTCTACTTTCACAGACGGGGGAAGCCGGGTTGCGGGGCTCAAATCGTTGCGAAAAGCCAAATCCGGCCTTTTCTTGCACCCAAGGGGATGACGATATTATCCACCCAAGTCAAACTGCCTCTACAAGTACCACTTGACGCTATGACTTGAACTTAAAGCCTAAGGGAAACGCGTAACGTTTCGTCACGGTCGCAACGTGGCCACAAGACATACCTGTTCTTTATTTCGACGACAGGCTTGGAAAAGCTGTATGACGAGCTTAAGATTCTCTCAACAAATCTCGGAGTAATTTCGGTTCCGTCTTCCTTCACATACGCTCGTGAAAGGGAGCACAAAAATAAAAATCACGAATACACGAGCCGTACGTCGGGAGCTTTGCAAACAGACTGACTGCGAGCGACCGCCGCGTTCTTCCCCTACCACAAGCTCAGACAGGAGTGGTTATGATTGAAAACAGATTTAACTAGGAAACAGAGTGAATGGAGATATACTGTATGACTAAATAAAAACGCGTAATCTTATCTGATGCAATATTGCACAACATTGTGAAATATGACGACCGGCACGTCGGCCAAGACTGGGCATTAAATTCCCACGTTAATACCTTAAATGAATTTTTCAACCGTAATATGTTATATAAGGACACAGTGTAGATAGTTTATATAGACAGTTTCTTAAAGAAGAAAAATAATACCATGCAAAGTCTGGAATCAGCTTGGGTGGAGTACTGTGACGTTATGCGGCGGTTTCACAGAAAGCCGAACGCTCCGCTAACTGCAAGGCAATGGCCGGTCCAGGCTAAACATTCCGGGAGAAAAAAGAAGGCTTGTCTACCTGGATGATGGCCGAAGGGTGCGCCTCAGGGCGTCTCTAACTTCGGACGTAAGGATGAACTGTTACGACAGAACCTGAAAACAAACTATAATGGGTGGAAGTAATTTTTAGTGTGCGGAAGTGGCGTTAATTTAAAATTTTTATGAAGAAAGCTTTTGATTTCAAATTAAGGATTCCTTTTTATTTTATGAAATTACAAGTTTTGAAAGTATAGTAAGCAAGATGTGAGGTTAGGAATTAGGAAACAAACAATTTTACTTACCAAAATATAAACGTAACGGTAAAAGGTAAAGAAGTGCTTCTGTAGGTACTTACATTTCCTAAGCTAAGACCAAACGCTGGCAACACTTTGGCAGTAAGCGTAACCCTGGACAAAACTGACGTTGAAAAAATCACCTCGCTGGGAAAGATCAAGATCGGGCTTGTACCTTGTCAGGCAGAAGGCAGAATTTACATTACGAGGTGTTCGAAATGCTGGGGATACAACCACAAGCCAAAAGACTGCAAAGGGCCAGATAGAAGTAAGGCTTGCCTAAACTGCGGGGAGGAGGGCCACGAGGCTAAAGACTGCAAAAACGACGCTAAGTGCCCTATCTGCGACGAGAAAGGGCATAAGGCTGACACAGGCAGGTGGAGAGCCTTTAGAGAAGCTCTAAACAAAGAAAGGCAGAGAAAGAAGGGAAAAAATGAAACACACCTGAAGGAGAAAGAAGAAGAAGGGAAGCCGAGTAATGTCGGCACAGTTAAATCTAGATAGGCACGCCGCGGCCCATGACATGGTCACTCAATATCTATTCGAAAAAAAAAAGCCGACATCGTGATTGGCCAAGAACCCAAACAAAAATACTTCTGCGATGCTAATTCATAGGCGTCCGAAGAGGCGTACCGGTGTTCGGCTACCAAAAAGGAAAAGGTTTCGTCAGAGTGGAACTGGGCGCACTGATGGTATACTCGTGCTATTTTTCCCCCAACAGACCCATCCAAGAATTCTTTGCTTTCCTGAACAACTTGGGAGACGACATCAGGGAACAGACCAAGGAATGCATCATAGCAGGCGATTTCAATGCCAAGTCACACATATTCGGCAGCACCTCGGACAACCAGAAAGGCAAAGTTATAGAGGAATGGGTGGACTTCCTGAATAGGGGCAGCACCCCAACCTTCTCTAGCAGTCTAGGTAGCTCTATCATAGACATCACCCTTACTACAGCAGCCCTATCGGGAAGTGTCAACCAATGGAGGGTGGAGGAGGCATATACTTTCACAGAATCATCACATACACAGTGAACTTAAATCCCCCCAGGAAAGAAGCGAAAACAACGGTATCTGGTTGGCGTGTCCCAGAGCGGCAGCTAGAGAAACTCAGGGAAGACTGCAAACTCCCTGATCTGCAGTAGAGGTACGCCCCGGAAGATCTCGTCTTGGGCCTCACAAACTTATGCAGGAAACATCTAACTCCAAGAGCGGCCATCCACCCCTGGCGTCGACTGGTGGACGGAGGCAATCGCAGGCAAAAGGAGAGACTGCATCACGCATAGACGGGCCCTAATCAAAGCCAACAGAAAATGTGGCAAAATAATATCCAAAGATAACGTTGCCGACATTATCCTAGCAGCACTGGGAAGACATCACCAAAATGCTCCGAACGATCATGATGATCAAAACGAAGGACGAGAAAGCAAGAGAGAGGCTCAGAGGCCTCAACCTACCTGGAAAAGACAACCTCGATTAAAATTAACTTAAATAAGTACCGAAATTTCTGACACGATGCTTAACGGCAGATTCCAGAAATTAGCAGCTGCAAGAGAGGATAAGGAGTTTAGTTGGCAGGCGCTCTTGTCAATGACCTAATACTTGGATTAACGTTGACGTTGCCTTTGAAGATTCTCCAAATCTCTATAAAAAAAAGGTACTTACATTTCGCCGCACGACATTACGCCATCGGGGAAAGTCGAAATGACTTGCGGCGTTCCGCATGGATCTGTCCTCAGACCGACCCTGTGTTCTGTATGACGGGATACTACGCCTGGACTTGGGCCAAGGAATCACAACGATCGCCTACGCGGATGACCTGGCGATAATCATCCCTGCAAAAACCCTATTGGAAGAACGCACGCGGTACGCCATGACCAAAGCAAGGAACTGGCTGGAAGAAAACGCCCTGGAACTGGAAACTGCACGCCCATACTTGCGGGCCCAGGGGGAAATTAAAAACGGTGACTCTAGCTATCGAAGGAACGGATATCACCTCGAAAGACACGGTTAAGTATCTACGGGTGCATTTAGACAGAGGACTAAGGATGACCATCCATGTTAAGAGAACATGCAAAAGGGCTAGGAAAACCCAAATGGTCTTAGCAAGACTCATCGGAGACCCAAGAAAAGGAAGGTCCTGGCGGGAGTCATCACATCAACCATCATGTACGCGGCGCCTATTTGGTCCTCGGCCATGAAGTTAGGGTTACCATCCGTTCGGCAAAAGAAGGACAAGTCCTACTTTTGTACTCAAAATTTTATGTCCAGCCGGCTTTTTAAAATGTCCAAATACCAAATGATTTAATGTCTATTTTCCGTTTCTTCAACAAGAACTGCACGTGTTGTAACAGGCAAACTAGTAACAAAGGACAAAGTACTCTGTACTTGACGAGCGGAAAAGGTGAATGTGAAGTGGGGCTTGAGGTTTTAAACCGCTCTCGTGTGAACGTTTCCCTAACCGTAAAGTGCCCAATTTTTAGGCGAGCGCCACACCTGCGACTTCGCCGCTGCGGCCACGTCGCAAGTTTTGTTTTCTATGTTCTCTTATGTGAGATACTAAATCAGGGGCGTGTTCGAAAGTACACGGAGTAAGTATAAGAGTTATACCAACAGAGAGAATAAAGTGAAAAGCAAAATATAGAAAATGATTTATATGAGAGAGTAACCAAGAGTAACCAGGAGAGTTTTCGAACACGCCCCGGCGGTGTAACCACTAGTATGACGTGACACATAAGAAACCATAGAAAACAATTTTGCAAAGTCCTCCTTTTTGCCATGAAATGTTCTCCTTTCCCAGCAAAGCCAATGGTAACCCTACATGAAGTGTAACCATTACGAGGAGTTACTGGAATCCATCAACAGGAAGGTAGCCATCCGCATCACCTCCGCGTACAAAACGGTCGCCACACAGGCTGTCCTGGCGATCGCAGTAACTCCACCTATAAAGCTGAAGGTAGAGGAGCAGAGGCAACAGCACATGGCCAGGAAGACTGCAGGGGTTGCACAGCAAACAACTACCCTAATGGAACAGTGGCAAAACGCATGGGACTCTTACCATGGGTGGATCAAAGAGAATAAAACATACTAGACACTGTCAGTTGTTAATATCCGCTGCTAGTTTCTGGGATCTGCATCAGTTGTAGACAAAACAACTGATGCTGATCCCAGAAACTAGCAGCGGATATTAACAACTGACAGTGTGAAGTTCCTGACGTAATGCCTAACAGCGGATTCCAGGAATTAGCAGCTGCAAGATTGCAGTAGGAGTTTTAGTTGGTAGGTGCCTGCGGTGTAGACCTTTAGAAAGGCTGCGGCCGGGTGAATCCAACACGTCTTCGGCTTGGAACCACCGTCGATGGTGTCTTTGGAAGATTTCTCCAAACCTCTCAATTTAAAAAAAAAAGTACTTACATTTCAATTTAAAGTAAAATTAGGTTCCGAACTTTGAAAAAGTTGGAGGCACTTGTTTACGTGGGATATTTGCAACGTACATGTTTGCCAACTTAAAACTTGTATATCAGGATTGTTAAACGTAAAAGTGAATCGTTGCGTTACCGGCGATCCTCGATTGCGATCGCTAAGTTGAGTGCGCATGAAAGAGTGGCGATGACGGTGAGGCAACGGTCATGAAAGTAAAGGGCGAGGCTGGAAATTATATTGTTTCATATAAATAATAAAAATTAAATGAACGAGAAAGCAAACGTGCGAACGAGCTTGTCTTTCTCATAAAAAAGAGATATTGGTTTGTGTCAAACAAGGGAGGGAGTAATTTCCTGATGTGCAAACGCAAGGAATTACTTTGATGTTTGGACATAAATCAATGTTCTTAAAAAAATAAAACAATAAAAAATTTAAATGAGGAGGAAAAAAAGGACCCAAGCCTTCGGGTAAAACTAATTCAAACCAAAATCTACAGAAAAAATCCAATTCGTCCCATTTCATAGCAATAATATTTGCCAACGTAGAACCACCAGAATAAAGAAGGCCCAGAAATTGTAATTAACATTAAAATTGCATGTACGGGCGACATTGACCGAGTGAGTTTTGCTAGGCCAGTTTTTCTTTCAATTTTTTTCTTTAATCGATTATACCCTGTATATCATTATTTTCTATCGTATCAGTTTAAAATGTTATATGTTATATGCTATATGTTATTACCAGTGTGTAAATTTTTTTTTTTGAGCAGTGAAGTGTAAATGTACTCCATTTTGGATTTCACCCGAACGACAATACGAAACCGAAAGTCATAACCGTGAATCAAGGGATGCAGCAAAGTAAAGTGCTTGGCAAACGTCATGCAAAGTGATCAGGCCGTTAGGCGGGCAAACAATCAACGCTTAGACAATATATTTCAATTAACTCAACGCTCAGCGTAAATAGCGGCAAGTACTAAGCACGACGCTGTCAGTTAACTACTTGTTTGTTATTTACACCCCCGTGCCTAACCCCGCCGGGCGGTCCGCCAGCTACCCGCTAGATTATATGGCTTTATAACTACATCAAATTACAGCCGGCTCTCGAGTTTTCGGTCGTTATGTTTCAATTGTTTTAGGGAGCTCGCGAGGACGGTTTTTGTGGGGTGTATACCGCATTAACTCCTCGGCTTTTACGTCCTAGGGTAAACTATTAGCTAATAGGTCAGAACTTAAATGAAACGATACTGTCACAGTTCGATATAAAAAAAGCACTATTTTTCAGGTTTTGATTAAACTTGCTTTTTTCTTTATTTAACTCTCATTAAAAATTCAGGTCTGTGATGTACCGCGGATGTTAACATTAAGATAACATTCAGTATTTCAGCGGTTTCACAGAAAGCCCGCTAACTGCAAGGCATTGGCCGTTCCAGGCTAATCATTTCGGAAGAAAAAGGAGGCTTGTCTACCTGGATGATGGCCGAAGGGTGCGCCTCAGGGTGTCTCTAATTTCGGACGACCTGTTACGACAGAATCTAAAAACAGAAAACAAACTATAGTGGGCGATCCTCGATTGAGCGCGCATGAAAGAATGGGGATGATGATTGGGCAACGGTCATAAAAGCAAAGGGCGAGACTGGAATAAAAATTTAAACCGGCGACCACTGCTAAAGACATAAATAACTTACTACCAATTTCATGAAGTACGAAATTACTTCAAGTTACTTCAAGTTGAGAGACATTTGTAGAAATTTCTTTAACCGCATCTAAAAACTAAAGTTCGCTGAGGTACTATTAACTTTCGGTTAAAAGTGAAAACGAAACAATAAATCCCATTTCACAGAACGTAATTTGTTGCCTAAATTTAGCCGAAGAAGTCATTCGGAATTTGGCCAACAGATTTATAAAAAAAAAATATTGTTACGTCCCATGGGAAATTACAGGGATGGCGGATAGGAGCTTTGTCCGATTAGCGTCAATACGTTGCGTCACTCTTATCTCCCATAAAACCTTTTAGGTAAATATGAACGTTTCTCTGCTTGATTTATAGGTCAAACGCACAAATTTAATGAAGAACGCACTCACCGTGTAGGTATTTGAAAGACGTTGCTATAAATAGCACGAAAAGGGTTTCTTAAAAATTGGGAAGCAAGCATCATGATGTATTCGTAGTACTCGTTCTTTCAGATTATTGGTCGCTTTCATTTCTAGATAGTTCCATAAAAAGTCGTAATCTCAAAAGATTTCCAGATTTGGTTCGGTTGGGTCAGTGGAAATGATTTTTGGATTGGTTAGTTTCAAGTTTTTTTTCTTCTAGTTTAACCCAACCCAAGCGAACCCAACTGTAGTCAACAAAAGCAACGATTTGAGATCGAAAAAAAAAATGTTTTTTCAAATTAAACGAATAACTTCGGGGTCTAGGTCGAAGGAACCCTAGCTGCCGCGAGCCCCCCAAAGGTGAGCGGCCCTCTTCGCGCGTTCTCGAATTTTTCTTCTCCGTTCACGAGTTCACGAATGCAAGTGGTATGGGCCGATAGTCCCGGACCACTTGTTTACATATAAGAAAGTTAACTCACAACACTGCATTGGCCGAGCAAAAATTTAAAGAACTACAAACAAATGTGACAGAATAGTAACAATAAACCATAAAAGGCTTTGATTGGATACTTTTAACTTATTACTTCAGCATCATTTTCTTGCGTCGATTAATTTGGTGCAATGCATTTAATAATCCCTCTCCGAGGCGACGCGACGCAGTAATGTACTTGTTTACTTTGTCGTGCGAGACAGCTAATAATTGTAGACGAAGACGTTTTTAGTAATGACAGCAATAAACGTAATATATGAAGTTAATAAATTTTACGTTCCGCAGGGCTACGTTGATCCGGCCGCTTATAACACATCCGAGGCGTTCAACAAAAGTCGCGATCGGACGTCCCACTGCCACCGGGAGGTGTCGTTCCAGTCCAGGGGAGAGAGGCGATTATTTTCACGAAAATTCGACACCCCGGGTACGTCATATTTATTACCGTTGTGTTTTTGTTTGCCCCTTGTGGGGCAAGAAATGCCGTTGTTTGCAGATAATTAATGGCCGAAATTAATTTGGAGCATAGTGACCGAAATAGCGGTCATATTGATTTTATGATCAGTGATTATCTGGATTACTACGCATCGCGTTGAAGTAAGAACGGTTAGGAAAAGGCAAACACAATTTTGATTTCGATTAAAATACATATACGCTCGTTGGCCATTACGAAGATGGTACCATCAGTAATACTTCTTGTGCAATAATCTAAAACAGTTGGATGAAACATTTTTGTACTTTGACAAAAGCTCAGGAAAATCTTTCTGTAAAGATATCGGTTTGATCCACATGCTAAAGTTTGTTCATGATGATATGACTTGCTACCTACCTTTATTACTTACCTAGTTGACCCTGTATAAGATGCGAACGCTGGGGGAAAATCTTCGATGTTAAAGAAAAACTACCTCGTCTTATGCCTAGGTCAGTGGAGACGGGGTGGGCTAGAAATAGATTGTCGGTAGCTTGATACCTGGATGTAAAAGAAAAAGGGGCGCCACCTAGCGAATAGGTTCCAAGTAGTACGGTGAAAAACGCGGCACACGTTGTTGAAAGCTTTCAAGATTCCCTCAGATTTAAACCCTCAAGCGAATGTGTTTGTCAGACACCCTGTATAAGGTACAACTGTCGCTCAGCCTGTATATTGACGAGACATAAATAAGAACTACGATAAACAGTGATGCGGTGTTTATTAAAACGTAACAGAAATGTAGCCCAAAATATGAGCCTAACAAAACGCTCGAGAATAAAAATCGTTACGTTAAATATTGCAATATTTACAGAGCGTAATTTAATGCGAAGTCACCGGCGCGGATATCCTGTACGGCTCACAAAATAACATACAATAATCTCTATCAAAGGGACAGTAAACGGATTCAACAACGAAAATTTACAAAATCAGGCACATAAACGTGGGTTCTCAAGGAACCAAAGCCTTCGGCAGGCAGTGACGCTTTACGGTGCCACAAAAGGTACCAATGAAATGTAACGTAAAAGATACAGAGGGTTAGTACAATACCAATCTGGAATCCCATCAATTGTACGTTAAGTTCGGCCTGGAAAGCTGCGGCACACGAAACTTGTTCAACACAGATCCTTTAAGAGTTCCAGAACGGTGAACGACGGTGTTATAGTAGAAGAGGCTCTCGGAAACGGTGGTATTCACGGCGAAACTCGTCCGGGGAGAACCAAACGGTTACGTCAAGGTCACGAAAAAGTGACGCAGATTTGACCCTCACGCAGTTGCCCTTTTAGAGTAAGGATCTAGGGCGGAAAGAAACTGCGACGCGTCGGCTCGAAGCATGTGGCTTCCTCAACCAAAATTCAACGACATAGACTTTATCTGCTATAAAAGCACTGGATTAAACTTCCAGAAGTCGTTCACGAACGATAAGATCCCCAATAGCCTTTGGGTGGTCAGTCTCCAAACACAAGCTTTCAAAATGAGCTCCAACGAAAATGCGACCACAGCTCGCGAAGTGCACGCCAAATAATGGCTTCCAAGAAGGATGCCGCCGCACACGAGATTGCCGGATATCGAAGACACGCCCCTGAAAGAGACTAGAAACAACTTGTAAACGAAATAAAACCAGAACCTTAGAGTTGGTAAACCGATGGAGCGATCACTGAAGCCAAAATAGATAAAAAAGATTAGGAAATCGTTATCGCGAAAACGAAACGTAACAGAGTGCGATGGTTGCTGGAAACCAGTCTACAAAATCTATGAAATCATGTCTCACTAATATAAAAATAATTGTTAATTGCAGATCCTTGTAAGTATTCAGGACACGTTGATTTTGGCAAGAATAAGCTGAGCTTCACACGTTCTCCGAGATTCAGAGAAACGACGGAAATTCTTCCCGGACCAACTACATATAAAGTAAGTATTACTCGTATCTAATTATTATGGCTTATTTTAGAACAGTTACTGAATTCTGTTTATTAAAAGAATTTAATTGAGGTGTGTATAATTGGTACATTAAATTTTTTTAAATAATGTGTTGACTTGTGTAGCACTAACTTTTGGATATAACTATACATGTACAGCCTCAATCAAAACTAATGAAACGTTCAAAACCGAAACGATGTAGTCAAGAGAGAAGATACCGAGTGAGATGAAGCCTTATGGCGAACGAATGTTTCCGAAGTCCGAAGACCCACCCACAACATATTGCGCTCTCTCTAACTCGGCACCGTTGCACTCTGACTACAGCGTTTCGGTTTCGAACGTTTCATTACTTTTGATTGAAGTTGTACCTACTAAGTCTTGTAAGGAAAAGCACACCCATATTTTTTCACGACGTTTCTCCAAAAATTTCTCGCGCAGTTGGTTAATAACTGAAAATAACGTTCTGCTTTTATTGTTTTTTTACATTTTATATAATCGGTGAAAATAATACCGTTTTTGTCCCAAAAAATGGACACAGCACTCTTTTGGAGGCGAAATTTCTTCGGACGCGGAGAACCGGCATGTGTCCATTCTTTGCTCTGTTCTTTGATCTCTGGATCGTAGTGGTGAATCCAAGCTTCACTCATTGTCACAATTCAGTCCAAAAGTTGGAAGAATCTTACTCAAAACGGTCGCAAAATGACCTACACATCTCATGATTCTTTGACGTTTCTGACTGAGGCATTTCGGAATAATCTTGCTCACTTCATTTTCATCAGTAGATGAAAAATTAAAGTTGGTGAGAAAAGTAGTAAATGAATTTCTGTTGTAAAAATCAAGTGTAGTAGGATTAATAGATATATTGGAAGGGATAGAATCAACAAAATAGTTATTAATATTATCAGGCTAAAATCAGGTGCACAGGAACTTCATTATGATTATTTTTAGTACAAATATTTAAGGTTTTTAAATCTTTCCATGGTTTTTTGGTGTCGTTACTTCCGAGTCTAAATGTTGCATAAGCCTTTTCTTCAGCTTTTACCGCAGAATTAGTTAAATTTCGTAAACTTTTATAGTAGTTAAAATCGCTATCAGTTTTTGTTTGTTTATACCGACTATGAGCTTTATCTCTAAGCTTCATCGTGAATCGCAAATTTTCTGTTAGCCATGAAGCTCTGGCTTTAGTAATTCTGGCAGACTTTAATGGAGCATGCAAATTGAATAAATAAATAATTATATGATTAAAGTAATTTACCATTAAGTCAATACTATCAAAATTATAAACTTCATCTAGGGGTGATGCTTCTAAGTCGACTCTAAATGACTGTAAATCAAAATTTTTTAAATCTCTATAAGTTCTAGTTATACCAGCTGTAGTAGATACTTGATTAAATAAAACACATGATACTATTTCATGCTCAGTAGAAAGAGGAGATGAGAAAACTGCTGGGTCGTGTATATCCTGTGTGTTACTACATATACAGGGTTGGCCTGACCACCACTGGCTATGCATTTATCATGAGTAAATGAAGGATAGAATAATAGAAAGCGCATGAGTAAACGAAATAGCTACATCAATCGACGTTGCCGATTGATAACGCGGGCCACGCTCCGGCCGCAGCATTCCTGCCTTCGCACGCAACATTGTAATATCTCTATTTCATTTCCACACAAGTTTCAATGAGCCTCTCCTTCATTTACTCACAATTAACCGTATACCTAGTCTTGGTTAGACCGACTGTGTATAATAAGGTCAATAAGAGTAGTAGAATGTAAGGCTAATCGTGTTGGCTCCGTTATAAGTTGGTATAATCCGTAAGATTCCAGCAAAGAAAGAAATTTGCATGTATTATTATCTAATTGTAGCATATTAATATTAAAATCACCAGTGCATAATAATTCATCACATTCACATAGCAGGGAAATCAAACAAATCAGCAAATAAATCAACATTAAGTCCTGGAGGGCGTTACATAACGCCTATATAATATTTTTTACTAACAATTTTTATATTTATCCACAACTGTTCCAGTGAGTCACTGCAAATTACATCAACACCTGCATACCTGATAGATGTCTTAACATAAAACGCAACACCACCGCCTCTGCCATCCCGATCACGTCTCAATAAATTGAAGCCAGGAAAATCAATTTTTTCATTCAAAATATTAGGATTTAGCCAAGTTTCAGTTAAGGCTACGATATCAAAACCGGAAGTAAGCATGTAATCTTTAAAGTCAGAAAAACCTGCCAACAATGATCTTATATTAATATGGGCAATTTTTATTTTCATTGCGCAAATGTTAACTAGAAATGGTCTCCTAAAGTATAATAATTATTACAGAAAAAAAAAAACCTAAGCAATTATTAAAAAATTTAGTACAAATCGGTTTTGATTACAGCGGATTCATCGAGCAGGCTCTGTACAGCTGTTGCAAGTCTCGTTGGGCCTTCGTCAGCAGAACCGTAGCTCGAGAACTCCACTGCAAACCAAACCGATCTCTCCAGGTTATTCGCCAATGCGATGTGAAAGTAATGAACATTTTAAGTAGCGACATCTTTTGATCGCTTTTTGACCTGACATTGTAGTCAGCAAGCTGGCCGCCTTGCATGGGATTACTTATTATGTAGCGAACTGGCTTCAATTTGTCAATCCTACTGCAATGTCAGGTCAAAAAGCGATCGAAAGATGTCGCTAATTAAAATGTTCATAAGAAATTATTATCAAGATTGTCTGTAATTGAAAATTAATTAAAAAAAATTCTTAGGAAATCAAAGTACTTATACTAAACATTGTTTCTTAATACACAGCAAATTTCTAAATACTACGTGTGAGAATTTACTAGTAAATAAATCTAAATGTAAAGACACAAGAAAAAAATTAAACTGTACCTCTTTGAAACGGCAAAAAAAAATTACTGTTACTATAAGAGATCGGCAAAGTCGTAAATCAGTGAGCTAAATATGTAAAAGTAAATTTGATACGACCTCGCCAAAGCATCGACGGAAACACGTTCACATAAAAATCATGTAAACAAACGCTTTGCTCCGCCGATATGACTCAGAGCTGACGTTTTAAAGCCACGCCGACTGCACAGAACTCCAACTGCATATAGCGTCGCAAGCAGTCATCGAGTGATACAATTCAAAGAAACTAGATTAAACATAACAATCCAGGGATCGAATGTCCCGTTCGAGTCGTATAAATATAAGCAGAACTATACGATAGACATCACATAATCAACAGTCGTGTGATCGTGTACATCGCTTCCAGAGTCCGAAGGCGAAATTAACATTCATAGAATGTTATAGTGTGTGAAGAAACCAAGAAAAATCGTTCATCTCGCCATGGTTAAGCAAGATAAATGTTGAGTTAATTTCCAAATTTTATGTTATTAATACTAACGATCGTTTTAACTGATTTACGAAATGCTATCTCTTTCTCGTTTAAAATTCATTTTGAATTTGTTTTGCGTTGTCTTATACAATGTTGTTCTGAAGTAATCTGTAAAATTTTGCATTTGTCTAAAAGGTGTCCTTTAATAATTTGGTTACATTAAGTTTGTATTTTGTTTAAATTGTTTCAAACGTTAGTTAATAATAATACATGACCGAGTTATTGTTTAGAATTTCGTTTCAAGCTAAACTCTTTAATTCGATTTGTAAGTGTTTTTACTCATTCTGAATATACACCTTTATATAAATTTATCTCTTTTTTTTTAATTGTTATTTTAAAAGAAATAACGTAATTTTTCGTCAATCTCGAAATATATACATATGTAGTGGCGGGCAAGGGCTGAAATCCGCATTCCGTATAAAGAGGGCGCTAATAGCAATATCTGGCTCAAAAGCTCAAACCAGATACCTACAAACAAAGAAATTGCTACTTAGGTCCTTTACGGTCTGATTAAAGTTTCAGTAAAAGAGTGAGGAGAAGAAGTGAAAATTGTTGATTATCGTTAAATTAATTTTGAGAATTAAGACCTAGTTCGGGCTTAAGAATAGAACTTCTCGCTTACCCTCGTCATAGTGTTTCGACGAAGCCTTGTACTAAAAATTGATACAGTTGAAAGTAAAGGACAATTCATCCCCTTTCTTCTGTTATCATTCAGTTTTAACCACCCGTCCCCCACATAAGCAAGGGAAGATAAGTGAGAAAATTAAGACATGCAAGAATCAAACAAGATGAAAATGAAGAAGAGAAAAGGCAGAAAAGCCAGATCAGGATGGCAACGTGGAATCTCCAAGGATTAAATGAAGAGGGAGCTGTAAAAAACTTAATACAAGAGATGAAAGAGTATAACTTAGAGATTTTAGCGCTACAAGAAGCACATCTAAAGGAAAATAATATAATTGAGACAGGTGGATACATGTTTTACAATAGCGGAGGAAAAGACAGGACAGTTGAAAGTAAAGGATAATTCATCCCCTTCTTCTGTTATCATTGTTTTTAACCACCCTCACGTTACTATTATTTATTATTTCTATGTATAATCAAATAGAGTCCATAAAGCAAAATTAACTTTAAATTTATAATTAATAACGATTATTTATTTATTAGTTAATGTAACAAAATTTCTTTCCAGTCTCCCTTTTTGTCTGCAGCTTTTTTAACTGAATTGTTTATTTTTACAAATTATTATTAAAAATTTATAGGTACCTAACTTTTGGACGGTTTCAAAACCGTCAAAAGCATGCACTCATCAAAGTTTTACACTTGACAAAGTTGTCAAAACCGATCATTATTTCGGTGGGCAACTAATTCCGACGGTTTCGAAACGGTCACAAAGTGATGCAGGAACAGACCTCTGATTCATCTTCAGTACATATTTTTTTAGTGTCCTCAACCAAACGCTGGTTCAAAAGTTGAATAACAGATAAGAGTATAACATATATTTTTAATAGACAAGGTGAGAAGAAACTGCTTTAATTATGGATAAAATTTGTCTTGTATCAAGATTTTGGAATAATTGCACATAATTAAAATTTGCACTTTCTCTTTTTAACATACGTTGTTATTTTCAAAAGATAACATTTTAAAATATGCTTGCGATAGGCGTTTAAGATCATTGACAATATAATTTATTACATATTTTGCATACACTTTGGGAGGTCTATAATCCGATGTGCGCTGTTAATTACTTGTTTGGTCAATCACTTTTCCCTTATTAATAAATTATTGAAGAGATGTGATAAAAAATAAGAGTATTTTGGATCTAAATGCATTAAGATAAGTTTTGAATTTATTTATGGTTCGAGATATGGTTAGTTTGTGACAGTGGTCAATAAATTGCAAAAATTATTACTTATTTTGCATAACGAGATAAACTTTGGGGCACCTAATCTGATGTGTGGTACTAATTAGTAGTTTAGCAAATTACAGTGAAGCCAACGCCAGATAATGACAAAGGACGCGCATAATTCACAGATGCGCCATCTGCTTGATAAATGCGAATGCCGATACCAGTTACCGCAATTGTGGAGCCGAGGACAGACAAAAATCGCACTCGTTTAAACCTTTCAACCCCAATCAGCAGATCTTTTCTTACCAAATTCCGTCAAAAATTATTCATAAAAGGGCCTTATTAAATTTATTAAACATGAAGTCGAAAATGGGCAGGATTTACGACGTGCCGGGCAAAATCGATAAGCTGTAAGAAATTTATGCCGACTTTTAAAAGAGCACATCCCGATTTTCCGATATGTGAAAGGTTCCAGTGAGTCATCCTTACATATCAAACGTCAGAGGCACGCCGAAATATATCAATAGTCCGGACAAATCGCAGAGGGAACGAACGGGCCCCGGACCGTGTTCGGAACACACGAGAATCCGTAATCAAGAGGGCATTATAAACCGAACATGTTCTTATGCTGCACGAACCAGGCGGTTACATATCTGCGGCATAAATTACGTTCCCGATTTGCAAATGTAAACCGCCTTAGAAGTTAACATAAATTCGGTCCGTGTGGGTACCTACATGTGTTTGTAACGTATGCGGCTGTTTTAACCTGAGGTACTTCAAACTTTAGCCGCGGATATTCGATTTGCATAAGTGGTCCAATTTGAAACGTGCAAAAACACTGTATAATATAATATAGTTAGTTGCAGGCGGTTGTAAATGATCTGAAAGGAAATAATCATTTTTTGAATAAAATTAGAAACAACTCGATGTATCATAATATATAATTTAAATTAATTAGATTTACCAGTTGCTTAAGAGCAACGCCGAAACAACCCCTCCTCCCTTTATGAGCATAATGCATGCTGGTTTGAATTATTAAACAGCTAATAGTTCTTGCTTGAATCTAGGACTTCAAGTTATCGATTCTATTATCTATACATAAGAGTTTTGCTTTACACTTCACGCATATACGTATTCCATGCATTATGTATGCATACGGCGCGGCGCCCTCATTCTGGAGACGACGTTGGAGAAACAACCCCGGGGCGCAGTAACTATCGTTTATTTATACACTTACGGCGTGTCGATAGGAAGGAAACGTCGATAAGTTTTTTGAGTTAAACGAAAACTTATTTTTGGATTCATGGTCGGGAGCTTTGTAAAATTTGTTTTCCATTACAGTATTGTCACGATAGAATAATTATAATCTAGTATAGTTTGTAATCGGACCATGTCGGGATGTCTTTGGCCTTACACCAGGCCAAAGACATCCCTTGCTGCAGACGCATCCAAAAGGACCGACCAAGTCGCCACAGCTCTCTGGGCGACAGGGGGCAACACGTTTCTATTTGTATTATATTTACTTAACAATTTAGACTGTTGTTCTTCTTTTCTTTCGTGGTGAATTCTATTTTATAAGTTTGCATATTCACATCAAGTATCGATTCCTGCAAGGATAATAATTATGGTGTTGGTGTTACCACCCGTTCGAAGATTAGTGGCAAGCTCATCAGTCAGCGAAGAACAATGCATCTCCATCAGTGTATCGACGTGATCTGCATTCACATGAGATTATTGTTGTGTAGAGACCTGGCTTATTTAATCCGGTAATGTTAAACGCCTACATTGCCGGAGCGGGTAGATTACAAGGATACAAAAGGACATAAATTCTGGCAAGTTGTAGCTAAGAATTCATCTGCTTAAAAAATGTGTTATACATCACTCGAAAATTGTTGCAGGAATGATATAACGTAGAAAAAGCTCATTGGGAAAACTAATTAATTCTTCTTCCTTTAACGAATATGATGGAAGGATATTTACATAGCAATAGAATTTGAGACTTCAATAACAGTGCCACCACGAATTACGTATTAGTGTTTCCAAGTCTGTGTTGACTTTAGTACTTAGTTCGACAAACGTCGATTAAATGAGACGAAGGCAGAAGCTCTGTACTTTTACATAAACATCAGTGTTAATTCGTTTGCAAACATTAAAACTACACATTGAACATTGTTATCTACGTGCTTAATAAATTAACAATCAAAAATAGAAAAGTATTCGTTTCGCAAATGAAAACGTAAACGTGCACTCTACACCATAAACGTTGGTTGTAAAATAAACTGGAACTGTGTTCGACATTATCGGATATAAGCGGTAAGCATGTTCGCAGCTTAACCGTAATCGTTAACAACTTAACAATGTTTCATCAATAAAGTCATATCAATTAAAGCGATGGTCCATAAAAGCCCGCAAACATCAACGCCGACGTATCTCTATCACAAAAGCATCGGTCTGCACGCCCAAAACTGGGGGCGAGCTAATTGCGAACGGCGAATATTTTATCGTTTTTATTCGGCGGATAAAAGAAGGCGGCTAGAAAGTAGCCGCCGTAATCTGAAACTTCGCCGTTGATTTGCATCGCCGGAGATAGCGAAATAAGTCTCGGCGATAAAATTTAACGGCTCCATTTTAACGAATCCTAAGTGCGTTTCCGGCTGATAAAATCAATTGCGTTTCCGATTTACACCGACCGCCGCAATCAAATCAGAGCGGATGTGCTATCGCCTAAATGCAATCGACTATCCGAAACTTAACAGAATTAAAAATGTTTTAGGTTTTTATTTACTTTTTTGGAGAGCAAGCCGTAATAAAACACGTTGAAGATTTCAAGAGATTTATGCTTACAATAATGCCGTGCTTATTTCATTAATTTTAGACATATTATACAGGGTGACTGATAAGAAGCTATGTCCGAGAGTATGGGAGAAATGCTACTTTAGTTTTCGAGTAATTAATCAAAAATTAACCCCAAAACGAAGATGCGCCTATGGTTAAAAAATAAAGGAGCAGCTGAACGAAATAAATGCCCCGTGCACAGACTTGACAAAGGACGCGACTTGCCCCATCGCGTTCTCGTAAAAATTCCGCAAAAAGGCGTACGAGAGTGTTCGCCGTTGACAGTGTTGTAACATATCTACTTACAAGTATCCATTATTTCCATGACAACAGGCGATCTTTTCACACTCTACTTAAATGTGGGATGTGAAAGATCGCCTGTTGTCATGGAAATACTATAAACACAAGATTTTTGTAAACGGATGAGCGAGATACAAAATAGGTTAAAAATCGTGGTCGAGAAAGATGAGATCATACGCTCCAGATGCATCCGATGTATAATTTTCGAACGCAACTAGTGAATAATGTTTTAAAGTATTTATCTGGGAAGGTTCTGACTTCCTTATTTATTAGATAAAACATCTGCAACCAGAAATGGTCATGGTTTTTTTTTTGCAATGGCGTTACTAGTGAATTGCACCAATGAAGAAATGCGTTCAGTTATAAGTTATAAGATTTTTAGCTGCTGAAGGTGTTAATCCATCTGAAATTTATAGAAGAATGGTTATTGTTATGTGGAGGTAATCGTATGGCACCGTCAAGCGTAATTGAATGGACCAATAAGTTTTAAAATGGATGTGATATCGTAGCGCCCGGGACAGAAAAAATCTCGTAATCATACCAGGGAACATATCGGCGGTACAAGAGCTGATTTGGTGAAACAGACGAATTAAAATTAAAGAAATTGCTTTAGAAATTGACATCAGCGTTGGATCAGCTCATAATTTTCTTGTGGTAGAGGTTCAATTTCATAAGGTGTGTGCAAGATTGATTCTAAAGCACTTAACTCCCGAACTTAAGGAACGAAGTGTTCAGACATACACTCTACTGTAACGGTATGAGAATGATGGGGAAGCTTTTCTGAACAGGATGGTAACTGGTGATGAAAGCCACCAAGTGATTACCATATTTTCGGAGCATTAGAAAAAGATCTGGGTGATCTGCAATTCCGAGACAACGAGAGCAGGTCTATTAAAATCTGTATAAAAAAATTAGGGTTGCCATTTAAAAAAATTAATGATGACGTCACAGCAGAAAAACAAATGCCGATCGAGAAATGATTCTTGCACTAAAAGGTGTCTTTTTAAAATTAAAAATTTACCTGTTTCAGGATTTTGCGAAAAAACATTAAACAAACAAATGATGAGTTTGTTGCGGGACTTTATCAGCACTGTGTGTATATATATATAGGTATACATAATATGTACATGTATGTATCTAAAAGGTATCTAGATACATTGATGCTGTATCTGTATCTGGATCTAGTTACTTTTCAAAAACAACTGTATTTAGTTACAAATTAGGGTAAGTATCTGTATCTGAATCTAGATACTTTGAAAAATGTATCTGTTACAACACTGGCCGTTGATCCAGTCGTTCCAGTCGATCCAGTCGTCAGTAGTTTAATTTGGTCGTATGCCGCGCATCCCGAGGCATGCTGTCTGTATGCAGTTTAACACGTCTGCTATGGAGGGTCAAGTTTTACAAGCTTTATTCTGAATAAATATCGTAAAATGTTTATGACATAAGTACGCTGTGAATTTGGCGCTTTAGTCTGAACATACTTTATAATAATTAATTACAAACTGTTCCACAGAACTTTTCACACATTTTCTCGTAGGCTGTGACATGCGTTCACGTAAAAAACTACAAAACTAGACAGTTGTGGCTCAGCAATTCAGCTTTAATAAAGGAATTTGGTAGACACATAGCGTTCAAACACTACATAGAGATTAGGCAATAGGTTCCGTTAAAATTTACGTACGTTAAGCGCTAAAACTCTGTTTGTGATTGACTAGATCCATAAGGTTGCTAAGCAACATAGCCTTTAACGTAACGATATTTTCATCAAAATAATTTGTGCAAATCGGTTTTGATTACAACGCATTCCTCGAGCAGGCTCTGCACAGCTGTTTCAGGCCTAGTTGGCTTCAATTTGTCAATCCTACTGCAATGTCAGGTCAAAAAGCGATCGAAAGATGTCGCTACTTAAAATGTTTGATATTTTTATCGTAATGTTTTGCAAAAGCTCCCTAATATCGCAGTATTAAGGTAGGCCTTAAGCTTCATCCATACAGGACTTACGGAATGTAAGTGGCTCAACCACCAAGTATCTTGCGAGGCCATCCTGAGCAATAATCCAGATGACGAAGCTAAATCAATGACTGCAGATAATTCCCATGAGCTTTCTACAGTTAGTGTAAAACTAACGCGAAATTTGTAATTTCTAGACAATAATTTTGGAGGGAGAAGAACACCAGCGTAACATCTTGAACCTAGATTCAACGTGATTAAAAATGTGTAGATTCAAGGCTGCTGGCTGCTGCCCAATACCGACTGCGCCTTCGAAACCACAACGGCAGCAGCTATTGGCAGCACCAGCCCTGAAGAAGTTCTTGTGTAAGAAAGGACGAAGAGTTGGCAAGAAAGAAGAATAGTGCCTCGGTAGAACCGGAAGCCAGAGGAAGATGAACAACACCTCGGAAGCTTTCAAGTCAATTCGGAGATTGTATGAAAATTCTGAAAGAACCGTTTTTGAGATGACATCATCGTCATCAAGCAGAATTTTGGGAATTGGGCCACAGATGATCCCCGATCGATAACTCCATCAGCGATGTATCCATAGGGAATGTGTTGCTATTGCAGAATTTGAAATTATGAGATCATACTTTCTTCAAGAAGATTAACGCATCATGTCAGCTACGTTTCGCAGAAATTTACAAAACGAGATGGACAAAATGTATTGTTACAACAAAATGGAGTCACAGCGTACGGCTTTATTCATGTCAATGTTTCATCGCACTGGCTGGCTCGCTCGCCAGATCTTTTCCTTTGCGGATGCCTCAAGGCACAGACAACTGCAACTATACCAGAAATAACTTGTCATCTCATTAGACAGTGACATCCCGTGGCAAGTACGTTTGTCAAACCTCCTCATGTTCTCTTTTTCTTTGGGAATGCAGCAATTTTAGTTCTGAGAGAACTTCTCCAGGATATCTCACCTCATTGACTCGATTTGGATTTAGTTGTCCCATCAACTTGTGATTTTTGCCTACCCCAAGGTGAGCAGGCTACTAATAAGCATGTCAGAGGCTTATACACATTGGGTGCGTTCCGAATTAACGTCGGGCGTACCTCGCGCATGATTTTTATATGGGAAAATGATGCGCGAGGTAAAAAGTTGTACGCCCGACGTTAATTCGGAACGCACCCATTATAACGAGGCTTCAGATTGACTCCCTTATCACATCCATCACCTTTGGGGTGATTCAAGACAATAGATAATTGACCTGACCAGCTGGAAGGTGCTGTTCGTCGTCATGGACAGTTTCTCGATGTTATGAAAAGTCGTTTGCTATTAAAAATGATCTACAAAGGGAGAGAGAGTTGGGGGGGGGGCAATCGTTTTCTTGGAGTCTTATTCATCAATTGCAAAATGAGTGCTAGATGGTAATGATGGTAAAACCCGACTCTTTATGATGAACCAGGTCATACAAGGTCATCCATTTATATGACCCGTTCCCGAAGGTTCATTCATATGAACGAGACGATGATGGTTGGCGACTCTCGAGTCACTATCGACGATACGGGCTATTTGGAAAAGGTTGAAGCGACAGTCATTTCGGCTTCATTTCATATTGTTCAATTGTTTCTGTTTCACGTCGTTCGTTTGTTTTTGTTTATCATTATTCAGTTATTCAGTCGCGAATCGACGCCAATACGTTCACGTTCAGTTCAATTTCGATCAGTTCGTCCTGCGCTCATCATACATAAACTACATTCTGAATTCACATGAACGATAGGACCACAGGTCATCGGAATGATTCGTTCATTATGAACGAATCGCTCATCACTGGCAGGTGGCGTATGAAGCGTACGCGAAGACTAAAGCGTAAACGCTGGAAGATGCGTGCGGGGTTCAAATAAATCATGTTCTTCTTTGAGGATGAAGCCTGAAGACGTCCGTTTTGACTAATTCACAAAATCGTCGTGTGTGGGGCAAGCAAATCGCAACAACGCCAGAAGTTTAGGGAAAACTTTTTCAAGGATGTTTCGTCATTATTACGTGGTTTACTGATTTCCTCCTGTCTCAAGACGAACACATAACTGACGAGTAGAAAGACCGTAAAATCACAGCAATATCAGAAATCATGATCGGGCAAGAGGCTTCAGCCAGGTTCACACACAAGATCTATCTCGTTCTAAAAAACATACCTGCCGTAAATTCGACGGACAAGCTTGGAGAGGCCTAGGACTCGCCGCAAACAATTAACAACCGGGCAATATACCCGTTTACTTTTTCACTCCAAAACAAACACCGTTTAATGAACAATTTCACAGAAGCGAGGATAATTCTCAATGCGGTCTGAATGCAAGGCGGGCGGAATTTCCCATCGGGTCGGCGTTCGACGTGAACGGTACGGGGGTGGAGGAGAGGTCCATTGGCCAACGACAAGCCTTTAATGTATCCCACTTTCGATGTGGGGTTGTTTAGCGTTCTAAGCGTCGTTTTGGACCAGTCCAAGTTCCAAAGGTCAAACTTTCGCCCAGATACAGAGTGACCCGAAAGCTAGAAATTATTTGCCACCGTAACATACTCTCAGACAACGCTTCTTATCGTGGTTTCATTTTGTCGGATGAATTAACAGTATTTAATTCAAATTATGCATAAACAACGCTTCAGCACTTAGTTTTAGACAAATATTTGTATACGTACGTGCATATTATCAACAAAATTAACAACAAAACCGAAACCACTCGAGATAATCATTTTCATTTTGCCCCAAATCATAATATGCAGATGGGTTTCCTTAATAAATTTAGGAATACGTGCATGCATATTTTATTTAACCGAATGCTCCGGTGCTTGCAGCGTGTTTTATGGCTAGACAGGCGAAGTTACGAATTGCTCAGGTCGGAGAGCACAATAACGAAATGATACATGCGCTCATCTAGGAAGTAGCGCCAATTAAATGATTTATTCCGCCGCAGTGTGCCCGTCCTCTTGTGGGAGATATACCTGTGAAACGCACGCTGCTGCTGCTGCTGCTGCAAATTCTTGAAATGGCTTAAATAATGCATTGCCTGGCATCTCTGTGCAGGGTACATAAATTAACCGAACAATCGCGGGGCTGCTTTCACGTTGAGGAGTGTTTAATAATTTCTTACTGCTTTAATTGTGATTGTGGGCATATGATTTATACAATTACCATTCATGGTCAATACTCAGAATTAATCAAAAAGTTAAAAAAAAAACGCATCAGGCAATAAGAGAAAAAATTATTGCCTGTCCTGTAGAATTTCCATTTAGGATTATATTGCAAAAAGGATAGGAACTAAAAAATAAAATCCAGATGTTGTCCTTTTGATGATGATGGAAATTTATATATCAATAATACGTATTGTACGTACAATAAAGATGCTGCCTACTATATTTTATATCGAATATTTGTTACCTCATTTTTTGCTATCTCATGACAGCAATTTTTTTTTAAAGAAATCTACGAGAAAAGATATGAATCAATTTAACCAACAAGCATAAATCTATGGCATCGCGATCTTTTGCGAGAAAGTTTTGCGTCAGTTCGCCCCAGCACTCAGTCGGGACTTTCCGCGGAAAACCCCCGGAAAACTCCATTGTCCGACCGTAAAGTCACCCCTCGACGATTTGTTACAGCCGATAAACACAGTTCGGACTGTTTTTACCGTCCAAGACGTTTCGCCAACGCATAACATCGTCGTATCCTACGCGTACAGAAGGCGGATTTTGGCCCGCTCGAACTCCTAGGGGTGGCATTGTTATGGATATATTTATACTGTCTGCAGATAGTTAGCGACTTTTCGAATGTCGTCGTAAAATGTTAAATGCAGAATTGCTGCGCTTGAATGACAGTATGTGGGAGAGAATTTGATGAGACGATGATTCATACTATTGGAAAGAGAACAAGTTGTCATTTCTACTGGCAGAATAAAAATAGAACAATTATAGAATCGGTGTGACCCCACCGTACTGTTGTGTATCCTTTGCGTTATGCGAGAGCCTTTCGTCCTGAAATGTTGATGAGGCGAAGAATATCCAAGATGGCGAGCAATAGGCGGAATTAAACCTGTAAATAAGTAAGCAGGCGGTGGAAATGGAATTGGGTCTAGAACTTCTTTACATGTGCGAATGTTTTCCGGAATGATCCGGGTGCGCCCCTGTCGTTGTAAAAACGAACCGACGGACGTCGGATTTGCCTGACGAATTAAAAGCGCTGCAACAGTGCTGTCGTAATGCATAAAGGTTTATTTGATTCTTTTCGCCGGCGGATTGGCGATATGTAAATTTTACGTCGAAAGTTTGTGGCGTTATTTTCGGATACACTCGTAATAATGTTTGCATAAATTTTCTATATTTCGCCGGGATGAAGCGAGTTTTGCAGTTTGAATTTAACGCGGGAGCAAATTTGCTTTATTTCTTCGTTCAATTCAATTAGACTTTCTACGTCAGCATTTAATTTCGTTTACGTTATTGAGATTCATTTGAATAACGGCCTTATCCTTCAACACTATACATACACTTCTTAATATTTGATATCAATTTTTATTTTGATTTTTTAAAAGTATTGTTTCACTTCATGGTTTTCATGTGGATGATGAAGGAGGATTCCTTCACAATCCGAGAAAACCATTACCTTTTTCTTAATCGTCAGACTTTGAGCTTCTTTGGTCCATCATTCACTCGCTTGTTTCCATTCCATCCATTGCCTTTTGGATAAAAACTCACGGTGTACCTTTGGACACAATTGTCTCTAATACTTTTCTTGAGTTGGGTCTGCAGAACTCCAAAAAAAAAAAGACTTGGCACATTCAATACGACGTGATGTTGACTCTGCAGCGACAGCTTGCTCTAAGAATAGGAGAGAATTAGGCGAACGATTGCAATTGAAAGGAGAAAATGATAAGGTACATGTTTCCTTCTCTTGCTACTTCTGCTGGACAACCAGTTCTTCAGTTCTTCATTCATTGTTTCCATTCCATCCATTGCCTTTTGGATAAAAAAACACAGTGTACCTTTGGACACAATCGTCTCTAATACTTTTCTTGATTTGGGTCTGCAGAACTCCAAAAAAAAAAAGACTTGGCACATTCAATACGACGTGATGTTGACTCTGCAGCGACAGTTTGCTCTAAGAATAGGAGAGAATTAGGCGAACGATTGCAATTGAAAGGAGAAAATGATAAGATACATGTTTCCTTCTCTTGCTACTTCTGCTGGACAACCAGCTCTTCAGTTCTTCATTCATTGTTTCCATTCCATCCATTGCCTTTTGGATAAAAAATCACGGTGTACCTTTGGACACAATTGTCTCTAATACTTTTCTTGAGTTGGGTCTGCAGAAGTCCAAAAAAAAAAAACGTCTTGGCACATTCAATACGACGTGATGTTGACTCTGCAGCGACAGCTTGCTCTAAAAATAGGAGAGAATTAGGCGAACGATTGCAATTGAAAGGAGAAAATGATAAGATACATGTTTCCTTCTCTTGCTACTTCTGCTGGACAACCAGTTCTTCAGTTCTTCATTCATTGTTTCCATTCCATCCATTGCCTTTTGGATAAAAAAACACAGTGTACCTTTGGACACAATCGTCTCTAATACTTTTCTTGATTTGGGTCTGCAGAACTCCAAAAAAAAAAAGACTTGGCACATTCAATACGACGTGATGTTGACTCTGCAGCGACAGTTTGCTCTAAGAATAGGAGAGAATTAGGCGAACGATTGCAATTGAAAGGAGAAAATGATAAGATACATGTTTCCTTCTCTTGCTACTTCTGCTGGACAACCAGCTCTTCAGTTCTTCATTCATTGTTTCCATTCCATCCATTGCCTTTTGGATAAAAAATCACGGTGTACCTTTGGACACAATTGTCTCTAATACTTTTCTTGAGTTGGGTCTGCAGAAGTCCAAAAAAAAAAAACGTCTTGGCACATTCAATACGACGTGATGTTGACTCTGCAGCGACAGCTTGCTCTAAAAATAGGAGAGAATTAGGCGAACGATTGCAATTGAAAGGAGAAAATGATAAGATACATGTTTTCTTCTCTTGCTACTTCTGCTGGACAACCAGCTCTTCAGTTCTTCATTCATTGTTTCCATTCCATCCATTGCCTTTTGGATAAAAAATCACGGTGTACCTTTGGACACAATTGTCTCTAATACTTTTCTCGAGTTGGGTCTGCAGAACTCCAAAAAAAGAAGTCTTGGCACGTTCAATACGACGTGATGTTGACTCTGCAGCGACAGCTTGCTCTAAGAATAGGAGAGAATTAGGCGAACGATTGCAATTGAAAGGAGAAAATGATAAGATACACGTTTCCTTCTCTTGCTACTTCTGCTGGACAACCAGTTCTTCAGTTCTTCATTCATCGTTTCCATTCCATCCATTGCCTTTTGGATAAAAAATCACGGTGTACCTTTGGACACAATTGTCTCTAATACTTTTCTCGAGTTGGGTCTGCAGAACTCCAAAAAAAAAGTCTTGGCACATTCAATACGACGTGATGTTGACTCTGCAGCGACAGCGTGCTCTAAGAATAGGAGAGAATTAGGCGAACGATTGCAATTGAAAGGAGAAAATGATAAGATACATGTTTCCTTCTCTTGCTACTTCTGCTGGACAACCAGTTCTTCAGTTCTTCATTCATTGTTTCCATTCCATCCATTGCCTTTTGGATAAAAAATCACGGTGTACCTTTGGACACAATTGTCTCTAATACTTTTCTTGAGTTGGGTCTGCAGAACTCCAAAAAAAAAAAGACTTGGCACATTCAATACGACGTGATGTTGACTTGGCAGCGACAGCTTGCTCTAAGAATGGGAGAGAATTAGGCGAACGATTGCAATTGAAAGGGGAAAATGATAAGATACATGTTTCCCTCTCTTACTACTTCTGCTGGACAACCAGTTCTTCAGTTCTTCATTCATTGTTTCCATTCCATCCATTGCCTTTTGGATAAAAAATCACGGTGTACCTTTGGACACAATTGTCTCTAATACTTTTCTTGAGTTGGGTCTGCAGAAGTCCAAAAAAAAGTCTTGGCACATTCAATACGACGTGATGTTGACTCTGCAGCGACAGCTTGCTCTAAGAATAGGAGAGAATTAGGCGAACGATTGCAATTGAAAGGAGAAAATGATAAGATACATGTTTCCTTCTCTTGCTACTTCTGCTGGACAACCAGTTCTTCAGTTCTTCATTCATCGTCAATGGACATTTATGCCGTTTGTACTTTTTTTAAACTCAAAATAGCAAAGAGAATTGTCATTTTGTAAATCATTAAGTTCTTTACTACATACGTGAGTGATGAAGTGGTCAACGTCCACCATTTTCGTAGGTCCTTGACAAATATTTTTTTTTAAATATTAAATTACGTTGTTTTAAAATTATGATATGCTTAAAATACCTAAAATAATGGAAAGTTAATAATAGTCCGAAAAAAAAAATGCTTTGTATTTAAAAGACTAAAATTACACTTACCACGTGTGAACGCATATTTTTAAAGCCAAAAAAAATTGCAATAAAAAAATATGTACGCACTCGGGAACTATTGGTAAAATACTATCTGGCCTGGTGCACAACTCTCTTAAACTCGATAGAACGTCGCCTACGCGACCTCGGGAAAATACGCCCACCCAAAAATGAAGTAAACAAACGACTTGCTTTTTCAAAGCCTTGGCCTTTTGCAAGAAAACTGCATTCAAGGAATATTAGCTGCATATTGCATCATCAAACGGTCGCCGAGGTGACTCATCAAAGAAGCCGACATTATGCAAGCCTAAACAAACATGACTAAGAGCAGGCGATCCAGGGAATGCCTCGATGACTCATGGAAAGTTATGCAACTTAAGCCCACGTACAAGGTCTTGTTCATAATCGGAATTTCCGGTATGAACTATATAGAAGAGGGTTGGATATCATAAAAGATTATCTCATAGTCGTGCACATTACCTAGAGTCAGCAGGCGCAATTAGCTAAATAAAATGGGGCATTGAGAGCAATTTTTGGCCCAAAAAAAGCTGAAACCCAACACGTACAAAAAAAGAAATTGCATTGCTACTTGGGTCCTTTACGGCTTATACTTTTTTAAATACAAAGAGAATTGTCATTTTTATTCTTGCCGATTATGTAAGATGCTACTACGTAAGTTAAACTCGATAGAACGTCGCCTACGCGACCTCGAGAAAATACGCCCACCCAAATAATAAGAAAGAATACCCTATAAACTTAATTCATAACTCCATTGAGAACTTAGATAGGTGGTTCATAATGAATGATCCTAAATTAAATAAAAATAAAACAAACATAATGACGTTCTCTTTTCAAAAAAAGTGCATCAGAAATTCGTATAATAAACTTGCGAAACGACAACATTCTTAGGCCTTAAACTAGATTGTCACTTAAATTGGAAAGAACAGATGAAATACATCTGCAGCAAGCTAAGCAAATTTTCTATGTCCTATACGTAATATCCAAAGAAATAGGTGTAAGTACGGCCTTGACAGCATATTATGGGGTACGTCTGTCGATGTAAATAGAGTTTTTATTGGCCAGAAACGCTGTATAAGACGTATCTATAGCCTGAAGAATACAGATTCTTGCAATCCAGTCTTTATTGAAAAAAAAATATTAACACTATTTACTATATTTACTATACTACATTCTCCAAGGTATCTTATTCATTAGTGAAGCTTTTGTTAAGTATAAACAACAGCATGGTTATAGCACTAGAACAAAAAATAACCTAAATCTGTTCACAGCAAAATTTTCAGCTGTGCACTTTTAAAATTTTCGTATTTAAATAGGCACCATTTTTAGCCACACTAAGAACTGCTCACCGGATCTGTCCTGCTTATATTTGGCTATCGAATGTGCACAAAATATTGGCGCAAGAAGTTTTTTAAAAAAATCAATAATAAAAGATTTTGCCATATGGTGCGAACTTTTTGGCAGACACTGTATACGCCGCGCCGGTGGAAACTGTGTTCTTTCGAAAAAAAAACGCGAAAATAGAAATGAAGCACCGAGGAAAATAGCAAGTAAGACCAAGTGGGACAGAGCACCAAAAGAAAACATAAGAGAGATGTCAGGATAGGAATCGATAATAAGAAGAGCAGAAAAAGACAATGGACAAATGCAGAGGACGAATCAGATAAGCGTTCGTAAGAAGCAATGGAAGATTAAGTAAAAAAAAGAACGTCTAAGGAAAACATGGATGGAAGAAATAGTAGAATCAGAAAAAGAAAATCACCACATGAAATGGAAACATTGGCCCAAGAGAAGAGGAGATGGTTAATTGAAGACACGTAGTCCTAGATTCGACGCCGAAAGGCAAAAGGTTATGAGAAGAAAAAGAAGGAGAATAACAAAAAGAGGAAGAAGAAGAGTTTCGCAGTAAAAGTCAAAGCAGCTAATAAAATACTTAACGTCTGTACAACTATGTAATGCAAAATTGCGTAAATAAACATTATTATTATTATTTAAGTAAATTCGCTCACTAGCACCCCGAACCCTTGCATGTAGAATTCTCGAACTTCAGGTACCGCAGCGCCGCCTATACGCCAAAAGACTTACTCACGTAGTTATTTTGCCCCTGCTAAGAGAATCGGGCTTAAAGAAGTTCATTATAATATTTACTGACCGTAGTTCTAGTTTAAGCATAACTTTACATAAGTACATATAACTTTTAATTGTTTTTAATTAAATTTCGTTTGATTTCAACAATGTATTGTTGCAGTTATCCAAATCTACGAGCGACAGCGTATACAAGGCGATAGGGACGCACAACCTGCGACTGAAGGAAAACGTGCTTCGAACCAAAATTCGACTACCACCGGGGAAAACGTGGGGGGCATGGTACAAGACGCTGAAGAAAAGGAAGAAACTGTTATGTTTCGAGCGAGATGAAACGAACGAACTGGATTTCATATTTTGAAAAAAAGGAAGTCGTATTTATGTCCGTTTTTTATTAGTTTAATAAATTCTGGCAAATGACGACCTTTTAGGTATTGAAAGGAAACGCTTCTTGTTTATTCTTTTATTACTCTTGCAATTTTGCTTGCCATAAAATTGTAATAAGCTTCGTCGTCTAGTCTAGAAAATATAAGACGACTTCTTTGCAGGCCTTGTTCCACCAACTTTTAATATCGTCACGTTCACATATTTAGAAAGTTATTACAAAAACTTTTCAATCAAGTCCCCGCACATTTCGACAATGCACGCCGGATACGAGCCGCGTCAATACGCGAACAGTGCCGATGACAGCTTTACATTTCTATGCGAGCTTACGTGCGAGCTTTTACCGGAAATAAGCGGGCTTTGGCTTTCTTTCACCTTTTATCGGACTTTTTGATGGCACTTGATTCTGTTGGCTCCTTATAGACATTATAGAATTGTAAAGAAGATCTCCAAAATCACGTCTATTATCCGCCACCATTCACGCTGTAATAAGGTCTGGGCCTTTCAACATTTTTGAATTAATATTTCTATGGATTTTCGATGAGAAGTGGACCGCCGTCTTATTAATAAAAGAAATTAAATCCGTCTAAATGAAAATAAATAAAATTAAATCATGTCCGATGTACTAGGTGCATACAACGTCTTCAGTTCATCGCACTTACGAACGCGGGGACGAAATATTTTAATTGGTTCATCACCAAGAAATGTTGTTATTAACATCGCTGGTCGGCGGCCAAAAGCGCGGCGCTGAATGACAAATGTATTCGACTCTTCTTCTAATTTACTTTCGCCAATTTAATTACGCCAACAGAAATATGGTGTTTCGTCTTACTCCTGAAATAACTCTCGCTTACCCGTTCAATTTCAACGCGCCCCAACAATTAAAGCGGAGCTAAAGCGAAACGACTTTCAGCGAACACATGAACTTGAAACGAACCAGTAAATTTCTTTGTGCATTTTCCTTCTTGCCAACACATATCAATCACTGATTAGACGTCACGTTAAATTTAAAACAAAATAAAACCTAATTTGTAATCACCGGCTGTTTGGTTTAGAAGATGAAGACAAAACATCCTCAAGACAACAATGATAGTTCGCAAACAAATCTATCTTAAACATGCACTTGGAGGTACAAATAAGTACCCAAAATTAACGTGTACAAGCAGACGTTCTCCACCAATTCTACAATGTGTTCGGCTTCCGAAGAGGGGTGCAGCCCTCGGAGCGTGCCTTAAACGGTTCGGCAGCTTCTACTCCGCCAACACGATGTCGTAGTAGAAAGGCACTCGAGACCCGATGGTATCAACAGCAAAACTCGTTCGGAAGGAGCCAAACGGCCCCACAACTCGAACAAGGGGGTGATTCTAACCCTCAAAACTTGCCCCACACAACGTGCTAACGGAAGGAACAGATATAAGCTTCAGTAACGAGAAGGAAGCTTTTTATTTATTGTCACATTGTTCCACTGGGTCTCGCTTTCTAGTAAGATGTCTGCCACGGTATCAGCAGTGATGGCTTTTCCACATTTTTTCTCAGCTACGTTTCTGATTTCGGCCCATCTGTCGCACACAAAGATCGTGCGCTCCGGTGTTTCGAGTTCTTTACAGCACCAGCAGGAATCATTTCTCGCTTTAGCGATTTTTGCAAACACGCCACGGCCAGTCATCGCCTGTGATGAAGTGGTCAACGTCCCCGAACTTCCTACCGCACCATTTTCGTAGGTCCTCGACAAATGTTTTTGCCCAACCTCGATATGAATCCCAGGATGTTTGCCACATCGCGATTAGGTCTTCTTCTTGCGTTACTGTGCTGCCTACCCGAAGGGCAGCAAATTATACGAGTGACTTTGAAGTGTCTTCAGCACCGCCGACTAAACTCCTGGAGACGGGAGGGTTCAACGAAACCCCAAAAGCAAAGGGTGGATAAGTCGAATAAAATAAAAGTCACCAGCTCAGCACACTTGTTTTTATTTGAAACGCTCGAAAATAGGTAACGAATAAGAATTTACGAGTATCGAGTGTGACCCAGAAGGGGTCCCAATGAAACGAACAAGAAAAGGTAAGTAAACGAACAAGTTAGTCAGATCTTAATAGCAGATCTGCTATTCGTTCACAATAAAAAATAAATAAATATAAAAATAAATTAAAAATAACAACGCCATATTTAGGTGATTCAACCAAAAAGGTAATTAAAACAGTTCCGACCTTGTAACCAAAATCCAGCGTAATGACAAACAGCTGTCAACAGTGAGGGAGGTTAGTGCCGTTAATGTCGTAATTCGGCGAAGGTGTTACGTCACCATGTGTCGGCGCGTTTACAGGTCGAGTCCACTTTCACGGGCGGAGGGTGGGCCGTGTTGCCGGGGCTTCAAGTCGATTCAAACTCCGATTCCGGCCTTTTCTTCCACCCAAAAGGGTTGTCACGGTTTTATCTGATGGGTAAAACTACCACCCGAAGCCTAATAGAAGAAAGATACGCGTTACGAAACAGCACGTACACACAAAATGGCCGGTAGAACCAAAGACAGGCCTTCGAGAAGCTTTATAATTACTCAGCGTACGCTTGAACAAATCTCGGAGTTTCAGACTTCCCTCAAAGATTCACATGAAGGAAGCACAAAGTCACAAATAAGCTATAGTTACGTAAGCTAAGAAATCTATCGGCGAACTGAATGGGACGCGGAAGGCCGCTTCTCCCCAACTATACCTACGCTGAGACGGGGTCGTTACGGGATGAAATCACTTTTAGCCGGGCGAAAGAGTGAAACAGACAGATACTGTAGGACTAAATAACAGCGTATGGTTTGGTGTTGAAATATTGAGAAATGTGACGACCGTCACGTAGGCACACTTCTCGCTTAAATGGGGTGGTAACAACTGGGGTGGTTGTCCTTCCCTCTAGGAGTTTACTCTTTCTTTCCTCTGCCCTCAGTTTCATTGGAGGCACTGCCTGCAATCGCGAGTATTGCGTTAGTAGCAACCGTTCTGTAAACAGAGATGATTCTGATGGCTACTTTCCAGTTTATCGCTTCCAAAAGTCGTTCGTAGTGTTTATATTTAAGGGCGGTAGTCCATATGGGAGCTGCGTGCTGTACCATGGACAGGACAGCTCCTGCCAGCACCTTTCTCTTTTTCTCCTACGTCTGGTAAAAGCCTTGCCAACGCTATTAGCGATTTGTTCGCAAGTTTTCTTTACGTGAGTGGTCATCCTGAGGTCTCTATACCGAGGTACTTCAATTCGGTCTTGTTGTGAATTATTTCGTCGTCCATATTTAGTGAAAGGTGTTTTAGTTTCCTAGGGCCAGCCAGGATAATCGTTTTGGCTATGGATAATTTCAGTTGGTGGTTTTCCAGCCAGGTTTTTATCTTTATCATGGCGTAGTAAGCTTTTGGCAATGACCATTACCGCGAGATCGTCTGCGTATACAATGGTAACCACGCCCTGGCCCATATTTTGGCATAGCAGGTCGTTATGTAAGGGGTTCAATAGAGTCGGCCCCAGGACAGAGCCTTGCGTAACCCCGCATGTAGTCTTTACTTCCTTTCCTGTCGGTGTTATAACGTATCGACATTCCTGAGCGTTGGTCGTTGTAGTCCGCCGTAAAAGCTAAATTATGTAATTTGTGCTTGAATCAGACAACCTAATAGTTATTGGGGATTTTCTACGCTCACGAACGGTTGTTGGGAATAGTTCCAGTGCTGAAATAGCAGCTAAAACCAGTGCCACGAACTCCGACTTCATTTGTACAAACAGACGCGTCGCAGATTTTTAACAGGCCCTAGTCTTAAAAAAGACAGATTCAACTTTAAATTCGTCGAACACTTTTACTTATCGTCGCGTTTCTTCCATTAGCAGGCAGTACCAAGTATCACCTAGTACCAAGTACCGACAAGCACCGCGGAGGTTCGGGAGTTCATGTAAATTCCGTGTCATATTTCGTGACTTCGATGTAAGCATCTGAATTTCTCGCATAAATTTGGAATCGAACCAGCGCCGTAAGTTGTGACCCCCAGACGATCCGAACTTAGCGAAGTGTGGTATCGTACCATTTCTATGTTTAATTCTGTTATTAATTACAGGCGTCGCTAAACGGGTGCCTTAAATGCCTTGTGAAACTGTACCTGTATGCTTCAGGCCGAGGTTTCTTAAGAGCGGTATTTCATAACTTGCTTTCCTAAATCTTCAATCGTATAATACTAAACTACTAAAAATACTGTGGGCGAGTGTCGCCATCTAGCGACTCAGAGGTGGACCTGATGAATGAGTAGCAACACGCAGGTTAAGCGTTGCTGTGTGTGAGAGACGCCATTGTAAGCTCAATCCTTAATTTCGATATTATTATAGATTTTTTCAATAAATAAATAGCTTAAAACGGCCAGACTGTTTATTAAAATTGTCGACAGTGTTAGTAGTGTCGGTGACCCTTCAAAAATACTAAAATATATCATAACATAACCCTTATTTTCGTATTATTTGGGAGTCCGTGAAAAATGGGTGATTGCTACTGATTTACCTGCAGATTGATCGCTGAAGGCGGCAGGAATCACATACTTCGACCCAAAACACCTGACTAATTCATTTATTAACTCCATTAATTAAGTACACTGTCGTCCCGCAGAGACACTTTGTACGTTGGTTTACTGAATCGAACAAGTCTTTGAATACCGGCCGAATTAAGGACGCTGTACTAAGACTCGAACGCGTTTGAAATTAACATAAATTATTGAGAAGTGGGAAGCAAAGCTCTCCAGTGAAACATCTGTGTAACCAACGGTGTGAATCGGAAGTAAAGAGATCGCCCCGATACCCGAAGTCAAAAATTACTACGAGAATCACACTGTATTTTCTGAAAATCGTAATTCTCTGATTAATTGTCACCAGGGTTTTTTATGCTCAAATTCTCAGTTTCCACAGAAGCGGAGAGTAGGAGTTTTTTGCCCTATCAAATTATTTATTACAATAAATAATTATTTAAATTTAATTGTTGCGTTTCATTATCAACTTGCCAATTTCCTTGCTAGAAGTCACTATTGTAGCATCGCACCAAACAAAGAATCTGGGAAACCACAACGTAGGGCCATTTACATTCGATAATTGTGTCATATTTATATATAGTATCGAAAGTAAAAATTTCCGGGATGTAGGGTGACAAGAGATTATTAAATAATTTTGTTAAAGATTTTCTGAATGTTCCGAAAGGGCACACGACCGATCTAGAGGATCACTCGGCGAACATTAATTTACAATTTTTCAATTCCTTCCCTCCGCGCGGTCATTATCTCATTTCAAATATAAACGAATTCCCTCTAGGGAGTGCTGGACTCTCGCGGCCAATCGCTCAACTTTTGTTTGAAGCGCAAATTTTGGGCACCAAAGTGACGAAAGTTGCCTAACGTTAGGGTGTAGTTTTAAACGGTTCCTCCGCCCTTATCTGGTTCCCGAGGTCGCCTAGTCTTTTCCCCATACGTGTATAATTTGAGCCGGCGTTAATTTTGTTTATTTTAAATCTTTTCTTATGGCACTTAGAGGGCTGTTTTGGCTAGCGCGCTTGGGAACCTGTTTACATTAAGATTAAGTTGACATTCCTTTCGTTCGGTTCATTTGAGAATTAAATTTTGTTAATTGAATTTAGGGCGAAAACTTTCGGCCGTTTACGATAATAACAGAAGAAGAAATTATGGGGAGATGGAGGGAGTACTTTGCTGAAACCCCGAATACAGAGGAAGAACTAACAGTACAAGAGGAAAGGAAAACCAAGAATTAGCAAATTAAAAGAGGCGATCGATAAACTAAAAAACAGTAAAGCGACAGGGTGTGATGATATTAAGGCGGAATTGATAAAAAATGTAAAGGAGGAAGCGCTCCAATTACTACATAAAAGAATTGCCTGGACAAAAGGAAACATACAATTTTAACACTGCGACATCAAAATATTTCCACAGGTAATGCTACCGAATTATTAAACGAACACGTGTTGTGTTACAGTTCTTTGAGGGTATCTGAGAATGTGTAGTCGGCCTAAACTTACTCTCCTAATAAACTCGGCTGTTTAAAATGTATTAATCAACGTCGATTTTTTCTTTTGCGTGCACGAAGTTAATCTACTGTCCCCCAACTGAAATAAACATCTAAATAATACATGAAAGTAATTAACAATGAAGTCGTTTGGAGCTGGCAACTCGCCCCCCCGACCCTATTATCAATACCATCATCAAACATTTAAATCAATCATTCCTTCGAGAATTCCCCTCATTTACCACTTCAGAAACTGCATTCAAAATATTCCGGCGTGGTTCAGAATGGGCTTGAATCGGACGGAATTGAATATTCGATAATAATTCTTGGCCGAAAATTTGCGCGTGCTTGTAACCATGTAAATTTGTGCAGAACGATATTAACTACGAAAATTAAATAATTACAGTTACCAGGTATTGCACGAGCAAAAACTAATTGCAAAGGTAACTTGCGTTTCCGTTTATTAAATGACACCTCACAGGACACGTAAAAAGAAGAGAGAATTCGTCCTTTACCCGACGAGTTATAATTGAAATGCAGGAGATGAAGTGCTTCCGCATTCAAGGCTCAATCCTGCACTCGCCCATGCACCGTTTCACTCGTGCAAACACTTTCTAATAAGTGTTGTTAGCGAATATATATTGTTCGATTTTCTTTCGTAGAGACGAACGTAGTTTCGATGAATATTTTCGAGAGAGATTTATGCCTAACACCGTACGAAACAATTCAAAGTAATTTTATAACGAGAAAAACAGCATTTCATAACTCAAATAAGCAGTTGTTAGTTTCTAAAAACCTAACCAAACGGTAAATAAACGAATGTTTTCTCACCAAAACCATGGTACTAGATACAGAGAGACGGACGGATTTTCGGAGTTTGTCCACACACCAAGAAGTTCGGTTGGGGCTGGGAGCGATGTAGTCGACCACACGACTACTGGCTATGTGGTATCTGTATCTTAGGTGTAAAGCAGTCTCCTTTTTATATCGTTTTAAATCGGAAATTCCGAAAATTCGCTTTCAGTTACGTTTACATAATGCGTTTTTTTTTCTTTTTTTGATGAGTCAACTCGGTAAATGCTTGGTAACGAAATAAATTCTCCGAACGCAGTTTTATTTTAACTCTCAATCCTGAGTCACGACGACAAAGCCTTTTATAAAGCTAATTGTTAATTTTTTCCGCGGTCGCGTAGGCGACGTACGTGTCGAATTCAATTTGCATGCTGAGCTTAATGATTTACGAAATTGCCGATTTCTTACAGCTCTCTCCACGTTTTCCTCTTCTTTCGTTTTCGTGTGGTATACATTTCATATACATATTTTTTTAATAATCTCTCCTCTCCATGCCAAGTGAGCCGTCTTTTGCTCTACGCACTCCCATCTGTTGTTTAATGTTCCGTTGCTCGTCTTAAAACGTCCATTACCGTAGCTTCTACTTTTCTTTCGCTGTTGGTGCTTCATTCGGTCTTTAATTGGAAAGGTAATATAAAAAATTTGAGCACAGAAGGACCATCTTCAAGATATGAATACACGACTCTTGGATTTTGGATACACAGGGTACAGAAGAATTGAAAGCTAAAGCTGCATCTCGTAACGACCCCGTCTCAGCGTAGTTGGGGAGAACGCATCCTTTCCACATCGCGTTCATTGTTCCGACAGAATTCCCGGCGTGCAGATCTATTGTTTGCGTGTGTGTTCACGATCTTTGGTGCTTCTTTTCATGTGAATCTTTCGATTGAAGCCGAAACGAGATTTGTTTAAGTGCACGCCGAGTAAATTCAAGCTCTTGAAAAGCTTCTCTAAGGCATGTTCCTAGGGCAAAGAACACTGTGCGTATGTTCCGTTTGTAACCCGTATCTCTCCTCTACTAGGCTTCCAGTGGTAGTGACAATCATCTAAGATCTTTTAGGTGGAAGAAAAAGCCGTAATCGGAGTTTTAACTGCTGGCGTTCCTGGCATCACGGCCCACCCCTCGTCCGGGAAAATTGGACCTGACCATAAACGTGACGCCTCACTTGAAGAGTACGTGACGTAATACTTACGCCGCGCCGCTTACGTCATTGGCAGCACAGTCCTCCGTTGGAGGGCGCTCACTCACAAGGTCGGAATTATTTTTATTTATTTAATTGTTTGCGTCGTCTAAACGCTGTGTTGCGTTAATGTAATTTTTTCAAACAAGTAACTTTCGATATTTAATTTTAATCTTTGCTGTGAACGAAAAGCAGATCTGTTTATCGGACGAAGTTGAACTCACTCATTAGCTTGAAAACAAGTTCAGTTATTTCCTTTTTTTTAACTTATTGAGACCCCTTCAGGGTCGTATTTGTTATTTGTTTTCATTTTCTTACATCTTTTTGAGCATTTCAAATAAAAACAAGTGTGCTCAGCTGGTGACTTTTATTTTATTTAACTTGCCCGCCCTTTGCTTTTGGGGTTTCGTCGAACCCTCCCTTCTCCAGGAGTTTAGTCGGCGGTACTGGAGAATATGGAAGTTACTCGCACAATTTGCTGTCCTTCAGGTAGGTAGGCACTGGATCTGCAAAAATGCATAAGAAGTAGAAGAGAGGAGAAGAGAGTAGAAGAAAAAAGTGATGTTGACGATAACGATAAGAAAGAGGTTCATCTATAGTATGTAAATCGAAGTCTCAATTCTTGGGTTATGGAAACTTTGCACGCCCAGATCCGGGAAGATACAAAATGACTTTAGAGCAGAAAGAAGAACAAGCCCATAGAAGTCTGAAAGTAACTATGGCGAGAAAGAAGAAGACGAATCGAAGATCCGAAACTCTTTTAAATAAAAATGTAATGTTTAGCACATTATTTCCTTATTTTATGGCCAAATACTGGCTAGACATAAAACACTGGCTACATACCGGGTGTCCCATGCCAGCTGAGCTATAGTGAATTAACATAGACTTCCACATAATTTAACTTGAAGGCTTTCGCGGCCGTCGTCCTTGTTTGAATTGATTTCCGGTTGGAACCGCGTCACGTTGACTTCTACCGCCGACGTTTCGTTCTCCATTGCGGAAGAACTTCCTCAGGGCTGCTGCTGCTTCTCGTTAGTCGTTGAGACTCAACACTAAAACTTTACGTTTCGCTATCAAACGATTAAAAGATTTTGTGATACAATTTTTATCGGACAAGAACCTCCTTTAATTAGTGTTTTTAATGTTACAGTGTAAAACTTCGTTACGTATAAAAGTTCGTTAGAACCTAGGCTGTCAAAATAGTAGGCGACCTCGTGGCGCCCCTGTCCTCGTCATTGATTCTCCTCGGTTCGTTCGTATCGATTTTTCTAGAAAGTCGGCGATTGGTCATTTTGGATCAGGTTGCTTGTGGTTGCACTTCAACACCGAATTCTGTACGATCGCGCTAGTAATTCTCCTCATCGCCTAGAGCCTAGAGTGCACATCGTCATTTGTTGTGCTTTCCAACCATTGTGTGTATTCATCAGATTGATATGTTTGATTGAATAGTGAAAGGAATATTATTAAACCGCGTTCTGAGAGTGGCGCTCAAAGCATTCTTTTATGCTTTTCTAAGCCTGATCTCTACAAGTAAATCAGGTATTTATGGCAAACCGATTTTGGGCGCAGGTCAAATCTATTGCTTGTTGCGGTTTAATTTGGGGCTACCCTGCTGGTATGTTTTGGTACCGACAAAGCTACTTTTCCAAGGTCTGACTCTGTTACAGTTCATTTTTTTTCATTCCTGTTCTGAATACCCCCTGTATATGCATTGCCACCGTCCAGCCTTCATTTCTGTTCCGAACACGCCCTGTATATGCGAAATTCGACGTGTCGGATTATTCCTTGGACCGCGTCGTTGTACACATTGCAGTCAGTGTAGGAATACCCGTATTTCGCCGGCGTAATTTTTCTTAAACTTTCGTTTTAGCATATTTTTATTAACAGGACCTTCATTTATTTAAACAAATTCATTTTATATACGTAATCCTTCCTTATTTGAGTTCAAAATCGCATGTATGTGAGGAATTGAACGAATTATAACGAAGTTCTACTTCTGGACGCGTATTATGCGTGATCTTTGCCCTTTCAGCCGATTGGTTCCCACTGTTACTAAGAAAGTTCCCCGGAGGTAAGATTAGAAGGTGTCTCGCTTGTTTATAATCGTTCCTTGTTTGTCAAACGAGAAATGTTGCGCCATTGTCAGAACGAAACTTGCCGTCTCTTGGGTCACACTCTCTTTTCGTAAATATTTTTATTTGTGCGTGCCATTACATCGAAGGGATGTTAGTGCATTTCTACGGCTAATTGCCGACTCTGATTAGACCCAGTTGTGAGACAGGAAAAACCGCGTGGCCCGTGGTTTGTCCCAGCTTCGGTAACAGACCGAGGTAAGTTCTATACGCAGCAACTCTCGGTTTGACTTATGTGTTCGTTTTATTTCATTGCTTATAGGCTTTTATCGTGAGCTTCTAGCAAGAGCTATCGTTAATCCTAGATTTTAATCTTGGACCTATATCAAGAGTTATTTCTCGTTGGGTGCATCGCGAATTACGGCGTTGGAAGTTCCCTCCCTCGCCCCTCTACGCGGAAGCCGGCACACTACAAAGCGTCGCTGCGACATTGCCGCAAAGACACCGACAAACGAATCGGACATCAAAGGAATAAAGGTCGGAGCGTTACAATTTCTTCTCTTAGTTTTGAGCGATATTTCCCGGATTTAGTTTTTGATCCATTACTTTGATTTTGCCGCAATTAAACTTGCAACTTATTGCGTAACCGCCGGTGTAATTTAAATATGATATAAGTAGACGAGCGTTGACGCGTGCAAATAACCGGAGATTGCCTTCTTTTGTATTCTGTCGCATTAGTTACGATTTGAATTATGTTAATATAGTTTAATGCGAAGTTCGGATCCGACCAAGTTGAGTATGTTGTAAACGTTTGTGTTCCCCATATTTTATTTATTTGTGTATATTCTTTTATGATTGTTGTTTGTGACTAAGTAAATTGACGTGTTCTGGATGTAACGGGTTTTCTTAATTTTCACCTTGTCCCCCTTTCAAAAAAAATTAAGTGGCGCCTATTTTCTTATGGGTTTTGGCCTTCGCGGTTTGGATTTGAACCCTCCCGTCCCACTGTAGCTGGCTGGCAACATTGGAGTAAAGTTTCGTTCCAATGTAAAACTTCTGCCTATCTACGCAGGTAGGTAGCAACTCGACAACTCGATCTATCCTGCTCGATCCTTGTTAACGTTCGAAGATTGGGGCGAATACGCTCCGCCTCCCTGGTTGTTACATCCGCACGGGTTATAGCTGACCAGAAGAAGAACAGATCAACGAACGTTAGGACAATTTAAGATTGGATCTCTTGATTTGTTGGCGAGGCCTTACGAATTTTGACGTTCATTTCTTTGTTTTTATTGTGGTGCGAACCAAACATTGATTACACAAGTGTGCAATAGTCGGTGACTATTATTTATTTTTTTTATTTACTGCCCTTTCACTTTGGGGTTATGTATGACTTCGCCCGTCCGCGTCCCATTCAAATAGCCGGCAATAGGGACGATCTTAGTTTGCCCTCCCATAAGCTCAGGTAAGTAACTTTTCACAAAGAGTTTTCTCAGTATATAATGAATTGTGGTATTTACGAACACGTTCAGTTTTTAATGAAAGAACGAATAGTTAGACAATGTAAGACCTTTGCGGATAAGTTATATGAAATAATAAATAACATTCTTTCATACGCAAGTACTTCATGAAAGACTGTGAAATTTCTTTAAGCAGTTTTGCAAAAGTTCGCCCCCATAAATATCGTTAATGTGGATTGAATCCAGAAACTTCTCTCCGTGTTATGGCTGGCCAAACATAAATACGACAAGAACTTGTATAGCCAGGACACATATCGACATTAGTGTGTATGCCCCAGAACGTCGTCCTGCAGTTTTGATAATATAATGGAAGTTTCCTTTTAGGAAAATAAGAAAAGTTATAGAGGTCATAAACTATAACTCGAAGACAAAGCAGATTTACTGGAGGACGTTACGTTTGTCTTATCCTTTTGGCCACGAAACTATATGTCTGTTGGTTGGCTGTATACTTAATCATTTCGCAGATGGAAACCCGAACAGATCAACGAATTTAATCCTAATTAATCATTGTTTTCACTCGGAACAAGAAAGTATTTTTTCAATTGACGAAATTCCGGATGGAATTAATAAACGGGCAAGTCGGGAAAGTCGTCTCTGTTTGAACAGGGGCGCGTGTGAAGTATTTGACGTTGACACCGATACAATAAACCAGCTATCCAATTTCATTGTAGCCGTGGTAACGCTCGCTGGAGAATCAAAAACAACCACTCGAAAGGGAAATTAATTAAAAGGTCACGGGAAACTAAATCGAACGTTAATTAGTAAGCCGTGTAAATAATTATGGTTGAAATTAGAGAGAATTGCTTCGTTTTATGGCCACGCTCTTTCCCATTAATGACTTAATTTTATATTCAAACCTGTGACCGTTCTATCTTAAAACTACACGTAAAATAATACACAGCACGTTCACTAAAGCCAAAACAAGTACATTTTTTGGGAAAGGATTCTATCACCAGTTATTTAAAATAAGTACATAATAAATCGTAACTGTGCCACCCTCAGATGTACATATGTAAGTAAGTCTTCAAATAAAGGGGTATTTTTGAATGATTAGGAGTGAGGAGGCATGGTGGCATCAGGTGTGACATTTAATTGCCTGTGAGGGTGCCTTTATGGACATATGCATTTATATTTATCTGTGCGCAAGAGCTCCCGCTGAAATTAATTTATGCACGTGGCAGCAGCAACCCCCTATGTTCGTGTCTGGAGAAATATTCAGGAATTCTATTGTCACCTCTGGAAATCAACCGTTGGGAATATTAATAATTATTTCGCTAAATGTAAAAACATAAAAGTTTGCTCTAAACTAATTAGTAATTACGTATAAGCTATTTCGTTTATACAGGGTGTAATCAAATAAATTTCACTTATTAGTACGTACCGGAAGTTCTTCATCGCAAACGATTATTAGGAAAAGTGAACAAAAACAAAAGTCGGACTGATCGAGAATTTGTTGCGGAAGTAAGAGAAGAAACCGAAAACAAATTGAAACAACTGCAACTCGATCTCGATCTGAGAATTCTTCTGTGCTGGCTTTATTGAAATCTTCCGTCTGCGAACCTTCATTTTTCGATTTCCTTTGGGAAAATTCTAGGAATTTTACGTCCCTACTTATTTCGACTTTCTTTTCTTTCGAAAGTCACCGAGTAAAATACCTTCTCTCGACTTACTCTCGAGCTTTCGTCTCTTCTGTGATCGATTCAGTACGAAAACTTTACATCCAAACTCTCTAAGGTGGTTGATATCCGGTTTCTTGACATAACAGACTTCGAATGGCGTCTACCCATCAATTGACTTCGATGGACATCGATTTCTGATATAATTAGCTGCAGAGACTGTGGTAGACCGGATTGAATTAGTAGGCACCTAGCTGTCTCTACCAATGTCCGATTTCTTCGCTCGGCAACACCATTCTGCTCCGAATTATTTGGTACGGTCAAACGTCGCTGGATGCCGTGCCTATCTAAGTACTCGTTAAACGGTCTGTCGAGGTATTCAGTATCACTGTCCGACTGGACGTATTGCATTCTGGTACCTTGTTGATTCTCCATTAGCGATTTGCACTTTTCCTTTTAAGAAAACGTATATACGTTTGAATTTCCGTTACGAAAACGTGGCAACAAAGCATCGTTTGCTGCGTCTCGAGTTCACTTGACAACCCCGCGCTTGCCTTGATCCTCTCGATTCTCATTTGTTGAAAGCACCACGTGATCATAGCTTTGAAAGTCATTCGATATTGTTCATGGTGGACGTGCATTTTCGGCATCCCTTCCACCTCAATTTCGCGCCCTTGATTATTTTAGTTCTCGTCGGACCTTGGTGCCATGATGATGCGTTGTACCGCTTAGAGAATTATCGTAGCTCTTGCTTAGAGGATTAAGAAGAAAGAGCTTTGCCGGAATTTCCCTAGTGCACCACCGACCGAGTTTTGAGGTATTTTAGCCCCATACCAAGCTTGAGAAAACTACAAATCTCAGGTAAAAATTGAGCGAATTGTCTGACGCCATTTTGGACGGTAACGATCTGTTCTTTCTTTTCTATTCAGGCTTCAAGTTCAAGTTTTAGTTCTAGTTCTAACTCTTGCTGTTTTGCGTTTAACTCAAGCAGAATCGTCTCCGCCTTCGCTCCCGAGCGTATTTTCTCTACGCCTTTTCCAAGTCTACGAGAAACGTGGGCCCGCCATATTTGCGGCCTTTGTACACCGGTTCAATCCAGTTTGCCGGCATTGGACGCAATCAGCAGGTGGCGTTGCGACCACCAACTTCACAGCGTAGATCAGCAAATTGAAATTCGAATCGGTGAATAACTATTGGATGCCTTTTGGAGAGCGAATTTCGGCTGAATGCAGAGATTACGTATACGAATTTATCGCTGATAACTTTATACTATTCGTAATTTATTTTTGTTTACATTTACACACGTGCTTACCCCCGTTTAACTTGTACCCTGCATTTATTCGAGAGTTTGTTAATAAATAAAGCTTAAATCTGTTAATTTTAAGTGCGTGTTTACGTTACCCTTCCTTCACGTACCAGTGAGTCAAGTGTAGCCTCGAGTTGTAATTTTGGCCTTCTGCACGACCAAATCGGTACGGGGACACCGACGAGGTCTTTGTCTATCAGCTGGGTACCGTTCGTCCTGGCGCCCTTAATAGTTTAACATCGTATTAGACCCACCCCTATCTCACTGTTGCTAGCCGAGGGGAAAAGCTGGTGAAAGATACAGCGCAGATTTGTCACCTGGTCAAGGTAAGGTTGAGGCTGTCAAGTTTAAAGTAAATTTGGTGACACGTACCTCGCACCATTTTGATTTGTCGTCAATGAAAGTTACCATATATTTGGCTCCACCACAGGATTCAGTCCTCATCGGTCCACAAACCTCTGGTATGCAACACCTGGAGAGTCTTCGTACATAGACTTGGTCATTGTGGGAAGGGAGTTCTTGTCATCTTTCCTTAGGGACATACATCGCACTCGATGTCATAATCACCGAGATTTTTTGTAGAGTCATCAGCAGTAGAATAGTTCTACGAAATAAGTTTGCTGCAAATGGCACACTTGAGAAAAGGAAGGTAAGGGTCGTTGCGAAAGGTTTCTCACAACAACCACGAATCGATTTTAACGAATCTTTCTCGCCGGTGACCCGTCTTAACTCACAATCAGTTAGACTCATCGCCGCTCTTGCGTCACAATGTGGGATGACAATACAACAACTCGACGTAGCGACGTAGCAACAGCATATTTAAATGGTTCTTTGGAAGAGAAAATATACATGGAGATACCGAAGCTAACGGAGAAGATCCTAAATTACATTATTTAGACCGAAGAACGGGACAAGTGTGTTAAAAACAAAGCTGAAATAATGTTAAAAGAACTACAGAACGATGACAAAATTTGTTTGTTGAAGAACGCGCTCTATGGACTTCGTCAAGCCAGTCGCCAATGGGCCAATGGCACAAGAGTGTTGCAGAATCTCGGAGCTGTTCAATCCAAGAATGACCCATGTGTGTACCATTTAGGACGAGGAAAAAATCTAGCACTAATAACAGTGTATGTAGATGATATCGCTTCTAAAAATTTGTCGGAGATCTCGCGAATAAAGAATGGGTTAGGGAAGTGCTTCGAGGTTAAGGATTTCGGCAACGTAAACCGGTGTCTCGGATTGGAATTTGTTAAACACAAAGAGACGTATTCCATTCGTCAAAAGGATCGTTTTCATATAAAAGATTGCAAGCAGGTCTCCACGCCAATGTTAAATTGTCGAAAAACAACCGATACATGCAAGGGCGAGGACTCAAAAGTGCAGAACTTACCCTATCGTGAACTCGTTGGTTCCTTAATCTTCTGGAACCAGGCCAGATATAGTACACGCCATCAGTTGGCTTAGATGTTTCAACGACTGCCACTGGGTGGCAGCAAAACGTGTGCTCCGGCTATTTGAAGGGGACTTTAGAACTTGGCGTCATGTATCAATCAACCAATACTCCTATTACAGGGTACGTCGATGCCGATTGGGGTAATTGTGTAGAGGATAGAAGATCATACACAGGATTTGCCTTTATACTGTCAAAGGGAGTCGCGGAAACAACGAACAGTTGCGCTTTCATCTACGCAAGCGGAATATATGGGCATCACGGAAGCCGTAAAAGAAGCAATATATCTGCGAAGATTCTTACTTGAACTTGGTTTCGAGTACTTAGCCGATGTAAAAATATTTTGCGATAACATGGGTGCTCACGAATCCTGTATTTCATAATCGCATGAAGCACAGACGTGAGACATCATTTTGTTCGAAAATTACGGTATAAAGATGCAGTATCTGTCTACACAATGGTTGTTCACAATTATAACGACAACTTCTGACTAGCTATCACTCTAATTATCTGTCACACTAATCATCTAATGATCATCAGGTCGTTGACTATTTAAAGGGGTTTCGTCCGAGGACGTTTTTCCCGGTGTGTTATGAAATTTGTGCCTTGACATTTGAATCGTCCGGAACTGTAAGCGTGTTACTCAGAATTTGCGTAATTCTTCCTTGACATTTCCGAACAATTTATACTTATATAATAATAATTGTTAAGTTGAAAGATCTAGCAGGATAGCAGTCAAAAGGGGGCAATTAAAAGTTTACTCTTGTTTGATTGCCAAGCTTTCGGAAAGTATTTATTTCCTTCATCAGGGCGGATCTAAGTGAGGTTATGAGAGCTAAAGTTGCACATGTGAACAAGTCAGGAATAAATTTCTCAAGTAGTAACCATTATTAACAATTCATAAAGTTGTATTGTAAAACAAATTAAAATTTAAAAGTCACAGTTTAAAATGATGGACAAAACATTTAAAACGTTAACGTGCACAATGGCGCCTGTAGGTTAGTTTTAGTTAGTAACCTACAAGCGTTACCAGATAGGCGCCATTGTGCACGTTAACGTTTTAAATGTTTTGTCCATCATTTTAAACTGTGACTTTTAAATTTTAATTTGTTTTACAATACAACTTTATGAATTGTTAATAATGGTTACTACTTAAGAAATTTATTCCTGGCTTGTTCACATGTGCAACTTTAGCTCTCATAACCTCACTTAGATCCGCCCTGATGAAGGAAATAAATACTTTCCGAAAGCTTGGCAATCAAACAAGAGTAAACTTTTAATTGCCCCCTTTTGACTGCTATCCTGCTAGATCTTTCAACTTTTCCTTAAGTTCGCAGTCGCGATCAGAAGCCGTTTTAATAATAATTGTTTACAAAAAGCTTTGGTTAACTGATTTCTGCAGCCACGAATTCTTTGCGTTGGCGTTCTCCTTGTCCTAGTTGCAATATATTTGATTTTCAAACGCTTCCCGATGGAAATCGTCGATCTTTTTGCTTAAAAAAAGAAACAAAGAAAAATAATCAAAGATAAAGGAACAAATGAAAGCCCGTTTTGATTGTCAAAAGCTTCCCGCTTTGGTGAGGAACTTTGGCCTCATATTTTGTACAGTTTTGAGATAAAAATTTCCTCAACATTTTTCTGATATTTCCTTAAGTGTCTGGAATATCGTACTGAAGAGTTTAGGCCCCATTTTTGATCACCCTGTACATTCTTAAATCTCAAACAGCATATTATATACGAGATGTAACCAAGAAGTAAAGGAATTAGTTTACATTAAATATGGATACAGCAGCTGCTCTCATACAAACAAGTGAAAAGTATAAAGTAGATTTTATTCTACACATTTTTTTGAAACTTAAGTCAGTCAAATCTTAAAAAGAAAATTAATGATTAAATTTGAACTTACTAAAAGAAGTTTCCTTCGAATTAATTATTTAAATTATTTAAAATAATTTCAACATTCCGTATTTTATTACTCTCGTTGATAGTAAGTCTAAGTAGACACTGACAACTGAATTTATAATAATGCGTCTTATATAATGATAAAAGAAAACACCCCTTCGCTTTTTCTTGCCTTGATAAAGACGATCATTAACAGAAAATAACGCAGACCTTTTAATGGACGAACAAACACGGTGGTCCCGAATAAAGACCAAAAATTTATCTTATCCGCTATTAAGTGCACTCGGTAAGGTAATACTGTCAAAAAACCGGACGCATTTTATACATCTTCCAAGTTCCGTCCTCGTCCGACAAACTGCCGCGTCTTCCGTCCTTTTTGCGAGAGCTTTTTCGTCCATGTCAGCCCGAAACGCGGACGACTCGTCGTTTTTGCAGAAAATAAAAACAACGGAAAGGAAACCGCTCGCCGAACATGAATCAAGGAATGCGCCGGAATTGTTCGGGAGGATGTGACGAATAAATCAAGAGCTCACGGATTTGTAAACATTCTATTGTTTCAATTATCTCGAATATAAAAGAGCTCCTCCGGTTCTGGTTCCTTACCGGCGGGAACTTTTGATGAATATCTTTTACTCTTAATTGTCTTCGGTTTACCAAAGAATAAATCTCGACGTATAAATCATGAACACATAGGGAGATTAGAATTTCTCATTATTTCTTTGCGTCGCGTCGGGGATAAAAGAATGCACGTATAAGTGCTTCTATTATTCTGTTTAAAGTATCACTTATTTATTCACACGAAGAGTTAAATTAAACGTCGCATTAATTTATTAAGGTCCTTTTTATAAAAGTTACCTTTGTAATAAACAGAAAAGGCTAATAATTAATGAAATAATTATGAAATTATAAAGCCACCTGCGTCCACTACTTTTCATTTTAACTGCGTTGAAATTATTGCATGCACAAAACTGTAATTGTCATGTGAGCTGCTCTGCTGCATAATTCACCCTGTCATAAATTATTACAGTAAATAGATTTTATAGTAAATTTACCAATTGATGCTAATTTAATTTTGACAAATCTTTATATTATAAAATAGTGTCCTTCTCGCTTAACTTCTTAACAATCGACGTACGTGCATTCTACTTTGACAGACAGAGACAGTTCTAAATGAACGAAGGTCTTTTTTTCACGGCCGTTTCCATTTTACAAAGCTCGATTTCCCTAATCGCATTACCAAAGATCAGAGATCCAGAGACGCAGCGTAACCATATCTCAATTTAGATTCTCTGTGACCCATTAAAATATAATGCATCATTAAACCCGCGCGTATCAATTCCCAGCGACTTCTAAGTCCTCAGCCTTCGGGAAGGCAACAGGATCCAATTCGCCTAATTTAAGAGTATGGATGACTTGTAATGGAACTTCTCGTCTGAATAATGTCTGCTTCCGAAACGTTACAACGGTCCAGTGGCGTTTGGGGCGCAGCTGAGCCCGATAAGACGAAGACTTTTTCTTTGTCGGAGCAACTGCAGATTTAAACTCAAAAACTACAACACTCACATTTCTCTCTAATTCTAGCTTTAATAGTGACGGGTCTTAAGTTAATTCGCAGTAGAATTTTTAATTTACAAAACGAAAAAAATCAGTTTAATTAAGCAGGACAATTTTAGGAAATTAAAGGATTAACAAAAAACACAGAAGAAATTTCTAGGTAGGGCAAGTGTTAATTACCGCGTATTTAACTCGATACTTTTCGACAATTTCGTTAAAAAAAAAATTATTCCAACCTCGCCCTTTACTTTCATGACCGTTACCCCACCGTCATTCACACTTGCTACCTACCTGTAGGTTTGCAAATTGTGTGCGAAGTGACTTAAGTCTCCACACCGCTCGGCGTAGCTCGTGGAGAAGGGAGGGTTCGACGAAACCCCCCATGATTTAAAATAAAACGCACCAGCTGAGCACACTTGTTTATATTTAACTTGCTCAAAGAACTTCAAATAACGAACATTTAACAACAGAACATAAATAAAAAAGTAACACATTAAAATAAATCCGTACCACAGATCTGTGCTTCGGTCACACGTACGGTACAAATCTTAACACAACGACTCCGCCAGTATAATTTGTTCAACCACGACTCCGTAAAGATAATAATAGACTAAAGTTATCCCGACCTTCGTATCCACCCAGAAGATCCAGCGTCCGTTGTAGGTCACTGTCAAACGTCAACAAACCCGGAGCGTCCTCCCGCGGTGAATCGCAGAGTTAGTCAAGGGGTGGCCAAACCGCCACGGTCGCGCCGTATTCCCGGACGAGTCCACTCCTCGAAGGTAAGGCGGGTAGGCCGGCTCACAAAGTCCCTGATTGATACGGGAATCTGGGCCTCAGACAAGAAGTCCGGAACCGAGCTACCACCGGGATTAACTAGCAGTCCAAATAAAGTCGAAGTAGAATATGCAGTGGTACTTGAAGTAAAACGTGAATCGGAGTCAAAATTAAAACTTGGAAGTTAAATCCGAACTTGACTTTAAAGCTTAACTTGGATTTAAAGCCCGGGGGAAAAGAAAAACGTGTTACAGGGAGGGGTCACTAAAAGAACAGCCAAAACCATACCTGTTCCCTTGCTCGGGGTAGGCCTTTGAGAAACCGCATTGAAACAGCTTGTGGGTCACTCGGCGTGCTTTAGCAAATCACGGAAATCCGTTTCTAATTTCAGCCACATTTGCAGTGGGAAACTAAACAGCACAAACTTTAGGCTTGCACGAAAACAATCGACCGCACGGCTCGAGGACTGTCAAGATACTGACCAGCAAGCGACCGCGCCCTGCTCCATCACATGCTCTGGCAGACGGAAGTCGTTACTGAAGAAACACAGTTTAAACGGGGAAACGAGTGAGACGGAGATATGTAGTCTGCCTGAAGTAACAGCGGACAGTTCAACTCACGCAATGTCGTGAAATATGGTGCAATGCGACGACCGGCACGTACGCCGTATTTCCCACGCTGGTACAGGGTATACGGAAAATTATTATGAGTAACTTGAATGAATTTTTCAACTGTAACACACTCTTTCATGCGCGCTCAACTTAGCGATCGCAATCGAGGATCGTCGGTAACGCAACGATTCACATTTACATTTAACCAAAATTTTGTTCGTTACGGTCCCGTTTTACAAGTTTTAAGCTGGTAAAACTAAAAATCTCTAATTACAATACTCAACGAGTTGGAGCGACTTGGGCTTCCGCCTGGGCCTTCATCCGTCGTATTACGGCCATGATATCGCTTTCGTCAACTGTCTCGGTCTCGTCGCCTTCCTTCTTCTTTTTCTTTCCTTTCGGTTCTTCATCCTTCTTCTGTTCTTCTTCCTTTGCTTTCGTCTCTTCGGATATGTCTAGGGACTTCTTTCGTTTCTCGCCGGTTTACTCGCGTTTCCTTTCTACTTTTTCCACGACGACTTCCTCGGATGAAGATGATATTTCGCTTCCTGCCGTGCCGACGCTAGCGCCTACTGCTGCCTGAGGGAAATGTCAATGTTCGTTCTTCGATTCTCTTTGGGAACCTACGCTAATTTCGACGCTCTTCTTGGAGCTTACCTCTACTATTGAACCCTTTGAGTCTTCGACTTGCATGCGAACTTGCTTCTCTTTTTTACAGGTTTTCTTCTTTCTTCCTGCCTTTTCCGGTTCACCTAATTCACCTTCTTCCGTCGGAGGTTCAGAGACGGTCGTATCTGATGGAACGAGTCCTTTTTTCTTTTTAGCCTTCTCGCTTACGACGTCGCCGTCGCCCTCTTCTTCTGTCGTAGGTGCTCCAGGTGTTTCCTTTTCTTCCTTCTTCTTTTCGGCTTCGTCTCCTTCTTCTTCGGTGGCTAACTTTGCGGCGGGTTTCTTTTTACCTGCGATGTGAATTATTTATTACTACTGTGGGGGCGCGGTGCGTGGGTGTCACGTGCCCAGCCGGTTTGTAATGCCGACAAATACACAACTTTCAGTAAATGCAGAGTTATATTAATGGAGCAGGTTATATACAATATATACACATCAAAATTCTATCTGACGATAGTATTGCTCTTCTCCTAACTTGGCGTAGTCGCGTTGTACTATGGGAAGACGTGGATCTAACGGGTGGACCTGTGCGCGTGATACCTCGTGGTACGTCGATGGAGGTACCGTTAGAGGGATCAGTCGGTATGGCCCAGTGTAACCTTCGGTCTTTGACGCGATGGCGGGTCCTCGTTGCGGCGACGGCGGTAAGGGGGACACTGCTCGGAGAAGGCGAGCTTCTGACAATGCGTGCCGGAGTTCCTGTCGATGCTGATGTCTCCGGTAACGACTCCTCTTGATGGTCGCCTTCGTCTGCCCACGTGGTACCGGTGTCGGCGCCAGCTTGGTGGTTCTTCGAGATGCGACTTGGAATCTAGTGGTGTGTTGCTCAGACCTTACACCGTAGGGGCTGATATTTTGTCCCGGCTTATTCAGCGACAGGAGCAGAAATTTGCGTTCTGGCCTATTCGGCAGCAGTAGCAAGAGCCTTCGTTCTGGCCTGTTCGGCAGCAGGATTTGAAGTTTGCGTTCTGGCCTATTCGGCAGCGGTAGCAAGAGTCTTCGTTCTGGCCTGTTCGGCAGCAGGATTTGAAGTTCCTTGCTAGTGGCACTCGGCCGGTTTATATAGGACCTCTTCCCGGGTTGTTCTAAGAACACCCCTCTTGATCCTATACTCGTCTTATTAGAGCGTGCCGGTGTGCGCACTTGCATCAGGAATTTCGCCGAACCCGTCCGCCTAATGCGGTCATTAGTGCGCTCGTTAATAGCCTCCCTGCGTACAGCTTGGGGATTAAGGCCCGGGATTACCTGGATGGCGGTTGGTTCGGGGAATATGTTAGATGCGTGTATGTTGCTACGTCACTCTACTATTTATTATTAGTTAGTTGTTTGTTGTAACGATTGCCCTTTTTTCTTTTGGGTTTTTTCTTTTTTTCTGTCGTAACTGCTTGAGATGTTTCAGGTGTTTCCTTTTCTTCTTCCTTCTTCTTGGCTTCGTCTCCTTCTTCTTCGGTGATCGACTCCGCATCGGACTTCCTTTTACCTGTGGTATGGGTGTTAGTTGTTTGTTGTAACGCTTGCCCCTTTTTTCTTTTGGGTTTCTCCTCTTCTTCTATCGGAGGTGCTTCAGATGCTTCAGATGTTTCCTTTTCTTCCTCTTTCTTTTTGCCTTCGTCTCCTTCTTCTTCGGTGGTTGACTCTACGTCGAATTTTTTTAACCTGTGGTATGAGCCATTTATTTGGGGTTAGTTGTTTGCTGTAACGGTTGCTCTTTTTTCCTTTGGGTTTCTTCTTTTTTTCTGGCTTTTCATCCACACCCTCTGCCTTCGCTTTCGTTTTTCTTACTCTTCTCAGCTTCCTTTTTGACATCTTCATCTTCTACCTCAGTCTCCTTCGCTTTTTCCTTGCCTTCTTTCTCGTCAGCTTCCTCTTTGCCTTCTTTCTCGTCAACTTCTTCCTAGCCTTGTTTCTCATCAGCTTCTTCCTTGCCTTCTTTTTCGTCAATTACTTCCTTGCCTTCTTTCTCGTCAATTTTTTCCGCAAGGAGAAACTGAAGAAAAAGAAGACAACTTCAGTTTCTCCTCCCTGTTCACCTTCTCCCTTTGTTTCCTCGTCCTTTTCGATCACTTCCTCTTTAGTGACTTCCTCTGAAAGATAATTAATATCGAATATTCTCGGAACCGTGTTGTTTATTTAACCTTACGTCTTTTCTCAGCTGCCACTTTACGGGTGCTTTCCTCCTTCTTCCCTTTCCGTTTCCTCTTGGCCAGCCGTGCGGCTTTCTCTGCAGCTTTTTCTTCTGCGGTGAGGCCTTGCTCTAGACCGACCTCCTTGAACTTCACTTCCATTTCGAGAATGGCTTTCATTTCCTTCTTTTTGAGTTTCCTCGGTTTCTGTTCCGTTTCAGCGACCTCACCCTCAGCTGCTTCAGAAGCCATCTCACCTTCGATCATCTCAGAAGCGATCACCCTCGGGTTCACTTTCCCCAGCCATTTTTCACAATAGTTAACAGGTTTAAAAACGAAGTAACAAATAAAAAGAGCTTCCAGTGAACGTCAAACTATGACATTTGCTATGACCGGCGATCTTTTGATTTAAATTTTCCAAACTGGAAACATCCTATTAAAAAAACGGACACTAAATGGCGCACAAACACTTAACGTTTCGCAGTCGTTCGACAGCTTCGTCTCTCCCATCTCCACTGAGCTGGGCATAATTTCAGGTAGGTTGTTTACCAACGTAAAGGAGTTTCCCCCAACTTTCACAATGAAACATAGACGTCAGACGTTTGATATAGTTAGGTAGGTAGAAAATGATTAGTTTGGACCGGCCATTGCCTTGCAGTTAGCGGAGTGTTCGACTTTCCGTGAAACCGCTGCATAACCTTACAGAACCCCATCCAAGCTGCCTCCAGAAGAACCTCCTCGACCCAACGAACTTCTTGGTCTGCCACAAGAAGTTCTATTTCGCTTTGTTTGGTATTTTATTATTTTTAATATAAACTGTCTATACATATAAACTACCTACACTGTGGTTCTATGTAACGGAAACAAGATTCTTTTATTTTTATGACAAATTTGCTTTTTAAAAACTTAACTTTACACTCGCGAAACGCAAAAGCAACCTTCGCTTCTTTTCTTGTGTATCAATAGTGGTTGCGGTAAGTGAAACTTATTCGATTACGCTCTGTATAACTAAAAGGAAAAAAAAGTCACCGTAAATTTCCAACAGAAACGAACAAGTAAGTAGAATTGCAAAGAAGGAATGCTTAAGAGAACTATGTGTGGCAGAATTTAGCAAATCTCTCTCCGTTCGGCTTCACAGAAGCACTTATCAGAGGAGAGCTTTCCTGCAAACTTGTTTAATTTCAGTCTCTTGTTCGTCTGATTTGTTTAAATTCACAGTGATTAATTCCAGGTGATTGTTCGATCGAAATGAATTCTTTGACGAAGCAATCTCAACCGGGGGCTTCCTTCTACGGCGTCATTGTTTTAGTTCCGCTTCAAAGGTATTCAATCTCGTCTATAAGGATATTTTAATTAAAATTTTATTAGCGACTCAGTCTCACGGCTGCAGCAGGACTTCCAGTTAGAATAAATTAATTTTGTTTGTTAGGAGGCTCTTCGGCGAAGTAAGGATACGGAATAATATTTTAATAAAGGAAAATTATAATTTAACAAATTCGCAATATTCTCCCTATACTCCGTAAATTAACTCGTCACGAGAAGGTGCTTATTTTTATTTAGGAGTTATTTTTCCCCCAATATCTTGAACGGATTGGAGGGGGATGAAAAAACTATACAAAACCAGGATGGACCGTGGAATGTTAAAATCGAAAGTCAACTTAAATACATAATAAAGAGGCCAGCCCTAAATTACCTGTACAGCAGAATTTATTAATTTTTCAGGAAGCTGTGAAATCGTATGCAAAAAAAAATACCTGTGCTTCAAACAAAAACTATGCATCAATTCTTTGCAGGATGTACATAAATAAATAAAGAAATAAATAAATAATGAAAATGAAGGGATACAAGTTTTATAAGTAAATAGAAAATTTAAAAGGACTATCGCCCTGATCAAGACAGCTGGTGAAATTCCTTTTGTTATTGCGCTATGAATAATTCAGGCGAGTGGAATGAGGACGTGTCAACGTGTGAAGAAAACCGGGCGTACGAATTTAATAGAAATTTTGTCAAAACAAAGATTCTAAGCCCCGATAAGAAACGATGATGGAGGAGAAGATACAGATAGGTCACAGCTGAAAATAAAATTAGAGCGTTGGGGGTTTTCCATCTCCGTTTTTAAATTAAGCGGTTCGTTATTAGAAAAAGAAGGAGATAAAAGGGTTAATTCCACCACGAAATGTGCTATTGTTGTGGTCTTTTCTGCAGAATCGAGGGGATACATAATTAGGTTGAGTTCATTGGATCTAACTGAAAGCACATGGCTATTTTCCAGAGCTTCCATACGGTTGTTGTGGCAACAAATATAATCGTAAATTGTTTCTAATTTTAACTTTCCGTTTAACTATATCAAATCAGCGAGTGGTCTCTTTTAATACCGTTTTAATATAAAGTAATCCCCCCATTGTACAAGTTTTTAAGCTCGATTTCCTCAATTAAAGCTCTGCGTAGGTATGAGATTATGCTTTATTAAGTTGCGCGCCGTTGAATCGCTACCTCCTTATCTCAGGAATGAATATCAGATTTCTCTCTGGAAATTATTATCCTTAACTCGTAATTAACGCACATTTAGGCATGTGAAATTTAATTTGGGATATAAATTAAGGGAAGACATAATTTTCTCTGGTATTTACAGCATCATTAATCACACGGATAGATATATGGACGCTTGTTTTAACAAAAAATAAATTTTTTTAAACGATGCAAAATGAAACATATGCTATGTAAGTATGTACACGCACTATTATAAAATCACGTCATCTTTCATCAGATTTTTTTACCATCGAATGTATGCACGTAACCATTAATTTGGTTGTCTACCTCTCGTGCACGTTTTTATTTCATATTTTCCCAACGAAGTATTATTTTATATACAAATGGGTCGGTGTGATGTAGACGACAGTTAATTGCCGGCGTAATTCAGCGAGAATTATACACGGCTGCTGTGCCTGGGCCCATTGTTTCAATCCGAATTCAGATTAAAACAATTGAGGTAAATCGAAACGTGCACGTAATCATGTCGACCATGACATTTTTAATATCTGATAAAGCCGTCGCTTTTGAAAAGTTTTAATCAAATTTACATTCCTTAAACGTATACAGAACTGATTCTGTACAGGGCTACATGTATATGTATACTTCGGTCATTAATTAATACAACCTTTTAAGACAAATTTAATAAATAAATCTTGGGCGTCTCAAATTGCCAGTTAAACTCAATGGGGCGCGTCGAGGTCATACGTAACCCCAAAACAAAGAGCAGAAATTAAAAATAAATAAAAGTCACCGGTTCTGATACACCTGCCTTTATTAGTGCAACGTTTAAGCTTGTAACAGCACTAGATCAACGCAGGTCTTAATTAAATGAACGATAGATATCTATACAGGTTAAGTAAAATTGAGACAATGAAGCACGGATTCGCCTTTCGTTCACATAAAAGAAAATAAATACCAAAACTTTAACAAGGTTTATAAAATCCGGCAAATAAATCAGAAGATCCCAGGCCCGATCTTTTCATCTCTAGTTAACTTTATCTGACGGCTTATTCCCATAGTAACAAATGTGATCACAATCGTTACTATGGGAATTAATCGCCGGATAAAGTCAATTGGAGATTAAAAAACCCAACGTGTGTCAAGTTGTACTTCGTCGAGTCTGATAAAAGCCGTGCGGTTGTAACGGCCAAAAGGGGGGTGGGGGACTACGCCAACGTCCAACATCCCCGTGCGAACTCGCCTTAACATACACGCCACGCTTTGGAATTGGTTGCCGGGGGCTACGTCCGGTATGCTGATATCAGCCTTGCCGAAGCCTCCTGTCATTCTGTCTAATGCGCCTCAAGGCCGCACATCACCAAGGCTCTCCAGGAGAAAGGCATCAGCAAAAACCTTAGGAAGATCATCCAGTCCTACCTGCAGGACAGGATCATAATCACTCCTACGGGGGAGGAAATGCATCTGTCGTGTGGGGTACCGCAGGGTTCGGTCCTTGGACCGACTCTATGGAACATCCTCTACGATGGCATACTCAGACTAGACCTGGAGCGGGATGTGACTACTGTCGCCTATGCCGACGATCTGGCGATAGTCATAACCGCCAAAACCACCACCTTGTTGGAGGAAAGAGCCATGTACGCGCCGTATAGGACAAGGGCGTGGTTGGAGGATCACGACTTGGAGCTGGCAACGGCCAAAACTGAGATGATCATCCTGGCCGGGCCAAGAAGACTGAAGACCTTGACCCTAAACCTTGAAGATGCAGCAATAACTTCAAAGGACTCCATAAAGTACCTTGGGGTACACCTGGATAGGAACTGCAAGATGACCACCCATGTAAGGATAACATGCGAGAAAGCTAGCAAAGCCCAGATGGCACTAGCGAGGCTTATGCCAAACGTTGGCGGACCGAGACCAAAGAAGAGGAAAGTTCTGGCGGGAGTGATTACTTCTGTCATCCTCTACGCCGCGCCGATCTGGGCTACCGCCATGAAATACAAGCACTACGAGGCAATGTTGGAGACCGTCAATAGGAAAGCGGCCACACGCATCACCTCGGCGTATAAAACCGTTCCCACACAGGCAGTGTTGGCGATCGCGTCGATCCCGCCAATCAAGCTTCAGGTGGAGGAGCGGCTGGAGCGGTACAATGCCGGGAAACTGGAGGATAACGTAAGACCGGAAAACATCATGACTAAGTGGCAGCTCGTATGGGACTCATACCATGGGTGGGCAAAAACATTCATCAAAGACGTTAAAAAGTGGTGCGACAGGAAGCACGGGGAGGTGGACTTTTATACCACGCAGGCGCTAACGGGACACGGAGTTTTCGTTAGCTACCTGCACAAAATCGGCAAGACGCAATCTAGCAATTGCTGGTACTGCGAGGACGATGATACGGCAGAACATACCATCTTTGCCTGCCCAAGATGGCAAAGGGATAGAGAAGAAGCGCGCTGCAAATGCGGAACTGAGATTACAAGAGAAAATGTCTCGGAGATCCTGCTTCGCAACGAAGAAGGCTGGAACGCAGTTACCACTATGCTCAAAAACATCATGAAGCAAAAGGAAAAAGACGAGAAGCAAAACCAAAATCGGACTGGACAAATACTGGAATAACTGACGGTGCGAAATTTCTGATGCAATGCCGAGAGGCAGATTCCAGGAATTAGCAGCTGCGAGAGAGGAGTAGGAGTTTTAGTTGGTAGGTGCCTGTGCCTGAGACCTTTAGAAAGGCTACGACCGGGTGAATCCAACACGCCATCGGCCTGGATTTCCGCTAATGGTGTCTTTAGAAGATTTCTCCAAACCTCTATAAAAAAAAAGCCTTGCCGAAACCAAGATCACTTTCGGATGTTGCACTGACTGAAATATGCCAGTAGGGAAAACCTCAAATAAAAGCTCCGGTAAAAGCTTGATTTAAATATTGGAGATCAGACCTCGAAAAGCAAAGAGAAACGCTTGTCTTTCAACGTAGAGTGCTTCTTAACGATCTCCGTTCGTTTCCCTTTCAGGTCCACTCACCAACGGAACGGCACAAGACAATGGCCGGAGCCAGAAAAATAACGCAAAGGGACTCCAGAACGTGTGGCAAAAAACTAACGAGAGCCTGCGCGCAACGAACAATCTAAGCAGGGAAGGGATTCACATGCTCCGAACTGGCCAATAGCGAAGTTATGTGACAACTCGATGATTTCCACCGAGAGAATCTGCCACCTACCTGAATGGCAGCAAATTGCGGGAGGGCAATTTAAGATCTTAGCACAGCCGGCTAACTCCTGGAGATAGGAGGGTCGTACGGAGCCCCAAAAGTACAAGGGCAAATAATTAATAAAATAACAATTCCCCAGTACGGCAATATTGTCTTTATTTATAATTAAAAATTCAAAAATCAAAATAAAGAAACGCCAACAAAACGCCAAAAATCTAAACCCGAAAACCCGGTACCGACTTTACGTTACAAAGTCAAAACAAAATTAACTAACCTCGGCAAGAGACGGTTGCTTAATTTACGAAAGAATTTAAAAGCGTGCGTTACCGCAATTCAAATCAAAATAATCCGAGCTTGATTACATCCTCGCGCCTCCAACGGCAGCTGTCGTCGTCAATGCCCGTAGAATATCGAATCCGATGGAGGACAACTGAAGCCAAGACGGCGTATCCCAATTCCTAGCGGTTGGTTGAGTTCGAGACCGGACAGACGGGGGAGTAATGGCTGTAAATCTAACCGTTGTTGCACTGACCTTGCGGTAACTTTAGGGACGGAGAGGCCCCCGAAATCAACACCAACGGTTTGGGTAGCCACAGACGCGATGTTCGTAGTAAACGTAGTAGTTCGAAGGGTAAAACTAAGAGCAACATACAGCAAAACGTAGAACCAATACAAACAAAAAACCTAAAAGAAAAGAACACATGCGTTACACTTTGAACCACGCCCAAGTACACGCCACGTTTAACTAATCTCAAACTGCCGGGATTAGGCTTGGACAAGCATTAAACAATATACAAGTGCAGGGGTGATGATTTTTAAAATCCGGTAATGAAAAGGCCTTTTCGGAAGCTATGGTCGGGTTGCAGATCGGATTTACCTGATGAGGTTAACCTGTTCTATAACCGAACGGCTCGGGTTTGACAGGGTTTACGAACGCGCGAACGTTTCATTGAATGACCCTGCAAGTCATATATAAATAATAAATCAGTAAAAATTGCATTCTTCTGATCTTTCTTGCCGTACTTGCCGCAGTAACAAAACGTGACAATTTGAGGTTATATTCAACAAATATTCAATAACCCAGTATTGTAACCCTACTAAATAGCAGGATTATTAAAACGTAAACGCGGTTGCGAACCTGAAGAGATACGAGAAATTAACTGTTAGTTTTCGGACACAAGTCATTCGATCGGGTTAAGTTTCCGAATGGTCTCTAATAAGACCTAAGAAACCCGATCAAGCAGTTTAAATTTCCGAAAAGGCCTAAAGTACCGTAAACATTCATCTCCAGGCGTTTTCAGCCAAATGAATTGCAACCACAACAATGGCATCACACGTGCACATCCTACAACGAACCGCGATGGACTGGCTAGCGTGCAAGCGTTCTCAGCGCATGTAAGATATCAAGAGGGGGGTTGATAGAAGAACAGAATTAACTCACTTCAGGATAGAGGGAGACGGCAACAATTCCGTATTACGTAGTGAAGGCTATCGTTTAACGGCGTACAAATGAAACGCGCATGGCAGAATAACGGAATGTTCATGTTATTTCAAAATACAGGGTATCTGACAATACTAAAACGATTTTAACCCGAAACAGATCGCTGCGATGATAACGGAAAAAATTGCAACACTAAGGCGCCGACCGTTTTGGCAGCCATTATAAAGCAAAATGCGTTTGTTTTAACGGAAATTTCCTTATACTTAACGGAAGAATGAGTAACGGAAATTTAAAACCGCAACAACTCGATTATGTTTTACTTATTAAATACTGTAACTTCTTCATCACATTATTCTAGAAAAACAGGAGAATTTAAGTTCATTTTGAGAATACGAAGTTAGAAAGTTAGGTTATGTGAAGAAAGATTTGATTTTACGCAACAAATTAATTCACTTACCGATTAAATGTAACGAAAATATTGTAAAACAAGTATTTCCAAATTATTTACAATCAATTCTGGTAGAGGGAAACACGAGAAATTATGAAATTGTAAAGCTGGCGACGCCAAGTTCGTTCAGACGGCTGCAATTTCGTTCCACACCTATTAGAACCGGCGAATGAGTGAACACGCGCAATTTCAAATGGGATATTCATTTGTTTTTTAGTATAAATACCGGTACAAAGGGCGACTTCCTCGTCGACTTTAAACGTGGAAAATACACACAGTAATATGTAATATTGTAAATTAATCTATTCTTGGTAATTGTTTCCATTAAAAAAATGTATTCTGATATTTTATATGGAGATGAGAAATACTTTTAAATGTTTTGACTGCCTAAGTATTCGGAGGTTGTAGTGTAGAGTTGATTGTAACATTAATTTGTGTGCTGTGTTTGTTTTGTGTTTTTTTTTTCATAGTTAATGTAATTATTTCATTCAAATAATATATCTGCATTTGACATTCGCATTATCATCGTTGCTCTTGTAACGTCACGTATAAAATAATTCACCGGCGAGCAAGCGAGCGCGTGCCATATCAAATGGTACATTCAATTTTTTTTCAGTATAAATACCGTTGCAAAGCGCAACTTCCTCGTCGACTTTAAACGTGGAAAACTCACATAGTAATATGTAATATTGTAAATTAATCTATTCTTGGTAATTGTTTCCATTAAAAAAAATGTGTTCTGATATTTTATATGGAGATGAGGAATACTTTTAAATGTTTTGACCGCCTAAGTATTCGGAAGTTGTAGTATAGAGTTGATTGTAACATTAATTTGTGTGCTGTGTTTGTTTTGTGTTCTTTTCTCATAGTTAATGTAATTATTTCATTCAAATAATATATCTGCATTTGACATTCGCATTATTATCGTTGCTCTTGTAACGTCACGTATAAAATAATTCACCGGCGAGCAAGCGAGCGCGTGCCATATCAAATGGTACATTCAATTTTTTTTTCAGTACAAATACCGGTGCAAAGCGCGATTTCCTCGTCGACTTTAAACGTGGAAAACTCACACAGTAATATGTAATATTCTAAATTAATCTATTCTTGGTAATTGTTTTCATTAAAAAAAAATGTGTTCTGATATTTTATATGGAGATGAGAAATACTTTTAAATGTTTTGACTGCCTAAGTATTCGGAGGTTGTAGTATAGAGTTGATTGTAACATTAATTTGTGTGCTGTGTTTGTTTTGTGTTTTTTTTCATAGTTAATGTAATTATTTCATTCAAATAATATATCTGCATTTGACATTCGTATTACTATCGTTGCTCTTGTAACGTCACGTATAAAATAATTCACCGGCGAGCAAGCGAGCGCGTGCCATATCAAACGGTACATTCAATTTTTTTTTCAGTACAAATACCGGCGCAAAGCGCAACTTCCTCGTCGACTTTAAACGTGGAATATTCACTCAGCAATATGTAATATTGTAAATTAATCACTTTTTGGTAATTGTTTCCATTAAAAAAATGTGTTCTGATATTTTATATGGAGATGAGAAATACTTTTAAATGTTTTGACTGCCTAAGTATTCGGAGGTTGTGGTAGAGAGTTGATTGTAACATTAATTTGTGTGCTGTGTTTGTTTTGTGTTTCTTTTTCATAGTTAATGTAATTATTTCATTCAAATAATATATCTGCATTTGACATTCGCATTATTATCGTTGCTCTTGTAACGTCACGTATAAAATAATTCACCGGCGAGCAAGCGAGCGCGCGCCATATCAAATGGTACATTCAATTTTTTTTCAGTACAAATACCGGTGCAAAGCGCGACTTCCTCGTCGACTTTAAACGTGAAATATTCACTCAGTAATATGAAATATTGTAAATTAATCTATTTTTGGTAATTGTTTCCATTAAAAAAAGGTGTTCTGATATTTTATATGGAGATGAGAACTACTTTTAAATGTTTTGACTGCCTAAGTATTCGGAGGTTGTAGTGTAGAGTTGATTGTAACATTAATTTGTGTGCTGTGTTTGTCTTGTGTTTTTTTTTTCATAGTTAATGTAATTATTTCATTCAAATAATACATCTGCATTTGACATTTGCATTATTATCGTTGCTCTTGTAACGTCACGTATAAAATAATTCACCGGCGAGCAAGCGAGCGCGCGCCATATCAAATGGTACATTCAATTTTTTTTCAGTACAAATACCGGTGCAAAGCGCGACTTCCTCATCGACTTTAAACGTGGAAAACTCACACAGTAATATGTAATATTGTAAGTTAATCTATTTTTGGTAATTGTTTCCATTAAAAAAATGTGTTCTGATATTTTATATGGAGATGAGAACTACTTTTAAATGTTTTGACTGCCTAAGTATTCGGAGGTTGTAGTATAGAGTTGATTGTAACATTAATTTGTGTGCTGTGTTTGTTTTGTGCCTTTTTTTCATAGTTAATGTAATTATTTCATTCAAATAACATATCTGCATTTGACATTCACATTATTATCGTTGCTCTTGTAACGTCACGTATAAAATAATTCACCGGCGAGCAAGCGAGCGCGCGCCATATCAAATGGTACATTCAATTTTTTTTCAGTACAAATACCGGTGCAAAGCGCGACTTCCTCGTCGACTTTAAACGTGAAATATTCACTCAGTAATATGAAATATTGTAAATTAATCTATTTTTGGTAATTGTTTCCATTAAAAAAAGGTGTTCTGATATTTTATATGGAGATGAGAACTACTTTTAAATGTTTTGACTGCCTAAGTATTCGGAGGTTGTAGTGTAGAGTTGATTGTAACATTAATTTGTGTGCTGTGTTTGTCTTGTGTTTTTTTTTTCATAGTTAATGTAATTATTTCATTCAAATAATATATCTACATTTGACATTCACATTATTATCGTTGCTCTTGTAACGTCACGTATAAAATAATTCACCGGCGAGCAAGCGAGCGCGTGCCACATCAAATAGTACATTCAATTTTTTTTCAGTACAAATACCGGTGCAAAGCGCAACTTCCTCGTCGACTTTAAACGTGGAATATTCACTCAGTAATATTTAATATTGTAAATTAATCTATTTTTGGTAATTGTTTCCATTAAAAAAATGTGTTCTGATATTCCATATGGAGATGAGAAATACTTTTAAATGTTTTGACTGCCTAAGTATTCGGAGGTTGTAGTATAGAGTTGATTGTAACATTAATTTGTGTGCTGTGTTTGTTTTGTGTTTTTGTTTCATAGTTAATGTAATTATTTCATTCAAATAATATATCTGCATTTGACATTCGCATTATTATCGTTGCTCTTGTAACGTCACGTATAAAATAATTCACCGGCGAGCAAGCGAGCGCGTGCCATATAAAATGGTACATTCAATTTTTTTTCAGTACAAATACCGGTGCAAAGCGCAACTTCCTCGTCGACTTTAAACGTGGAATATTCACTCAGTAATATCTAATATTGTAAATTAATCTATTTTTTGGTGGTATAGAATTGATTGTAACATGAATTTTTGTACGGTGCTTGTTTTTTTTTCCATTGTTAATGTAATTATTTCGAATAATATATCCGCACTTGACATTCGTATTATAATCGTTGCTCTTGTAACGTCATGTATAAAATAATTCGATTTGGTTGTTTACAAGGTTTAAAAGCCGAATTTTAATGACATTTCCATATTCATCATTATCTGCATTCTATTAGCGAGCGGACATTTTCGATTAAGTATCGTCGCAAATTAAAACGCGCCCATAATTTTCATACGTCGTTCCGACAATTGTTCGAAAATAATTCAATCAGCCCGGAGCAAAACAGCGCCCGCAATCATAAAATCTCCCAATTAAATTAAATATACGTCCGAGATAAGCGCTCGCGTCCGATTTCGACAAAAGCCGGCCGCAAAATTAAATTCCGGTATGAAAACAGTGTAAAATATATCCCAGTCGATTCTATGTCCCATTTAATTTCCTCCATTTGGATCTCCGACAAAGACGTTTATCGCCGTAACGTTTCCCTCTCCCACGGCCTAGCGTCGGGTATAAAATTTCGCATTAAATTTGTTTTACAAGTTTCCTCGCAGACTGGCAGACAAATAAAACGCTTTCAAAATGGGGAGAGGAAGCACATAATCATTTGTTCGATCCTTTTTTTATAAACGTATTAATTTTTTTTTCTAAGCCACTCGTAATCACTTGGTGATTTATAACACGCATTCATTTCTCAAGAAGAAACTATTTTTGCGTTACGACTTTGCTACTTCCACCTTCTTTTATGGCACGTGCTTTAATGTACATATATTGTTAAGACTCCACCCCAAAATTAATTAAAATATACGAACGTTCGTACCGGAGGATAATTCATTGAAGATTCATATTTTTAAATCTCTGCCAATCCTGCAGGTTTTATTGAATTGTTATTATAAGCGACGTGAGTTTAAATGAAGCGGTAAAACACAGGCACTTGTCGTACACATGTTACTAACCGCAGGACGTTTAATAACGACCGCATCGCATCGGTTGTAAATCGTTTTGAAGTATCAAAATTCCCCAAAGGCACCCCTTGCAAGCCTCTGTTTCGAACCATTGTCTGCTAAAGTCGATCAAATATGTACTCTGTTACTGTCGAATGCGAATCTAGCGAACAGGCTGTATTACAATTACGCCTGCTTTAAAAAAAAATACAATACAGGGTGGATTTAGATGAATTAAGAATGTTAACTCGAATGATATGAGTTCATTACATTTATCAGATCAGGACCATTATTAAAAGTAGGTAGGTCCGAATAGAATGCAAATAGAATTCATTAAAAAAAATCTGCTTGCTTTTCAATTAAAGACAATGAATGATTCGCAAACAACCCCTGTATCCACAATTAAAATAAATATAATTTTATAATTCATAAATTCTCCCGTCGAGAGAGGAAACAAAGTTGTTAGCATAAGACCAACATCCGCGGAAAACGCGGCAGCATAATTAAGCGAAACCGTAGAACTGTAGTACAACCCAACTATTAAATATTGCCGTAAGCGCTTATTCAAATAGTCCGTGTTTGCATGACAATGGATCTTTATGCCGGGGGTTGATAAGGGTGAAAACTCACGGTCCTTAATCGTTCAATGAGTCGCGCTAACTACAGAATCCACCGCGAGGGCTCTCTTCGCTCAAGCACCTGACTCACGGGCTCGCAATTTCTGCCGCATTCTCGTATTGGTTCTCTTCTGGGATTTTTGCTAAGCAGAAAATGAGGAGAGAGAGAAAATAAAACGGCCACAGGTTTATAGATTATGGGATAATCACTGACTGCGTTCGTTGCGTTTAAAATGCACGTGCACGACAATCATAATTGTAGATGTTGGAAAGTTATTTTAGTATAGATATCAGATATTAAAATTACAGTGTATAATTATAATATATTCTGATTGTAATAACTAAAGCACGGATTTGACTCAATGATGATGACCTAAAAATGCACCTAATAACATTGACTGCTTACAGCAACGTTCAGCGACCAATTACGCTTACACTTTGTACTGAGACTACAATAATTCTTTATGTCTTAAAAATTCCTATATATGAGTAATCCGCATACCTCTGGCCAAAAGGTGACCTGCTATAATTTCGCGGCACGTTTTTGCATTTGTGCTGCAGCAAAAGATCTTATCTTTTAACAACGCAACGCCACATTAAAATTGAAAAGTAACCGAAGTAATGTGATTTCTATGTCATTTAAATTGATAAGCTCACGCTCATTTTTTTTATTAATTGTGTAGCTACTGTTCGATACCTACTTTCTACTATAAGAGCTCGCGCACACTGCAGACTTACTATCGGCCGATAGTTTATTCTGCATCAAGCTACGAGAAATGTGATACGCGGCTGTACATTAAATTATTAGAGGCCACGTAATCATACTTCTCGTAACTTGATTCAGAACAAACTATCGGCCGATAGAAAGTCTGTAGTGTGCGCGGGCTCTTAGAGTCGAAAATACGTTAACGACTTCGCTTCAATTTACTACAAATTTATTAATGGTATATTGTAAACCGGGGCGGTAAAGTGCTTGTTTTCCAGGTTGAGAGAAGATATGGACAGGCGAGGCCGAGCCGAGCCTGGCCACTTCTCGAGACCTCGAAAACTGCTTACCCGTCATGGTTTACACATTATTTTTTTTCCTACACAACATTATTATTAATTTTGTTAATATCATACAAACGTTCTTTTTCTCGAAGTAAAAATATTAAAATTGAGTTACTATTAAAATTATTATAGATGTTTTAAAACACGGTGTTCTATGTACCAGCGTGGCCGAGCGGTCAAGACGGTGGTTTAATGCACCAGTCTCTTCGGAGGCATGGGTTCGAACCCTACCGCTGCCGAGTTGTTTTTTTTTCTTGATAATTTTAATCCTTCTTAAAACCAAATACCAGTGGAATTAAATAAAAAAAACGTTTGTTAATTTTTTGATGTCGTGCAGGTCATTTCCTTTGCTGATTTGAGTGTTTCATGCTGAATTCGACCACCTAGACGTCAATAGGGATCTAAAGGCACTTAAGAAAGACGTTTGGAATTTCGCCAGTGCTTGTGTAGCAGATTGTTTCACGTCACGAACTCCAACATCAAATGGATGCACTAAAAGTTTCGTTTGGCCCTTACTTCTAAAGAAGGGGTAAGTCTTTCGATTCAACTTCGAATTGTCAAACTAAACGTCACGTTTCTTCCTTTAGCAAGTCGTACGGGGTAATTTTAAGTCGTGCGGAGTAGTTTCAAGTCGTACAAGTTGTGAGAGGTAGATTCATCAGATTGCAGTCGGCGTTAGGCAGAAAACAGAAAAGTCGTATGGGAGACGCCTAGTTCTCCTAATCACAAACATCACGAAGGTGTCCATGTAGGATCAAAACCCTTCCTCAGAGACTTCGATGCGGACACCGTGATTTGCGTCTTCAGACGACTCGGCTTAACGTCAAACACGGTATCGTACATTGTCCCTACATTGCTTATTTAAACATCTTTTGTACTATATAAAGAAATGTCGTGGATTTGAAAGTTATGTATCTGTTTATTTGAAGTCATAGATCTTTAAAATTAATAACCGCCTCCTACTGTCAAATTGACAGATATCTATAATTTACCTTGTATAACTTCACTGTAAACCAAATAGGATATTGTTACGTACCCTTGAGAGGATTCGTAAATGGGGGTCGTATCCCTCCCGGAAGAGTACTCGCTAGCTCGAAGTACCTTGTTGGAGTTATGATAGGGCTTGACTTACCTTCTCCTTCGCTTTGCTGAGGGGTAGTAATGGAGACGGCACATTCACTTAAACCGCTTTATTCGCCCCAGCTCGGTTAAGAGGTCTACCAGGTCGCCCAGTCCAAGCACAACTCTACTCCTTATCACTCCACGGGCGACTTGGTACCCCTCTCGCCTACCTGCCACCGACCACCAACAGGTGGCACAGGTACCGAGTTCATGGCAATATCCTTGCCGGTAACTGCGCGTTACACGCGTGCTGTGAATTTTTGATTATTTATTTTAAATATTTATTGTACGATTGCGTGAACTTACACCTCTTTCGAGTCAATCAATAAATGTCATATCGAATTGTCAAACCTTTATTGTAGAATTGACATATACAGGTTGGTTGTTATTTCATAATTGAGGGATAACCATATGCTACATTCACATGTGTATTCCTAGCGGTTACACGTAATACCAATACCTGAAATAACTTTTACGCTAGGTGGCGCCCTCTTTCTTAATTAACAACTAGGTAACGAGCTACCGACGATCCTATTGTGTATCCCCACCCCCATCTCCACTGAGCTGGGTATAATTTCAGGTAGGTTGTTCACCAATGCAAAAGGGTCCCCCTCGACGTTCGTAAACCATTCAAGCTCAATTATTTTGACATCATTAGGTAGGTAGAAAAATCCAGGAGATTTAACTTTACTCACTTGTACGCTGAAGGTACACGCACAAAAACACAATAGCAATTAGAAATTAAAAACGCACAGTGAAATTACATAACGGCACATTTGTTAAACATATGCGACATCGGTCGTCGAATACGCTCCGACTAAAACAATTCAACTAAGGCCGGGTGTCCACCGGATCGGGCCGACCACAGTCGGCTCGATTGGGATCGTGCGATAAAGATCGTGTAAATGTATTTGTATTGTAGCCTGTCCACTGAAACGATTTCAGTTGCGTATAATTAGACGCGACTGAAATCGTTTCAGTGGACAGGCTACAATACAAATACATTTGCACGATCTTTATCGCACGAACCCAATCGAGCCGACTGTGGTCGGCCCGATCCGGTGGACACCCGGCCTAAGTATACATCAAGACACGTCAATTCTAAATCATTCCACTTATATTACAAGTGAAAACACATCGGTTAATTAAACGCAAGATTAGTCGAAACTCGCTCTTTGATAAAGTGCAGCGCGTCGAAGCAGTAAAATAAATTAAAACGATACAAACTCACCGCATCCAAATTGGGTTCAGTAGGTTGATGGTCGCCTGTCAGTTTCCGGTGTGCTTGGCGAACGTTGGTTGGAGCGAACTTAACGAAACTGCGGCAGCGCCTCCTTTTGGCCGGTCTACGCAACTGTTTCCAGAGGCTGTTTATTAACCGAGGTCGGAAAGGTTATTTTACGTATGAAAATACCAAATCGTACAAGGAGATGTACATGAAGGGTGCATACGACAATAGAAGAAACGCGCAATTAGGAACCACAATGGCATCAGCGCTTGCTTAGAATTTACCTGGGTTTTAATGAAAAGCCAAGCCTTGGACAGGGGAAAAGAAGTTTTCCTAAACGTTGGCAATGCGTCATGTGACGTCCCGACTAGGTCGATGAATTTTCCTGATGCTTCCCAGTAAGAACCTCACGATATATGCATCAGTACAATTAGGTGAGAAGTGACGCCGTGAAACAAAACTAAACAGGTTGACGCGAAGTAATCGCAAACGAAGTCAGCGACGACCAATCAGAACAAACGGTTATCAATATGTCCATATAGGGCGCACGATCCGGCGATCAATAATTTCGGGCTTGCGCCGCAGAGCTCGGGGGTTGCCACAATTAACTCTAAATTGGCCGAAATTCTCAAATGTTGCCAACTTACTTCGTACGAGATTATGAAACGTAACAGCAAGCTCAGCTTAACTCGCGTCCATTTGCTGAGTATATGAAAAATATATTGAATTACCGAATTAGCGCTTTCTTACGGCGTCAGTCGCGATAAGAACGCATAATGTTAGATATTCATTTTTAAGCAAAAATATAACGCGTTTAGAATTGAAGAATTACAATCGTTTGCCTGCAATGCATCGAGTTTTGTTTACGGTCGCGATGGTATGCTGGGCCCTCTTGAGATTATATAAACAATAAACAGTTTCGGGCAGCAAAGGTTTGCTTGGTAGAACGACACAGTCGAGTTTGAGTAGACGTTATCGATAGGCGTTAATAAGAGCTTGCGGTGTTAATTAATATAATAGAAAGGTACGGAAAATAATTAATTAATACACGTGCTTAAAGTTGGCCAACTTGTAACTTGGCGCAACTCGCGTTAATTGTATAGTACGCGTGTATTATATTCCTGGCGTGCGTATACAGGGTGTGTTCGGAAAGTATTGTGCGCTACGCTGTTAGATAGAGATAAGTTATTAATTGTAGCTAATGCTCGATATGTAGAGAATTAGCTTGAAGTATTTCTTGCATAGTGCATGAATGAAGCGATTTCCCCGGGTGAGGCTCGGTTGTCGTGGCAGGTGCTGCATCACCTGACCGTTGGCTAGTAGGTCGACTGGGGTAACCACGGTGGCGTAGGGATTGTGACGTCACTTGCATGATTAGTGGTTACTTCGTAAGGGAAATCGTACTAACAAGGTGGAAAGCGCTACCGAGAGTGAACGACGTACTGTTCACGGTCCCGTGGTGACCCCTTAGGGACCCGGTGCAGCGAATTGGGAGCCCCTACGTGCCAGGTGGAGGGGACGTAACCTGGTGGGATGCCACGTTGACGTTGATTTGTGCCACCTGGCGGAAGAGTGGATTGGTGGTAGAGAATCCACGGGTCGGAGATGACAAAGACGTACGATAGAGTATGTTTGCATGTCATTGAGGCTATCTGTGCTGCATGTGGCTTGTGTTTCTGGAAATAACATTTCAGAGCAATAGTTTATGAAAGAGCAACAGAAATTGCAAGACGTTAAATCGTCACTGTATTTTAGCGGGAAATTTGAATGTAACAAGACACTAAAGTCCCCTTATCTAAGGGCGGTCTCAACTCCAAAGCATCAACAGAGGAAGCGTAACAAAATATTCGATCGTTTCAAGAATGGACGTCGAAGTTCGCTAAACGCAAACAATGGCTAACTTACGGTAATTTTGGCGTGAAGATTACAGTGTTCCCAACTGTTTTAAAAAAATTACCAAAGTCAACTTAACAGAACAAAAGAGAATTCCTAGATTATAAAACGTTAGTGATCAACCGAATCCGAAAATAGACAAAAGATTTGAAAAATTTGAACCGTAACATATTATAAAATTGTTCATGAAGAGAGCATGAAGCAGAAAAAAAAGGTCACCAAGCGAAGAACATTTTATTCCTAAAGAAATTTCTCCGCCTTATCAAGTTAGAGTGTTTCAGTTTGGAACGTAGCAATGGGGATTTGAATTCTGAGTATTTTCCTCCGCGTCGTACCTAGTGTACCGAATAAGACCATGACGAGGTTAGAACTCGTAAATGTCTCCCTGATATTTGCCCGTTTTGACGTATTTAAATCCCCGTTCACGGATCACTAGATCGCTGTCAGGACCTTCGGAACGCTCTGTCTATTCTCTGCTCGCGCGATGCAAAGTGACACGGCAACGGCGAGGGAAATTGTAATTTAATTTTAGTTTGACGGAAGGTGATGTGCAGTAATAGGTTTGTTTCCGTATGTTTACTCTGCTGATGACGTCCACTGATTGCTTCTGTCTTGATACGAACATATTTTGCGATTTTGCGACAGCTGTTTTAAAATCACTCGAGGGATTTAAATATGTGTATACAGTCGGGAGCCGATCGAAACAAAGCTCCCTATACAAATATCGGCTAGATTTTTTTTTGTAGTTCTTAGAACTGATGTAACTAGCGCTTCTGAAGTTATGACTGTTCTTGGGAAGCACAATGTGATCGACCAGGTCAGTGTACGGTACAACACCATCCCCGACGAGTGTCCAGGCTAACGCCAGCCGACGCCACTTACACTTTGGCTTGGCAGGTCAAGCTCGTTACATTTCGTGGATTAGGTAAGCAATGTAATCTTCGATTGTAATTACCATTAAGGTACTCTCAAGAACGTGATGTAATTAATTAAATGTACAGGTAAGGAGATAAATTATATACCGAGGTAAAAACTTGTCGATTGCTTTTTTGTAATAAGAGCCGCCGATGTGTTGTTAAAACTGTGTTCGAATCCACATCCCACTGCATCCTTAAGGTGATTCAATCGATCCGGTCCGCATAAATATTAACGCGGGATCAGCGTTTTATACGTTTGGAAACATCTTTCAGCTACGAGTTGAACATTTATTGCTTCATTATCCGCCACAAGAAGGATCGATAATTTAGGCATCGGAAACGATTGGGCCGCTGGCTCGTAATCTCCCCGCCTTGTATCACACAACTTTTTTGAAACAGTCATCAGATTCGCTAATGACGCAAACTTGAGTCATCAGATTTCGAACGGTTACTGTTATTATTTAATCTCGTCTCGAGATCCCTTTTTTCGTTCTCTCGGTGAGCACAAAAACTCGCGTTTTTGAAAGTCCACTTTGAAGAGACGAGATCTCATTATGTATAAGAAATTATGCGTGATGAAATGTTCTCGGCATCTTTTCGAATCGAGATAAACAGGAAATCAATAACAAATTTGAAACGTGTCTTCTGCTGAGGTCGACTCTGCGCGTCATCGTTATAGCCTAGCAATTACAGCTAAGAAACGTTCGGGGGCGAAAAAAAAAAATTGGCACTTTGATACGTTCACACGTGGAAACTTGCTAAAGATACCCACTAACAAGGTTCACCCGGCCGCCACGCGACTCTCAAGTATAGCAACAGAATAAAAGCGGGCGTTAAAAGACTCGAAATAATTGTCACTTCATAAATTGGCTCAATTCTGTTTTAACATGTCTCACTCTGCAGCGTACTATAGAAAAACTATCGTTTCGTTCGTTTTGTTAATAATATCTCCGCGAGCGCAGTTACTTTGCGAAGGATTTAAATTTTAATAAGGAGCTGCTGTTATACTTTCTTCATGAAAGTTCGAGTTTCGGCGGCGGCGTTACGTATCGGCCCCCGATGATAACTTTGAGATGTTCCGGAAAGGTTGTAAATTTGCACCACGTGGCAAGTTTCACTTTAGAACTCGTAACTTTCTATTTACACCAACATTATATGAAAAGTTCACCGGCAGGAAAATATGTAAATGTAAATAAATCTAATGCTTGCACGCATTCACAGCACCATATAGAAATCAGTATAGCATTAAAATTAAGCACGAGGAAGTAAAATCCAAATTCCTTTAAATTTTAGAAGGTACAAATGCCACACAAATGGAACATCTGGCATAGTGGTAGTGTAAGAAACTGGAATTCTGTACAGGAATTTAATTTAAAGCCATAAAAAATTAAGTTCTCACGTAAAGAATTGAAACGCAATTCAAACAAAGGAAATTTTTATACCTATTTAAAACAAAACGCAAATCTTATTGTAAGGTCGGCCGAAATTACCAACATATTTTTTTTTGTATTATTAAAATGTGGTAACGCATATACATAAATTTAAGTAATCAAAACCTCACCATTTCCTTTGGCTACTGGGTACCGTTTGTTACCATCACCTTCCATTGACATGATGCGTTCATGCAACAATAACACGTGTTTACAATCATTTGCAAGAGACAACAGTTATTTACTCACCGGCGACCCCAACGGTCTGCACCTGCTCAACCCCTTGGTCAATTCACAACTCAACCTAGTGCCTCCATCATCGCTCCTGATGATGTCCAACCTTGGGCGTTCAGTATCATATCGTTTTAACACCGTTGGTACCCCTACATCCCTCCTCTTTACCGCTCAACGTTTATTCGAGTGGCACACCACGTGACTGGTTTTTCGATTTGGTATCCTAGCAACCTCGACTTACCACCAATTCGCTTTGTTGAAGGCCTTTCTCGTTCGAAGTGTGTTACAAGGCGGACGTAATTTGTGTGTTGTGCAATTACCGTAGTTTTCGCTCTCTGTGAGGAATAACTTAATCGCGGCTGTGCCGGTAAATCACGTAACACCTTCGAACACATTTGGAGATCAGTTTGAATCCAATTCGAAGCCCGGGAGCAAAATAATCCCAGGTACTGTAAAACGATGCAATAGCGGATGTGATAAATGGCTTCTAACAAAACCCTTTTTCCCCTTACATTCAGGATTTTTCTATTTGGGCGCAAGTTTCAGCGCAGTCTATTAGACCAGAACTTTTGGGCCTAGTTCTCCTGGGGCGCTCCTGCCCTAGTCGTATCGAGATCCGATCGAGTAAACCTGATCAGCCATCTTGACGATCTGAGCGGGTTCAGTTCAGACCACTTCGTCGACGCTTCCTGCGGTTGATAGAGGGCGTTACAATTCCCCACCGGCCTCTGCACTTCGGTTGGCACCGCTGACTTTGACGTACGTCAAGACTCGCAGTTTGAAGGTTAGGTTTTCACTTTAATCTGACGTTTTACGGACCGATCGGTTGTTAAATTTTACGTCTAGCTCGTGAGAAATAAACCGCGAGTACAAATTTCGAAGCACGAATTGCGCTGCGCTTATGTTATTTAATTTAAGCCTAAAGTAAGCAGCCAATTGTAGCATTGTAACATTTCGTAGCAGTGTAAAGTGTTTTCATTTTTAATTGTGTAATAAATTGTTTTAACTTTAATTACGATTTTAATTTCTACTTCCACACACACAGTGGGTAAGATTCTCGCCTCTGATTATTCGAGTTTCATTTTTCTGCACGATCTGGTCGATTGGAGACGTCGGCCGATCGAATTACGATTTGTTTGTTCAATTGTCTTCTGGCGCCCCTTTATAAGTTTACCACCATAAGTTAACCTGCCCCGTTTCCACTGTTGCTAGCCTGGGGCACAGCTGATCGTAGAATCGGCAGAGACTTGTCACCTGGAACCGTGGTAAGTAGAGGCAAGTAAATTTTAATTTAAACTTGGGTGACAGTCTCTTGTAAAATAAATACTTGGAAGAGTCAGTTTGCATTGCTTTCGAAGCGGTTAAGTTATGTATGCGTTTCCCGTGAACCGACACGTCACGAGACGCTCATTAAGCAGCGTTTAACGGACGAATTGGAGGAGAAGAACATCTCGCATGATCCCAATTCGGATTCAGAGCGGGCAGATCCACTGTGGACACCTTACAGAAAGTCTTCAACTTCAAAAAAGTGGCCTATCAACATAGGAAATACTACCTACTGTACTTGCATTATATATAAGGTCTGTTCGTAGTGCAGTTCTGACTAGTTTGCAACCGTTGGAAATATGTAGCAATGGACGTTTTGCATCTAACGCAACTGAGCAAATTGATGATTACTTCGATGGGCGACTCGTTCTGACGGTTCCAAACTAGTTACAAACTGCACTACGAACAAACCTATAGAGAACGCCTTCAATTCCGCCTCCTGGCAACATATTGCGGACGCTCTAAACGAAGCCAAAATTAGCGAGTACGCGAACCAGCAAGATGGCGACCGGAATGCAAAATCAACAAAATAAAACAAATGCCGACACGCCCCTTTTCGCTCCAAATTCAAAAGTAGCCAATCTACACGCAAGAGGAAAGAAACTAAATAAAAGACCTTAGAGTTTGTAATCAAAATAGAGCGATTAGTGAAGCCAAATCAGAACTTTAGAGTTTATAATCAAATAGAGCAATCAATGACGCCAAATTAATTAAACCCAATTAAAGCAAAAACGAACCGTAACATTATGTATGATGTCCTTATGTTTGTAGAATGTGTTAGCAACTCTCATATTATTTTCCCTACAAAAATCTAAGATTCCTTGACCATTCCTATGACTTCCTTCGATCATTGCTTTGATTCATTTTCAGACGGCCCGTAACAAATAAAAAGTTTAAACTTTTGGTTGTTTGTTCTGCCACTGCCCATTCGCAAAAAACCTTTCCGAGATAATTCTCAATTTAGTAATTTCATTCCAATAATTTTTATGAACTGCAACCGCCATCCCCACTTGAGCATGCACATTTTCTTCCACCCCTCCATATATCATGTAGTGCCCATTTTTAAGTTTAAGCGAAAATAACTTATTTTTTATACAAAATCAACAAACAACGCAAACAAACACTTACTCGACAGTTGACAGGACGAATGACAATAGTGAGGAAGACGTTTCGACAGGTTTTGAAGTTAATGAAGATTGTAGTATCGGATCATCGCTAACTAATTATTTTGTTACGAATAACAACGAAAACATTGACATTAATAACTGTGAAATCACCATAATGAAACAAAATAATATTTCTAACGCGTTCGAAACTAACTTCATTGTGAATTTAGAAGAAACAGTACCACAACTTTGAAATCAGGAAGCAGTGAGGGAAGATGATGCCAGTATAATAGAACCGCAAACTTTTAGCTGGGAAGTTGGTGATGATGGTGAAATGGAACCTCAAAGTTTAAGTCAGGATCCAGGTGACGAAAATAAAACAGGACCTCAAACATCAAGAGGAGAAGTAGGTGAGGAAAGTGAAATTATAGAACAGGAGGTAGTAGTAGATGGTGATGACACAGAATCTCTTGAACTACCAATTGGCAATAAAAATAATGAAATAATAGTAAAGCAAAGGGCAAAAGAAATCATGTGGATGTACAACAATGGAGGCCTAATTTCAACAAAAAAAAGCGTGAACAAGGGTTGCGTTATCAAGACAAAATGAAAACAGATAATAATTCATGGAAATATGACATAAACAGACCTGGAAAACTTTTGTCCACACCATGCAATTGTGTACTGGGAAAACGACCCACGGTAATGAAATGTTCTACTATTTCAGAAAAAAGCCGTAAAGAAATTTTTAAATAATTTTGGGGAAAATTTACGTGGCCTGAACGAAAAGTATATATTCAAGGCTTGGCAAAATTAGAAAACGTAAAAAGACGAAGAGGTAATAGTGAGGCTTTAAGTAGAAGAAAATTTTCAGTGAAATACTTTCTGAAAGAAAAGCATGACAATATCATACGTGTTTGTAAGAAGATGTTCTTAGCAACATTAGGAATGAAGGAAACTACTGTTTTAAATTGGCTAAAACAAGAGGATAAGGTAGCAGATACGATGGAAACTGATGAAAAGACGAGAGCAGACAATATGGAAACTGAAGATTGTTACAGTTTATTTTCCGCCTGTGTACGAACACACCCTGTACAGTACATATTTCAACGTTACGATCTATTTTTAGCACACTTCGTTTTGTTTCCCACATTACGCGTAGGAATTTACAATTCCTCGTTCGTGTAATGTACCCAAAACTTTCTTTTTAACAAGCTTTTCGCTAAAAGCTTCAGATTAGACGAATAATTTCATTATATAAAATTAGCCCCATCCTTGCTTAGGGTTGGAATTGCGTCTACGCGGTGTTTATTTGTCCAATTTAAAGAGTACTACTTTGTGACGCGGTCGACGACGGATGGTCGAATTCTTTTGTTTTAAAAACATCCGCACCCGAAACCGGTGCGTATGTCCGTAACCCTTGCCCTTTATTTTGATTGGTTTCCGCTGATGTCACATTCTTATGTTATTGGTACGATTCAAACAGACCACCGCTCATCTCACTTTATACCGTTTTCTACCCCTCTCGATTTTGCAAAACGCCGGAATTGCCAGTGTGTTGTCGACCGTCAGGTGATTTGCGTGTAGTTAGTTTTGTGGGTTCCCGCTCTAATTTCTCTTGGAGGAAAAGAATAGATCTTACGGCTGTTGGCCGACTCTGATTAATTCACCTGTACGAGAGAGTTGACTGTGTGCCAACTCGTATTCAGCCTACGTCCTATTCTGACTTAGGTAAGGTTTACTCCATCGTTTTGCATTATCTTGCAGTTCACGGTCATTTTGCTCCCCTTAGGCTTTTCGTTTTGGCTGTCCTTTTTTCGTTCGAACGACTGTCCCGTGCGTGCGACATTTACTGGGATCATCATACCGCCCGTAGTACCGTACCGACCCCGCAGTGCGCGGACCGTTAAACCCCGCCAGGAGACCGACACTCCGAGGAGCAGCGGCGCCGCTTACCGCTTTGCAACGGTGGAACGCCCCTGACTCGACAGACGTATGAATGCTACGTAATCAGGTCGGATATTTATGTTTATTTATTCTTGTGTTACGGTGGTTTTGATGTTGTCGCTTTCGCACACGTAAATTTTGCGTATACTCGCGAAGTAAACTCCATTTCGGAGGAGTTCACCTTTTCTCTTGCGTTACGCTTACTAAACGTAATTCATCGAACGAGTACTTCGGCGTTAGAATAAGTGAATGTTTTTTATTTAACTTTGTATTAATTTCGGATCCGAATTGTTAGGATTTACTGTTTAACGTTAGTTGTGTTGTTCACCATCTGATTTAATTGATTACTTGTGATCAATCTTTTAATAAACTTGTGTTCATGCTTTGGACGTACCGTGTTTTTCTTAATTTTTCTCCGCGATCCCTACAAAAAAATTAAGTGGCGCCTATTTTGGATTGGCCTTCGCGTTATGGTTTAAGAACCCATTCCCGTCCCACTGAAGCTGCCGGCGACACTGGATCAATTTCGCTCCGGTGTTAAACTTCTGCTCATCTACACAGGTAGGTAGCAAGATACAAAAGGAAAAAGGATTTCAAGAATCCGAAATTTGAAGTTTCAAGAGTCTAATAATAAGTTAAGAGATTTTCTTTCGTCTCTTCCAAAAGTTGAGTCACATTATTGCCGGTTTTCATCAAGCAAATTGTACATAGAACCGTTATGGCCATCTACGAATGCACTGTATAGTTTTTATAAAAACAACTACTGCAATGAGCAAAACATTGAAGCATTATCCAAAACTGCGTTCTTTAAAATGTTCCATGACATGAACTTATCAATTTATACTCCAAAGAAAGATTTGTGTGACATCTGCGTGGCACATGATACAAACAATATCAGTGATGAGAAATGGCAAGAGCATCAAGAATTAAAAAAAGAGGCGAGAGCTGAAAAAGAAAAGGACAAAATGGCCGAAGGACAATTGGTTTTTACTATGGACCTGCAATCAGTCCTGTTATGTCCCAAGTCAACTGTTAGTGCTATGTACTATAAAACTAAACTGATAGTACATAACTTCACACTTTACGATCTAAAAACACAAGATGGTTATTGCTTTCTATGGAATGAAAGTGAAGGTGGGCTGACATCCAACGAATTTTCCAGTATAGTGGTAAATTTTCTAGAAACTATAGTAATTCCAAAAATTACAGATAAAAAGTCACAAAATATAATCTTGTATAGCGACGGTTGTACCGGACAAAACCGAAACTTGAAACTATAAAGCAGAGAAGAGAAATGTGTGGATATATGAGATGAACATAAATTTATGCAAAATAGAAACACTGCTTAAATTTTTCGAATCTTTTTTGATTTCGTTAATGTAAATTGCAATTGGAAACTCTAATTAAGTTTTGAGTTTTAATAATTTCATTTCGTAATATTAAAGAAAAAACAAAATTGATCAATCCTTTTTACCCCTTGTGTTAATTAAAACGTTACGCGGTTTGAGCTTTTAATCGACGCTTTTGATTTGATATTTACTTTACGACACGAGCCAAATAAATTGTTCCGATTTTACCGTGACAGGTCATTAATGTGAGCCCGGACAGATGCAGTTAAACAATGTGTGCCCGCGTTTGTTTTTAATGCTAATTTCGAATATGATGCGCGCAAAATTGAAAGTGTTTTAAAAGGCTGCGGGGGCTAAATCAAAATAAATGCCAAAATGTTATGCAAATATGAACTCGCACGTGCATATAGCACCATTTGTGCGTGTACAATTTTTTTGCCTTTTTGCATTTCATTCTTTATAGAGTTTTGTAAATTTTAATCTCATTGCGCCATTTGTAGACTCATTTGGAAAATAAATGAAAATGCGTTCGATAAACAAATTTGTGATATTTTTAATATTTCTTATTATTATTTTTCCCCACATTATACGTGAATTATGGCAAATTGTGAATACCGCACAAACGACGCTAACAATTTCATCCCGCAGAAGGCAAATAACGAACCCTTTTGTCTAAATTCCGCACGACACACGAGTAATTTATAATTACGGGCATATTTACCAGCTTAATAGAGATCCGCAATCAGATAGCTATCTTGTCATTATGCATTGTGAATCCGGGCAAATGCGAATTGAAATACCGCAATCAGTTCTCTTGTCGGCGGCGAGGCGATCGCTCAAGTGATTTTTCGCCCGGCCGTGAATGGAACTTTCGCGGCACTTCGCTGGTTAAGCGGGCGAGGGGTTGCAAAGCTTGGGGAGTATAACAATTACGTTTGCGTCGTTAGATATAGAGAATCCGGTATTGAGATGTCTAGATGTGGTCATCGGACGCGATAAGGAGCACGGGAGCGGAAAGACTTCTTTGTTCGTACTTCTTCCGATATTTCATAGACGGGAATGTTTCGCAGATCCCACTTTCAGATCAAAAGACTATCGCGAGACTGCATCGCAGACAAATTTGTTTGCGACAAAGTTTCCAATCATCCTCTAATGCACAAACCAAAGAGTGCAAGTCGTACTTGAACGAAATGGATTAAAATTCCTTAAAGCAATAAACATTTTATAAGGAGGTTCTCGTTTAATAATAACTGTAATCCAGACGATGCAATAGTGCGTTTAGGCGACAATGGAATGCTTTAAATATAACAATGCTTATGAGTCGCCAACCCAAGCAGACGTCTGCACATACTACGAAATACTCTATTTTAAATGGGTCTTAACTTTGTAACTTATCAAAGCTGAAGTGCTGTCATTTGGTATTAAATGAGTCAGAGATACGCACATAACAAAGATAGCCGAAGAATCTTCGCCTGCTGCTAAATGCTTCAGAAAATAATACCACTTTTCATATTGAAAAATTGTAAAAAAAGAAACAGTTCTTCATTAATTGCTAAAAGGGTGGTTGGGTCTCTTTCTCGCAAGTTCTGAACATTCTTGTCAAAGCAAGTGATTTCAAATTCAATTATATTAGAGAAACTTTATTAAGATCTGAATGGCTCAGATATTTATTTGTTGATTATGAAAGTTCATTAACGTCAAAAATTTAAAAAAGTCAATGAAATTAAAATTTATGAATACAAAGCAAACCTTCTTCATTTCTGAGCAGGCCTTTCCAAAGGCTGCGACTACAATATACAGTGTTTAATCGAATAAGTTTCAATTACCGCAAGCACAAGGAAAGAAGCGAAGCTATGACATACGTATGGGGGCAAAGGTCAATAATACTTTTATAAAAAAAAGGTGCAACCTTTGCAATAAAACTGCATTCAGAGTATAGCAGCTGCATATTGTATCATCAAAAAGTCGCCGAGATGACTCATCAAAGAAACCGGCGCTATGGAAGCATAATTAAAACATGACTAAGAGTGGACGATTTTAGGAAAACCACAATGGCTCATAGGGTAAAAGTCCCACATGCAAAGTTTTTCGTAATCGGAATTTCTGGCATAAACCATATAAAAGGCTGCTACCTACCTGAAGGACAGCAAATTTAAGATCTCCAACACAGCCGGTTAACTCGTGGAGATGAGTATGGGCCGTACGTAACCCCAAAAATTTAATTTAAAATAAAAATCACCAGCTGAGCACACTTGTCACACTTGTTTTTATTTGGGGTCACCCAAAATTAACACATAAACAAAAATGAATCGTAGAACCCAGACAGGGTCTCAATGAAATTAAGAAAAGAAAGTAAACAATATTTCGATTAATTAAATCTTTAATCGAGAAGCAGATCTGCCTTTCGTTTACAAAAATGCCTAATGTGACTATTCCAAAGTTATTCACCTAAAATAAAATGAACGCAACGCAGCGTTTAATGGGACAATAACAACTTTAAAATAAAAGACAATCAAACCAATCCACTTTGACACTTAGCTCATTGTACAAACGAGATACAATCCGGCGGAGGAGAACGGTGTTGCCAATTGCGTCACTACGCAGGATGACGTCAAGATGTCACGTCACAGTCCCTCCCGTTGACTTGTATCGTCTAAGGTCGAGTCCAACTCCAACGGGAGAAAGGGTTGGACGACGATGTTTTGACCTTTAGCAGCTAAGGTTCCGCTTACGGCTTTTCCACACAAGGGTCGATCTCAAAGGGCGTTACGAAGAAAGAAGTAGTTAGAAAGGGGTGACTACAAACCTAAATAGTAAAAGAAAGACGCGTATTACAAACCGAAATACGCACAAAGTTGCCCCAATAAACCCCTACCTGTTCTTTTCTTGCGGCAACAGGTTTAGAAAAGCTTATAAGAAAGTTTGTATTGCTTAACGTGCACCTAAGAAATAACTTCCGTTTCAGGCTTCGATCAAAGAATTCAACATGATCAAAGCACAAAATCGTGGGCACTTCACTGACAATACGTGTGTACGCGTCTAAATAGATCGGGGCGGGATTGTTACAAGATAGACTCTGTTTTATCCGGGCAAAAGAGTGAAATAGAACACCACTAAGGGGCGAGGATTACTACGACCAAACATAATCACTTCATGTTGAAACATGCCGACAGTCACATAGGCACAAACGGACCGTTGAATTTCCCATGCAATACAGGGTGACTGGCAATACCAAAAATGATTTAAATGAAATTTTCACCCGTAACAAGGCGACTGGGTTTCATGATCAGACATCAGGAGAACTGTGGTCTTGCGCATCACCCAGAATTTAAAGCCGAAAGTAAAATCTGAAAGTAACACCCAGGACTACAATTATTGTAGTCCTGGGTGGCTGTGGAGTCAAACATTTTTCACTAATTATTGTTTCAAATGGCAACAGAATATTAAACACCTAAACAAGAATTTATTTAAAAATTGAAGGGCCCTCAGGTGTAACATAACGAAGTCTTGAATATAAAAGAGTTTAATCAGAAGTCACAAATCTTCTTCATAAAATATTTTAATCGTAGTAAATGCTACATAGGTATATATATGTTTCGGCCTTTTAAAATTAGAAAATTAGGCCATCTTCAGGCTGAAAAGTTTTTATACATACAGAGATTTTGTACAAGGGTTAATGAACAAACTGCACGTGGCACTAAGTCATCTTAAGTATGAAAGCTACAAAATTTGACATCAAGGCTATGTTCATAAAAGACACTCTAGAGTTACTCTCGGCTAATATTGCAGTCTCTCTTGTATAAATGAATTTATGTATTTTGTTTCTCATCTATGAATCTAGGAATCATAAAAAACTAAATCAGGCGTGGTTTCCATAGCAACAAACACATTTTCTACACCCTACTTAAAATTGCGGCATAAAAAGTTCGCCCGTTGTTATGGCAACAATATAAACACAAGACTTCTTGAAATAGATAAGCAAGACGCAAAATAAGCAAATAATAATGATTAAGACAGATACGATTACACGCCCAAGGTGCACTCGAAGGTAAATTTTATGAACGCAACCCTGGTTGTTAGTCGGTGACATGGGGAGTGACAGGTCACGTTCGGAAAGTTGGCTGTAGTATACGTTCGAAAAACAATTTTATATTTGTGATGTGAAATGATTAGCGAAATTCAATTTGTTAAATTCAGATTGATCATTGAGACAAAATGATCTTGTGTTGTGATTGTTTAAAGCTTTGAGAATTTCTATTTGTTCTAAGATTTCGTTATCTTTGAAGTTATTCGTGTAATGTAAAATGGCAACGGAGTTATTGTTGATAGTGAAATTGTGTCCTGAAAGGCTGACATGTTCTGCAGAAGTTGATTTGAATTTATAAAGGGGTTGTAGCGATTGTTGTGTTTTCCTGATCTCACTAAGAACCAGTTTTACAACTGCGGCTCCACTTTGAGCTGAGGCTTGTAATTAAGTAATTTGGGAATACATGTTTTACAATTTCCAAGCCACATTTGGTCGGTTCTATCGATTGGTAATATAATATACAGGATGTTCTATTTTAAAAAAATGTTTTCTTGACTGCGTCATTGTAATCAGCATGAAAAGTACTACTAATTTGCTAATGTAACCGTATTTGTAGCTTCTATAATAAAAAAGTTAGCAATAGTGCCCACCTAAGTTTGAACAGACTGCATATTATGTTATTGCACTGGCTGTTACGTAGAATGAAAGCTACTGCAGATGTGTCCATGTAATAAAGTTTTATTATTTTAAGACTGCGATTAACTCTCTCTCTCTCTCTCTCTCTACATAGGATCAGGCATACTTTTGAAAAGTTATGTATAATGATGGTACAAGTAATTACAATCAAGGATAGATTGCCATGTGTAATGAATATAATGTAAATGAAGCGTGTTCCGATTTCGAAAGAAACCGACGTTACTGTTGCGTACAGAGACTCGTCGGAAATGATCTTCGAGTGGCGCAAAATGACGTAGGGAACAGATTGGCAATATTCGGAAGTTTTCAGCCAACTTAGAACTTATTGTGGCAACCCTGATAACGGATAATAGGCGTGCGACTGTCATTTGCCACGTGATACGTCCTAACATACGCATTTCGATATTAATAGTTCCTGATTGGTTGAGGCTGACGGCACCTAAGATCATCTCGCGTCGTCCACGTTAGCTCGTTTTAAGTTCAAACTTTTAACGCTTCACTATTTGTTTTAACTTTGGTGATGCCTGGTATCGCTGTGACTGAAGTTATCGGAGTTTTAGCTGAGAAAAATTAGGAAAACTCGAGTTCGACGTGGTCGGAAATTCTTAGTGCATCGTCAAATGAATTGGGGTGATTTTCACAACCCTGCCAGGGCCTGGTTTTGCTAAAACCCAATTAATGTTAGGCTGATGACTAACTCAGGCTTTTCGTTTTGGATACTCTTTCTTTTCGATATTCTGTTGGTACTCGGTCATTTAATTAACAAACGAAACTCACGATTTTCGCCCCGCGAATCGAAGAACGTGCCCAGCTGAAGAGGAAGTGACCGCTTCGGGCATACACGCAGGGAGGCGTAAATGACCTTGACCTATAGGACACATTCTTGCTTGCGTGAGTTTGTTCAGTATAATTTTATATTAAATGCTTCGTGACTCTGCGTTGTTAAAGAGCGAATTTTCGACAGATCTTGCGCCTTAAATTATTTTATGTAAATTGTGCTGTGGAAATAAGGCGGATTGGATCTGAAGTATAGAATCGAGTAAATTAATAAATTGTACACTCGGGTACAACGATTTCGAGGAGGCATTTTAGTTATCGACATTCTTCGCTTACGATTAACTAATCTGCTTGTGTGACATACTGTAACCATTTTGTGCAATTGTAGTTAAAGCAAATTTTTTGTAGAAGAAAATCCTTCGGAATATTGTCAGACAATTGCATATGTCACATTCAGTTTGGCGAATTATTCGTGAGGAACAAGTATACCCGTACCATTTTCAAAGAGTGCAAGCTCGGATGCCCGCAGATTACCTCCAACGCATGCGATTTTGTCGGTGGTTACTCCGGAAACAGACGGACAATCCGAACTTTGTTAACAACATTCTCTTCACCGACGAATCCATGTTTCCAAGGGATGGTATGTTTAATTTTCACAACATGCACGTGTGGGCAGAAGAAAATCCTCATGCAATGCGGCGCCGTAATTTTCAACAACGCTTTTCGATCAATCTGTGGGCAGGTATGTTAAACGGCAGTTTAATCGATATGTTTACGTCTCGCGCAGGGGAGGGGGGGACTTCGAACACTTATTGTGAGTGAAGGTTACCGTCCGTTGCGTCTAGCGGTTCCTAAACATTTCACAAGGAATTGCCGGATTTCGTTTTTCGATTTCGTTTTAGTTTTGGTGTATTCGTGAGAATATCCGTTACCAAATGCGCCATTATTTTTTTTGTACGAACTTGAAGAACGTCCTGTATTTATCTTAAGAAAAAGTCGCTCCTTCTTCGTCAAATTGTATTCGCATTCAAGGATTCTTTTCGTGTTTCCGGACGAAGATCAAAAGAGGTTGCTTTATAAGTATGTTTACTGCATAATTTTTTTCAAGAGTAACAGAATTTTCTAAAGAATTCGTTCATTCTTTAATATCACTTAAGTTCTTTGACAATTTTTTTTCTGGGTTCCAGAAAAATTGTAGGACTTGCATGTTCTAGATTTTTGGAGGATGAAGGGCAGAAGAACTGTTCACCCACGAACCAGAAGAATACGAAATAGCATTTATTAAGAAAAATTGGAAGAAATTCCACGCTTCCATTAAGGTCGAGTGTAAATTCTTCTGAATTGCAAGAGAAAGAATTTGTGGTTGATTGGAGTACCGCAAACTCTTTCTGGATCAAGCCCTTGCAAGGGCTGTAGACAGTTCGCGTCCAGCATTGGCTAGTGAAGAATTCTTGTTTTCGTGAGTTTGTTCAGTATATTTTTATTAAGTACTTCGTCACTCTGCGTTGTTAAAGAGCGAATTTCGACAGATCTTGAGCCTTTAATTAGTTTATGTAAATTGTGCAGTAGAAATAAGGAGGATTGGATCTGAAGTATCGAATCGAGTAAATTAATAAATTGTACACTCGGGTACAACAATTTTGAGGAGTCGTTTTACTTGCCGACTTTCTGTCGCTTACGATTAACTATTCTGCTTTTGTGACATACTGTAACCATTTTGTGCAATTGTAATTAAAGCAAATACCGTGCGATTTTTTGATAACGGTGCATATGATCAAATCTTACTTCGCCTAACCTTCGTGTCGTCAAATATTAACTTAACTCATTATGTTTTCTAAAGAAATTTCTAAAATAAATTAAAGCTTGCCCTAAGTAGACATTTCTTCTGTGTTTTTATTAATAATTAATACTACTTGATTATTTAATTTCTTAAAATTGTCCCGCTTAACTAAACTGTTTTTTTTCTCATTTTCTAAATTAAAAATACTACTGGAATTAACTTAACTGCTGACTTTAACTTTTATCTAATCATTTTTAGATCGTTATGGCCGTTTGATTGCACAGTAACACTTTTAAAACTGCGCAAAAGCTCATCGAGCACTCACTTCACTTCCTTCGGACTCGATTCTGGCTCCATTGGATCAGTTGTGTTTACTTTAGTTATACACAGTTGATTATCTAATGAAACAGTTGAAGATTACAATACTTTGTTTAATTGTTGTAAATTGCTACACTTTTATGAGCGGCAGTTATAACTGTTGTTACAGTTCATTTTTCATTTCTGTTCTGAATACCCCCTGTATATGCATTGCCACCGTCCAGCCTTCATTTCTGTTCCGAACACGCCCTGTATATGCGAAATTCGACGTGTCGGATTATTCCCTGGACCGCGTCGTTGTACACATTGCAGTCAGTGTAGGAATACCCGTATTTCGCCGGCGTAATTTTTCTTAAACTTTCGTTTTAGCATATTTCCATTAACAGGACCTTCATTTATTTAAACAAATTCATTTTATATACGTAATCCATCCTTATTTGAGTTCAAAATCGCGTGTATGTGAGGAATTGAACGAATTATAACGAAGTTCTACTTCTGGACGCGTATTATGCGTGATCTTTGCCCTTTCAGCCGATTGGTTCCCACTGTTACTAAGAAAGTTCCCCGGAGGTAAAATTAGAAGGTGTCTCGCTTGTTTATAATCGTTCCTTGTTTGTCAAACGAGAAATGTTGCGCCATTGTCAGAACGAAACTTGCCGTCTCTTGGGTCACACTTTTTTTCGTTAAATATTTTATTTGTGCGTGCCATTACATCGAAGGGATGTTAGTGCATATCTACGGCTAATTGCCGACTCTGATTAGACCCAGTTGTGAGACAGGAAAAACCGCGTGTTCCGTGGTTGTCCCGGCTTCGGTGACAGACCGAGGTAAGTTCTATACGCAGCAACTCTCGGTTTGACTTTTGTGCTCGTTTTATTTCATTGCTTATAGGCTTTTCTCGTGAGCTTCTAGCAAGAGCTATCGGTAATCCTAGACTTTAATCTTGGACCTTTATCAAGAGTTATTTCTCGTTGGGTATTGGTTGTCACCAAGAGTCTACGGAAGTTGAATTCGATCCGGTTTGTACAGGTGCATCGCGAATTACGGCGTTGGAAGTTCCCTCCCTCGCCCCTCTACGCGGAAGCCGGCACACTACAAAGCGTCGCTGCGGCATTTCCGCAAAGACACCGACAAACGAATCGGACATCAAAGGAATAAAGGTCGGAGCGTTATAGTTTCTTTTCTTAGTTTTGAGCGATATTTCGCGGATTTAGTTTTTGACCCATTACTTTGATTTTGCCGCAATTAAACTTGCAACTTATTGCGCAACCGCTGGTGTAATTTAAAGATGATATAAGTAGACGAGCGTTGACGCGTGCAAATAACCGGAGATTGCATTCTTTTATATTTTATATTAGTTACGATTTGAATTATTTTAATATAGTTTAATGCGAAGTTCGGATCCGACCAAGTCGAATATGTTGTAAACTTTTGTGTTCCCCATATATTATTTATTTGGGTATATTCTTTTTATGATTGTTGTTTGTGACTAAGTAAATTGACGTGTTCTGGATGTAACGGGTTTTCTTAATTTTCACCTTGTCCCCCCTTTCAAAAAAATTAAGTGGCGCCTATTTTCTTATGGGTTTTGGCCTTCGCGGTTTGGATTTGAACCCTCCCGTCCCACTGAAGCTGGCTGGCAACATTGGAGTAAAGCTTCGCTCCAATGTAAAACTTCTGCCTATCTACGCAGGTAGGTAGCACTGTATTAACAATACGTAAAAATGCGTTTATTGATAAGTAATGTTCTCGATGATTCATTTCTCTCTTAAGGCTAAGTATGCGTCCATTCGTTTCGTTTTTAACTTGTTCCCCATAAACTTCACACGCGAATTAGTTGAAAAGTTTCAGAAAGCTATCAACGGTAATTTACGGAGCGAATATGTAGCGCGTACGATTTTAATAGAATGCATAAATAATCACCGTCACATCTGAATATCAGAATCAATAAAAGTTGCAAAGTCGTAAATACGCATGATTTATGGACAAATCTCTATGGCAAATATCGATAAATTCACATTTATATCCCGAACGTTTGAAGTGAGTTATTTACAAGTAACCGGGACAAAATAACGCGATTGCGTTTATATTTCCTGGACGCATAAAATTATATGGAAATTGCCTCGGCGGGAATAAAACGGGTTCTTACAGTTATTATTCTCTATTTTTATTCCTGCCCAACTTTGTAATTGAGTTCTAGAGTAATAAGGAAAGTTTCCTAATTAATTTTATGTTAATTGAATCTGATGGAAATTTAATAATTGATATCTCTCCGTTTTGTTTTATTGTTCTACTTCCGCTTCAATTATAATTCAGGTCATATTTTATTTCAACACTGTCTATCCTTGCATCATTTTAGAACTTGGAAATCGTAGAAAGCAAATTAAGTACTTTTATCAAATATATTTGAAATATACGAGTATATACCACCAATTCTACTACCGTATCGTGACAGATTATAGTAAAGCTAATGCGTTTGACCTAAAAAATACAAACATTAACAGCTACTAAAACAGATTACGTTTTATAGGACGCGACGGGTTAATTACGTACATAACTTGAAATTTTATTCGCCAGAACCATTTTTCGAGGCGATTTAAAATACTCTCGCCATATGTTGCTCGAGGCGAAAAAAAAAAAAAAACGTTTTGTTGTGCTATATTTAGAAGCGCCACCCACCGAGCGCTGTAAGAAAAATGGGTTGCCGTTTCCCATTATAGTAGAAAATTGTGACAAAAAAAGAACGGGAAGAACAAAAGCTTCGACTTATTTAAGCAGTTGCGTAAACGAAATATTTGAGATTCGAGTTACACTTTTCCCTTCCTCGAATGGGGAAGTGAATATAAAATGTTGCCAGCATTTAATAAAGGTACTGGCTTTGTTGTATTTATGAAGAAGGAAGGCATTAGAACAAGTAGGAATGTGTCCTGGGGTATGGAGGCTTTACAGTGGCATCTTTATGTCAAGCTGCCGGCGCTCACTAATCTCCATTATGCGCGTTGCATCACCTGCTCACGGTGCCCCTTTGTCAAGCATAGTGTATTATTATGCCAAAGCGAACGTTAAGACGCACTTGAAAAGAGCAAAGAGAGTATTGTAATGCGTAAGTCGGCTTGACTTGCGACTGCAGCGGCGATGTTTTCTGAGTCTGCAGTGTTTGCCACTGGGAAAGATTACGGATGACGAATGAATAATGCATAAGTACTCGGTCTCGTACACAATATAACGGGTGTGTACAATCACTTTTTGCATGTGACGTTCCTAATAAATACTAAACTAATAGATTAGAAGTACGTCAAAGATTCAGAAGATAATGAGTAGCTACATGACGTTTAACAACTTTAAAAAATTATCATCTGCTTCATATGATTTACGTAGGAAATGAAAACAACTATTGTAACCATAACCAAAAGTATAGGGTGACATATTACTGTGCTGTTCGTTGGGCGCCATGTTGTCGTTGTTCACTCTGCCTGCCACTTTGGAAGCCAATAATTGTCGACTAGCTTCATCAGAGACTTTACCAATATTAAGTAATGTGTTCGGAGAATATCAGCTGCATATTGCCATCATAAAACAGTAGTCGAGGTGACTTATCAAACTCATCAAAGCATAATCAAAAATGACTGATTGTAAGAGCGGACGATATAGGAAAACCACAATGACCTATAGGGCAAGTGTCCTACATGCAAAGTTTTACGTAATCGGAATTTCCGGTATAAATCATATAAAAGGCGACTGGATTTCATGATGTGAATATGCAGGTCACTCAGCGTTGTAATGCAAAACAAGTAATAATAACATTCATTAGTTTTTTGAATCATTCAACAAATTAAACCGCATAGGCCTATTTAAATTTAAGCTAAAGCTTATCCTCTAACAACGATTATTTCCCGCAAATCCCTTTAAAATTCTTCTCAGTGTTTCGAGTTACCCTGTACTGCGAAGTAACCGAACAGTATTTGTGCGCAAATAAACGAGAGTCTTTACTGTGCAATAAGGACTTGCCTTCGTCTCCCTCGGTCCCTAAGTAAGTCAACTATCTTCTTCTATCAACTCTCATATCTCTTGATATCTTACATGCGCTGAAAACGGTGCGCGCTCGCCAGTCCCTCGTGACTCGTTGCGGAGGTTGGACGTGTGATGCGATGCTTCTCCAAGCCTAGTCCCGGCAAATTGAGATTAGGTAAATATGGCGACTATTTGGGCGTGTCAGACTGTAACGCACGTCTTCTTTTCTTATTTAGGCTTTTGCGTTTTCCTACTTTCTTTCTTTTTCCCTTCTGGTTATTACGATTACTACGAAGATTTCCCTTTTGGGGAACGTCAACCACCTGGAGGTTACCGCAAGATCAGTTCGACAACGACGGTTGCATTCATCGCCATTACTTCCCTGTCGCGTCGGCGTCGGTCAGGACTTGAATTCACCCAACCGCTGTTGGTGATTTTCGGGAATAGCGACACGCCTTCTTGGCTTCAGCAGTCGTCCGTCGAATTCGATATTCGCAGGACATCGACGACGATAGCTGCCGTGTGTGGGACGAACGGTGTAACCTAGGTCGGCATAATTTCATTTGACATTGCGGTAATGCACGCTTTTATTTCATTTATAAATTAAGCAACCTTGTTACAATTTAATTTCATCGCAGCGAGCTTACAACGCCGCTTGTATGTACATACATTTGTTCTGGTCGTCTGACAACACTGTAACTTTCGCCGGAAACGATTGCTTACAATCGTATTGGTTCTTTCATTTGAATATCGTTACGTCGTAATTTTCCATTGGTCACACCATTTTGTCCCGTTAGAATTTCGGGAAGTGTTCAAGCTCCAGGCCATGTTTGATTCCGCCACTTTTGTGCTAGCAGTGTGGTGAGATGCACGTATCGTATCGCTCTCGTGAATTGTTGCTAAATTAGTGTGCAAAATACAGTTTTACTGGAAGACTCAAGTATCTCACACTGTCTTGTGAAACGCAAATCGGTTTTAGTCCAACGACCTCCTTAATACGCAGGTATGTTCTAATATTTCCTTTAATTGCGACGTAATTAATGGCCGTTCTTTTTGTTCTATTAGGATCGTGTATTTCTTTTGGGGCTTTAACTACCCTTTCTGGTATGGCGTAACCGTTTTGCCGACTATTTGCTGGTTTTCCTCTTGCTTGGGGAAATCTACCGAAGAAACTCGCATTAGCCCTGTGTATCGCCAAACGTCAGTCCGCGAGGCGTCGCGTCGTTTGCAGTTTCAGTGAACAAGTACGCCATCTGTACGAAACGGAGTGGACCAGGCAACAAACGAACGTCAAACAGCACAGTGACGTATATGACGTATTCTGGATCAGATAAAGGAAATAACTCTTGCCTTGCAATGTACATATACAGTTTCTGGATTCTAGAAAAATTGTAGTTCTGGAATTCTGGTTTTCTGGTTGAACAGCAGAAGAAGTGTTCTCCCAGGAACCAGAAGAATAAGAAACAGCATTTATGAAGAAAAATTGGATGAAATACAATGCTTTCAAACTGTTTCTGGGTCAGATAAAGGAAATAACTCTTGCCTTGCAATGTATACAGTTATGGTCCAGCATTAACTAGTGAAGAATGTGGCCAACTTAATTAAATGACTTGTCAAAAACGTCACCTGTCTTCAAATTGATTAGTATCAAATAATTCTCTCTATAATTAAGTATCACTTTTACGTCATTTTCGTTGTAGACTTCCACTTAATGGTTACGTGAGGGACGGGTGGTTAAAATTGATAAAAGAAAGGGGATGAATTATCCTTTACTTTCAGATTGGTCAATTTTGCAAGGCCTCGTCGAGAAACTATACTCCTCTAGATGTCACGACGAGAGTGAGAGAGCAGTTCTATTAAAGTCTTAATTATTCACAAAAAATAATTACATAAAAATAATCAACAATTTCCACTTCCTCACTCTTTTACCAAAATTTTAATCAAACCATAAAGGAACCAAGTAGCAATTTCTTTGTTTGAACGTGTCTAGTTTGAGCTTATTTTAGCCAGATGTTGCTCTCAATGCCCCCTTTATGTGGAATGAGATTTAAGCTCTTATCCTCCACTACATATATTTTTTGGGTTTGACGAAATTACGTACTTTCTTTTAAAGGAAATTTAGTTAAAAATAAAGAGAAAATATATTCATAAATGTATAGGTAAAAACAAGTACAAATTGAATTAAGAAATTTGACATGAAATAACATTTAGGACAAGTTTAATAAAGAAACGTATAATAATTCAGTCAGATTATTAAAATTTCACCTTCGGACTCTGGGAGTCTCTCAGTGGGGGATATTGTCTCGTTAAGACGAATAATTAGAATTAAATTTTATTGATTACGTGAATTGTCTTTCAGTTAACTAAATTATTTTAAACATAATTATCTTACGACCTTTAAATTATATTTTAATTTAATCCTAACTTTAATCACTTATTTTACATACTTGGGGGAGGGCCTGGCCCGGCGGTCAGCCCTGCGCTCGTAGAGTCCACTCGCTTGGCTTCGCGTACTTGGTTTCACAATGACTACTACTCAATAATTCAATGACACTTACTTCATGAATGATAATAATCGCCTGTCTACCTACATGACTACTCTTCGACTAGTTAATAATTATTAATGACACTTATTTTATTTACTTGGGGGAAGGGCCTGGCCCGGCGGCCAGCCCTGCGCTCGTAGAGTCCACTCGCTTGGCTTCGCGCACTTGGTTTCACAACACTGGCTAATAATAATTAATTATAATAATCTCTAATACCTCACTATCTACCTACATGACTACTACTCAATTACTAATCGATTCTTAATTATAATAACAGCACTGATTGCTTCTGGTTATGATTGATTCTGTTTCTGTCTACCTGCGGGTCGATCTTTTATACATTTCTTAATCTACGTCACAATTGGTTCCTTCGCTCTGGTGGCTGGGGGTTCGGTCCAAAGTACAAAGTTCTAAAAGGTGTCAGCATCAATTGACCCTTGCCAAATTTGTTTTCTTAAAACGTTGTAATTGCCTCGATTTTAATTGGCACGTGTAAACAACACACCTACATTCCGCATAGCTTGCATTTATGCGTAGTGAAATGCGAGTATGTGTAACGCGGCTTTGTTCTACTAAACTTCAATGGGTGCTGATTCCGCATAATTTTGAAATGCACATAATTGAAATAATTACGAAACGAATTTAAATTTACTTATTCTCCCAGATAATGACATCGTGACAATACATACGACCAGACGACTACTACTGGCTATGTGATATCTATCGTAAAACTCAGTCGCCTTTTATATGGTTTTAGACCGGAAATTCCGATTATGAAAAATCTTGCCTATGGAACACTTGCTGGTTTCTTTTACGAATCACCCCGGCGACTGTTTGATATTGCAACTTGCAGTTGGCATTCTCCGAACGTAGTTTTATTTTAAAGATCAGTACTGATTCGTGATGGCAAAGCCTTTGATGAAGCTAGTCGTTTGTTTACCTCATTTTTAGGTGGGTGAATTTTTTGTCGCGTAGGCTACATTTTATCGAATTTAACTTATGCATTCGACTTAATGATTTACAAATTGCCGATTTCTTACAGTTACTTTAATAAACTTTCAATCATATAACTGAATTTGAATCAAAATCAGGATTTAAGCAAGGACATGATTACGTTATCATTTCTGATAAAGTGCCGAAAATAACAAAAAGAAAATGCAAGGACAGTAACGGGTTAACACCAAATGATCACAGGGCATAAAATACTGAAGTCCATTGAAATAGACAGCTTACTGTGCGTCGATGATATGTAATTAATAACCAAGACGAGAAAGAAGGTGTAATATTTGGCAGAAATTTGGGCGCTAGAGATCGAAGAAATGAACACGAAAAAGAACAAAAGCAAAATTAAAACAACAAGCAAAAATAGGTAAAATAAAATTCAAGCGATCAGTATTATCAACATTTTATTATCTAGGAAATACCGAAACATGTAATATAAATAGAAAAAGAAGTGAATCAAGAAGTCTACAATAAAGTACATAGTTTCACCTACAATCTTGTGTGCAAATGGAACCCAGTCAACACAAAGGAATCATGAAAAAATCAGCGATTTTAATGGAAAATGAAATGCATGAGGAAATTGTCGGGGTATACAAGATTTAACATAATACAAAATGTCAGGATAAAGGACGTGATCATGAGAGAGGAGACAGATACAAGACGGTATGGTATGGTATGGACATAAATACTATGTGTTTTTTTAAAAATGCCATAAGGGGTGGCTGTGGAAAAGAAAATTCATGTCTTAGCTCCATTCATTTACTTTAAATTTTCAGATTTGGCATGTGTTACATGCCAAGCTACGACATGAGTTTTAATTTTCATGGCCAACCTTTATGGCATTTTTAAAAAAACACATGTTATTATCAGGTGTTTCTCCTCATAATTTTGTGTGCATGTGTACAGCTTACTAAACAACTAAGCTAAGAATCAGTGAAACACATGACAATACAAACAGGATTTGCGAACTGTCTGGCAACGAAGCTTAAACGTAACGTTAAGGACATACAGTGGAATTAGGTATTATTTCGAAGCAGTTGGCATTATTAATTTAACGTACCCACTTTAGTTTTCATGTGGCGAAGCATAAATTGGTGTTCAAGTAAATGATACGTACTGTATTCATTTCAATTTCGAAACACTCGTACAATTTATACAATGAGAATTTTTGCTTCATCTGATTTTCCGATTGGACGAATGAAATTCGTTTCGTCGAAGTAATTCTTATGAAAGAATACACCCACAACAAAGGGGCGCATTAATTAAATGATATTTTATATGCCTACCGACGAAAGCTCTCAGTGAAAATGGTTGTTTATCGAAGAACGAAAAATATAAGATTTCAGGCGGCCGTGAACGAACACAATCCGTGAAGCGGTATCGGGTTTCCAGATTTATTTAGAAAACCTCTCCTCGGCATTTCGTGTACAACGTACGCACTTGCGGGCAACGAAAGCGCTCGCCCTGATCTAGATAAGACAGGTAGGTAGGTAAGTAACGCGTGCCGACGTGTTTCGTCGTTCGATTTTCAAGAGAACCGTAGAGAGACAACAACAGGCAGGCAGGCCCCCATTCTCCTCTCGCACTTCGCCAACAAGTTAGAAGTTTTCCTTCTTCGCGTAGTATTTCGCCTATTGTGTTCTAAAATGTAAGTGAAAGCCTCCGGAATAAAGGAGAGCTTTAAAATGGCAAACTCTAAGGCCCCTAACATTTAAAGCGCACACATGAGGCACAAATTTAAACCATATTATTATGAAAGCCATAAATGGTAGATTTTTTTTGAATAGAAAAAGGAAGAAAATAATATCGAAACCTAATCGAATCGAATCAACTGATTGTTTCATAATCTTTTACGCCATGGTCCTAAGTGTAGGTATGTAAGATTTCGAGGGTTTTAAGGGTCAGTTCAATCAAATCATATTCTAAAATGTATAGTTATGAGTTTGGTGCTTATTAATGTTAATGAGGTAATCCTGAAGACGATTTGTCATAACACACAAGACAGACACATAAACAAATCATTTAAATTTCTAAAGTAAATGTGTTGAGTACATCATAATTTGTTACGTGACGATTAGTTGAGCGACAAAATGATGAATCATGGCATGGGATTCTAAAACCGTTCTGGTTTATCAACTCAAGGTACGTAAACGAATACGACGCTGCTACTTTTTGTCCACGCTGTCTCCGAGCCTTCAAAAATGTACGAATGTGTGTATATTTACGCTGTCAGATGAAATAAAATAAACTATAGGTCATTCAGTTCGTTCGGATATTATATTTCATATCTCGACGGGTTCCAGGTGCCGGGCAGAAGTTGCCTGACGAACACGGAAATGTTGATGTGTTGTAATCACAAACTGACAAAAGAAAGACAAACAACGAAATAAATATATGATCATTTGAGATGTCATCACGAACCTAAAACTTATATTCTAGAAAAAGTCTAGGGACGTAAGTAACTGGTACGCAATCCAACGTTGTAAAAAAGGAAACTGATTGTGAGTAATTGTATACCTACCTTATAATTCACTAACTTAAACAGTTCACCCCCATGTCTTAAGTTTCACATCGCGTCTTATATTTTGAGATGCTTATACGTTTGCTGTGGGTTATGGTAACCTTATACTCCCGCATAACCTTTCGCTAAATCACAACAGTCCCCTGATGTCGAGGGGCCCATGGGAATTAATCGATACGATGATAAATCGCACGTTTTAATTATGTTACGTATCGTAGTGGTTTGTTACTTATTCGACTCAACTTCAAAATTATTAAATTTCTATGCAATGTCTTTCTGAGGCTTAGATTCTTTTAATTAAGAAAGCCTATTCTTATTCTTTGTGTACGTATAATTTTCTAATTATGAAACTACCAATAGATTTAGATAAATCGTTTGCGATCTTTGCGAATCGTCTACAATTTACTCGTTAATTTCAGTCGGTTTAAATACCTCGACCACGATCTTTGCAAATCGTCTTTAAAAAGTATTCATCACGTGTAACTGTCATCGCCTTGTCAATTTTTTTATAAATGTATAATTTTTATTATTAATCTGCTTTGTAGAACTTGTGTGGTTGTGGTCTTCTTTCTGGTGTTTAAGTTAGAGAAAATTCAAGGAATTCAATTCAATTCGATTTAATTGTACAATAAGTGAATTGAACGGTTAGTGAAATTAAATTGGCAAATAAAAATAAAAATTTAATGAGAGTATTTGATCCTAACAAATTTTGTATAAAAGTAGGGTAGTTTAAGATAGCCTTTAATGGCAAAGGAAGAAAGGAAAGGACACCTACTGACTTCTCTGTTACTTACAGTTCCTGTCACTTAATCTATATTTAAATTAAATTTATGTACGTCAGAGTAATACGTTTAGTTAGTAAAAAAAGCGAACCCTTTTAAAAGTGTTCATAAAATATTAAAATACGTCTCATGTTCTCGCTTTACGTAATTTCCTGCCCGCTCTCAATTTTTATCATCTACCAGACGTCTGCTGCACACGAAGAAGATGAAGAAGAACGCATCCCAGACCAAGAAACAACGTTCTAATGTTATCCACTGAATAATGTTTATGCGACAGTATATCATTTCAATTAAAGTGTGACACGTAGTGGAGCATGAAAGCATGAAGCGCGCACACACACACACGCAGACGTACAGACATCATTCCGTTTAAATGCAACGCGCGCACCGATGGCGGCGGCGGCGGCGGCGGCAGCTGGAACGACCAGAAGAATCCGTGAAACCATGTGGTCCGCGTTAATTAAAAATGCGTTAAAAGCGTGTTTTTAATTAAAACATAATGAGCCCTCTCGGGGAATCTCCCGCCGAATCGAGGAATCGACGAAATAAATTGGACTAATTTAAATTGGTCCGGGGGCTCCTCGAGGATGTGTCGGGGGCTTTGTTTTCGAATTTTCGTCGCCTGTTATATCCCTTAAGTGACAAGTTTAAAACGCGTTTTAAAAGTCATTCTGTCAAAATATATCTATAAAACGTGTTTTACTGCGCGGTTAAAAATACAAACAACTCCGCGCTCGAGATACTTCTTTCCTGTTTTAGTGTCCAGGTGTTCCTGATTAAAACCGTATATAAAATTTACATAAACCGAAACCGATGTTAACGTCTATTCTATTTATAAGTAACCAAGGAATTTTTTCTCGTATAAAATTGTGATCTAAAATTAATTTCAATTACATAGGTACTGCTATGTATGGCACCACTTTGATCGCCATTCTTATACGCTTCTTATTTTATATTCTAGTGTCTTTTTATATGCTACAACTCTCCTTGTTCTTTGATTTTTCGTTCTGCGTTGGACGACGTTTCTTTATGTTACGAATAATTCCAACGTTGTTTACCAATTTTATGCCTTTATGCTATACAGTTTTGTACGTTGGTTGTAAATGTTAGATAGGCTTGTTGTTGTTTTTGTTATAGGGTCTTCTCCTCCTCTCTTTATTTGTATATGTGTTCTCTCAGAAATTTACATCAATAATTTTAAATGGATTGATTACGATCCTAGCAAATTGTCTTCAATACATTCCCATTCCTTAACCGAAATAAATTCTTACGTGCGCACAAATCTCACGTCAGTGGTCCTGAATGAATTGACTACGGATCCTAGCAAATCGTCTTCAATACATTCCTTAACTGAAATAAAATCTTTATGTTTGCATAAATCTTACGTCAGTAGTTTCGAATAAATTAACTACGATCCTAGCAAATCGTCTTTAATACATTAATTGACTGAAATCAAATTCCTTTGTATGTGCTTGTATATCTGTCATACTCTAACAAAAATATGTACTTGTCTTTTCTACTCTTTTCTACATATATCTATTGTCTAGGAAGCTTTGAATATAAAAACGTCCTGGGACATTTATTTAAACAGGGTTCTGGATTTTTCTTCAGGTCTCAGGATTCAGGAAATTCTCTCTATCAAGAAGTAAATATATTATGTATATGAATTTAAGAATTTTACGTTTATTTTATCAAACTGTGAGTTGAATTTTTATAATAATATGAAATGAAATATTAACTAAATTCGTAGTAAACGTAAACGAGTTAAATTTCAACGCTGATTGCCTTTAAATGAATAAAGAATCTAGTTCGAATTGTATTGTAATACATACAGCAGGTTCACTCTCCTTGGCGGGAAAATTTCCCGCGCAAACTGAGCCGCCATATTCCCGATGGATAATCTGTCTAAAGCTACGGTTTGTTAGGATAGCACACCGCAAACGTAAAGCAGACGCGCCAAGCAGAGCGCATTTGAGTTTTGCACCAGCATGTTTTGTTAGAAAATGTCGCAAACGTAAAGCAGGCACGCTAAGCAGAACGCATTTGCATTTGAAGAGTACAGATAAAAGACAATCTGTCATGAGTCGAGCTCGACGTTTACGTCGAAATCTGTTGCACTCAGGTTTCGACGCAAATTCACAGCGCGTGAGTTGAGGAAAACGTTTGCGATCAATTGAACATACTCTAACAATCCACCTTTATTTAAATCAAAGCCCTAGGATTCAGCGCACGTATGTCGCGCTTGACTTACTGTAAGTTTTGCGTCGCGCACTGTCCTAACAAACCGTAGCTTAACCTGTATTCGACTGGACGCACGGAGTGTTTCTTTTTCTCACTCTTACATGCACTGAAACGCAGTCGCTCTCCCTCATACTTCTGCTCACTGCGTGCATCGAACATTATGTCGAGTGCGTCCTTAAATTGCACGAATACGATCAGTGGTGTCTCGTGTAATTAGCAGCATAATAGGTGCTTTCGATCACGCATGTTGGGGTAAACTTGAACTCTAGGCTTTCAAGTAGTGATCGGATAATTCAAATTAAAAATAATCTGTCATCGATTATCAAAATAATCTAAATAATTCGATTATCTAAAATATTTTTAATGCGGCACTGGTGTATCCATCCGCAAAATGGCGCCAAGGTAAAAAATCTTGCCCCGCCAGATCGAAGGTGCCGACAAACAGTTTCCATGCTACTTATGCTGTGCTTTGATTGTCCAAAGAGCAAACGTCAAATTATCATCCGTCGAGGTTAGGCGTAACAGGAGCGCCGCGTCATTCCAAATGAGGCCATGGCTTCAGCCCAACAAGATAGGAATATGAAGGGAGAAATGCTCCAGTTACCACTATCGTGAACTTTAAGTGACTACTTGCGTCTACTTCAGTGCCCACATTCGTTTCGAGGAGCGCGCCCTCTTGCGATAAGTAATGTGATGAACTCCAAGATGGGCGGCCAAGATCCGTTGATAGCGGCGCCATCGAACTTTCAGCAAGGACACACCACGAAGAAGGGCACCAGGCAGCTCCCGGTGAATCGTCCGGAATTAATGGGAGGGGGGGAGGTGCGAAGAACCAAGTAAGAATATTAAAAAAGAGCCTAGATAAAAGAAAACACGAATTACGAACCGATCGCCGCCCAATGTGACTCTAAAACTTATCTGCCGTTTAATACGACGGAATAAGCTTGGAGGAGCCTCGAAGAAGGCCTGGCTCGCCGCAAACAAATTAACATCCGGGTAACATACCCGTCTCCTTTTTCACTCCAAAACAAACAATGTTTAACCCTTTGTCACCAAATTTAACTTTAAATGAATCACCTCATACCTACCTTGATAGTGGACAAGTTCTGCTGACTAACGTATCAGCTGTTCCCCTCGGCCAGCAAACAGTGAAGATAGGGGTGAGTTGATTACGATAGTGAAATAATTAAAGTGCGCCAGGCCAGACAATAAACAACAAACTGAACGCAAACGATCTGATCGACAGAAAATCGAAAGTAAACAGAGGCTTAATTAACTCACTAGTACATGAGGGAGGTGAACACAAACACGCACTTAAAGTTAATAAACTTCAAGTTTTATTACACACTCAAGTAAAGCGTAAAGTTTGACAAGCAATTTACACAAGATTCGGCGAGTGATTATTTATCACGTAGCTTAATCTATGCTGCAAATCTTAACACCACTAAAATTATCAGCTTAATTTACGCTACGATAGATCGGAATTCACTCTCTATTCGGTTATGCAAGAGAAATAAACGAACCGATCCGCGAAATGTCAAAGTCTAATTTTGGCTAATTTTGGGGGCCCTGGACTACTACTATTTGGGGGCCTACCCAATTAACACAAATTAACCCAAGTTTGGGTTAATTGTGTCGACCCATTCTCCAATTTGCCGCGAAGGGGGCCCTTTGATTGGCGGGGCCCTGGGCTGCAGCCCATAAAGACCATGCCTAAATCCGCCCCTGGTCAAAGTAAATCAAATTAGAAATACTTTAACCTTATTGACAGCGTCCAGTCGGTGCGGTGGCCGGTGGTAGAGTCCCTGCCGGTGGATAGTTACGACGCCCTCTGCCGATCGCGTGCAGCGTCGACAATCCGGTTCAAACTGGATTCGCAGGGATCGTCAAGATGGCTGGTCAGGTTTCCCCTATAGGACCGCTAGGCTCGAAAAATGATATGAGTGAAGAGACCAGACATTGTAAAAAAAACTTATGACACCTACATGGGTGGAGTAGACCTTAACGATATGTTGGTGGCATTACATAGGACAGATACTCGTGTGAAACGATTTTATTTGAAAATTGTATACCACCTTTTGGATATGTGCATCATCAATGCCTGGTTACTACACAGAAGAGACTGTGTTGCGCACAACATTACCAATTTCAAGAAACTTGTAGTTTTTTAGAAGCGAAATCGGTCATAGTCTTTTGAAATGCTACTCCATCTCAAAGAAAAGGGGGAGGCCAAACAATTCTAGAGAAGGGACTCCTACAGGCTCAAGAGAGGGAACTCCAACATCAAGGGGGAAACGACCTGTTATTGCAAGGCCAATTGATGATGTCCGATTTGATGAAAAAAGGCATTTACCTACCCCTATCGAACCCAAACAGAGGTGTCGACGGTGCTCCAGTTACACAAGTGATACCTAAGTGTAAAATGTCATTATGCGTTACTAAAAATAGAAATTGTTTTATTGCCTTTCACAAGCCATAAGATTTATTATCTGTTTTATTTTGAATAGTTTTCTCAAGAAAGTACTTTCTTCCGGATGACTCCATATGGTCAATGACAAGCCTTCAATATAACTCACTTTCGACATGGGACAGTTCCATTATAAAAAAAAAAGGTTGTCCAAGATTGTTTCGCCAATATACAGGGTGACTGAAAGCTAGAAATTATTTGCAATGAATTTTCTTACCGTAACATATTCTCTACGCCGACCATCTACATCTACGAGTATATGGCAACCATAAGTTTTTACAAACGCAATTTCATTCAGCGCATCCGTTTAACTTTACTCTCAACTGTGACATTTACTTCACGCCATGCTTGTTTTTGTTCAATGTTGGTATTTAAATATGTTTTTTTTGTTACTTTCGATTATTCAATAATTTTAAATTTAATTTAAATTTATTGCTAATAGTTCTTTGTAACTGACCTGCACGTCTGCTGCAATGGACATCTTGACTCGAACTCACCTCCCATCCCCCAAGTAGACTAGTCTCCTTTTGCGATGATTTTTCGGAGCAGGTACTGGCCAGTTTCCTGCTGTCAATGGATGTTTGGGTTCATTGCAGACTCTGACCAATTCAATTAAATATTATACATGCTAATAAATTAAATATTAGTGTTGAGAGTGTAACTAAATTATATTCTGCTTTTGATAAGCGGAATACAATGCGGGCCAAATTTTAAACAAAATAAAATAAAAACTCTTCCAACTTACTTCGTCTTCAACTTATTGTTAGTGCAATCTTAAACGTTACAGTCACAGAGATATTGCGTTTCTGTTTTCTGTGGTGCTGCAACGAGGATTTATAACTGAAACTTTTCAAGATTTCGCCGACATAAATTCGCTCAACACTGTATCTGACGTTCGAATCTATACACGGGAAAACAAATATTTCAATCAATTTCTGCTTTGCTTCTAAATGCTTTCAGAAACGTGCGACGACCATTGTAAGTTTCAAGTTTCTTGGTGTCGTCTGGATATCTTTATTGTTATTATTTCTCTCGGGATATCTCTGTTATAAGCACCAACTTTATTTATGTGAGTAAAAAAAAATGGAATCGAGTTTTGAATGGGCGATGCTTCAATGTAAAACGAACAAATAAATATTTAAAGTATCCCGGATGGAAATCAACCTAATTCGAACTTTTTCTCCGGACGACATTAAGATGTTTGCATGTCGACATAAAATGATTTGGATTTTTATGCCCCTTTCGGGCCGGCGGTGGTGGCGCCGTCGTGCCATCCGCATAAAATAAACAACTTCATAAAACTACCGCAAAACGCATCCGGTTGAACTGAAAATACGAGATTGTCGGTCAGATACGAATTTGATACCCGTCGATAAAATACGTGACTGAAAAATTTACAAATGAAAATATAAGGCAAGGAGACAATTAGGAAGAATTTATTGCTCCGTTTTAATGACGCAACATTTACCAACAATTTAAACCCTAATTGAAATTAAACGCTGGCCTCGCTTTATAGACTAAAAATGACGCCCGGAAACGACTCCATTTTATTATAAAATAAAACTTAACGCACTCATATTCGTGGTATTCTTTCTAATCTCTGTTTTCGTGATTGAACGTTGCCCATAGTTTAGTCGGCGTCTTTAATTCTTCTTCACCTTTTTATTTGATGATAATTTTAAGTATCTATATTGATAGAAAATTCATCGAAATAAAACGTAAATTACCGAAATATCTAAATCGTTTTCCTCCTATTCTCATAATATACATTTAATTAAATCACGTACAATAACTGATACACTTATATACTTAATTATCCAATCGATTTAATTCACGTACAAAGCAAAGTATTTCCGTAATGAAATATCGGAGGTTATACTTAAGAATGCAATGACAAGTAACATTCGAAAAGAATTCGAAATTAAGTTATACTTCAAATTATTTTTAAACATACAAATTTATTCGCAAAAGAGATTCACGGCGACCCAAAAATAAAAGACTCGTTCGAACATCAACTGCGTAGCGACGACCGGCTCGAAAAAATTGCCGTAAATCAACGACGTCGCTCTTTTTTCGCGGCGTCGCCGCCGTCGCCGTTTCGCCTTCGCTTTCGCATTCGCATTCGCATTCGAGCGTGATGTAAGAATCGATAAAGATGCACCCACAGCGGAATTACTTGTCGGATTTGAATCCACTTTACGGATTAAACGGGAGCCGCTTTAAGTACGCTCTGTCAAACATGGACGCTTCCGCTGAATACATTTTTGTGTTTGTTTCGGGATCCTGACGACTCCTTGCACCAGCGCTCACAAAATTTCGAGAGTACAAAACAATGTTTCGAACGTTATATTTATTCATCGTAATATTTTTCTCAGACTGGGAATAATAACTTTATACCACGAACTACAAAAATCGTTACCCCTTAAAATTAGAAAATAGGCAACATATTCTACTTTCATGCTTTTAGTGTAATTTGAGTTAATTCTGATTTGATTGATGGGTTGCCTATTCTAAAAATCTTCAGGGCACACGACCTTACCCGGTTACAAATGTTGAAATGTGCAAATTAAGTTCATCTCATGACCGGCTAACTCGTGGAGATGGGTGGGATCAAACGTAATCCCAATGCAAAGGCTTGAATTTAAATCCGAAAATAAATAACAATCACACTTGCTTTTATTTAAGTTTTAAAAGTTCCACACACTAATTGATTAAACAAATGAAATCAAAATGCAGTCAGTTAATCTGACCATGCAGAACGTTAAGCAACAAACGACCTAAAACGTCAAGACGCGACTCAATCGGATCCGTTTGGTTCGTTACAAAATTATTAACTTCAAAAAAATAAAAAATAATAACAAACAACAGTAACTTTGACATCGCACGACAACCTAGTCGATACTAGAATGCGTTCAAAACATTACACAATGAAGAAATATAATAAAGCAAGGCCCGACCTTCAACATCCAACAGTGATCAAAGAAACCGACTACATTCTAAATTTTAATTAATTAAAGCGTGCTTCTAAATGAACTTTTATCATTTTGACATTAATCTTTATATTACGAACCGACCGCCACCCAATGTAGCTCTAAAACATACCTATCGTAGATTCGACGAACACGCTTGGAGAAGCTTAAAAGGAAGCTTAGGACTCGCCGGAGCCAATGAACATCCAGGCAACATAACCGTCTCCTTTTTCACTTCAAAACAAACACCGCTTAATGAAAAAGCGAGAATAATTCTCATTGCGGCCTGTTTGGCAAGCGAGCGGTCACACGACTCGCGAAATTTTCACTCGGGTCGGCGTTCGACGTGAACGGTTCGCGGGCAGGGGAGAAGTCCATTGGCCAATGACCCAATATCGCACTTTCGACATGGGGCAGACTCATTACAAAAGAAAGGGGTTGTGCAGGGTCGTTTAGCGTTTTAAGCGTCGTGTTTGGACCAGTTCAACTTCCAAAGGTCAAACACTTTCGAAGATACAGCTAGAAATTATTTGCAACGAATTTTCTCATCGTACCAAACGGGGGTCTTCATAATTGATAGGTATTGGTTACGTACATCGTAAATCACGTGGGATAGAGGATTAGATGAAAACCCGACATAATCTGTTAAAGTTAAAGTTTGCTTGAATCAATCTAACTAGAATTGCGGGTCATTACCAGGCACATCAAAGCATGATCTCCTCCACCTTAAATATTCAAGAATTGAATGGAACACTCTAATGTGGTTGTTGGGCATTTCTACGTCTTGTTCACTTTGTGTGAAGTTTAAACTTTTCCTATAAAGTTTGTTACAGTGTATTTTTCCGTTAGGTATAAAGACCCAAAATGTCTTCAAGATGGCCGCCGAGCAGGCTTTGGGTGGCGCTAGACCTTGCCGCGGTCGGACGGTTCGTTATTATTGATTTTCTGAACTTGGCCTGTGATAGGCCAGTTCGGAGCATGTGACTACCCTTCTGCCTTGATTTCTCGCTGCGCGCAAGTCTGAGTGAGTATTCTGTAAGACACGCCGGAATGCAGTCGAGTTGGTCATGATCTGGAACCATTTTGTGGTTGGTCCCTTAAGTGTATGTGCTTGTGAAGGGAAAACGAACGCAGGCTTTCATTTGGGGCTTATCTTAGAGCCGTGGTAGAAAACCTGGTGGCATCGTTGAAATCGCACTGGAGTCGGATAATTCTGCTACTTGATGTAATCGCCGGAAGAGGGAGTCTACCCTCGGGGACGTGGGACGTCCTCCCAGACGTTGATATTCGACGACTTCCTCGACTTTAGTACAGCTGGTACGCTGGTTTGAAAGATTTAAGGTCGGATTGTTTCACTCACTCAGTTCAAGCAACGAGGGCCGTTGCTCTGCTTGAAGATGGACGTTCTCTGCGGTACGTAGCAAATGACCCCCAAGCCAGTCCATCCGTTATCTGCACACTTTCGCATAGGTACCAAACAACAGATAGCTACTCCAGGAGGGCAGGGCCAGGTCGTAAACCAAAAACAACTCGTGAGGATGTCAGGTGTATTCTAACATTATCCCTTCGCAAACGCAATGCCACTGCTCGAGAGATACAAAACCTTCTTCGTAGTGCAACTAGCGTAGACATGTGTGATCTGTTGGTTAGGGATCGATAGAGAGAAGCTGACTTAACACCACGTAGATCTGTGCTAGGTTCTCTTTCAACCAGGGATCATAAAATTGGCCGCCTAGGTTTTGCTTGTGAACATCTGTAATAGCAACTTCGACATTGGAGGTCCGTGCTCCTTATTGCGATGATCGGGTACGAATATACAGACGTCCAGGAGAGCGTTACAGTGAATCCACTTCACAGGAAGTTGATAGATTCGAATGCGGCTCAGTAATGATTAGGGGTGGCATTTGTGTAGATGGCCGCACCGATTTGGTCGTGGTTCCCCAACGACTAAATGCACGAATTTATGTAGATACCATCCTGCAAGAGCATGTTTTGCAGTTTACCAACAATTTCGGGGATGGATTTATTCTCCAACAGGATCTACACAACAAATCATACACTAAACTTCCCTTGGGAACACGAGATTCAGATGATGGAGTGGTCCAGGATCTCATTCCAATTGAACACGCCTGGGATATGCTTGATAGGCGTATTAGAAGGCGTCCTTTTGCACCTCACACCCTACAATAGTTAGCTGAAGCTCTTAATAAAGAGTAGAGTGTAAATGCCGGTTCTGGGCCAATTCCTCATAAGGTTTAACATGGAGCTCAAAAGTTGCAAATCCGGGCATGTGCGGTTGCCTATCGTGGTGTCGCGTTCGGTGCGGCATCGGCGGGAGGGGGCGCGGTGGAGGGAGAACTGATTTTAAATGCTCTGAAACAGGTTTAAACAGCTACGCAGTTTATGAAATAACAGGTAGCAGTTTCTGAGCTGTTAAAACCTGTTTCAGAGCAGTTACAATCAGTTCTTCCGCCACCGCGCCTCCTCCCGCCGATGATGCACCGAACGCGATACTACGATAGGCAACCACACATACCCGGATTTGCAACTTTTGAGCACCATGTTAAACCTTATGGGGAATTGGCCCAGAACCGGCATCTACCCTCTACTATGAAGGATATTAAAAACTTCTACACTTAAGACATCTTGTTCGAAGCATGCCTCGACGATGTCAGGTTGTAGTTGATGCTCGTGGGTGTCATCCACGTTATTAGGGTGCAATTTCCTAGTACAAATGAATTTTCGTAACGCTGCTTTTGGTACTGTTCTCGAACTTTTCCTGCTACTGTTGATAACTATTGAATTAGGGCGCCATTCTAATCGGGGTTGCAAGTTACAACTTGGTATGATCCTATGATCTTACTTTCGAGCGTTATCGAGATTGCACAACGTTGTATCCTGTTACCATCGAACACTGCCGAAATCGCAGCTTCTTACCAGTTGCTAAGGAGGTACCACCGTTGCTAGGTTGCAAATCCGATTAGAATAACCCCCTTAGGCTTTAACTCTTCATTGATTTTATTAAATAAAGATCGAGGAATAATAACCAAGCATAAAAGTTTCAGTCTGTTAGTTAATGAGACACTAAGAAACATTCAAAATCTCGTTCGCCAATTTTTTTGAGCAGTGTATTAATATGTTGAATCGAAACAAGCTTTTGACACGCGAAGTTAGATTTGTATACTTAGGTTTGATATTGATTTTCTCTGTAAACGAAAAGCGGATCCGTGCTTCCTGTTTTAACTTTACTTAACGAGTTACGTTGTTTAGGTTTATCGTTCATTTAATTTAGTCCTGCGTTGGATTCGTTTTGTTACAAGCTTAATCGTTGCACGAATGAAGACAAGTGTGTAATATCTGGGGGCTCTTATTTATTTCTTTTTTTTTGCTCCATTTGTTTTGGGGTTACGTATGACCTCGCCTGCCCAATGAGTTAACCAGCAACTTAATTTGCTCCCTCATAATTTGCAACCTCAGTACTTTTACTGGAGAATCAAAATCTATTAGACAGGTTTTGTTACAAATAAAATTTGTGGTAGATAAATTAGCAATTTAATTAGCTAGTAAAAACCTGCTCGTTTATCCAATTATGAGCAAACTATCTCTGAGGTTTACAAATGTAATAAAACTGTATTTACTATCTACCAAACTAAACAGAAAGAGAAGGTAGGTACATTGCGTAACATTCGTCTTTTGCACTTTTTTTCATTAGAAGAATAAATTTCCCCTTTTAGCATAAATCTTAGTTTTACAGAAAGCGTGTTACCACTGCGTATCTTGCCAGCGGTAACTAATGAAAACAAATTTGTTTACCACTCCGAGTGAAACCAACACGCATTCAAAGAGGATGTAGGAAGGAAGGAAACTCGAACTGCAATAAAATCACAAGTATCCTATCGAAATCGAATGTATACATTTATTCATTCATATGTATTAATTAAGTCTACACACCATAAGTTGTTTTCATTGTAAATACTTTCATGGCCTAGAAAATAAATGTATTTTAAAGTTAAGTACTTTGGTGAAAGGATAACTGTATGTATTATGAAAGTAAATTAAGAAACTACTCAACACAAACGCTTGTCAAGTTCGTGCATGTGCGTAGTTAAATGCAAGTAATAATAAACGAAGAAGTAATTCCCAGAAAAAGTATAAATTATGGGGCGCAAATATGTGTCGCAAGTCAAAACAAATAAACCATTGCACACGCACACATATCGAAAGACATGTGTCTGGACGTTTTACGGCGTTAATGATGCACGACCACCTCCCCCGAGTTCGTACTTGACCGGTTTCTATTAATTTCAGTGCCTTTCAAGTGTTCTATTTCCATCACAATAAGAAGTCGCGACTCGTAACACCCAGCTCCTTAAATATAGCCCATAATTTTCATTGCCACAAATTCGCCGTGACTGTACTTCCTCCACTTTAACTTCGTACGCCAGCTTAAATCGAGAGAGTCGTTTTTCTTATTAATTCAAAACACTTTTAGCCGGGATGTCATTCCTCGGCACGTGCGTTTCAGGAGGATCCTATGGGGCATCGAAACCTACAAGGCTATAAATAATGTTCATGATATTTGAAACATTCAAACTACGTTAGTGCTACGATTCTAAACAGCTTCCGTAAAATATGAATCTATTACGTGAGAAGCTTTTCATAATATCTAGCACTTTTTGTCTTTTTATTTGTCTTTTTTCAATTCAGCAGTCCTATTAACTTGTTGGCCAGCACGTTAAAAGATGTTTTCAGACGAACCCGGGCCATGCTCTGAGATCGTTATTTCGAGTCCGAAGCGATTGCCAGAGCACCTCTATTTCTTCCACCGTGTTGGCCAGTAATATGCAATCGCATGGAAATCATTTTAACACTTTTTTCCCAGAAAGTTAGGATACTGAAAAAATAATAATATCCAAGTTTATGAAAATGAATAGGAAAGTAGAGAGTTTCAGTTCTTGTTTTCGCGAACACGTAAAATAATAAGCTTGCGAGAAAACTTTGTATACTTACGTGCACCTCACTTCAGTGATTACATGGAAATTGGAGGAGCGGGATGAAAAGACGTCTAAAGTCTTTAAAACTATTATAGTTTCATGTACCTACCTACATTATTTTGGCCATCCAATTTCAATCCATTTCCTGTCTTAACGTGTGTAGACATATTATATACTCGTACATCTACAGTGTGCTTTGAAGTTAATGAATTATTAAATTTCGTTGTATCTCTGACACGCTTGCGTCCAACATATTAATTGTTGTACATAAAGGAAATAGAGTTGCTCAGTTGTTGAATATGTAACACTGGGAACCTACGATAACATGTTTTGAAATGACACAAAAACAAATCGAAAACGAAGCCGCACATGTTCAAAGGCGAAACACTTGACTTAAAATAGTATCTTTAAAAGTGTTTAGGCTACTTAAAAATGCTTTTAGGTCGGCTCGAACCCAGATAAAATTTTCGAGTGCAGTTCTGTGTCGTGTCATTTCCGAGTGTTGAGGAGGTCGGAAACCGAAGATATGCGCAAGCCCTGATGCGGCCTATGCGCGACGGTGCTAACACAAAAGTCGCCATAAAGTAAAATTATGGCAGGATGTTTAAAGTTTGGACTTTTATTACTCATTGCATTACACGTGGAAGGAGCATATGCGTGTATTAGTATTTAATTATGAGTAATGGCCCATGCGTTTAAGTAAATTCCTACTCCTAAGATAATTTGCTAAGTTAAACGAGCCACGTCAAATGTTTCTACAGTTTACATTTAAATAACTTTACCTTAAGTACATTAAATTGTTAAATTGTATGGTGTAGCGCAACACAAACTTTACTATTTCCTTGTATTTCTACTTTTTCCTTCTCTTCTTGAAATATTGACGATTAACTAAAGACGGAGCGACGACGCGGCGTTTGGTTCAACCGGTAATTATATTCGTCGTGTTGTCACGCTAAGTATTTTATTCCCGTACGACAATAATTAGTGGTTTTGAATATTTCAAACTTCGGAAGATACTAAATTTAGATGCTCTGTTATAGCGGGTAGGTAACTATAATGGGAATTATTAAATTCTCCAATCAAACTCTACTCTACACTTTAAAAGCACCGAGATATTTAAAGTTTTAATTGACTGTGTGGGTGCACCTACGTAGTCAGTAAAGTGCGACCAATTTACTAGATTATGCCAGTCAATTATTAATTGATAATATACGAGGGGGTATAGACTTTCTTATGCAACACAAAGTTAATGAAACAAATTCAGAGTAATGTCCCTTCATTAATTTAAACTTACCCCAACGAGCTTGGAAACACCGACAGAGAAAAATTCTTTTGGTTGTCTGCAAAGCCAATTTTGCACCGCTTCTATTACCTACTCATTCGACGCGTCCCAAGAGGGCTAAACTCTGAATTCAAAATAAAAAATGTAAAGCCTAACATTACCATTACTTTCCGCACGTATAAATCAGAACGTAGAAGATTAAGTAATAAGAACCTTCAGCTGCCAATAGATGTTTTTTTTATTGAAATAAAATCCACCCCCCAGGCTTCGATGAATAATTAAGCGTTCGTGTTTCGAACGTGTATATCCGCGTAATTACAGTGGTTTTTGAAAAACGAATGAAATATTCACCGGGCACGGAACGAAACGTCGCGTCGATGCGTTTCCTGTGTACGCGTCCCGACGAACAAAGGAAGAGATTCCGAGATTCAGCAGAAGTATAATGAAAGTTAAATTGATTTTCATTAATAATTTAAGCTCAAGAACTGACAAATGCAGACTTGAGGAAAGGAAAAATTATTAAGTGTAAAAATCGACGTTTCACTTACGCTTGACAGTGTAAGGGTGCTGCGGGAAGGAGTTATAAAAAGCAGGTTCTCAAAAAGGGAAGTGAAGAGGTAAGACTTTTCTTACCCAAAATTCTGTCAGACCAAAACAGACGTTGTTACGGTGAGAAAATTCGTTGCAAATAATTTCTAGCTCTCGGGTCACCCTGTATCTTGGCGAAAGTGTAATTGCGTCGCAGTTTGACCTTTGGAACTTGGAGACGCTTAAGACGGTAAACAACCCCGGACGACCCTACTCTTTTGTAATGAGACTGTTCCATGTTGAAAGTGGGATACACAGGGTGTTAATAGAAAAAACCTACACACGTTGACAGGTGGTAGTAGAGACCAAAACAAGAAAAAAATTCTAATAAACCCAAGTCCAATTCTCTATGTCATTTCATATGATAAGAGAATCTTAAGCAAAAAGTGCACTCTCGAAGCAACCACGTCCTAATTTGCTATGAATTTTGATTGCCAACTTTCCTGGGAAATGAATTTTTCGACCCCCCCTCCCCCCCGTTTTGGAATGCACCCCGAAAAACACCCTTTTTGCCCGTTTTTGTTGTTACAGTTTATTTTCCGCCTGTGTACGAACACACCCTGTACAGTACACATTTCAACGTTACGATCTATTTTTAGCACACTTCGTTTTGTTTCCCACATTACGCGTAGGAATTTACAATTCCTCGTTCGTGTAATTTACCCGAAACTTTCTTTTTAACATGCTTTTCGCCAAAAGCTTCAGATTAGACGAATAAGTTCATTATATAAAATTAGCCCCATCCTTGCTTAGGGTTGGAATTGCGTTTACGCGGCGTTTATTTGTCTAATTTAAAGAGTACTACTTTGTGACGCGGACGACGACGGATGGTCGAATTCTTTTGTTTTAGAAACATCCGCACCTGAAACCGGTGCGTATGTCCGCAACCCTTGCCCTTTATTTTGATTGGTTTCCGCTGATGTCACATTCTTATGTTATTGGTACGATTCAAACAGACCATCGTTCATCTCATTTTATTCCGTTTTCCACCCCTCTCGATTTTGCAAAACGCCGGAATTGCCAGTGTGTTGTCGACCGTCAGGTGATTTGCGTGTAGTTAGTTTTGTGGGTTCCCGCTCTAATTTCTCTTGGAGGAAGAGAATAGATCTTACGGCTGTTGGCCGACTCTGATTAATTCACCTGTACGAGAGAGTTGACTGTGTGCCAACTCGTGTTCAGCCTACGTCCTATTCTGACTTAGGTAAGGTTTACTCCATCGTTTTGCATTATCTTGCAGTTCACGGTCATTTTGCTCCCCTTAGGCTTTTCGTCTTGGCTGTCCTTTCTTCGTTCGGACGACTATCCCGTGCGTGCGACATTTACTGGGATCATCATACCGCCCGTAGTACCGTACCGACCCTCCAGTGCGCGGACCGTTAAACCCCGCAAGGAGATCGACAGTCCGAAGAGCAGCGACGTCGCTTACCGCTTTGCAACGGTGGAACGCCCCTGACTCGACAGACGTATGAATGCCACGTAATCAGGTCGGATATTTATGTTTATTTATTCTTGTGTTACGGTGGTTTTGATGTTGTCGCTTTCGCACACGTAAATTTTGCGTATACTCGTGAAGTCAACTTCATTTCGGAGGAATTCACCTTTTCTCTTGCGTTGCGCTTACTAAACGTAATTCATCGAACGAGTACTTCGGCGTTAGAATAAGTGAATGTTTTTTTTTTATGTAACTTTGTATTAATTTCGGATCCGAATTGTTAGGATTTACTGCTTAACGTTAGTTGTGTTCTTTACCATCTGATTTAATCGATTACTTGTGATCAATCTTTTAATAAACTTGTGTTCATGCTTTGGACGTATCGTGTTTTTCTTAATTTTTACGCGAATTCCTTTAAAAAAAAATTAAGTGGCGCCTATTTTGGATTGGCCTTCGCGTTATGGTTTAAGAACCCATTCCCGTCCCACTGAAGCTGCCGGCGACACTGGATCAATTTCGCTCCGGTGTTAAACATCTGCTTATCTGCACAGGTAATTAGGTAGCATTGTGTTTTTTCAGTATTGCGGCCGCTGGAGTTTTTTTATGGAAATCCGTAAATACGTGTTTTAGACACGTCCGGCGTCCTTTGGATGATTTTTAGTGGCGATTGCGAAGCGAGCCAGGGAACGAAATGTTGGGAGGTGCACGTTTGCAGACCACTTTTCGGGAATTTCGACCCTTAAATGCGATCGCATCGCGACTAGTCTTTCGACAGAAAAGATCCGAGAAACCGACGGCGCGGGGTCGATTTTGCGATCGGACGCGGGGAGGAAAAGATTTTGGCCGTTTTTGACCCTTATTTGGTTCTTATGTACGGACCGAATCGGATCAAACTCGGAACGTAGGTATGGGGCAGTAATATCTTTATATCTGCGAACGCTCGGCTCCGAGTCCGGTCCTGGATTTTAGTTGTGGCCCGAGAACCGCCGTTTTTACACATTTTCGAAAATTTCTCGAAAACATGATCTTAGAATTTTTGTAAACTCTCTCACACGCAAGAGGACCTCCCCGGGTACCTAACCTATGGGTCCCATATCCCGGGAAAATGCGTTCTTTCTAGATATGATTTTTTGAAATTTGTTGAATTTGCAAGCTTTTCTTCCGGAATTTTTTACGGTACCTTAAGGAGCTCGGATCGAATCGAACTACACGTCATCGTAGGCAGAAAATGACGAGGAATGCAACGCCGCCACGCGTTTGAAGATCGGACGACCGGGAGGGCCGCTACAGGGCCGTACTTCCGGAAAAGGATGGGGCGACTTTCAAAATTTCAAAGTGGATCTGGGTCCATCAGAAATTTTTCTTGTTTTGGTCTTTACTATCACCTGTCAACGTGTGTGAGGTTTTTTTTAATTAACACCCAGTATTAAAGGCTTGTCATTGACCACCCGCGAACCGTTCACGCCGCATGCCGACACGTTTTAGATTTCGCCAGTCTTGCGACCGCCCGTTTTACAAACAGATCGCATTGAGAATTATTCTCGCATTCAGTGTAAATTTTTCATTAAACGGTGTTTGTTTTGGAGTGAAAAAGTAAACGGATATATTGTCCGGTTGTTAATTGTTTGCGGCGAGTCCTAGGCCTTCTTTTAGGCCTCTCCAAGTTTGTCCGTCGAATTTACGGCAGGTATGTTTTTAGAGTCCGCTTTTATTTAGGCTTCATTTTTATTTGCTTCTTCTCCCCCCCGCCCCCATTTATTCCGGACGTTTCACCGGAGGTCTTCTAACTGGGAGCTACCTGACGATCTTCTTCGTGGTGTCCTTGCTGAAAAATTTGATGGCGTCTTTGTAAACCGATCTTGGCCATCCATCTTGGTGTTTGGTAATATCACGCCGCACATCGCAAGAGGGCGCGGTCCTTGGAACGAAAGTGATCAGTCACCGAAGTGGTCCCACGAAAGTGGTTACACCGGACGCGCATCTTGCTATTCGTGTCTCGAAGGTCTTGATGACCCCGGAATCAGCTGGACGTTGAAGTTCGGATCTTACCATTGTTTAATATTTTGAACGCATTCTAGTGCCGACTAGGTTGACATGCGAAGTTAAAGTTACTGTTGTTTATTTATTTTTTGTCAGTTAAGTTTTTTCTTGTCAGTTAATTTTGTAACGAACAAACGGATCCGATTGCCTTCCCTTATAAATTTTGGAAGAGATGGCTAGCGTCACGTGAGCCAATTAAATTCGAAATTTCTGTCCCGCGCGAGGAGTGGCTGCCGCCAGATGACGGTTACGCATGCAAGTTAAGCCGCTGTCTTCTCCATTTGATGATTCTGCAAGAAGGGTAGGGACTTGCTGATTCATCGGTTGCTGCCGGCGTCAGTTGCGATAAGAGTGAAAATTTTTCCCGTGTAACTCTATACTCGACACATTTCTATCGTAAATCACGTCGGAATTTTATCTCTGCAACCTGAGATTTCCGTTTCGTCTTGAATATAAACATTTTCTAAGGTACATTGTTTCAATCAATACGTGGGACTTAAAGAAAAAATGAATTTTCCTTACAGCATTTCCGGGTCCTTACAACAGCGTTGTATTAGTTTGTTTTTTTGTTTTCTCCTGATACGTTTCTGCCCCCTGACAGTTCATTGTAGTACATTCTACATATGCGTGTGCGTATATTAAATTGTGAAACATTTAAGTATGTTTTAGTCTGAGAGACAATTTTAGCTCACGTATGCATCAAAGTACCACACAAGTAAAGGTAAGTGTTCATGTTTAATAAACAAAATGATAGTGCAACCGATAGGGAAAATTGATCAGCTGCGATGTTCCTACATCACTAATTCATAAAGTGGAATTGCCATTCACGGAATAAACTCGACCTAAAAGCAGCTTAACGTAAGCAGACTACGATTGTATTCATACCTTCCTTGCTCCATATTCTACTGTGCACTCTTTAATTGTCCCGTATGTGAGGAGGTTTCACAGGAAATTACGGCGTTGGTTTTTTTTTTTTTTTTTGTTGGTGCACTTGTGTGAAGCGCGATTGTCGTTCGAAAAAAGTTTCCTTGAATAAATATTATGCTTAAGACTTCTAAGTTTGTTTATTTACAGCAGGTTTACCCTCCACGTTATCCCGTCGCGTAAGATGGTAAGGACATTAATGGTAAAATAAATAATTTTAGTTATTAACACGCAATTTAAGGCAATAAGATAAACAAAATTCCTATAACGGTGAAAATGACATGTAAATCAAGTATTTTTTTTTTAAACAAATACTACTGATAGTTGTCTAATATTTGATTTACTACCAAGCTCATGTAATTACCTACTTTCAGACGACACACACAAGGAATACACTTTAGAGAACTGAAAATTATTCAATAAATTAAGAACTGTGTTGGTTACGTGTTCTTCGTCGTTAGTTAAACAAAAAAGTTTGACAATATCTACGAACATGAGAGAGTAAGCGCCGGAACATGTGCTCTTTACTGACACAATTCTCATATACAAAGGAAGTGTTAATTACTTTCTTATGCGGTTTCTTCCTTGCTTTACGTTACACATAAATATTATAATAAGTTCCGGGCGATTAATTAAGTTACGGGCAATTTGAAATGAAAGTTCGACTAATATAGTTCAAAGTGGTAGGAACTTAATTTGAATATTTGAGGGCGATGGCGTTCCTCGTACTGATGGGGGGGCATGGGGGAACGAGTTCTTCATTACAGTTGTTAATATTTGATAATATTTGGGGAAATCGTCGTACGAGAATTAATTGTCAATATGTGTTTTGCGCAATTAGTTTGTTTCAAGCAAGATTGATCCTCAAGAAAATATATGTGTTTCTTTTTAAAAATACATTTTCTGTAACTTTTGGTACCTACATGGGGGTGTCCTATAATATATAAATATAACATGAGAATTATTCAAAATAAACTGTTTTAGCCATCAACTTTTTTTCCTTCTCTCAGTTCTAATTATGTTTTCTTTCTCCTTTTTTAATATTTGTTGACATTTTTCTGATTTGGTTAAATTGTATTTCTTTTGCTTATCTTCTTCATACAGATTTATTTTCCTTTCCATCAAAGGAAGTTTTCTCTTGCTTTTAACTCAAAATCCTGTCAGTGTCCCTTTTTCTATAGCTTTCTCCAAATTTATCAGAAAAGAACAAATGAAAAACGTCCCCGAAATGTCCTTGCCAATGAACGAAGTAGGTACACTTAACTCGTTGAAGGAAAATTTTCCACAATTTCCTCAAAATTCTTTCAGTGTTTCAATTTTATTTTATACTTGCTCTTGTATTATAATTTTTCATCTCTCTCTCTCTCTCGTTCTTTGGTTTTCACTTGCTTTTGTTCTCTCCTCTCTGTCTCGGTCTTTGTCTTTTACTTGTTTTTTTTTGTTGTCTCTTGTTCCCTCTCGTTCTTTGACTTTCTCTTTGTGTACCTATTTTGCTCTCTTCAATCTCTCATTCTCCTCCTTATTTTTCAGTGCTTTTACGTTTTTCCAAATTTCTAGTCTCTCTTTTAATATTCTTTCTCCAGTACTCTAGTTTGTTTTGGTGTTATCGTTTTCTTTTTGGGTGTTTTCCTTTGTCGTTCACTTTCCAATTCGACCGTCACTTCTTCCCAGTGATTTTTTTCTTTGTCCTATTCTAATTTTTTTGTTCTTCATATTTTCATTCTATTAGACTTCTTCATCACGAGAAAAATATCTCCTAATTTCATAGAAGTTGAAGAGAATTTTGACTTGGATTCTGATCACTCAGCCGTCATATTAACGCTAAGTGAAAAGATAATAAAAAGGGCAGCTAGAGACACCCTCGCTAACAAGACCACTGACTGGGAAAGCTTCCAGATTGACCTTCAAAACAACATCAGCCTTAGAACGACTGAGCAGCTGGAAAAAAAAGCCGAAAGCTTCACCAGGCTTGTTCAAACAGCGGTATATAAGAGATTACACACATAACTACCCAACTGAAATCCGAGAACTTGTCAAGGAAAAACGAAGAGCTAGAAGAAGATGGCAAGAATCGAACTCAAAATCTTAAAGAAGAATCTGTAAACTCCTAACTACAAGAGTTATCCGCATATGAAGAAACTGATTACTCGCTCTGGAAGGCAAACTAAGAAGATCAAGAGGTCCTCTATTCCTTCTGTTAGAAGCAACCATGGACCATGGGCCAGGGGGAATAAGCAAAAAGTAGATCTGTTTGCCCAACATCTGGCTGAAATATTCACTCCCAATCAAGGGCGAGTGAATCATCCTATAAATAATATTGATAAACAAAAATCCAAAAATATCAAACCAAGAGAAGTAGCTGAAGAGATAAGAGCTAATCTGAACCCAAAGAAAGCACCAGGATTCGATTTAATCACCGGAGAGATTTTAAAGCATTTGCCTAGAAAGGGTACAGTAATGCTCACCTACCTATTCAACGTAGCTTTCAGCTTGAAACATGTCCCTGCGGGCTGGAAAGTTGCGGAAGTAATAAACCAGGAGAACCCAATCTTACAGACCAATATCTCATCTGCCAAGAGTTCCGAAACTCCTTGAGAAACTGCTGCGAACAATAGAAAATAATAACTTAATCCCGGATTATCAATTCGGATTCAGGCAAAAGCACTCAACAATAGACCAAGTGCATAGAATAATCGTCATCATCGAACGTGTCTTGGAAGAAAAACAAATCTGCTCTGCAGTCTTCTTAGACGAGGCACGAGCCTTCGACAAGTTATGGCACGAAGGCTTGATACATAAATTAAACAATATGTAAAGATATTAACATCTTACATCTCGGACAGACTCTTCAGAATTAAACAAGAAGATGAATATTCGGAGCTAAAAGCGATAAAAGCGGAAGTGCCTCAAGGTAGTGTGCTGGGTCCTATCCTCGATACCAGACATGACGGAAACTACACTAACTACGTTTTCAGATGACACCGCACTACTAGCAGTAGAGAAAGACCAAGATTCATCCACTAGGAAACTGCAAACAACCAGCAATGCAATACTTGACTGGACTAAACAATGGAAGATAAAGTTAAATGAGCTGAAATCCATCCGTATCAATTTTACAAACAAACAATTAAAAGACCCATCGTCTTTAGATAAAAATGTTTTCATGTGGCACCGTGGTGCCCACATGAAAACAATGCCAAGTACCTAGGCGTGATTCTGAACGTCAAATTTAGGTGGAAAGAGCATGTTAAGAAGAAAAGAACGGAATTAGACCTGAAATGTAGACAGCACTATTGGCTGGTTGGAAGAAACTCCAAACTTTCAATATATCCAATAAACAATCAGATCTTGAAACGAGTATGGCTCTATGGTATCCAGATCTGGGCCTGTGCCAGTGATTCCAACATTAAGGCCCAGTTTTACAATCGTGGAATAAGGACGGAATAACAGTTCACCGAATATCCTTTAATGTTCCTCCATATCTACGTCACACCTATTCCAAAAATAAAGCTTATCCGACGATTGTAAATCGGGCCTTAAGTGTATTCAAACATTTCAAAATAAAGTGTTACGCAACATAGTAAAAGCCCCCTGGTATGTTCGAAATTCCGATCTTCATAGAGACCTCCGGATTCCAACCGTTAAGGAAGAAAACAAAAGGTTTGCTGGAAAGTATGAAGCTAGGCTTCACCTTCACGTGAATGCAGAGGCTCTTCAACTGCTGGACGACCAACATCATGTCCGAAGATTGAAGAGGAGAAAACCAGCTTTACTTACTAGCTTACTTTCTTTCTTTAACTTTTATACTCTCTAATTTCTTTGCTCTTTTTTCTTCTTCTTCTTCTTCTTCTTCTTTCGCCCTTTCCCTTGCCATCCATTTTCTCTTGAACATTTCTTCTATTTCTCTTATACTTCTGTAAGTTTGTTTTTTCTTTTGTTTTAAACTCTGTACCACTTCCCATCTTATTGTGTCTAATTCACAATTCTTTTCATTTTGCATTTTCCTCTCTGCAACTTTGCTCTTCCCCTTCATTTTTCAGCTCCCAATGTTTGTTTAACTTTTTGCTTCAATTTAGTTTAATTTATTTTACTGTCTTTATTGTCCGCTACTGTAACGTACATACATAGAAGAGATGCGGATGCCACTAAGGCCCTATTTTACAATAGTCGGATAAGCGTTATTCTTAGAATAATGTGACGCAGGTGTGACATAGATATGGAGGAACATTAAGGGGTATTCGGCGAACAGTTATTTCGTCCTCATTCCTCGATTGTGAAACTGGGCCTAAAAGGAAAATGAACGAATGGAAACTGCTAAGTAGCAAGTACACCAGAGGAAGGCCAAAAGAATCGGAGAGGAGACCGATAGACAGAAAAGAATGGAATGAGTTTGTAACCAAAGATTGTAAAAAAAATCGAGAGTTACATGGAGTGACTTGCCTCAAATAACGAATCAGAAGAGCCCTCAAGCATATTACCAAAGAGAATGCCGACGGAAGAGGAAATATGAATATATGAAGGACATGTCAGTATTCCACGAAAAACGAATCAGGCATCAAAAGAGATACAACAAATAAACAGGAGAATAAAAAATGTAGGCAAAAGAAACAATGAGGAATAATATAGTAGTTGTGATAAGTCTTAATGACGAATGTAGAGCTGCAAATAAGAAAGACTTGGAAAATATATTGAGCAAGAAAGAAGTGATGAAAAACAAGAGCAAATTAAAAAAAGATTGCAAGTTGTAAATGAGGATGAAAGAAGAGAATATTAGGCAAATGGAAGCAGAAGAGAATAACTTAACTGGATACGTCACAGTGCAGAAACGAGACGGAAGAAACAGTAATTTAAAGAAAAGGAATCGATCCCAAGAAAGTAGTAGCTACACAAAATGGGGCAAACAGTAAAACCGTTACGATAAAGGTAATGGGGAAAAGAAAAGGGAAATGCCAAAGAAAAACGTAACGAGAAAAGAAAAGGCAATTAATAAACGCGTAGGAAAATGCACATGAAAAAAGCAAGGTATATGTATGATGTAAGAAGCGGATTACACAAAAAAGAGAAAAAATAAGGCATCTATTGGGATCGACAGAAACGTAGAGAAAAGAGGAGGGAATGATACGAGTACCAATGGGGACGTCGTAATCTCCACATTGATAATTGTTTCTATCTGTTACAGAAGCAAACAGATCTAACCCTATACGTCGTTATTTTTCACATCCTCCATCCCTAAGATGTTATCATTGTGGAATACAGCCTTTTTCTTAGAAGGGGTTTATGGTGTCTATCGTTTCTAGAGGGGGATGATGCATACCTACATATCTAAACTATGATTTTCAATTAGGAAGTGATATTAAAAACCCGCTGTACTTGAATATTAAGTGGAATGGAAATGAAAACGAAAATACACAGTTGAAAGTGTCTAGGGAAAGGTGAATAAGTCTAAACGAAAGAATTGGATAATGATGATGTTCATTGAAAATGGTTCTTATACTTGGACTAAACATCTCTTTATATTACATTTTGAAGGAGGATAGATCTTTCAGGTGTGGAAATTATTCATAAGCTTAACGATCTGTGTCTTCTACCCATCAATGAAATGACCTGACTCTGACGAAGTAGGGTAGATGTATGTTGGACTATAACAGCACCAGCGAGTGAGATGCATGCTTTGCAGGACTATTACAGCACCAGCGGGTGTGTACCGCCGGACTGTTCAGCACTAGCGAATACTGGCTTGCGTTGGTACGCGTTCTGCTTTTTATACCCTCATTTTGTGGCGGAGGTTAGGCAACTCTGCATCATTGGTCTGTTTGCTTACTCGAATCAGTGATGAGAAAAGTTGCATCCTATTTATCAAAGGGCAGTCTGCGATTCTATTTGTTGGCCAATATTTTGACCGTTGCCACTGTGACTCTGTTGCGTAGATGTCAGCGTGACATTTCGCCTGTATCTGTCATCGTGACATTGGTTGATATGTTACCGATTCGGCTGAACGATCTGCTGAGATTTAACCTCAAAAACATGGTCGACAATTTTCATCAAAATTTTATTTTGTGCGAAATTCTGGATGTCTGGATGATGACTTTGATTTTAATGTTTTATTAGAAAAAGTTGAACAGGTAGTGCAGCCATCTTACACAATTTGATGAGTTCACAATTTACAAATAAAAACATAACCTGGAATTATATCCGCAGCCAAAACAAAGCGAACTTATTTACGCTGAGATAATTTCACAACAGTTGAGATACAGCGCACACTCAGCGTATCGTTCAGCCGACAGCGCTGACTCAACTTCTCAGCTGTTGACACCGGCTGAACGTGCCCATTGTGACGTTTCTTGACGTCTGTTAATTTGACGTTTGTCATTGTGACGGTTCTTGCCGTCTGTCATCGTGACATGATATTACTGGGTGAACTCCCACAGATACTTTGTGTGATTGGTATAGAGAAATCTACACAATTAACGCATTGTGTAGGAAACGTGGAGATACCAACAATCACAACCCTCTTAAAGTGCAGAAGCTTTTCTTATATTTTTCAAATTGCTCTAGGGAGCCATCCATTTTCTCTTGAATATTCCTTCTACTTTTCTCTTATACTTCTGTAAGTTTGTTTTAAGCGTTATTACTTTTTTATTTTATGTTTTTCTGAAGTATGTATTAACCGTCCAAAAACCTCTTCCATACATTTCTTCACTGTGATGCCACTGTAAACTCTTTCGCATTGAACAAACTACACTGAATTTAACTGAATCCTGCAAAGAATGATTGAAAGTAATTTTGAAAACGCTTCTAGTTAAGGTCAGTAAAATGAATCTCTTCTTGCCTTAACAAATCATTCCATCCTGAAATAATAGTCATTATAAAAGCCTCCTTTCAAATAATTTTCTTTAAAAAATGGAGCCAGAGAATTAGGAATGCCAACTGACGATGAGAAAGAGTTATAAAATTAAAAAATTCAACGAACAGTTATTGAATGATAAAAGCTGGTGTCATAAAACGGTTGGTGTTGTTCGTTAGGTATTCTTTTGACACCGCCCCGCTATTTTTAGTTATTTGTCGAGAAGAAGGTTTTAAAAGTTTCCGATTTGTATAAGACGTGTACAAAACATAAATTTTATAAACACGAACGCCATCAAAATTGGAAGCAAAACATTCGATATGCGAATAAGTTAACCCTGATGAGGGTTTAATTACAACGAGTGCTCGCTCACTCGTCAGAGTACATAATCCTACGGTTTTGTAAATTAATACCTCTAGTTGATACTTAACCACAGCACTTAGCGTAATTTATTAACATCAATCAACTTGAAGCGTAGATTAGTGGGCTACAATTTTTTTTGCTCGAAAAACTATAAATATCAATAAAGATTTCAGTAACTAGATATATGTAATACTCTTAAGTTCAAGAAGTTTGTAAATTGTGTTAACTAGGAAAAAAAAACACAAATATTTCTAAGTATGTAATACGATTTAGAAAAAAAAGCGTCGCTCTTCCAGAATGATGTAAACTCTGATGTTAAGCAGCAATAATTAATAATAATTAAAAAGTCCTGGGTACATATATGCTCATTTTGAGCTAATTAGTTAGTAAAAGCACATTTACAAGACGACGGAAGCCGACACATGAAGCATCAGGTTGTTATTTAATATTTTCTTTGTGTTCTTTTAGAATGCAAGTGTTTGAGAAATAATGTAATACGTAAAAATACGTCAACAGTAGCTTTTCTTTATAAATGTAATTTGTGGTGAAGGACACCTATAGGAGTCAAGAACTTTAAAGAAGCCGTCAAGAATTTAAAGAAGTCGTCAAGGACAAGTTAAGGATTTAATGAGGTCGTCCACATTACCTTAAGCATTTCAAAGAAGGAAACGTTAAGGATTCAAAGAAGTCGTCGAGGATTTAAAGAACTCGTTAGGTACACCACAAAGATTTAAAAAAGTCGTCAAGCACATAGCTCAAGGACTTAGAGAAACCGTCGAGTTTACGTCAAAGAATTAAATTACAGAAGTCGTCAAGGACAAGTGAAGGATTTAATAACATCGTAAAGATTATGTCAAGGGTTTAAAGAAGTTGTCAAGGACGCCTCAAGGTTTTAAAGAAGAAAACGTCAGGGATTTAAAGAAGTCGTCGTAGAGGTCAGAGATTTAAAAAGGTCGCCAAGTACACGGGTTAAGGACTTAAGGAAGCAGTCGAGGTTACGTGAAAAAACTTAAACAAGTCTTCAAGGATAGGTAAAGAATTTAGAGAAGTTGTCAGAGAAAAGTCAAGGATTTAAAAATGTCGTAAAAATTACGTCAAAGGATTGAAAGGAAATGTCAAGTATTTAAAGAAGTCGATAAGTCAGGAGTTAAGGACTTATGCCCGTATGCACTGACAAATCTTAGACTTAAGCCAAAGTAAACCTTTACTTTGAACAATGTAACTATACGACGCGACGCACAATTGATACGAAGTTAGCTTTAAGTGTCACTTTTTCCTTAAGTCTACCTTGAGATTTGTCTGTGCCTACGGGCATTAGAGCAGTCGTTGAGGTTATGCAAAAGACTTAAAGAAGTTACCAAGAACAAGTTGTCAAGAGGCTTTAAAGAAAGGAGACGTCAAGGACTTAAAGGAATCTTCAAGGACAAGTCAAGAGATTTCAAGAACTCGTCGGGGATACGTCAAAGATTGAAAGAAGTCATCAAGAACAAGTTGTCAAGAGATTTTAAAGAACGAAACGTCCAAGGACTTAAAGAAATCGTCAAGGATAAGTCAAAAGATTTCAAGAACTCGTCGGGGATACGTCAAAGATTGAAAGAAGTCGTCGAGAACAGGTCGAGCACCCAGGGAAGTCATCAAAGTTACGTCAAAGACTTAGAGAAGTTGCCGAGGATTTAAAGAAGTCGTCAAGGACAAGTCAAAGATTTAAAGAACTTGTAATATGTACCCAAGCCAAAGAAATATACGAAGGAAGATCTGGACAAAGCAGCAAATTTAGTGAGAGCTGAAGGTTTTAGTGTAAGAGCTGCAGCCAAGGCCTTCCATATCGACAAGTCGAAACTAAGTCGTTTTGTGAACAAGAAGAATTCAGCAAAACAAGGGCGTAAAACATCATTATGTTTAGAGGCCGAGCAAGATTTAACTTCAAAGTTAATAACAATGGCCCAGTGGGGGTTTGCACTAACTAAGCAGGAAGTTAAAAACACGTACGTGCAAGAAAATAACCTAAAAACGGCTTTTAAAAATGGCCGTCCAGGCGATGACTGATTTAGAGAATTTTGCAGAAGAAAGCGTCTTAGCCAGAAAAAAATGGAGCAGCTTGAAAAGTCTCGACGTTTAGCCATTCGTTTTATGACAAGGTTGAAAAATGTATAAACGACCTAAATATTACATCATCACAAGTTTGGAATCTTGATGAAACTTCTTTTTCCATGGATCCTTCTAGAATTAGAGGGAAATCCGCCAAAGGACAAAAGGTACATAGGAATATTGAAGGATCCGGAAAGGAGAACGTGACCGTAATGGCTTGCATATCAGCAAGCGGGCGTTCTTTACCTCCATTAATAATATTTCAAGGACAAAATCTATGGAGCTCATGGAAAGGTAATCATGATTTAGAAAATACGATGTATGGTGTTTCCGAGAAAGGTTGGATGACAACACCTATTCTCAATGAATGGTTTGCCAAATTTTGCAAAATTGTGAGCGATAGACCACTTTTGGTTCTCTTAGATGGACATTTGACACATCTGGATAAACATTCCATAGAACTAGCCATCAAAGAAAACGTGACATTACTAAAGCTACCTCCTGCATATTCTACGGACTTACTTCAACCGCTGGATCGAGGTTGCTTTGGCCCATTAAAACTAAAATGGAACGAAAAATTAATCGATTGGTAGCATCAGAATCAAAGAAATTTGACTAAAAGTGAATTTTCAGATTTGCTTTGTTCCATTTAGGAAGAAGGAATTTATTTCTTTTGCAGCAATAGGGATATTTCCATTTTCAAGGGAGAAATATCCTGCAGCAAGGCTAGATCCTACAAAACTAGAAAGATATGAAGCTCTAAGGTTAGAAAATAAGGACCCCTTAAATATACAGTGTGATCAATTAGAAGTTAATGAATCCCAGAGCGAAGAAGAAATTGTGAATCGTTAAGAAGAAATTGTGAATCGTGAAGAAGAAATTGTGAATCGTCAAGAAGAAATTGTGAATCGTGAAGAAGAAATTGTCAATGACACAGCAGGCTTAGAATTTTCCAGCACAAGGTTGGGCTCCAATGGCAACGTAATTCCTACGCCATCTCCACATGAACCAGAAAACACAAATTCTTCTTTTGAATCCATTCTGTTAAAGAAAATCAATAAAACTCCCTCTACTGTATCGAAACGCCGTAAAGTACTCAGCGGTAGTCAAATACTTACCAGCAAGGAATATGCAAAAAGAGAAGAACATCAAGAAAAATAAAAAAGAAATAAGAATCAAAAAACAAAGAAAGTAGAAAAAAATACCTTCTAGTAATTCAGAATGTGAGTCAGAAGTAGAGGTTCAGTATGATGATGAAAGTGATACTGAAAACATGACACTAGCTGATTTATGGCCAATTTCTTCACCATGTTTAACTTAAGGTTAATTTATCTAACAGCTGGAATGTGACGTACAGTTGGCCGTACACATACTATGTGTCACATTCTAACTGATAGATAAATTTAACCTCAAGATAAGGCGATGAAGAAATCGGGCATTAGTAAGAAATGAAACTGAAGAGGAAGAAATTGAAAATGATGATGAAAATGAGTCAGAAAATATGCCATTAGCACAGCTTGTAGAGGTTAAATCTGCAGAGGAAAATGAAGGAAGCATAACCATTGGCGATTTCGATTTTGTTTAAATTTAAAACCAAAAATAAAGATGTGCATTATATGGCTATTGTAAAAGATGTGTTACCTAATGAAGAATTTTGTGTTTCCTATTTAAGACGCAAGGGACAAAAATTTGTTTATCCAGCAGTTCCGGAAATAAATAATGTGGTAAAGAATGATATTGTTTCAAAATTGCCACCCTTACATCCGCTTGGAGGACGTTCTAGAGCGGCAGAGATTTTTGCCTTTCCAATAGACCCAAGTAACACCATTTCGTTTATTAGACGGTTTATATACGACAGACGGGGATATTTTTGGTAATGGTACATAGAATACCAAAAATATTCGTACTTTAATGATACTAGTTACCCTAGGATATAAGTGATACGTTAATTAAACGTTTTCATTAAAATGTCGCGACTTGCAAAAAAAAACGTTTATCAAATTATTAAATTCCGTCTTATCATGTCGGCGTAGGCCCTTAACATAAACTTTTCTCATTAAAAATTTAAAACATAATCTGAAAAAGTATGATAAATGTTTAGATGTAACGTGTTCAAAATATTTATCCAAATCGGTCTTGTGGCCCTTGTTACAATGTAAATTTTCCATAAAACTACTAACATTGTATGTATCACTAAGTCCCACTTATACAGTGCCAGTTTAAATTTAAGCTGAAGTTTAAACCCATAACAACGATTATTGCTTCGGCTTAAAGTTAAGCTGGAATTATACCACTAAATGAGATCTAAATGAGATGAGAGCTTAAAATATGAGTAACTTATAAATTTCGCCGCGAGATGTCACGACCATAACGAAAATTTGTAACATATTTCATTGATTTTGTAAGATTTTCTTCTAGAGCGTCATCTCTTGTTCAAAATGAGTAGCTTCTGATACGAGATATATCTAAGGTTCTAAAGACTTCTCCTAAATATTAATTTTACTGAACAAAACAAAAGAAAGTCTACGGGAAGACGAGGAAACCGATGCCTTAACCTAAATTGTGATACCTGTCATTGATTTTGTGAAATTGTCTTCTAGAGCGCCATCTCTTGCCAGAAACTGATAGTTTCTGATGCGGAGGCATACTTAAGGTTTTTAGGTTCTCCTAAATAATAACTTTACAGAAAAAAACAAAAGAAAGTCGATTGGAAGACGCGAAAATTAACTTAAATCGTAACATCTCTGATGGATTTTGTAAAATCGTTTTCTAGAGCGCCATCTCTTGCCAAAAACCAGTAGTTTCTGAATCGGAGGTGTAGTTAAGGATTCTAGGCTTCTCCTAAATATTCATTTTACGGGAAAAAAAACAAAAGAAAGTCGACTGGAAGACGCGGAAACAGACGCATTAACTTAAATTGTGACATCTTTGATGGATTTTGTAAAATCGTTTTCTAGAGCGCCATCTCTTGCCAAGAACTAGTAGCTTCTGAATCAGAGGTGTAGTTAAGGTTTTTAGGCTTCTCCTAAATATTGATTTTTCCAAGCAAAACAAAAGAAAGTCGACGAGAACCCATGCCTTAACCTAAAGTGTGACGTCTCTGTTGGTTTTTGTAAGATTGTCTCCTAGAGCGTCATCTCTTGCCAGAAATTGGTAGTTTCTGATGCGGAAATACAGTCGAGCTTTTTAGACTTCTTTCTAGGCATTAATCTTGCGGAACAAAACAAAAGAAAATCGACGAGAAAATACGAAAGCCGTTGTCTTAACCTAAAATGTGACCTCTTTGATTTTGTAACATTATCTTCCACAGCGCCATCTCTTGCTGCTCAAAATGGTTGACCTAAATGGTTTCCACAGGGTTTTCCTAAACTCATTTTGTTCATTTTGTTTTGTTCTCTAATAGTGTAATAGTGGATCGCGAAATTATTACATTTTTAATTCCAGTTTTAAATAATTCCACGAATTCCTTTCGCATGTCTTGCGGTGCAGGACTTCCACGGATGTCTTGCAAGTAATTATTTTTAACAAACATGAATAACGGTAAAGAACTGTCAGAAATAAACAAAAGACTATGTTTGTTGCTATTCAACGTGTGTTTGTTTATAGTTTTGTGCTTAGATAGAAAAGTAGGCGAATTCTGTTGACACGCTATTATTAATGAAATCCGATAATATTTGCGATTTTTGAAATATACAATTATCCGATGAATGAATTAAATCATAAGAAATATTCCTGAAATATAAAAAAAGCAATTGCTATCCAACAGAAATTGGATATGCATTTATTTAACTGTCTCTTTCTTTACCAAAGAGAGGTAGGCGAATACTATTGATATTGATGCGGGGCTCGTATATAATTATATAGTTCCAATATACTATACGTCTAGTATAAACCAAGTATAAACGTTGCGCCTACCCTATAAATATACATTTTGTGTAAACGTTATATTTATCCAATAAAGAGACGTTAGTTAGACTGTCACTCATACGTATAAATTCTAGTCTGTAATATTCTACATTTTAAACTAAATTCAAAACGTGTTTTTGACATATTCTACACCTGGTGTGTTGCATGGGGATTTTGATAGATATTTGGTTCGTTAATGTATTTCTTTTTTATTTTTTGATCCTCTTTTTAAGTGGGACTATTATTTGTGTTGTCACTTCTTTGAATTACAATTTGTTTAACTTTATTATTTATTAGCTTGCAGTTAATAAATGTTTCTATCCGAGATAGCATCATTTTACTTTACCTATGTGTTAATTTGTTGTAGATATTTTTCTATTAAATAAATTTTTACCTACTTTTTACCCTTAAAGTCTCATTGTTGGTCTAGAGGACGCCCATGACTGTTAATACATGCATTTTTATGATTGTCTCATATTTAACCTGGCATGTCTCATTTTTAGACTTTTCGGTGTTAAATATGAGACACAGTTTTTATTTATTTTCACCTTTTTAAAGGTATTTTTTTGTATGTTTTTAAGTTGTCAATAGTTTTCTCATCATCACTTACCTCTTACGAAAATTTCATCAATTCCGTTGAAGGACTCTAACACATTAAAAAATTGAAAGTTCTAAAAAGTGTCTCATTTTTACACCACCTGACTCTACTTAAAACATGCTGTTACAGTTTAATTTTCCGATTGTGTACGAACACACCCTGTATAGTGCACATTTCAACGTTCCAGTCTATTTTTAACACGTTTTGTTTTGTTCCCCCATTAGGCGTAGGAATGTGCCATTCCGCGTCTACGCCATTCACCCAAAACCTTCTTTTTAACATATTTTCGTTAAAAGCTTCAGATCAGTCGAACAAGTTCATTTTATAAGAATTAACTCCATCCTTGCTTAGGGTCGAAATCGTGTTTACACGACATTTAATTGTCCAATTTAAATGGTCCTATTTTGCGACGCGGATGTTAACGGATGATCGAGTTCCGGACCTTACGGAAAACAATCGCACTTGAAACCGTTGCGTATGTCTGTAACCCTTGCCCTTTATTCTGATTGGTTTTCGCTGATGTCATAAAAATCGGCCATTGGCACATTCGAATACTTCTCTCTCTTTTGTTCTTTTCTTCTTTTCCGCCGGTCGAGGGAAGCGCCATTTTTCAGTAATTCCCTATTCGGCCTGGGAACCGCATGTTGTTGTCTTTCGTGGGAACTTTTGTGTTAACGAGTTTCACTCCACCTGGGCGGTCAGAGTGAATTTGTACGGCTGTGTGCCGAATTTCTTTGGGTCATTTGGGGGTGAAAAAACCGCGTTTCTTTTGCGGTTTGTGTCAGCCTAGCCCGACGCGACTAGGCTCCTGGTTTTTATTTTGATCTAAGACTTGGATTTGGTTCTGGCTTTTGGCCTACGCTTTTGGTATCTCGTGGCAACTTGCGACTACTAATCGACGCATCCACTCCAAGGAAGCCGATCGTCCATGGAAGCGCCCCGTAGCCGGCCGCCTCCATCGCCATCGACGGACGTGACAACGCTGCGTGACGACGCTACTGGAGTAATTTCGCTCCGGTGTCAAACTACTACTTATCGACTCAGGTACGAAACGTGTTAAAAATAGACCGGAACGTTGAAATGTGCACTATACAGGGTTTGTTCGTACACAATCGGAAAATTAAACTGTAACAATGCATTCATCAGTTTAACAGGCGAAATTAACAAATTAAATCACGTAGTGCGTTATTTGTTTACAAAGTATGGAATATCATGATGTAATTATTATCGATTATCTAATGAAACAGATGGACGAAGATTTCGTTACCGAATTGTGTTGTGGGCGACACTGACCCAGTGACCGTGACATTTGCGGAATTTATCGTTTTACGATGTGTTTATGAAAGCCGCAGATGCGCCGTCGAACGAGCAGGGGTTTTCAAACAAAAGGCGATGCGTTCTTGGGGTAGGCCAGTTTTTAATTTTTGAGCAAAACCATTGATATTTGCAGAATTAATTCCCTATGTGATGAAGAACTTACAGTAACTTATTCGATTACACCCTGTATATTTTTTAATATTATTTAATTGCTTACTAATGTGTGCGACGTTCTAAATTATTTTATTTAATAGTTGCGTTTCAAATAGAATGATTTTCGAACGTTGGCTCACGCTGATATATTTTTATAATTTTTTTTTTTAAGTTGGTTTTGTGAGACTGCCGTTACAGGAAATAAGAAACGATATTCCTCAGCTCAAATATTTGCTTCTTGCGAAGCAGTTGTTTGTTTATTTAACATCGCGGTCGGGTAGTAACTCAAAAGGGTTAACCTGATTTCGAAGTAGATTTCACAGGATCTATCGAAAGGCAAATATATCCCTTCTTCCTTTACGGCTGCTAACATCATAGTACGGGGGGGGGTTATTCGTGACTTATGCTGCGATAAACGTAAAACAATAAACTCCCAAGCAGCAACAAAAACAGCTCTGGGGGCGATTCGGTTCCGAGCGAAGACATGCGTTGAGGCGCCTTCGATGCCTCGATGGTAGGATCGTTTCCCCGACAGTTCGCTTTAAACCGTCGTGGCGGATGGAAGCGTGTTGGATAAGCGATAAACGCATGGGAAACGTGTTCACGAAATATTTTTTGTCTTACGACCTTTTCCCATAGACTGAATTCAAAACATTTCATTCTGGAATCGTTTTAACTTTGCAGTTTGCGTGAATGAAAGTGTAGTGAAAAATTATTTTATTTTATTTTTTTATACAACTCCTACCTCATTAACGAACTCTCTGTAAAGTTGAGTGAATAATTTGTTTCCGTTTTTGGATCAACAGAACACATTTTATTAAGGTAGGTACGTACGCGTACGTGTAACATGAAGTGAAAAAGTTTTCTATTCGGGCGCCTCTCATTAAAACTTTCATTGCGCCCCCGTAATTAAAAATTTTAATCTTTCACGGGGGCGGTGAGTAGCTTCTTTTCAGCTTTTTGTTCCGAACTTCGCACTATCTCTCGACAAACTGGCACACTTTAGATGAGCTTTCCCGAAGTTTAATTTCCGATAGGAGTCCGCTTTTGAAATTCGCCGGGAAACGAAATGATTACGTATTAATTTTAATAACTCGCTTTATTATAAGGTGGCGGCGCAATTTGGGGAAAAAATGTCGACGCACTTTCGCAATTCCCACCCCCCCAGCAATTATTTCTTTTATTATTGAATTATCCCATTAGCGTTTAATAATAGAACGACCGCACGGAATGAAATAATTACTTTTCAATTGGACAATTAAGGTTTTATTTAATTAACTCTAATAATAATTACTAATCCGCTCTGGGCTCTGCTATATACTACCAATTTTATTGGGGGTCGTCAATTAAGAATGCTTTATTTAATTTTAGAAATTTTAATTTTTGAGTCGGTATATTTTATTAATTCACTGTTACTAATAACTTTTTGGTTTATGTAAAAAGGGGACTATTTATGTGTAAGCAAAAGAGCAATTTAGAATTCGTCCGTCTTCTCCGAAACACACACACACACACACAGAAGTTGAAAAATACACCGGCGAAGTGTCGTTTTATGCGCCAGGATTTATTTGTCCTGGAATTGAAAAATATTGTTTTTAAGTCTGTGGTTTGTTAATCGAAATGCTGAAATAATAATGAGATAAAAAATTGTTAGCTTTGGCTACATTCTCCGTGCTTGTTTTGAGTACGCTCTGTTATGCAATTTAAAACGTAGCAAATTTTATATTATACTAAATGGAGGAGTGAAATTATGGTGAACATTAGTGTAAATAAAATGGGTTCGGTGTTTGGTTGAAGCAAATATTTATTTTATATGCGTGCGAATTATGTACAATTAAATAAAAAATAGTTCAATTGGGGGTGTGATACAGTTTGTTCCAAAGTTTAGTCTCCATTTTATCGATGTACAAAGCGTTTTATAATAATAATAATATTTTTGGTCGCTCTTATAGTAAATCAATAATTTTTTGTAATTTTTATGATAGGCTCTGATGTTGATACGTTGTTGACAATACCAGATAATTTTTATTAACAAATTCTATTTTTTTTAAATTAATTTTGAGTGCAAGTAAATTGTAAAATATTGTCGTTAGTTCTCACATACACTCGCTTATTTCAAGAAACTTATTTACCTGCGCTAGAGCTAATTGCTACGGGAAGTACGAAGCTCCTAAGAAAAGCTGCGGAACGAATTTGTGCCACGATATTGAGTGTATTGTGATAGAGAAGTATTTATAAGTATCTCGCATCCCTAAAATGAGAACTTATAAAGAAAACTGTAGGAGTGACTGCTGCTTCCTTTTTTTTTTGTTGGCTCGTTATAAGTTGCCCATCACACTATTTAATTGTATTAATTAAACTTTCATTTAAAATTAAATTCTTAAATTCTTTCTTTTATAAATCAACAGATGAGTGTAACTTTCCTTTGTCCGCCTACACTTCAAACAAAAACCGTCTCTGCAGCAGAAATTTTTTTTCACCTTTTATATTCGAACAAAATGTTTCGTTTTTATTTTTAGTTACTTTAAATTATCGTTCATGACTTACAATTTTTTTTTTAACAAAAAAAGGAAAAATAAGAGAATGTTACGGAATTAAATGAACAGAGAACGAAAGAAAATCGACGATCCTCGTCCGGAGGAAAGTGAGTGAAATTCGAATTATACACAAAGCATGGAATGACATTTGAAGAAGCCTATGATTTGAAAAATAAAAGACATCGACGATTTTGCTGGTACCTTAACACAAAACAAAAAAAAAACTGTAAGTGTCAATGTACAGGGTGGACCAAATTTGACACTTTTGATAGGAAGCACCTGCTTTTAGAAAAGTTAAAGAAAAACTGACCTCGGAGCTCAATTTTTAAGGAAAAATTAATGGTGAAGACCGCATTTCGATATCCGGTACCGCTTAGGAGCTACAGGGTGTTTTTCAAAATTCTACAATTTCTAAAAACCTCTATAACTTTTTTGTTTATGAATATTTTTGATTTCTGTGAAAACTTCTTTAAGGCGCTTTTTCATGCAGAATTGAATGCTCTAATTTACTTTTTTGTAGAGTCCTCAATAGTTGAGATATAAACTAGTACTAGTATATGGAACACCCTATATATTTTCACATTTTTGAAAAGTGTATAAAATTCTATTTACACAAATATTAAACACTTGATATTTTATTCAAATAATTTTCGAGATATAGAGCTTTCAAGTTTTAAAGGTTATTGCAACGTTCAAGTAGGCCATGGATGTCGGTAACTAAATATTTTTTTAAAGGTTTAATGAACTATGAAAAAATATTGCTTTATTTTTCACAAATATAACGCAATTTTAATGAATAAAGCCTAATTTAATCGAAATTGCACAAAAATTGCATAGTTTTCAAATTGTGGGGGCCAGGTTGTTCTAAAAACATAAATGGCACCGTTTTCTTTCACCAATTCAAGGGCAGGTGACGGTGATTGGTGAATTTGCCTTATTCGATTAAGTAGGAATCTTTAAAATTCGTTTCTTGCTAAGACCCCGCGCAGACTACAGACTTACTATCGGCCTATAGTTTATTCTGAATCAAGTTACGAGAAGTATGATTACGTGGCCTCTAATAATTTAATGTACAGCCACGTATCACATTTTTCGTAGCTTGATGCAGAATAAACTATCGGCCAATAGTAAGTCTGCAGTCTGCGCGGGGTCTAAAGCCTGGTCTATACGTAACGTTTTGTCGTCAGTCTTGCATGATCATGCCAGATTTGTCAAACATATCGTTACGTGTAGATGGCAAGTTGGACGTTTTGCATGAACTGAATGAGGTTTGACAAGCACGCAAAAGACTGATGGGCTGGAGCTTTGTGTACAAGCAAGACGACAGACAAGTCGGTGCATGTAGATGTGCGTCAGGCCAATCGGTCAAATTCGCTCACCTGCCATTCTGCTTTCAGATGCAATTATCGTCACTAATAGTTCTTCATCCATGTCGATTTTGGAACGACTGTTTGCGAAAGTTTGAGGATAAGTTTGACGGAAAGTTTGAGCAGTGTAGCTGCATGATTTGTGTCAGTCTTGTTGGTCAGTCTTTCCAGATCATGCAAGACTGACGACAAAACGTTACGTATAGACCAGGCTTAAGTCAGATGTTTGCTCCAACTGGCGTGAGTCCTCTATTTCTTTATTTCTGTTTTGAGATTGACAGCCCTTTGCACCGCATTCTTTAACTCTTACTTTAACCAAACTCATTATTAAGCAATGCTTAATGCGAAAATTTGGTTTGCACCGTACATAAAGTCGGCTTTAAATAAATGCTTTATAAAGTCACCAAAATCGGAGACTTAACACAGACTTAACACTATGAAGTAGATATGTCATCCGTCAAAATTATTATCATCAAACCTTATTCCGAAAAACTGTAAGTTTTATAACACGGACTGTGTTGATTCCTGAAGATGAAAATTGTACAAGATGAATCCGGAAGATTGCAATACATATTTTTAAAGATCAAAAAGACGTTTTAGAATTAATTGATCTTGGGTTTCCTCGTCGTGCATATGAAAGAAGAAACTTCTTGGACGAACTAGAACTTTCTCGGAGATTTCGTTTACAGAAAGAAACTGTTCTAAATTTATTGCAAAAAATAGAAGCAGAACTAGAATTTGATAACGATCTGTAAGTTTGTTGTTTCACGGTAAATAATAATAGGTCTGTTCGTAGAGCAGTTCTGATTAGTTTGAAACCGTTGGAAATATGCACCAATGAATGTTTTACATCTAACGCAACGGTCGAAATTGATCATAACTTCGACGGGGGACTGGATCTGATGGTTCCAAACTAGTTATAAACTGCACTACGAACAAACCTAATAACAAATCAAAACGGCGAGGGGGCCCACAACCTGTTTTCATCACATACTTTCGTTTTTCAGCTGCATCTTTTCTCAATTGTCTTTTAATGTTATTGAAATGTTTTTTTTTTTAAGATTTCTCATCCCTAAGACAAGCATTGGGACTAAAACTTGTCGGTGCATTTAAATAATTCAATAAGGTGCATCCAAGTGCAGTTAAGATGATGTTATCCTAACACCTATTATACATCATAGACCTGAATGTCATTGCCGCACGGTCGATACTTAAAATTTGAACATGTCAAAAAAATTTAGAAAAAAAAACTGCATTTTACGCTGTTGACGCATTTATCTTTACTTACACTGAGAAAAATATTCACTGTTCTTCATGAAAATTTCCATAAACATGAAAAATTTCTATAAAATGAGGGACAAAATAACTTTATTTGTTATTATAGAAAGATACTTATGTCGACAAGAAGACGGATATCTCGATATCTGCATAAAATGTCTGAATGTATTTACGTCTAAAAGATTATTTCATTTAATGCTGCGTAGAAAATGATCTATCTCATCGGAACACGAAAAGACGCAACGAAGTAGTCTCGCATGCATTTGGTGACAAAGTTTCTTTATTAAAGATTTATTAGCTACAAACAAACTTGCATTTGCTAATATAAGAGAAAAATTATATATTTGTGCTCACAACACTAAATGATTTGAATATTAGTTATTATAACATGAATATTTCTATTTCTTTCTATTTCTGTTAATATACCGTGAATTTATTTTAATATGAAACATTGCTGTTCATATTACTATGGAAACTAATTCCAACTTTTAAAAATGTCGTTGCATAATCGTCGTCGTTAGGGTTTCTCATGTCATATATCAAATAAAATTTGTCCATTTTAATTTGGAACATCTGTCAGGTGAAGAAAGTTAGTGAAAATGTGACAAGTAACTAATGCAATTAACAACTTTTATAATCGTTTAGGATATTGCGTGGAGGTAAATGAAGAAATTTTTGAAAACTTGTTGTGGTGTTCGTTTGGTGAATTAAAGAATTTCTGTTTTCCTTATGTTTTAAGTTTACTTATTTTAAACAAGCATAAACTTATCTAATGTAATTGAAAGAGTCGCTATTATTTTGTAGTACAAGTATATCGAAATCACTAATAACCACGGTTAGGCGGATCGGATTCCGCTCGCGCTGGCAAGAGCGTCACATCTAAGTGCACTCGATACGGAAATAGCAAATAATCGCATGCATAATTTGTAACAGCAAAGAACGTTTAGTGTTTAATTTAATTTGTTTAATTTTTAATTCTAAAATACGAAATTTTGTTTAAACTTAACAATTTCTTACGCGATGAAATTAAAATTTCGTCCGACGCTTATGGAGAAATGAGCCAGCGCAATGATCGTACATAAACATGCACGGTATAAGCGGCGACTCAGGCGAACTGTTGCAAGCGGAATCTCATCCTCCTAACCCTGCTAATAACAGAACAGATTCATGACAGCTGTCATCTCATGTTCTATTTTAAAAAGGACAGTTTTATTTACGAATTGTAAATGTTGCTATGGATTCTCAGATTCGTACGTAACAGTTTTATGTTAAAATAAATTCACGGTATATGGGCTTCACAATCTAAGCAGTTTATTTGTTAGACTCGTGTTTCGTCTAGTTTTGTAGTCTTCTGTTTGTTGTTGACGAGCATAGTACCGAGATTACATTTATTCACACTAACCATTTTGAGATCTGTTTGTTTTAAAATTGAGGTGCCAAGTAATTTATGTAATGCCAAGTGTAGTTGGGTTCTTTTTTATTTGCTATTGGATACAATTGTTGCTTTAGTAATTGTTTCTGTTTTATCTATTAGACTTTTCTTACATCCGTTGTTTTTTGTAATGGCTTTACTTAATTGTCTGTATTTCTTTTTGGAAATTTTGTTCACTCTGTGGTATGTCTTTTAAGTAGTCTGTGTATGTAACAATAGAGAGCTGCATATTTTTATTTTCCAATTTTGATTAGATTGTGCGTGGATGATCGTGTCTGTGTACGTGGGTTTTCTGTAAATGCTGGTCATTAGGTTATTGTTGTTTCGTTCGAGGGTTAAACCTAAGAAGTTCGGTTTTTTGTCTTTTTCTAATTCTGTTGAGTATTTATTGAATTTAGGTGTGTCAGGAATTCTTGTATTTATCTTTCTGTTCCTCGCCATACGCAGAAAGTATCATCGACATACCTGGCCCAAAAATATACGTGTTTGATATGCTTGTAATTACTATTGAATAGTTTTTCTTCAAAATCTGTCAGACAAATTTCAGCTCAGCTAGAAGAGCGCTTAATGGACTTCCCATAGGTGAGCCTTTAATTTGTGTATAAAACCTATCTTGGAATTTGAAATAATTCTGTTGTATGCTTATATTTAGCATTTCCAGGAAGAGCTGTTTTTCCGTTCGTCAATTTTGCTACTGTTGATTTTTTCTGTTAGTATGCTCTTTAATTTATCTCTATAGATATCGAGGTAATGTTACATTTAGATTTCGGGCTAAAATATAGTGACGATATAACGTCTTGCAATTTCGTTTTAACACCGTGGCGACCCTGATGCCCTTCCATCGCTAGGGGAAAAACCTGCGTACTGTGATCGCTGAACTTCCATAGGCTATGAAGGCCCCATGTGACTCTCAGGCCGCCTGTCATTGGTCATCGTCGGTAATCCCTGTGCGTCGAAGCGATCTTCTCCATCCACGACCTGATCGCGTCCTCTTTCTTGTTCGAGCTTTGTGCCGGTGTGACGTGTTTTTCGTGTGTGTTGAATTTAACGGATTTCTTGCTCGTTTCGAGAACTAAATCAGTTGCGGCTTGACTGGAATATCATTTGGCACCACCGAACAGCGATTGGAGACAGTTTTAATCTCCTTACCAAGCCTGAGGCCCCAGTTCTCTCAGGTAAAATATGACGACGCATACCGACAAACGGGCCAACAATGGCCGCTAACGAAAATCATTTCTTCTACTTAGGCTTTTCTATTTGGGGGCAAGTTTCAGCGCAGGCTATTAGACCAGACCTTTTGGCCTAGTTCTCCGGGGGCGCTCCTGCCCATAGTCGTATCGAGATCCGATCGAGAAAACCTGATCAGCCATCTTGACGATCTGAGCGGGTCCAGTTCAGACCAGTTCGTCGACGCTTCCTGCGGTTGATAGAGGGCGTTACAATTCCCCACCGGCCTCTGCACTTCGGTTGGCACCGCTGACTTTGACGTACGTCAAGACTCGCAGTTTGAAGGTTAGGTTTTCACTTTAATCTGACGTTTTACGGACCGATCGGTTGTTAAATTTTACGTCTAGCTCGTGAGAAATAAACCGCGAGTGCGAATTCCGAAGCACGAATTGCGCTGCGCTTACGATATTTAATTTAAGCCTAAAGTAAGCAGCCAATTGTAATTGTTTCTTATCAGTGTAAAGTGTTTTCTTTTTTTAATTGTGTAATAAATTGTGTTAACTTTAATTACGATTTTAATTTCTACTTTCACGCACACCAGTGGGTAAGATTCTCGCCTCTGTTTGTTCGTGTTTCATTTTCTGCACGATCTGGTCGATTGGAGACATCGCCGTCGGCCGATCGAATTACGTTTAGTTTGTTCAATTGTCTTCTGGCGCCCTTTATAAGTTTACCACCTTAAGTTAACCTGCCCCGTTTCCACTGTTGCTAGCTGGGGGCACAGCTGATCGTAGAATCGGCAGAAACTTGTCAGCTTGAATCGTGGTAAGTAGAGGAAAAGTAAATTTAATTTAAACTTCGGTGACAGTAAATAGGCTTTTAACGTCAAAAGAGATTAATTTGGCATTGTTAGGTATTTTAATTCCTTCTAGTTTCTTTTCTAGATCTATAGTGTTTTTGGATTCTGATATCTATTGTTTGAGGTAGTTCGTTATTAAGATATTTGCATAGTTTGTAGGCTGGTGCGTTTATGTAAGAAACAATAGGACCTATCGGTGTATTTTCTTCCCAACATCATCAGCTTTGTTTATTATGGTTAAAGTGTTGCCTTTATCAGCTTTGCAAATAATAAGTTTATCAACAATTTAATTAGCGACATCTTGCGATCGCAAGGGCGAATAACCTAGGACAGATCGGTTTGGTTTGCAGTGGAATTCTCGAGCTACGGTTCTGCTGACGAAGACCCAGTTAGGCCTGAAACAGCTGTACAGAGCATGCTCGAGGAATCTACTGTAATCAAAACCAATTTGGACAAAATTTTTCTAATAAGTTTATCGTTTTGTGTTTTATCTTTAATGGATTTGATGGTGTATTTTTCTTTAGTGGGGTTGATATTACAGATTTTGTTTTTATGTTTTCTAATGTGTGTTATAATTTCTTGTTTTTCTAAATTTGTATTTAGAGCTGCTTCTATGTTGACAATTAAATTGTCCATGTCTTTTTGTGTGTTTTGTATTGTTTCGTTTAGTTTCCTTTTTTTATTTTTGGATTATTGGCGCACCTTTAAGTTTTTTCCGTTTTCCGTCAGCCTTATGGTTTTTCAAAAACTCCGTGAAAGAATCGTTTGTTTTTTCGCCTACTTCTTCATATCTCGTCGTTGGTTATTTAATTCTTTTTTTAATTTTTTTAATTCTGTTAATTTTTAGTACTTATCGCTTTCGCAGTTTTCTTTCGTTAATCTCGTAATTTCCAAATACACCGTCGGGGGGCGGACATTTCTCTTTCATCTTATTCTTCTTGTTTCGTTCTCCTTTATTTTGTTTCCCTTCTGTTTACAATCATTACATTATTTATGATACCGTATTTATAAATTTTTTTCCCTTTTGGTTTTCAGCTGAAGAAAATCGTCGATATTTCATTTTATCCTTTCTCTACCTTATTAGTATTTCATTATTCTTCTGATTCGTTGCTTTCTTTTGAGTTTTCTCTTGTTTTTCCTCGCATGTTGTTCGTATTAAGTAGATTTCTCTCCTTTCTTTACGTCGAATTATTTACGGTTTTAATCCAGCGTATTACATAAATATAAAGCTACTTGTTCTTGAATGCCAAGATATAAAAGAAACTGCTTCCTTAATTTAATTAAACTACATTAAAGCAAAATATAAAAGCAATTGTCTTCTTGATTTAATTAAACTAAATTAAAGAGATACATATATGTAAAGAAAAACAAAGAGAAAGGAGAAGGCGCTATAAATAATATATGTAGGCAAGAAGATTTAATTACTCCTTTTAGGCCCGATTTTACAATCGTCGGATAAGCATTATTCTTACAATAACGTGACGTAGGTGTGACGTAGATATGAAGGAACATTAAAGGATATTCGGCGAACAGTTATTCCGTCCTCATTCCACGATTGTAAAACTGGGCCTAAAAGTAGAAACAGAAATTCCAAAACGTTACTAGGCAATATTGGAAAGGACTTTCTTTGGTTAATATCCGATTTAAATCGTAAAAAATAATAAGGAAGGATTAAGGAATTTGTGTCCTGTTCACGTTGTTCTAATCCTACAAGATTTTTGATACATGTTTTGACCATATAAAAAGCTCAAAATCGGAAGCCCAATTTAGATGTTAGCTTGAAACAGAAGATTTTTTTTTGTATGTATAATTAACCAAGAACTTTTGGTTTCATTTAAATTTTAGTACTTGGTCCAGATAAAAAAAAAAACTAATATTGCTTTAGCTGTAAGCTTCCTCACATTATTCATTGGCTTTGTACGTACGTATTACGACGCCGCTTCTATGAACTTTAATGAATCAATTTCGTATACAACGTAGGTGAACAGGTAATTGAAACCGGCGCGGAAATGTTGCATAATTTATGTAAATTTGACAACGGAATGTAAATTTAATTAGGAAGCATAAATTTCCCAGATACATTATCAAGTGTGGACTGGAACAAGGGAGCTGAGATATTTAATTTTTTAATTGAAAATAATTTTGGACGCATTTGCAAATACATTTCATTTATACCTTTCGTTGTAATCTTAATTATTAACTTAGGTCTGTTCCATTCGTCAGGATTTCGAGTTCTGAACCGTTCGAAATCGCACTGAGCATGAGCAGTGCACAAAATTGAATATAAATTTCATACTGCGCATGATTCGAACGGCTCAGAATTTGAAATTCTGTCAAACGGAACAGACCTAATATGTGTCAATTGTTATACCGCGTATAAATCATACGCTTTTACTTAAACGAGACTTAGAAAACAGCGCAATGAAGAATAAGTGTCACTTACTGTTAGATCTTTATCGTAATAATGCAAATCGATTCACGAAGACCAAACATTTGCAAACCAAATTTGCTGTTTGCTGCTTGTTTAATATACAACCTCTGTTTTAAAATTTTCAAGCATTGAAAAAAAAAAACTAGAAAGACTTTAGCTGAGTTACAGTGTTGCAATCTCGTAATGATAAATATAATTAACATTGTACATTTAAAATGAAAGGCGTAGTGGAGAATCTATGACAATATGGAAACGATAGTAGTAGTCGAAACGCGAGGAGCAAATGTGCAAAGCTATTTAAAAAAAATCTCAACAACGAACAGTTCTGCCGAGATTAGAGTGTTTGCTCTATGTAGATAGCACTAATTGTAAGTCACATACTATGAAGAGTAAACGCTTTATTTGTGCACATGTCTTATATTTGTTGCTTGTACAGGTATAAAAATAGAACGATCGATACGACGACACGTCGATTACAAAATGCGATTCCTAATTAATCGCACAAAAACTGTCTTACTTAATAATTAAAGACTCCAAAATATAGTACCGTTTGGTCGCCCAGTTGTATTTTATGCACTGTTCACCCCGATAGGCTGTAAAGTTCGTTTGGTCAGCTGCCCGCTCTTACAGTGAAGGTTCGCGTTTTATCTAAAGAATTGTTTTCTTAATTTTTCGAAATTATATGGTCCTTTAATAATATTGAGTATTTCTTGGCTCAGGTTTCTATATTTCGGTGTGTCGTTATTAAAATAATTGGGTATTCAACAATTTCCCAAATTTTCTTCCGAAATAAAAAAAAAATGATCGCCCTGCTCGAATGCTCTTTCAAAATACAATTATTATAATTGTTTATAGTCACTTACATCCTGTTTATGATTATTTACATCCGACTTATCTGAACTAATAATGATATTTAATAGCAGATAGAATCAAATGATAGTATTGATCAAATCCAAAATCGAAGAACACAGCGAATGCTAAAACGAAATTAATAAAAATTGTTTAAAGTACGAACAGTGGCTTAACAGTGTCCCTCTCATGCACGCGTGCATAGATCCGCCTATACATTTGGTACTATTTGTTGGAGTCTTTACTTATAATGCTCGTATGGAATTAAATTTGAAGTCTCCAAGCAATGTAAATAAAGTACAATTAGAGTTGTGTTCATCTGCAAATAATGAAGGTGTTAATTTTATCTAAATTGTTAAAGCCTCCCCTATTGATTCAATAACATTTTCAATCTGTCAATCGGGTGTTCCTGGAATTTGTTACTCTGTTAATTAAAAAAAGAAAATACTTACTCTTCTCATAAACCTTATCTCTTGATCGCATCGTTTCTCTCGGAAGTGGATGGAGAAGGCGTACTATTTCATTTTAAGCCGCTCGACGATCTTTTTTACAGCTTTTTAAAACCGCACAGGTTTACGACGTTGCGACGTTTCGTTTGTTCGGAGCATCCGTAATTTCTTAACGCGCCGGCGATTTCATAAATTAATCTGAAATACGGTCGGTCGGTGGGACGGGCGCTTCTCTTTCTCCGCTTGTATTCAATTATTGTTCCTCATTTTTTCCCTCGAATAAAATACCCACACAATGGAACAATACTTGCGTGAAACCACCGCACGCCGTCAGTGTGAGAGTTATATTTCTCTCTTAAGTGTGTACGCGCAGATGTACAGTGAGCACAGCATGTGTATGAGGTTTACCGAAACAATAAATTCCTATATACGAACGTTTGTTGGTTTTTTTATTTTTGCAGTGGCTCAGTTTTGTTTGAACTTAAACAAATTTAGGATGCCCCAGATTAGGGCATATTAAAATGTATACATTATCGAATCTATTATACAATATATCATCTTAACCCGAAAGTATTCATTATTGTCTAACAATAAGTTAGTGGTAGGACAGCACTAGTTGTATGATCTGTTAGCTGTATAAGGCCCAGTTGTACAATTGCAGCTTCACTTTAAGCCAAAGCTTAAAAGCCCTTAATAACAATGTCACCGAATTTTAAATTTAACTTACCTGCCTCTTACTTACCACTGACAAGATGACAAGCTTCTGGTGATGTGACGTATCAGCTGTGCCCCAGCTAGCAACAGTGAAGAAAGGGGCGGGTTATTCAAGGTGGTAAAATTATTAAGGGCGCCAGAAGACGTTTCTTCAGCTAAACGTAATCGATCAGTCGACGTCTCCAATCGACCAGATCGCGTAGAAAGTTGAATCAATAATAAATACAGAGGCGAGACTTTACTCACTGGTGTGCGTGAATGTAGAAATTAAAATCGTAGCTAAAGTTAACACAATTTATTACACACTTTAATCAACACTCTACACTATTACAATTGATTGCTTACTTTAGGCTTAAATTAACTACGGTAAACGCAGCGCAACACGTAGTTCGAAATTCTTACTCGCGGTTTACTACTCACGAGCCAAGAGTAAAATATAAACCGATCGGACCGCGAAACGTCAAATTGAAAACCTAACCTTGTGACAGCGCGTCCAGTCGTAGTTCAGGGTCAACAATACCAACCGAAGCGCAGTGGCCAGTGGGTAGTTACGGAGGAAGCGTCCACAATCTGGTCTAAACTGGATCCCCTCAGATCGTCAAGATGGCTGATGAGTTATTCCTCCCAAAGAGCGAAAACTCCGATAATTTTACTAAGCACGTAAAACACGTCTAACTTGTAACACACTTCGAACAAGAAAGGAACTCAACGAGGCGAATTTGTAGCAGGCGAAGGTTGCTAGAATACGAAACCGGAAAACAGTCACGTGGTGTGTCACACGAATGAGCGTTGAGTAGTAAAGAGGAGGGAGGCAGGGTACCCACTCGTATCCAAACGCGGTTCATAAATCACTTTGGCTTCGCGTTTTCGTTGGCGCGAAATTTGAACGTAACAATCATTGTTGACATAATCGTCGCTACGGGTTTAAGCTTCAGCTTAAATTTAAACTGGCATTGTATGTACAACTGGCCCTAAATCATCTTTGGTTTGTTTTTGACATTTCGAAGTTATATCACCGATGATGTAACAAATGTATGACTGCAGTGAATAATAAATAAAATGTAGTATTTACTGATGATGGTGTTTTTCGTTGAAATACAGGCGGTAGATTTCATTGCAGAATCAAGTCTTTAACTGCTGCTGCCTCGTTTCACATTTCGTCATACTTTGAAACCGTTCATTACTGCACCCACATTTTTTGCGCCGCAAATGAATTGCAGTAACACGAATTCCAAACAATCCACCGTTAATTTGTAAATAAAGATAATTTCCTTCGAATTAATGGCTTCTCCTCTTAACCGTATACAACAGTAAATATCGGCGACACCTAAAAGAAAAGCCTGACATACTCAGATAACGCAATCGCTTCGTATTTATAAAAACATTCAAAGATAGAGGAGGCAATTAAACAAAAATCGTCGTGGTACAGCACAAGCGACATTATTGTTCTAATGAACTTAGCGTTGCTTAATGGAAATGAGTTTTGTGATCATAAACGAACGAATACAAGGAAACAATTTTATTATCTCTGCGTCGTACTATTACTAGTGCTATTACTTATTACAACGCTGCAACAGTTTTTGTCGTCGTGCCATCCTCACAAAGATAAATGTGAAAGCGTTAGAGGAAAATGAAAAAGTTCATTTAAATGATGGAATTGTAGAGGGCGCGCACGCTTGTTAGTTTTTGCCAAAGGAGACGCTCACGTATTTCTGGATTGGAAAGCCTCATACTGACATAAAACAAATCACTATCACGAAAACTCACGTTCAAATAAGCTTATTTGTTTTTATTGTTAAGAATTTTACGAGCGGCTGACTTTAAACGTGTAAGACACGAATGCAAATAGATAATTGTTTGGAAATCAGGCCCTATCTGTAATACCTTGTCTGCGAGCGTGTATTTTTATCATGTATTTTTTTCGAGATAAGTCAGGATGTTGACTATGTAGACTTTTAAACTTTCTCCGTGGTATTTTAGGCAATAAAACATTACCTGAATAAATTAGACACGTAAGCATTGAAGAAATCTTTTTTTGGTTAATGGGATTTTCCTGTCTCTTTTGTTGTTAACAACAAACCTAACAAGTGCACTTTATTTGATATAAAACAAAGCAACATAATGCTTTATATCCGATTTGGGGAAATGAGAATAGAAATTACAGTGACAGTGAAAGGAGAGGGTTCCAATAGGTGGACATTCCAAATAACCACAAACCCAATTGGATTTTGACTTGCGTTTTAAAATTCAGACCAATTAGAGTGTGAGAAATTCGTCATCTGCTGAGGAGATGAGCCCGAAACAAAGAGTAAAATTGTAAAACCGGATCTACAATTCACCAAGAGTTCAGTTCAGACTCTGGACAGTCTGACAATGGCAGTGGACGAACTTGAAATGTCTTGAGGAGAAAGTACACCCCTAAGAGTGCTTGAAGTCCTTAAGGGCAAATTGGCAGGTTAGGAAATGCCGAAAATTTAAAGTAACTCATCTTTGCATAGCCTTGGGGGTACGAGGAAACAGCAGGAAATGACAGAACAGATTACCTTGTAGAGAAAGGGCTTGAAATACCTTTCATCGAACGGAAATCACAATGGCACTTATAAAACTACCTGCAAGAGCTTCCACATCCATTTGGAGTAAGACCCAGTATTACCAAACGCTAGATAGTAAAGTCAGCCGCATTTGGAAACGTTCCAAAGCCTGCACTGATCAAAGTTATCAAAACCGATCATTATTTCGACGGGCAACTGATTCCGACAGCTTCGAAGTAGTCACAAACTGCTGTTGGAACAGACCTTATGGGTGTTTGTAGTGATAAGCCAAGACTCTGAAATGAAGAAGAAGAAGAAGAAGTAATTGGCTCATATTTCATCTTGAAGACGTAAGCAATTCGGGAATCTTAACCCCGAAGAGGTACCCATCCACAAAGTGTATTCTATTTAACCAGCAACGAGGGACAATCAAATCCAATAAGCGGGAATGATAACTACGATATAGAGCTTGCAGATCTTCATACCAGATGTCAATCAAATCAATGGGTGGTTGACATCAATTCCAACAACAGTTTGGAAACGGTCCAAAGCCTACACTGATCAAAGTTATCAAAACCGATCATTATTTCGACGGGCAACTGATTCCGACAGCTTCGAAGTAGTCACAAACTGCTGTTGGAACAGACCTTATGGGTGCTTGTAGTGATAAGCCAAGACTCTGTAATGAAAAAGAAGAAGTAATTGGCTCATATTTCATCTTGAAGACGTAAGCAATTCGGAAATCTTAACCCCGAAGAGGTGCCCGTCCACAAAATGTATTCTATTTAACCAGCAACGAGGGACAATGAAATCCAATAAGCGGGAATGATAACTACGATATAGAGCTTGTAGATCTTCAAACCAGATGTCAATCAAATCAGTGGGTGGTAGATTTCAAACGTATTTCCAATAATTATGAAGAACGGACGTGAAACAGCAACAAGAAGAATCCATCGTCCGCAAGAATGCTGAGCTTCAAAACGAAGTCATTTTAAGCCAGATAATAATACTTCGCACATCAAAACAGCCTTCTGGAAGTTTCAAAACACTTCAAGGGTCACATACGTGCAATCCTGAGTCCCTAAGGTACAAAAAATATAAAAAAATAAACGGTCAAAATTAGTTTAATGCTTACCAAAAACAAATTAATCAAGCGAGGGCGGTATTCTTATCCACATCCCGGATGAAGAGGTTGCCTGGGTTCGTGAACTGCAAGAAGCCATGAATTGGTCAGAGTTTGGCCAATTCCTAGGTACAATCTACAATAAACCCAGACATTCATTGATAGGAAGAAACTGGCCAGTACGTGCTTCCAAAAGTCATCGAAAAAGGAGACTAGTCTACCTGGGTGATGGGAGGTGAGTTCGAGTCAAGATGCCCATTGCAGCAGACGTGCAGGTCAATTACGAAGAACTATTAGCAATAAATTTAAAATTACTGAATAATTGAAAGTGATAAAAAACATTTAACGTAGAATTAAATAAATAATTAAGCGTTTTTATTGTTAAAGGTAGATACATACCAATTTCAAGTATATAGGTCTTGTAAACTTCCAGCCAACTTTCGTGATTAATGACGTTAAACCAGTACCAACTGAACTCAAGATGTAACGTACGATGTATTCGTTGATGTTTAGTAACATTTTGTTACTACAAGTTTTTGAAAATGACAGTTTTGCCACCGCTTCCATTATCACTAACGTCAGATGTGTTTACAACACGTACATAACCTATACACCATCAACCACCGAAGCAACAAACGAATGTGTGTTTTGCGTGTTTCAGAATAAGATACATTTACGGTAGATGGTCGGCATAGAGAACAATAAACAGAAAATTTTAACAAATAAGAGAATCCAGTAGAAATCGAAGCATTCACAATTTGCTTCTCTAGCCGTCAACGTCTCTAGGGACTTTATACAGAATTAGATACAGAATGATTAGTTTCTGCCAACTATTAACAAAAATGCCAAATAATGTCTTTAACGAAAGTAAAGTTATCTTGACATGATCTATTGAGAGATCAAACCGAACTGTTTTTTTCGTGTCAGCGTAGTATCAATTGGAATCAGATTAGTTCAGATCACTTCGAGTTCAGATCATTTATGAAACGAAAACACCTATTGTGACAAGTACTTTACGAGCGCCATCTATTGATCACTAATTGTTAAAAAGAAATGATTCACGACTTCCTAGATTAAATGAAGAACAGAGATGGTTATCCGGCTAGTCGCGTTCTTAGTTCAGAGCCATTTTTCTGTGCCGAAGAGAGAACCACACTAGAGAACCTTTTGTTAACGTCATAGAAGCGATTGTCAGCAAACTAGCACATAATTTGTTAAAGTGCAGCACTTTGGGGTGATAAGAACGCAATGTATTTATGATTTATTATTCAAATTGTCATGAAATGTACAAAATTTGAATTAAAAATTATGTAGAGGGAGCCACACTAACGTGACCAGGCCGGATAAAGAAAGCACTGGTACTTCATTAATCTGGTTCTCTTCATGTAATAACAACTGTAATAATAATAATAACAACAACAACGACAACAACAACTTAATCTGTGTTTAGAAAAAATCACAGCGCCATCTAACGATTATAGTCGAGTAAAACTAATGAGCATTGCTTTACATATGGCAAATGTTGCACTTTTTTGTAAAATAAAGATTCTTCTTCTTCTTTGATAAATGTGGACGGTTTCATTTGTTATTTGATTCAAAAGGGGGCGTTGTGGCTACTAACTAACTAAACCTAAAATATATCGAAAATTACGAAGCACAAGAACTCCTGCGCTTTTAAAAATTAATTAATTAAAGTCATTAGCCTAATCTTTAAATAGCTACTGCGTAAGCTCTGTGTTATGGCAACCATGTTCCTTTCTTCTTTTTTTTTCTTTCTTTTTTTGACATCCAAATTAGTTCGAGCGTTGCGTTCTTTCGTTATAAACGAAATGACTTTATCTTTCTTTAATTTTCAAGAACTGAAGCTTTTTCTTTAATGTAACTGAAGGCGATGGAGACTACTAAGTTTTTAGAAATTCTCTTAATTATTAAGAAATAATAATCTGGATACTCGCGCCATCTATGTTACAATAAAGAAGTACTAAAGTATATTTCTTTTGTTGCAATCAAAGAATTTTGAATTTTTCAATCGGGTTGAAATGCATTTCGTCAAATGTTACACAATAACGTATCCTGACAGCGGCGCCATCTGTGAGTCGATGAGAGAACCAATTTTACATTCGTTCCTACTGTCAAAACGAAAAGCAATTTTTTTTCTTTGCTTTACAATCAAAGAACCAATTTCAGTTTCGAATTTTTAAAAATATTGTGTAATATTTTTTGCTTCCTTTGTTTCAAATATAAACACGATAACGGTGACGATAGCGCCATCTGTGATTGCATGAGGGAACTTATTTTAACTTGAAATAATAAATCGAAAAGTATTTTTTTCTGTTACAATCAAAGAATTAATTTTAAATTTAATTTCTTCCTCAAATGTTAACACGATATCGGATCCTGACAGCAGCGCCATCTGTGAGTCGACGAGAGAACCAGTTTTTAAACTCGTTCCTTCTATCATAAAACGAATAGTAAGTTTTTTCTTTTTGCTTTACAATCGAACTAATTTCAGTTTTGAGTTTTTAAATCAGATCAAAATTGTTTGTATTTCGTAATTTTTTTCTTTCCTTTATACGCCTTTAGTATAAAATTTTTATTTCAATTTAAATTTAATCGAATACAATTCGAACTAGATTCTTTATTTATTTAAAGGCAATCAGCGTTGAAATTTAACTCTAACGTTACTACAAATTTTGTTAATATTTAATTTCATATTATTATAAAAGTACAATTCACAGTTTGATAAAATAAACGCAAAATTTTTTAAAATCATATGAGAAATTTATTTCTTAATAGAAAGAATTTCCTGAATTCTGAGACCTGAAGACAACATCCAGAACCCTGTTTAAAAAAGTCGGAGTAAGTTTTTATATTCAAAGCTTCCTTGACAATGGACATAGGAAAGAGAAGAATGACAAGTGCGTATTTTTGTTAGAGTATGACAGATAAACAAGCACACACAAAGGAATTTTATTTCAGTTAATGAATGTATTAAAGACGATTTGCTAGGATCGTACTTAATTTATTCAAAACTACTCGCGTAAGATTTATACAAACGTAAAAATTTTATTTCAATTAAGGAATATATTGAAGACGATTTTCTACGATCGTAATCAATTCATTCAAACTGACGACGCACGTGAGGTTTGTACACACGTAAGAATTATTTCAGTTAAGGAATGTATTGAAGACGATTTGCTAGGATCGTGATCAATCCATTTAAAAATTATTGATGTACATTTCTGGAAGAACATATAAAAATGAAGAAAGGAGGAGAAGACTTTTCTAAGTACTAATAAAAAGAAGATCCAACACCCTGTAACAAAAACAAAAACAAGCCTCAAATCTACAAAACGTTATATAAACATAATGTTACAATTACAACCAACGTACAACGTGAAAGCATAAAATTGGCAGACAACGTTGGAATTATTCGTAATATATAAAAACGTCGTCCAACGAAAAACCAAAGGACAAGAAAGAGCGACCTTAATTAGGGTTGGTATTTTTGTTACAATTTTTCTATCCTTGTAGCTTGAATAACGGAAAAGTTACTTAAGAAACGAATTACTATGTTTTGATCTTTGTAGAACTTTACATGTCATGCGCTTGCTCCATTTGTCCTTTCAGCACTACGTACACTGTCGTTGGTTGGTTTCTATGTCGAATGCAATTCTTATTAAGAAATGATAAATATTATGCTTATGCATCCTCAGACTAAGGAGAAGAAAAAGAAGAAGGCGCTAATAGTCTTTTTGCTAGTTAACGAGCGTGAATTGCAAATATCTTTTAATTTAGACGCAAGGCGAACACGTTTCTCTCATAAAAGTTCCCGGCAGAAATTACCCTCCCCTTTCATGTTCCGATAAAAATATTGTCCGTTAAGTGGGTTAATGACGATTAGATTCGATTATTCTCCTAACTACGAAGTCCATAAATCTCGCGCGATTTTTTCCTACCGATCACCTTTCCTACGCGCCGAACTTCAATAATTCAGACGTTCCAGAACGTGCGGCGGTAATTGAGACGTAAGAAAGTGACGACTCACGACGGTAAATAAAGTTTTAATTGATAATTAACTCGGATTCACTGAGGGGCATTCATTTCGTAATGAGACGTATTGTTCGCGTTAACGAGCGTAAGTATATCAGATGTGTGCGTGTTGTGAAACATGACGCATTTGTTTCGCACAAAATTGCCTAAGCACCAAATGCATTTAATGTGACCTCGATTCGATAGAAATATGTATAATTGCCTCACGTCATATAAAAAATGATAGGGCAGAGAAAAATGTGCACGAAACTTATTTCGTCACCTCATTTTAACATTTCATAGACATTCCATCGTACTTCCTCAGTGTGAGAAGGGTTGCCTCATTATTGTTGGTTATATCATCAGTTATCATTAATAAGCGGAAGAATTATGTATATTTTTCAAGGTTACGGGTTAGAGGCGTACTGAATTGATCTACAAATCAGTTGCTTTTAGTCGCATGCGACGACCGACTTGACCGACACTGTAATTTGTAAGCATTTCGCTAACCGTTAACCTTGGAAAATGTATAAAACTCGCTCGCAGTAAGTAACTGATTCATTTGTAGAAGGAAAGCTTCGAAAGGTGTTCGAAGGTGCTCGTGTTACGCGTAGAGTGCTTCTTTCCAGATCACGGATTAAATCGCACAAAATTGCCTAAGCACCAAATGCATTTAATGTGACCTCAATTCAATAGAAATATGTATAATTGCTTCACGTCATATAAAAAATGATAGGACAGAGAAAAATGTGCATGAAACTCATTTCGTCACCTCATTTTAACATTTCCTAGACATTCCATCGTACTTCCTCAGTGTGAGAAAGGTTGCCTCATTATTATTGGTTATATCATCAATTATCATTAATAAGCGAAAGAATTATGTATATTTTTCAAGGTTACGGGTTAGAGGCGTAATGAATTGATCTACAAATCAGTTGCTTTTAGTCGCATGCGACGACCGACTTGACCGACACTGTAATTTGTAAGCATTTCGCTAACCGTTAACCTTGGAAAATGTATAAAACTCGCTCGCAGTAAGTAACTGATTCATTTGTAGAAGGAAAGCTTCGAAGGTGTTCGAAGGTGCTCGTGTTACGCGTAGAGTGCTTCTTTCCAGATCACGGATTAAATTGCACAAAATTGCCTAAGCACCAAATGCATTTAATGTGACCTCAATGCAATAGAAATATGTATAATTGCTTCACATCATATAAAAAATGATAGGACAAAGAAAAATGTGCATGAAACTCATTACGTCACCTCATTTTAACATTTCATAGACATTCCATCGTACTTCCTCAGTGTGAGAAGGGTTGCCTCATTATTATTGGTTATATCATCAGTTATCATTAATAAGCGGAAGAATTATGTATATTTTTCAAGGTTACGGGTTAGAGGCGTACTGAATTGATCTACAAATCACTAACCGTTAACCCGCTCGTTAGTTATCATGAAAATAATTTTACAAAGAGGCCTGAACTACGTAGTAAAGTATATTTTTTCTCGCGCCTGTATTTTATAGTAACACTTCACGTATTAAAATTTTACGAAGTAAACAAACTAATGAAAAATAACACGCGCTGAAGCAACGCAGACCACTTATATTTACAGAATTTATTGATGTTTATACAGCATCCTCGCGAGAGTAAGTAAATTCACGCACATTCAGCGGATATATCTCTCTATTTAATTTCCAGTCAGTCAGCCGCGGCGGTGTTTGCTTACCGAATAACTCTCGAATAAAATATTCGCGGAACTCTCGTCGTAACGCGTATCCCAAACTGCCTAAATAAATCAGGGCGCCAACTTTCCCCAAAATCGAATTTCAGTTTGGCGTCGCGTGTTGTTGCCTGTGGATCTGGAAAGTTTTTCGGTTCGCTTGACGCCATGTGATTATTCGAAATATTATACACGTTTTTGGGGGGGTGGGGGGGGGGTAACTTGAAACTTCCATTGTGGAATTACGTACGTACGAGAGTTGTATCGAACGGGATTTTCCATCGCACATTTTGCGTTTAGGTGCGTGATGGGGAAGTAATGAATTTTGTGAAAGATTTATGAGTCAATAACTCTGTTTCTATTAGGAACACTAAATCAGGGTTTTTTTTGTGTGTGTGTGTTCCAAAGAAAATCGGTAGCCGCCAAAATCAATTTCCATGTAACATAATGAGTCCCCGTGTTAGTTCCATTATGACAATGAATATTTTTCGCAAAATTAAGTAACATTATTCATTTTTCTTTGATGAATTGTGATACTACCGCATACAACTGCAGTTGTACTAAATTATTAAAAAATATTCCACTTTATGAATAAATAAATAATGGCAGTCAGAATTTGGATTAAGTTGTGTAACACTGCAGCCATTGGAGATAAAATATCGTGAAGTAAGAATGCATTCTGGTCGTATTTACTCGCATGGGTGAAGAAACAGATTCCAATTTCTAGATGAAAGTAGTATTGGCTACCGTCCAATAGTCTTTAATCAATAATACCAGAGATGTGCGTTCAAAGATTTACTTACGTATAAATATTTGCCTTCCACTATTTAAATAAATAAAGGAAAAAGTGTCCCTAATTTATTTTACGTCGCCATTACTATTACAGTTTTCTTATATTTCTGAGTTGGCAAAAATTAAACATCCCCCTAGCCGTTGTGACGGCGATCAAGACGAAACATTAAGCGAATTTTGGCTTTACTTTATGGCGAACCCTCTGGAGCTCGCAGAAAATTGTATCAGATCCACGACTCACTGCGCCATATCTTCCATAAATTGCTACCTACCTTTTAGGGTGTGTTCGACATTACGCTCGGGGCACGCTCTGAACAGAAGTGTGAGGGAAAGAGAATGAGTTTCAGCGCATGTAAGAGTGAGACAAAGGAAGACCCCGAGCGCTCCGAGTATGATGTCGAATGCACCCTTAGCAGCAAGCTTGTGGCAGGGGAAATTAACGAACGTCCCACTGCCGGCTAGTTCAATGGGACGGACAGGTTCACACGAAAACCAAAATACTAGTAGGCAATAATTCAAAAAAATTAAATAAAATCACTAGTTTCCTCTCACTTGTCTTTATTTCACAACGTTCATCAACATATATGATTTCAATGCCAAATATTCAGAATGTTTAACGTATAATGCTTAAGTTTAAATTGCGAAGTAAAATTAAAGAAAACTAGGTCACGTATTACTCAACTCTCTAACTTGAAAAAAGAAACAAGAATTAACGTCGGGCGTTTTAATCGTAATTAACAAAAACAATAGATAAATCCAACCTCGAGTCGTGTACCACGAGTAACTAACCACTCTTCGCCCCAGGGGAAGACGTCCAAGTACGCCGAGGCGGGGCGGTAGTCAGCGTTCCCGTGTGAACCTTCCTTGAGCGTTTGCGGAGTTGCTCGCCTCGGAAGCGGACGCTCACCGATACTACCTAAATACTTTAGCACGGCTTCCCAGTATTCCAACGATAATAAAGAACGAAAACGATGTTACGATCCAAATTTGCGCATAAAAGTCGCTGGCAGTAAATACCTGATCTATTTGCAGAAGTCATGCTTCGAAAGGCATTCAAAGGTGCTCGTGTTACGCGTAGAGTGCTTCTTTCCAGATCACGGATTAAATCTCTCCGTTCGACATTCACACAAACAAAAGTAGTTCGACAACATTACGATCTACATTTTGGCATAAAACTCGCTCGCAGTAAGTAACTGATTCATTTGTAGAAGGAAAGCTTCGAAAGGTGTTCGTGTTACGCGTAGAGTGCTTCTTTCCAGATCACGGATTATATCTCTCCGTTCGACATTCACACAAACAAAAGCAGCTTGACGTTGTTACGATTTAAATTTGCGCACAAAACTCGCTCGCGGTAAATACCTGATTTATTTGCTAATTCGTTCCAGGCTTCTCAACCTCAACACATAAAAATTCGCCGCGCAACAGAACTAGGTACATCACCGACAAACATGTTTGATAGTGCAACTAGGATGAGAAGACCACCAAAGAATGTGCAGCTGACAATCAGTCGAGCGAAACATAAACATAAGAATGATTGATTTGCAATTATGTAACGTACGATTCACCCGCTTTGCATAGATGCACCTGCATATCCGAGTGCAAATGTCAAGGCGTATGATTCACTCGTGTGCCGTGTGCAAATCTTAAATGTCAAGGTATATGACTCATCTACGTGCATAGATCTAAAGCCGAAAGTCGAGCCGTGTGCAAAGATGTCAAGGCAACAATTGACGTAATACCCCGGGAACAAAAGCCCTATAAATACGCGACAAGCCGAACGTTAGTGGAATTATTAGAATAAATCTAGTCAGAGTGTCATCTAGTCTGTTTGTCAGTATTCGTGTGCCGTATGCAAATCTTAAATGTCAAGGTATATGACTCATCTACGTGCATAGATCTAAAGCCGAAAGTCGAGCCGTGTGCAAAGATGTCAAGGTAACAATTGACGTAATACCCCGGGAACAAAAGCCCTATAAATACGCGACAAGCCGAACGTTAGCGCAATTATTAGAATAAATCTAGTCAGAGTGTCATCCAGTCTGTTTGTCAGTAAGTGCCCAAAATAAGAAGTGAGTATTTGTAGTTGCAATTAATTGTTAATAAATGTTTTGTTATACTGAGCTACGACCCTTATTTCATGTTACTTAAATTATTACCGTAACAATAGGATTGTCAATATTTATGGAAACAAAACAAAATCTTTGGTATTTCTCAAGTCCGGCTTCGAAAGGTATTCGAAGGTGCACGTGTTACGCGTAGAGTGCTTCTTTCCAGATCACGGATTAAATCTTTCCGTTCGATATTCACACAAACAAAAGCAGGTCGACAATGTTACGATCTACATTTTGGCACAAAACTCGCTCACAGTAAATAACTGATTTATTTGTAGAAGGAAGGCTTCGAAAGGCATTCGAAGGTGCTCGTGTTACGCGTAGAGTGCTTCTTTCCAGATCACGGATTAAATCTCTCCGTTCGACATTCACACAAACAAAAACAGTTCGACAATGTTACGATCTACATTTTGGCACAAAACTCGCTCACAGTAAATAACTGATTTATTTGTAGAAGGAAGGCTTCGAAAGGCATTCGAAGGTGCTCGTGTTACGCGTAGAGTGCTTCTTTCCAGATCACGGATTAAATCTCTTCGTTCGACATTCACACAAACAAAAGCAGTTCGATAATGTTAGGATCTACATTTTGGCACAAAACTCGTTCGCAGTAAATAATTGATTTATTTGTAGAAATCAGGCTTCGAAAAGCATTCGAAGACGTTTGTGCGGAGTGCTTCTTTCCAGATCACGGATTAAATCTTTCCGTTCGACATTCACGCACACAAAAGTAGTTTGAGGAAGCAACACAGTGGCAACGATGCGCTCTCTTCCGCGTTTAACAAAATACCGAACGAGTAAGAAAATACAGTACGGAGGGGGGTCACATGGAACGCCAAATCGGCGGCCATATTTGAGACAAATTGCGTCTAACGCAAGTTTGCACTGTAAAAAAATAAAAGAGAAGTTAAGAGCAGAAATAGAAAGGAAAGTGCAAGACGAAAAAAAAAAACATGAAGCAAAAGGACTACTGAAAGAGCAAAAGAGATCGAAAATGACGGGGTGATAGTTGAAAATGATATGCCAGGAAGTAATTCAGCTTATGATAAAGATCGAGAACGGAAGATAACATTTGGAAGAAGAGAATCGGAAGGACTTGAACAGGAAGTCAGAAGGGGCAGAAATCCACAAGAAGTTTGTTAGGCAGGAAAAGTAATATGGATCCTATTGGAAGTTCAGGACTACATTAAACAAAACTATCTAGGCCAAGACCAACAAACTTGCTCCAAAAAGGAATCGGCTTATCAAATGGCAAAGGAATTTTTTTCAACTACCTATGAGGGAGTGGCATTTTTACGTCTGAATTAACTCGCTTCAGCAGCCCAGCCCATTATTTGACGACGAAGCCGAAGAAGATTTTTACGGTTGAAAAATTCATTTAAGTTATCCATAATAATTGGCAGTCACCCTGTATTTTTGCGGGAAGCCAAACTTCAGTATGCGTACGTGACTTTTGCCACGTTTCTCAATATTACGCCACAAAATTACACGCTGATATTTAGTCCTATAGTATCTCTCCATTTCACTCTGTCGCCCGGCTAAATCTGAGTTCATTCGTAACGACGACCGTCTCAGCACATAGTTGGAGAGAACGCCGCCTTCGGCGTCGCGGTCATTCTTTCAAGAGCGTCCCGCCGTGCTGACCTTTTATTTGTGTTGGTGTTTCCCTCATGGGATTTTGTGATTGAAACCTGAAGCGGAATCTTCTCCGAGATTTGTTGAAGCACGCCGAGTGAATTTCAAGCTCGTTAAAAGGCTTTTTGAAAGCCTGCTTCTGAGATAAGGCCTTTTTGTGCGAATCTCTCTCTTCTATTAGGCTTCCAGTGGTAGTTTTACCCATCAGAGAAATCCTTTGTCAAACTTTTTTGGGTGGAAGAAAAGGCCGGAATCGGAGTTGCACCTCCAGCAACACCGCTCGCTCACCCTCTGCCCGTGAAAGTGGACCCGTTGACTCGACGCCACTTGCTGACGTAGCATCTGCATCGAAGTACGTGATTCACTGCACTTACCTCCGTTGGAGGGCGCTCCCTCACTGTTGATAGCTGTCTGTCATTACGCCGGATTCTAGTTATGGTTACAAGGTCGGAATTACTCTAATTATTTTTAATTACTCTATTGTGTTGATTCACCTTTCCATGGCGTTGTTGTTTTTATTCTCATTTAGTTGTTAATCGAGCGAATTTCTTTAATCACCTCAAGCGTTAATTGTAAACGAAGAGCAGATCTGCTGATCGGATAAAATCTAACTTTTCATTGGGACCCCTTCTGATACTTGCAAATTATTTTCCTATTCGTTAACTATTTTTGAGCGTTTTTTAAATAAAAACAAGTGTGCTCAGCTGGTGATATTTATTTATTTCACTTTGCCCATCTTTTGGTTTGGAGTTTCGTCGAGCCGAGCGGTGCTGGCAAAACGTCAAAATCACTCGGCACAATTTGCTGGCCTTCAGGTAGGTAGCAAGATCACATCGAAAAATGTTTATTCAAAAGTTTATACAGAAAGAGGAGAGGATGTATTGCTACTGACGTTGCGCAAATCGCAAAAAAAGAGAAGAAATTAATTTTGTTTTCGCGGACAGAAAGTCTAACGTTTACATTTTGATTTCGAACGGCGATTTGGGTATTCGAGTTTTAGAGGTCGCAAGTGTTTCCATTATACATATCGACGTGAACACATTGGGCGGACATTATTTATTTATTCATTTCTACGTAAAATTGAAGCTTCGATTCACAGAAGTGAGCTTGTAATGAAAGCATAAACTCACGCCAGTCGTAAAGCCAAAAAATGAATAATTCATAAAGCGCGTGTATAAAATATTAATGCGTTTTAAACTATGTTACCAATTATATACATCGGCCGGTGCGGCGACGGACCCTTTCAATTTTCCATAACGATATGCCCTTAGGCCGTCAAAGAACCTTTTACAAAACCCTGCAAAGATTGACCGCTTCCCGCAATCGAGTTAGGACCGGCAGGCTCTCCTCTTCCATAAATCAAAGGAGAGACTTGCGGCCGCACATATGTTGAAAACGGACGAAGATATCCCAGTTAATAAGAAAACTTAATTTCTACTTTTGATTGCATCGCTTCTATTTGTACTTGTACTGCAAATTTTACTTGATTAAAATTGTTTTCACTTGCAATTGTCTGTCTATTACATCAAAGGATCATTGATCATGACTTTTTTCTTGTTGGTAAAGTTCTATCCCCCAAATAAAAACGTAGAAAATTTTCTTTGCTTCGTTTCACCCAAGGTTTCAAATTTAATTCAGAACAGAAAACGAAACACATGCTACACAGATGTCATTTTCTACCATGTTCAAAAAAAACTTTGAAAAATATCCCATATTGTTAGATAATAATTGAATTAAGGTAAATGAGGGACGTAGCTTTATAAAACAATACACAACACAAGACAACAAAAGAGCCGTTCGCTCTAAACTGAAAGACAATCTAATACTAAAATGTATAACATGTTTTTCCATTATATATAGGGACTTCTATTTTTGGATAGTTAGGGTCGCGATATATGATTCATTGACGGATCGTTTGATGCATTGCGCTTATTTGGTAACGTCAACGCTGCCTTTCTATATTTATTTACGTTTTTCGCGGAACCCTGATGAATCGCTTCAATCTCGAAAGTTCTGTACTGGAAGCTTCGTTTGTTACAATATGAACTTTGATCCTTCCCGTGAATCCTGCTGTTAACCATCAGGTTGTAGTTATAATTTTACAGGACACATTAAAGAAAGTTCTTATTTAAATCGCTCCGGAACAAGTTTCAATAAATTCCGATTACTTCGGTTTGTTAATTCCTTATCTGGCCGAGAATCTAACGAGTTAATAGAAATTTATTACGCAATTATACGGAATAATTAGAAACGTAATAATTTATCCTAATTATAATATTTAATGGCTCATTCGTTCGATATTTTCCTCCGGTCCACAATCGAGCTTTTTTTTTATTATCTTGTTCACATATTTCAGAGTTTTATGGTCCTACATCCCATCGTACATAACTTACAGCGACGCGTTTAAGCTGATTATTTCGTAGAGATTCCTCGCGTCGTGCGTAATCGATTTAATTAATAAACATTACGGAACGCTCGTACGCATTGTTTCCCGGTAATAACAGAGCAGATCCTCGTCGGAGAGTCACGTTTTCGATAATAATGGGCGGACCTGTTGACATAGTAAATGACTTTATAATAAAGAAAAATATTTGATGTGCCTGAGATAACATGAAGTATTCTCATTTTTTTATCTTGAGATGCCAGGGAACAGCTATTTACTACGTGTATTGTAAAACATACAAGCTACAAAGCTTGTAAAATATCTTGGGTAAAGCTTCTTCGTCAACCTAAACTATTCATGGTGTGCTATGTGTTTCCATTTATTTTGATACCCATTGGAGCTATCTATTATATCTTGTATAAAAACGTGAATCATCAAGATACCCTTGCCTTTCATCTGTAGAGTATCAAATTTATTGCCCAGGACCACTCCGAAAAGCAAAAAGGGATGAGCCCTGTAGCTCAGCTCTTGCCTTTCACCTTTACAGTATCAAAATTATTGAAGCAAAGCTGCCCAGGACTACTCCAACAAGCTTGTTCCAAAAAGGAATGGGTTGTATGGAATAGCAAAGGAAGTTTCTCCAACTACTTGCCTACGAGTTAGTGACATTTAACCTTCTCAGAATTGACTTCCTTTTAGTAAATATGAAGGAACTTTACCTCTTGTATTGAAGACTAATATGGCTAACTCGTTTTTATATTTAATGACGTGTCATGTGCTAGTTCCACAATGTCGGTCCTAATACAGAACCTTGAGGAACACCAATTTTTGCCAATCTTGCTCGATTTCTATCAGCCTTTGTGATAGATACGTTCCCCAGGGATTCCATCCCCAATTTAACGTATGTACATATTTAAAAGCGTTTTCCATATCTATCGTAATCAGTTTTCCTTTTTATTATGACGTCAACTGTTTAGCGTCCTTGTCTACTGTTTATCAAATTCTTCCTCTTGTCTTACTGCTGCGTACTTGATGATTTACAAATGTTGAGAGTACATCCCATTGACTGGGCTAATTCGATGGGATGGGTCGGGGGCATATGTAACCCCCAAAAACAAAGGGCTGAAATTCATAATAAATAACAGTCACCAGTATTGTCTTTCTTTGTGTAAGAATTTTAAATTTGCAATGACACTAGATCAACGCAGGTCAACGCAACAAGTTAAATGAAATTAAATACGAAGCACGGATCCATTTTTCGCTCACAAGCTAAAAGAAATATCAAATTTGGGTTAAATTAATCTCCGCGCTTGAACTGAATTGACGCCAACATATTATTAAAATTAAATGAAAGAATCCGACCTTCAGTCGTCCAAAATGCGGGCGCACGTCGTTCGAGTATCAAACGTCCGGGAGGTAGCGTCCAGTGTGTCACCCAGCGTTCCGGACAACCAACTCCCTCTTCCGACGATGATGCCAAGCAACGGGGTACCGGTCTCTAGTTCGTATGCCCGGAGATGAATCGCAACGATTGTTCCAGAATTTTCTCCCACGGATCAAAGAGAAAACAGCCGGATCGTCCCAAATCGAAGCTCCGGTAAAACAAGAAGCCTAAATGAAAGAATGAAAAACAGCATTACAGTGCACATATAGCGTTTTCGATTCAACTGCATCGGTTGCACTCAGTGTATTTGCATCTCCTTTTAATCTCATGTAATAAAACGAAATAAAGATACTCTGAGTGCGCACTAGTGCGAAAACGCAAATAGTTGCTTGTATGAATCCTACCTGATTGTCTACGGAAATCAGACTTCGAAAGGCCTAGAAGAACGCACTTATCAAAACTCGAATGTTCTCCGTTTAAACTTCACTTTAAACAGAACAATTTGGTGGATTTTCAAAATTGGGCTGAAGAGCTCAAAACCACGAGGCGTACGCTAAGCGAGGAGCAACAGTACTGAGCGGAACTGGCGCGGTCGTTCACGAGTGGGGGTTGACGGAATGAACACTGCAGAGGGGGCGGTCTAGTTGTGCAATATTTTGTAATCTTGTGAAACGAAGGAAAACAAGTAACGGTTTCTGCTTCCACTCAAATATAGGGTGACCCGAAAAACTAGAAATAATTATAACGAAATTTTCCAACCGTAACCGACTGTTAGGTCTTCCAGCAATTTTAGTGCCACGTCCATTAAACGTATGGGCCTATATTTATCTTCCTCGTCAGGCTTCTTTTTTTGCTTTGTTTTCTTTTTTTTTTCAGAATCGCCTTATCATTTTTCTTGATTTTCAGAAATTCCCCATTTACAGGAATATGGCGAAGTCTGGTGTTTCTTTTACTGTTGCTTTCGATAGTTCTTGTGTAGTGCATGCTTTGTTACAGTTCAAAATAGTGGTATGAATAAGTTGGCAATATTTGGGAATTTCGATCAATTTAGAGTTTATTGTGGCAACCTCGAGCGCAGGCTTGAGATTATTGATTGTCGCACTCCACGTCCTTTTATGGGCATAAGTCGATACTGACGATTTCTATTGGTCGAAGCTGATTACATCTGCGTTCATTCCGCGTCATTCTATTTCCCTTCGTTTCAAGACGTCATTTCCCGTTCCGTTTAACTTTGGTGATGTTGTGTCGTCTGTGTCTTAATTTGTCAAAGTGCTACCTACCTGGAGGCCAGCAAATTGTGCGAGTGACTGACGTTTCTCCAGCACCGCTCGGCTAAGCTCTTGGAGATGGGAGGGTTCGACGAAACCCCAAAGCAAAAGGTGGGCGAAGTGAATAAAATAAAAAGCACCTGCCGAGCACACTCGTTTTTATTTAAAATGCTCAAAACTAAATAACGAATAAGAAAAATAATTTACAAGCATCAAGTGCGACCCAGAAGGAGACCAATGAAACGAACACGAAATCTAAATAAGTAAGGAACAGATCTGTTCCTCGTTTACAATTAATCGCTTAAGGTGATTAACCAGAGGAAAGAAAACGATTAATAATAACGCCGCGGGAAGTTGAGTCGACAAAATAAATCAATAAGAATAATTAAAGTTATTCCGACCTGGTAATTCGAACATCCAGCGTCAATGACAGTCAGCTGTCAACAGTCTCGGAGCGCCCTCTCACGGTGGTTAGCGCCGTAAGTCGGTGAAGTAGCGTCGTCTTGCAGGACGAGTACACTTTCACAGGCTGGTGGGGGAAGGCCGTGTTGCGGGGCTTAAATCATTTCAAAAGCCGAAAACCAGTCTTTTCTTACGCCCCCCAAGGGTTAATTATTAAGGTTTTAGTGGATGGGTAAAACTACCACTGGAAGCCTAATAGAAGAGAGAAGTATGCGTTACTCACCCAACAATTGCACAAAATGGCCAACAAAACTTACCTGTTCCTTTTCACAGAAGCAGGCCTTCGAAAAGCCGTTTAACGAGCTTGAAATTCGCTCGGCGAGCTTCAACAAATCTCGGAGAAGATTCCGTTTCAGGTTTCAATCACAAAACTCCATGAAAGCAACACAAAGGTTTTAATCACCAGCACAGCACGCACGAGCGCTGATGCAACAATGACCGCGGGACTATCGCTACGACGGAAGTCGTTACGAATGAAACCAGTTTTTAACCGGACGACGGAGTGAAATGGAGATATGCAGTCGGACTAAATAACAACGTATGGAGTGGTTATGAAATATTGTGAAATATGATAAAAATCACGTACACATCCTGAAGTTATATATACAGGGTGGCTCCCAATTGGATTTTTCAGCTGTAACAGAAGATTCCGCCGAGGAAAAAAAATTGGGGAAATTTATATACGACTTGGTCGGAATTTCCAATATATAAATCCATCGTTGAACGAGACTATGGAAGAATTCTTTTGCCCTGCCAAGGCTCGACTTTTACATAAAAATCTTTCTTTCTCGTCCCGGCATCTTTTACTTTTGGATACCTTTTGTTTCAGGATATTTTCTTTTTCGTCCTGGCACCTTTGTGCTTTTGGAATTCACCATACTCGTTCCGTGGTTGCATACGGTCGAAAACAAGGTACTTGCCCGGCTGTAGGTTGCTTGATCATTTCGTACTTTCGCAGGGCGATCTTCGACCTACAGGACCCCCCCTTTTGGACTGCGTGAGTTCGTACCGTATTTTATTTTACTGTTTCGTGACGCTGCATTATTTAAGAGCGAATTTTCGACACATCTTGAATCTTTTTGTCTAGTTGAATTAAATCGTTGCAGTAAACAATAATGCCGCCGATTTGATCTGAAGTATCGAGTAGATTAATTAAGTAAATTGTACGTCCGAGTGCAATATTTTTGATATATGTTTGTCTTATTTGTGGCATTTGTAATTACTTTGAATGTGTAATTAAAGTAACTGTTTATTGTAGCTGTTTCTAACACTATTTCGCTGTGTCTTCTTCAACTGGGTTATTGTTCACCCTGGCGCATATATCAACGTTTTCAAACCACGCCCATCTCCTTTGAGCTTTCCTGGGGCGACAGCTGATGTAAAGCAATGCAAACTTGCCACCTAGTTTAAAAGTAAGTAAATACAGGAGTTTTTCTTCTGGGCTTCTGGGAAACGGTTTTTTTCATACTTGCTCTTTTATTTTATTGTCCATCCGTGTTTTATATATTTTCATCACGATCTTGTAACCGTCCGTTCACTCATCTTCCTCAGCTTATTCACACAACTGTGGCCAATTCGAGTCTTTTGCTTTATAAGTAGCTTTCTTCAATATTTTCTTACATTCTTTATAATCTGGAATTGCAGTCTGTTTTTCCCTAACACGCTCTCTTTTCATGTGGGCTATATGTTCGTTCCAACAGTAGGCAGATAGGTTGTTCTTCCTTTTTCATTTAGGAATCCCTTGGGTGTTGTTAAATAAAGTCTTATGGTGTGGTATCTGTTGATGTTCTCTGCTACCTACCTGCGTAGATAGGCAGAAGTTTTACATTGGAGCGAAACTTTACTCCAATGTTGCCAGCCAGCTACAGTGGGACGGGAGGGTTCAAATCCAAACCGCGAAGGCCAAAACCCATAAGAAAATAGGCGCCACTTAATTTTTTGATCTGGGGACAAGGTGAAAATTAAGAAAACCCGTTACATCCAGAACACGTCAATTTACTTAGTCACAAACAACAATCATAAAAGAATATACACAAATAAATAATATATGGGGAACACAAACGTTTACAACATATTCAACTTGGTCGGATCCGAACTTCGCATTAAACTATATTAAAATAATTCAAATCGTAACTAGTGCAACAGAATACAACAGAATACAATCTCCGGTTATTTGCGCGCGTCAACGCTCGTCTACTTTATCATATTTAAATTACACCGGCGGTTACGCAATAAGTTGCAAGTTTAATTGCGGCAAAACCAAAGTAATGGATCAAAAACTAAATCCGCGAAATATCGCTCAAAACTAAGAAAAGAAATTGTAACGCTCCGACCTTTATTCCTTTGATGTCCGATTCGTTTGTCGGTGTCTTTGCGGCAATGTCGCAGCGACGCTTTGTAGTGTGCCGGCTTCGGCGTAGAGGGGCGAGGGAGGGAACTTCCAACGCCGTAATTCGCGATGCACCCAACGAGAGATAGCTCTTGATATAGGTCCAAGATTAAAATCTAGGATTAACGATAGCTCTTGCTAGAAGCTCATGATAAAAGCCTATAAGCAATAAAATAAAACGAACACCTAAGTCAAACCGAGAGTTGCTGGGTATAGAACTTACCTCGGTCTGTTACCGAAGCTGGGACAAACCACGGGACACGCGGTTTTCCTGTCTCACAACTGGGTCTAATCAGAGTCGGCAATTAGCCGTAGAAATGCACTAACATCCCTTCGATGTAATGGCACGCACAAATAAAAATATTTACGAAAAGAGAGTGTGACCCAAGAGACGGCAAGTTTCGTTCTGACAATCGCGCAACATTTCTCGTTTGACAAACAAGGAACGATTATAAACAAGCGAGACACCTTCTAATCTTACCTCCGGGGAACTTTCTTAGTAACAGTGGGAACCAATCGGCTGAAAGGGCAAAGATCACGCATAATACGCGTCCAGAAGTAGAACTTCGTTATAATTCGTTCAATTCCTCACATACACGCGATTTTGAACTCAAATAAGGAGGGATTACGTATATAAAATGAATTTGTTTAAATAAATGAAGGTCCTGTTAATAAAAATATGCTAAAACGAAAGTTTAAGAAAAATTACGCCGGCGAAATATGGGTATTCCTACACTGACTGCAATGTGTACAACGACGCGGTCCAAGGAATAATCCGACACGTCGAATTTCGCATATACAGGGCGTGTTCGTAACAGAAATGAAGGCTGGACGGTGGCAATGCATATACAGGGGTATTCAGAACAGGAATGACAAAAAATGAACTGTAACATCTCTTTGGTTTTGCTACCCATCAATTTGCCAATTTCTTCGGGACAAATCCCATCCTTTCTGTGCTATGATTTATGCAGCTACTTCGTAAATACTAAGAGGAGATGCACAGCAGCCACAGAAACTTTCAAATTTCATTTAGGAAACCCCCAATACAATATAAAGTAAAAGAAAAGCTGCTGTTTCTTATTTTATTGAGATTTTTTTTTTAAATCTTTGTTACATGAGCGAATTATACTAAACGAAAAAGAAACATCAAACTACGGATTAAAAAAATCCATTTTCTTTAGTTGTACAAGTTATATATTTATGAATCAATCGTTTAATATATCCAATGATGTAATATTGCAAAAAAAAAGAAGTGAAATTGTGGGTTTAATAAAAAAACCGTCGAATTCAACAGTTAAGCACCTGAACGTGCAGCAAGGATTTTTCCGTCGTCTCCGTATATAAAGCTCTGAATAGGGCTCTCCGGTGATGTATGAGAAAAGAAGAGCGATGACAAGTATCTGAGAGTTCAATCTAAGGCGACTTCGATTGTGAGGAAGGAAATAGTCCCACTGGGTGATAAATTAAGGCTCCTTGCATTGTTTCGCATCCTGGGGTGTCTGACAAGGATATACGCTTCTTCTATTGGTCGGGACGTCCTGTAAAGGATTCTAAGAGGAAAGGCGCCATCAATTGAAATCGGCTGACAATGGACTTTTTTCGTAATTAACGAGGATTTTGCTGGTAGTTGCTCCTCAAAAGGGCGGGCGCTGTTGATTAAAATAGACATAATAATGTAAACAAAATGATTAATATTCGTAGAGTGTTTCGGCGTGTTTTTGTTCTGATTACTTCGCGAAGTACAAGAAGGGAAATTCTGAAACGACCTAGATTACTCGAAGAGATAACATTAAGAATATTTTGGTGGCTAAGATAATCTGGTCGAGTAATTTTTTTCTTAATGAAGTTTTGATAAAAGTTCCACGTTTTAATTGCCAAAGTTAAAAATTAATTCGTCTGTCGGCGTGCAAGTCACCAACAGAGAGAGAGAGGGGGGCTTTTCCACCCCCCGAAAACACATCTTTATTCGGGGGAAGCTTTCAAGATCGTGAATCAAGTTAAAAACTGCCACTTCTATTTAAAAGTGCGTGCAGTCTCGAGCACGCAGCACTCAGCGGTTGCATTCAACAAAACGCCTTGCTAAAACGTGTTTTTATGTAACGCTCGAGTAAAACACGATTTTAATAGTGGCGTGTTGAAGAGGCAGTGATATATAAACCAATTAAAAGTCAGCGGTGTTTAATGTAATGCCTTCGCATCCGCCACAACACGCGTACTCGTGTTGAAATAATAGTTGGTCGCGATACGATCGTTTGCGTGCTCCACCTCAATTTATATGGAGCTGTCTCCTCCGGATTACGTTCTACATCATGCGTCCATGGATTCACCCTGTGTTCTATTATAACTAATAATTTCAAACATGGCCTGCGTCTCTATAGCACCACCGCCGACTATTTTCTCGTCCACGTGAATTGCCAATTGAGCACCACTACTCAATTCCCTATTTGCTATATTAGTTAGCTCACTTCTGCTTCTATAAAGGACAACTTCATCAACTGAAGCGTTCGAAGTTCTAGCCAAATTTCAAACTTAGAAGCCAGCGAGTTCAAATTCAAAACAGTTTAGCTCAATTTCGAGAGTGCAAAGCAGTTGATGAGCTCAGGAGCTACGCTTAGGTCAATTAAATTTAAACACTCCAAAGCTTTTTACGAAGTTTCAAGCTTAGAAGCGGCGGAGAAGCTAAGAAGCTTAAATGAGTTACAAAATGAAATTCGTGTTTAAAAACTTTAGAGCTCGAGACTGTGAAGTAGTTAATAACTCAGAAATTTCACTGAGCTCAATTAAATTCGAATTCTAAATTATTTAGTCAAGTTTAGAAGCAGCGGCGAAGCTAAGGAGCTCCACTGAGTTTGAGGAAAATCAAAGTTCAAAGACCGTGGCCCAGTTTCGAGACTATAAAGTGGTTAACAGGCTCAGAAGCTTCGCTGGGGTCGTTTAAATTCAAATTCCAAAATATTTCATCAAGTTTAGGAGCAGATGGAAGTTAAGAAGTTTAATGCAACTCATATTCTAAAGACCATAATCCACTTTCGAATCTGTAAAGTAGCTGACAAGCTCAGAAGTTTCACTGAGCTCAATTAAATTCAAACAGAATCTAAAAAGCTAATTGAGTTTAATGCAACTCAAATTCTAAAAACTGTAGCCCAGTTTTTAGATTGTAAAGGCTCAGGAGCTTCACTGAACTCTGAGAACATCTGAGTTGGATGAAACTCTAGAATTCCGAAGGATTTAGCCAAGTTTTAAGCAACGGGGAGTTAATTGATCAACTCGGGGATTGACTGTGCCAAATCCAAAAGTTTTAGCCAAGTGTAAAGAGTTCAAGATAGTTAGTAAGCTTAAAAGCGGAGTTCTGAGCTCAATCAGATCGAAATTCCAAAATATTTTAGCCAAGTTCTAAGTGAAGAAGCTGAGAAGCTTTATTGGGTTTAATGCAACTTTAAAGGTCGAGGCAGCAAACTAATTAACAAGCTCAGAAGCTTCACTGAGCTTAATTAAATTCAAATTGCAAAATATTTTAGGGAAGTTCCAAGTTTGGAATCTAAAGAGCTAACTGAGTTTAATGCAACTCAAATTCTATAGACCGTAATCCAGTTTCGAATCTGTAAAGTAGCTAACAAGCTCAGAAGTTTCACTGAGCTCAATTTAAACTCAATATTTATTAAAGCTAATTGAGTTTAATGCAACTCAAATTCTAAAAACTGTAGCCCAGTTTTTAGATTGTAAAGGCTCAGGAGCTTCACTGAACTCAATTAAGCTTAGGAGAACATCTGAGTTGGATAAAACTCTAGAATTCCGAAGGATTTAGCCAAGTTTTAAGCAACGGGGAGTTAACTGATCAACTCGGGGATTGACTGCGCCAAATTAAATTTAAATCCAAAAGTTTTAGCCAAGTGTGAAGAGTTCAAGGTAGTTGGTAAGCTTAAAAGCGGAGTTCTGAGCTCAATCAGATTGAAATTCCAAAATATTTAGCCAAGTTCTAAGTGAAGAAGCTGAGAAGCTTTATTGGGTTTAATGCAACTTTAAAGGTCGAGGCAGTAAACTAATTAACAAGCTCAGAAGCTTCACTGAGCTCAATTAAATTCAAATTCCAAAATATTTTAGAGAAGTTCCAAGTTTGAAATCTAAAGAGCTAACTGAGTTTAATGCAACTCAAATTCTATAGACCCTAATCCAGTTTCGAATCTGTAAAGTAGCTAACAAGCTCAGAAGTTTCACTAAGCTCAATTAAATTCAAACAGAATCTAAAAAGCTAATTGAGTTTAATGCAACTCAAATTCTAAAAACTGTAGCCCAGTTTTTTTAGATTGTAAAGGCTCAGGAGCTTCACTGAACTCAATTAAGCTTACTTCGGAGAACATCTGAGTTGGATGAAATTCTAGAATTCCGAAGGATTTAGCCAAGTGTTAAGCAACGGGGAGTTAACTGATCAACTCGGGGATTGACTGCGCCAAATTAAATTTAAATCCAAAAGTTTTAGCCAAGTGTAAAGAGTTCAAGGTAGTTAGTAAGCTCAATCAGATTGAAATTCCAAAATATTTTAGCCAAGTTCTAAGCGAAGAAGCTGAGAAGCTTTATTGGGTTTAATGCCACTTTAAAGGTCGAGGCAGTAAACTAATTAACAAGGTCAGAAGCTTCACTGAGCTCAATTAAATTCAAATTCCAAAATATTTTAGAGAAGTTCCAAGTTTGGAATCTAACTAGTTTAGCGCAACTCAAATTCTATAGACGGTAGCCCAGTTTCGAGACTGTAAAGAAGCTTCACTGAGCTCAATTAAAGTGAAACTTTAAGCCGAAGTGCACAAGTTTCGCAAGCTCAGAAGATGATTAACTGATTTGGATTAAACGCAAAAAGTCCAAAGGATTTAGCCAAGTTTAATTGAGATTGGTGACCAACTCAGAAATTAACTGAGCCCAATTAAATTTTAATTGCAAAAGTTTTAGCCAAGTATCGAGACTCTAAGGTAGTTCGTAAGTCAAACAGCGAAGTTCTAAGCTCAACTAAATTTAAATTCCAAAATATTTTAGCCAGGGTTCTAAGTTTAGAAGCAGTGAAAAAACCGGGATTAATGCAACTCAAATTCTAAAGACCGTAGCCCAGTTTCGAGGCAGTAAAGACTCAGAGGCCTCACTGAGCTCAATTAAAGTGCACAAATTTCGCAAGCTTAGAAGATTAACTGGTTTTGAATTTAGCCAAGATTGCTGATCAACTCGGAAATTAACTGGGCCCAATTAAATTTAAATTCCAAAAGTTTTAGCCAAGTGTTAAGACTGTAAAATAGTTCGTAAGCTTAAAAGCGGAGTTCCGAGCTCAATTAAATTCAAATTCTCAAATATTTTAGCCAAGTTTTAAGTTTAGAAGCAGTGAAGAAACTGAGACGCTTTATTGGGTTTAATGCAACTCTAACGGTGGAGGCAGTAAAAAGCTCAGAAGCTTTACTGAGCCCAACTATGTCGAGATTTTAGCCGAAGTGTACAAGTTTCGCAAGCTCAGAAGATTAACTGATCTGGATTAAACTCAAACCGTTCTAAAGGTTTAGCCAAGTTTGCGGACCAACTCGGAAATTAATTGAGCCCAATTAAATTTAAATTGCAAAAGTTTTAGCCAAGTTTGAAACTTAGTTGAGCTTAATGAAACCCAACCGTAAGGAGTAAAAGTTTTCAAAAGGAATTCCAAAAAATCCCAATGAGCAATTGGTTAAAGTGAGAGTCTTCAATCTGTATATTATGAGAAGCAGTTTGCTTAGTAATACTTAAACATAGTTATCACGTTTAGGATTATTGATTAATTGTTGTATTAATAAGTCGATAAAGTTCTTGAGAAAAAAATTGCCTTTTCCCGAACTGCCTTGACATTTCAGAACAATAAAACGGTAACGTTCTCCACATGTACTTCTGCATTAAAAAGTGTATAAAACTGTTATTAAATTTTTATGAAAGCACGCCAGCAAAGGTTACACAGGAGAAAGAATAATAAAATCACACAACCTCGCTCGTGGGTTACACTGAAGTCGAAATTGCTTGGCTCAAGTAAATTATTATTATTATCAAGAAATGCTCTTCTTATTTTGCGTTCGTATTGTCACGATAATCAAAATGTAGAATAGTTTTTAATCGGAAATAAGTTAATACGACAGTTTACAGTTAATGTGTAATTGCACTCTCATTTCGAAACCACAAACTCAGCGTTAACTCCAACTCATTGGGTCACCAGCACAGAAGTATATTTCCACCGCGTAAGCATTGTCGTGTAACTATTGTTTACATTCTCCGAGTTACGTCACGATTTATGTTGCCAGTTAGGAAATCATGATGTAGACAATTCACTGTAATCGTTGTACTTTTAATTTTTATGTAAGCAAAATATTGGTATAAATAATCCGGGCTGGAAGTTGAAAATCAATCGGTACACTATCTACACCAGGCCGAGGCCGTAGACATCCCTTGCTGCCGACACATCCAAAAGGACCGACCAGATCGCCACAGCATCGTTGCTCCCTGGATGACTCTTATACGAGGCCGAAGATATCCCTTGCTGCCGACGTATCTAAAAGGACCAACCAGATCGTCACAGCATCGCTGCTGTCTGGACAACTCCTTGCCCGGAGGTCGAAGACATCCCTCGTAGTCGTCTGCATCACTTCACTGGATCTACGCAACCCCCAAGGCGTTCGTTGTTATAAATTCAAGAGCCATCCCTCTTTTTGAAAAACAATAAACTTTTCAAATTATTAGGTTTCGATGAGAATTCTCTTTTAAACGACCTTCTTTTAGTATCAAATTTATTTACGTATTCATTCAAGATAGGAATTTTCCTTTCAATTAGTCAGCCAGCATAAGATATGGATCAATTGTGAGGAGGAAATTCGGGTTACTCTTATTCTTTCTCCGGGCCTAATAAATGTGTCAGGCTTTCGAATTTATTCCAAATCCTTATTCGGAGGCCGCTGATTGGACCGTTTTACAACTTAATATTGAACAGCGGGTTCGTGGAATGCTTCCCCCATTGCGCTTGTTTATGCTGAAACGCAACGCCGCAATTCTTCACGTAATAAACGCGCATGGGTTTCGTGTCTGCGAATTTTATTGTATGTTTATACTTATACTTCGCAGCTGCAATTACATACTCGAACTCAGTTTATTCGCCGCCGCTAATGCAACAGGACTTATAATATGCAAGTTCACACGCACGCAAGCGTTTAATGCGCTGGGTGGGGCCCCCCGTATCATTGTCTGTCCTCCGAGAATATACAATAATGGAAAATAAATAAAAGTAAATAAAAATTACGCGAGACGGATGCCATTAAATCTCGTCGTCGTGTTTCGCTTGAATTTTGACACGTTTCGCATTTTATTATTATTATTATTATTATTTGAGCTGCTTGTTTATCTACGCAACAGTTTCATATTTTTTTTTAACGCAAATTGAAATGCACGGGAAAGTAAATTAAATTTGTTTTCAGCGCACACGTGAAACGGCACACTTTCAATTACGTAGTACTTTGTATGATCAAACATTGTAAACATTGCTATTCAACTGAGTTTTCTATTTTCCATTCTTCATTTACATCTTCTCTTTTTTGTACCTCTCAATATCTAGTGTTGCTTCTGTCCACTCGTTGTGTGGATCAACCCTTCAAGTTGATTTTGTTCTATGCAATCTACTCGAAATCACCCCCTTGTTCGAGCCTTTGGGGCCCATCTGGTTCCTTCCGAACGAGTTTTGCTGTTGATGCCAACGAATCTCGTGTTCCTATCGTTGAATCGCATAGAGCACGCTCCGAGAGCTGCACCCCTTCCGAGGCCGAACACACTTGTAGATTGGTGGAGATCGTATAATATGTTTTACGTTGCTTTTCATATACGTTAATTTTGGGTACTTATCTGTGCCTCCTATCACATAGTTGCCTGGTGTAGGGTGTAGGCCTTGGTTCCTTCAGAACCCGTATTTTAAATTTATTGTTAAGATAAAGCCGTTTGCGAATTAACGCCACTGTCTTAAGGAGAAAGTTTTGTACGTTTAATGGAAACCAAACAGGATATCCTAGTCGGTATTTACCGGTTTAATTTCGTGTAGAAATTGTGTACCTAACTATACTGGGTGACTGTCTATCGTGTATACGTTATGCGAATGTAAACCTGTGGAACTTTCATTTACCTTCAACACCATGAGTAGCCCTAGCGGTACCACGAGTTTTACTGGCCTACTTGGATAATTTTACGCTAGATGGCGCCCTTTTTACATCCATGTTTAAGCTGCCGACAGTCTATTTGTAGCCCACCCCGTCTCAACTGAGCTAGGCATATTTCCAAGTAGTGTTTCAACTTCAAACGATTTCTAAAGACTTCGCAGCAGATATACAGCGTCATTGGAAATTACAGTAGTATGGAAGGTAGGTAAGTCGATTAAAGAGGTAGCACGAGGAACAAAAATGTTAAAACGAACTTGAAACGGTCGCTGAATTTGTTTCCAAAACAAAATCGGTTATTGCATGTTTAATTTCAAATAACAAACACGTGTTCGAACTGTACGCTGTAAAAAATTTCGGCCGGGTAATTAGGGACGTCGTCGCTCTGTTCGTTCTCAAGGGGCTATATACCACACAGGGAGCTTTAGAATTCTATTGCTTAGGGCACCATGCAAATGGCACTAGAGTCACAGACATCATAAAACAAGTCTACTTGACATTTTGGCTTGCTTTCGTTTAGATTTGTATGCATTTTGGTCACGGGATCAAATTACGTCGCCAGTTGAAGTGTTTCGCTTTAGTCTGGTCTCTTTCAACGAGAGCAGGATGCATTCAAAATTTCAGCCTGTTCATGGTGGCATTAAATGTTTGCAGATGTTGAGATCACCGCGAGTTGTATCTGATAAGCAAATGGGGGGGTTGTTTAATGCATGCAGAGCATCTTGAATATGCGTGATTTTAGAACTAAAAGCAGCGATTATCATTAATTAATTAGTTTAGCTAGGGTTTCCCATCACCTCCAAAAGGAGTCCCTGAAAAAACTGTATACTGTATCGTGTATACGTTATGCGAATATAAAACTGTGGAACTTTCAATTATATTCAACACCGTGAGTAGCCCTAGCGGTACCACGAGTTTTACTGGCCTACTTGGATAATCTTACGCTAGATGGGGCCCTTTTTACATCCAGGTTTAAGCCGCCGACAGTCTATTTGTAACCCACCCCGTCTCAACTGAGCTGGGCATATTTCCAGGTAGAGATTTAACACGACGATTTTCCCTAGTGTTCGCAACTTTATACAGGGTCAATCAGGCAAGGCGTCTAAGTCTCCTATTACATTGAAAATTTCCAAAGTTCAAGCTGAAAGGTTCTTGGATTAATTAGGAAGGATAAACACGTTCGTGTTGGTAGAATTAAAATATAATTTTTTTGATTGTGACATGGGAATCTTAACAACAACATTAACGGCAGCTGCGTCTCGAAATTCAAAGCCGCTGATTGAATTATGCGCGTTTATTAATTATTGGCTATAAATGCCCACTCAAATTCTGGGGCTTTTATGCGTCGAACGCGGGCGTTGCACAACCAGAAACTTTCAAATAAATTTATTATAATTGATGAAATATAAACGAGATTACTTTACCGAAGCGCTTATAGATTTATGGCGCATATAACTTTCTTCCTTATTCGTTCACTTCACAAATTATTACATTAAGAGCTGTTTATGCCCTAAAAGACGCGTAAAGAAAAACATCCATACGCCTTTTAATATTCAACCGGGGTTGGCGTTACAAGGGAAAGATAATGCGACCGGAGGGTGCAAGGCAGGTAGTTTTAAAATGGGTCCTCCGGACCCCGAAGTTGTTAACTTCATAAAGATGAATGGCCAACGCTGAAAAGTAACAATTAGAGCTTCCCGTAACGACTTTCGTATCTATCCTCCCAGAAAGGAGATAATGCGTTTGTTTTTTCGGCGTTTTTATGCGTCTGGCTCAAAATTGGCATTCGATAGCTTTAAGTACCACACATACATGTATATTCTTCTCGGTCGTTAAAACAAAGTTCTCAGAAAATTATTACCTCCGGAGATATAAAATTCGGTTATTTACTACCGCAGTCACCACATGCCACATTTATTAACGAATATTAAAATATCTTGACGTTTATGCTGTTTCTTTTTCTCTCCTTGCAACCAGCTTAAGTATTTTCGATGGCAAGTTGCTTAAGTTACTATAAAAGACGTTTTATAACTTAAAACACCAACTATATTGATTGGGCACTTTACTAATTCAATTCATTCCTATAATGTTACATCCACATGGTATGGATAAACGTGGATGGGGGTTGAAATAATCTGTGTGATCTATTGTAATTCATGAATTTGTAAGAAAATGTCAGGGAAAAGTTCTAAGATAGCTTTAATTTAAACTATCGAATAATTCGCAGATAAGGTTTTAAATTATTGGAATTCTTTCCCTAAAAGCAACCATATATAAGCATTCACGGAGATAATATGACAGAAACGGTTTATGTCCAAACGTGGACCGACCCCTTAACGACACAGGCAGGATCAGATCAATGTATTCATGAATAGTAATATCCTTGCTTACATGACATTTAAATGTATTAAGGCATCACGGCGAGCGGCAATAAGTTACGTTAATGTTAATTTTGTTTGTGGTTTCGCTTGTAAAACACCTAGATAAGCTGGAAATAGTTTATTACGAGCTAAGTGCGTGTTAACAGCATTAATTCTGTTTGCTCTTCCTCGCCTTTATTACTCCCGATGACATTACCAGAAGTTTTCCGGGAGGAGGTTAAAAATCGGAGTAGGTGTTGAGTTAAGGTCGTAAAATATCAGATATGCTTATTAGTTTTCGACCGCAGTAAAATTTACAACAATCCGCCGCAATTATTTGTAAAGGTAATGGACCTGCCTGCCTGCCTCGCCGCATTAAAAATAATTACGGCTGGAAGAAAAATTTTAAATGGGCCTATAAAATTTTGTACTTAAATAATAACTTCAAACCAGTTCCCCCGTACGAGCGTAGGTTCGTAATTAAAATAATAATAGTCTTCGTTGGGATTACCATTTTTTTGCTGTTGCGTGCCGGACTAGACTTTTTATTAATATGTGGAGTAAATTTACTAGTTCAAAGAAGCTACTAAAAAGAAATAGTTTCTTTGAATCCAGATCGAATATCTTGATCTTAAATTCGAGGCTTATATGTTGCACGTCATCGGGAAATTAAACGAAGCGATAACTTTTCCGAAATACATATTGCTGTGTGATACTGTCACGATGTCATTATCTGGGAAAATAAGTAAATTTAAATTCGTTTCGTAATTATTGCAATTATGTGCATTTCAAAATTATGCGGGATCAGCACCCATTGACGATTAGTAGGACAAGCCGCGGTACACATGCTCGCATTCCACTTACGTAAAAATGCAAGGCTCTGCGGAATGTAAGCGTGTTGTTTACATGTACCAATTAAGATCGAGGCAATAAGAAAACAAATTTGGCAAGGGTCAATTGATGCTCACACCTTTAGAACTTTGTAGCTTGGACCGAACCCCCAGCCACCAGAGCGAAGGAACCAATTGTGACGTAGATTTAAGAAATGTATAAAAGATCGACCCGCAGGTAGACAGGCATTATTAATTAGAAGATTACTAATTAGTGAGAAGTTATTAGGCGATAGTCATGATGTAATTAGTGTGAAACCAAGTGCGCATAAACAAAGCCAAGCGAGTGTACTCTACGAGCCAGGGCTGGCCGGTCGGGCCAGGCCCTCCCCCAAAGATAAAGTAATGTAAAGTTTAAATTAAAGTTTAAAAAAAGTCTAGATTAAATAAGTTCGTTAAGTTAAAGATAAGCGATTAACATTAAGGATAAATTAAATATAATTTTGAAAGACTTAGAATAATTTATAATTTAAAAGGACTAAGTTTAGATAGATTTAAATAAAATTAAATTAAGGACATTGCCGTATCTTATTACTCGTAACTTTAATTCACATAATCATATACTTAATTAATAATAATAATAATAATTTTATTGGTGATTGCAGATTATATGTAAATATATATTTAAACTGATGATCACCAAAAAGACCGTGGTTCAGTGGCGCAGAACGCATCCTGGTCTTCCACCACCATCCTCTAAAGAAAAAATTAATTTACCTACAACTAACTAAACAATATTTACAGTTGGTTCTTGTCCGATGATAACTAAACAATGACAAAAAAAGTGCTAACAATATTAAACAAGATGATAGCAAAAAGTTAAAGTATTTCAAACAAGATTTTGTTCTGAAAATAATTTTTGCTTTAAGCGTTTTTTGAAGGCAAGTAAAGACAAAGCTTTCAAGTCATGATCTATACTATTTAAACATTTGGCTGCATTATAACTGAATGATCTTTTATAAAATGTTGTTTTATGTTTTGGTATATTAATGACGTCTTTTTTTATTTTTTTTTTAAACGCGACAATACCACATATTTCAAATAATAATGAAGAACGGACATGAACCAACAACAAGAAGAATTCATCGTCTACTTTAATTGAATTCAACTCAAACTAGATTCTTCATTTATTTAAAAGCAATCAGCGTTGAAATTTATCTCTAACGTTTACTACAAATTTTGTTAATATTTAATTTCATATTATTATAAAAGTACAATTCACAATTTGATAAAATAAACGTAAAACTTTTAAAATCATATAAGGTATTTATTTCTTGATAGAAAAAATTTCCTGAATTCTCAGACCTGAAGACAACCTGTTTAAAAAAAAGTCCGAGTATGTTTTTATATTCTAAGCTTCCTTGACAATGGATATAGAAAAGAGAAGAAATAACAAGTACATATTTTTGTTAGAGTATGCAAACACACACGAAGGAATTTTATGTCAGTTAATGAATGTATTAAAGACGATTTGTTAGGATCGTAGTTAATTTATTCGAAACTATTGACGTAAGATTTATACGAACATAGAAATTTTATTTCAGTTAAAGAATGTATTGAAGACGATTTGCTAGGATCGTAGTCAATTCATTCAAACTGACGACGCACGTGAGTTTTGTACACACGTAAGAATTTATTTCAGTGAAGGAATCTATTGAAGACGATTTGCTAGGATTGTAATCAATCCGTTTAAAATTACTGATGTAAATTTCTGAAAGAACACGTATACAAATAAAGGAAGGAGGAGAAGCCTTTCCTAAGCAATAATAAAAATAAGAATCCAACAACCTGTAACAAAAAAAAGAACAAGCCTCAAATCCACTAAACGTTGTACATATAAACATAATATTACAATTACAAACAACGCACAAAATCAAGAGGACAAGGATAGTTGTAGCATATACTGTTTGTTCCAAATCAACATGCGTATCATTCGCAGAAATCGACTACTACGGCTCTCATTCAAGTATTGGAAGAAGTTATGTCAGGCTTTGATAATAATGAATTTGTTAAACTGATTTTATGCAGCTTAAGTAAGGCGTTCGACTCCGTACCACATCTGCATCTCTGTTGGAAAAATTAGCACATTACGGTCTTAGAGGCCGTAAGACTTATTTGAATCTTACCTGAGTGAGCGGGTGCAGAGAGTCTTCTGGAATAATGAATGGTCTTGCTTGGAACCTGTACGCTATGGGGTTCCTCAAGGATCAGTTATCGGCCCGATTCTGTTTATTATCTATATTAATGACCTAGATCGTCACATTAACACTTGTTCCTCTTTTCTTTATGCGGATGACACCTCTCAAACGTTTCGAAGAATAGTTTAGGTCGCGACATCTTGCGGCCGATTTTTGAGATTGCAGTGGAGTTCTCGAACTACTCTTCCGCTAACGGAACCCCCAAATAAGGGCTCTCTGGAGGAATCCATTGCAATCAAGACCGACTTGCAACAATGAAAGGTTAATCGATTAAATAGACAATTAAATAAATAACAAATCAAAAAAATTATGAATAAATAAATTAAATAAATGGAGTGGAAATAAGAAATGGCATTCTTAGGCGAGAAATTAAAAAATTAATAGATTTTACATGAAACAATAATGAAAACGAAGTGAATATTCAAAAATATTTTGTAATTCAGAAGCCTGCCGAAATCTTGTTTGCAAATATTTATAAAAACTATACAGGATGTTCCGTTAACTAAGAACAAGAAGCGCCTGATTATGGCAGGAAAAAATTCAACGAAAGATTAATCGATTAAAATAAGCCAATCATAAATTCACGCAAAAATAAACAACGAAACCTTTCCTCAAAAAATCAATAAACAAATTATTAAACAATTACTTTGGCCAGGTGAAAACAAAAGACGACAGTCTTTGTGAAGTTTTCTTACTACTTTAAAGAAGAGACCAAAAATATATATATTTTAAATGTTGCCTAAAAATTTCTAAAACATTTTTTGCAAATTTTTATAATTTCTATTATAAAACGACACGGGGGACAGCTAAGAACAAAAGCGCCCCCCCCCCCCATTATGAAACAATAATTGAAGAAAAAGCAAGGAAAGTAAGTGATTTGAACAGTAGAAGTGATAGTGGACGTTGCCGGACGGGTTCTGATTCCTTTTTATTTCTTTTTATATTTTTTTTTTGTTGGTGAAAAACCTATCTTAGTTTACTGCAAATTGTGCATTAACAATAAATACTAGTGTTAAGGCTCCCTGCATTTTATTTGAACTAGATTTTCGAGTCTATATATTTTTATAGCTTACATGTTTGATTTACGTAAGTGTGTAGCAAACCTGAGAGTTCCTGTGCATTAGATTCTTTTAATTCGTGGTTTTCCTTATCCTCTGTCCTTTAATTAGAACAGTAATCACGATCATGCCTAACAATAAGTAAAAATATAGATTATAATTAATTCAATGGAGGTAACACTCTGAAAGTATTACTGGAAAAAAAGCACGCCGACCTCGTCATCCCTTAATTTCAGATTTTATTACTTTATTACGTTCAGACTACACAAACAAAATTCCGAAAGGTCGTGCAGATTAACATGTATTCATTCAAACAAGTAAATAAATGCGTTGATTGTATTTAATGCATTTTCTTGTCTGAGTATGCAGGTCACTCAGTGTTGTAAGTTGTAATACAAAGTAACTAATAACAAAACAACATTCGTTAATTTTTTTTCAATCATTACACAACAAGAATTTGTAAAAAATGTCCAATTTCCAATTGATGTGAATGTAGAAATAAATAATAAGTAAGTTACGAAACACTGAACCGAAAAGGAAAGGATTTAGTGTCTCATCAAATAAATACCCGTTGAAGCAGATACTGTAACTAGATCCAAATGAATGAAACATCATGCTCGCCACATTTATCATTCTCTCCGGTCGCAGCACGTCAATATTTTCTTCCAGACGAGCATGTAGGTAGGTTCGTCAAGTCGTCGGACAGTTCATTGTTCAAACATTGATTTGCGATAGTATTTTAACCGAGTCCGAGGCCCGTCAAACTCTCTCTAAAATATGAACATCTCGTAAAGTTCGAAATTAATTAGGCGATTTTTAAGGACCACGACGTCGTTAGCGTTAGCGGTAACCTCGAATTACCGCGATTAACGATTATGTTCGCCGCGATTTATTAAAATTAAATGTGAAATTAATTCTCGGATACGGCCTAATTATAATGGAGGTATTAATAAACTTTTGTGAGGCGAGCGGAGTAGAAAGTAGCCGATCGCACGAAATTAATAATTATGTAAATAAACGAAAAATTCGATTACGAATAAATCATGTTTTGGTTGTAGGGGAAAAAAAAAGAACGTAACATGTTTGTTTTTTAATTATTTATGGCTACTGTGTCGCGGACCGCATATTAATCAGGCTTCGCCTTGCTTGTTTGTATAGTGTGCTTAAGTGTAAATTGAGATGAGATTTAAAATCATTACCCCCGATGTGATCTAACTTTATTTATAGTTTGTAAAGTTTACTAATACTCTTGTAGCAAACTATGTAGATGTAGATAGGCAATTGATGTAACAGGAAATCTAACAGATTTAATTTTTTTCTTGGAATTCATTTCAAAGCTAATCAAATTGAATGATTCCTAATTAAAAAAAAAGCAAGCGTAGACCCCCTGGAGTATACAAATATAAATATGCACTTATAATAAAAAAAAAGGAAAAAAGAACGCCGACTCGTCACCCCTTAACTTATGATTTTATTACTTTATTACGTTCGGACTACACAAACAGATTTGGGGAAGATTACGAAAAGTAAGAATTAAGTGTATTGATTGTATTTAATGCATTTTTCTTTTCTGAGTGTGTTTAATACTTCTTTTCCAAGATTCGAGTTACCCTATTAAACATTGTGCTGTGCATCACCTCAAACTTTCAAATCGATGCACCCAACACAAACAGAATTCATCAGTTCAACAATTCCCCGCAGAGATTTATGTCTCCGCGCGTACGCGATAATTATGCTCGCGATAAATCGCCGTCAGCATTTGCATCCTGAACAGAATCAGTTCTTAGTTCGCTAATTGCGGACGGTACCTGCGAGTAATTCAGTTCGAATAATAAAAAGAAAAAAGCGTTAAATACCGGAGGCGTCCAGCTCGATGGTTAAGCTTGTTTGCAAGTCGGACATTTTTCCTGGTTGACGCGGAAAACGAACAACAAAACAAATTGCACTTCGGTTAGTAGCTCATTCTTTAGACGAGGACGTAATTGCGAGAGAGTGGAATTAAAGGAGGCTTTGCGTTTCGTTCAGGACGCAATTAAAACGGCTTAATGGCCAACTCAAATACTGTGTGTATGTGCGTATAGCCTAACATAAGTGAGAACGTTAATTGTTAAAAATTTCAACTTGATTCACAATTTAAATATTCGGGATCCAAGGCTTACCCAACAACCCCCCCAAAGATTCCGAAGTGTTTCTGGTCTTGTTTTTTTCCCCTCCCCTTATTTCTTCCAGACACATATGTTAATAATTACTTAATTAAAGACACTGCCGTCGTTCTTCTTATACGTTTATATATAATTAAATCTGTTTACAGAAAGCATAAATCATTTTGTCCAACCCAAGAAAGGCGAACTGAAGAACATTCTAAAGTAAACATTAACAACACTCTTAATGGTTCGTATAACAGGTAATAAATGGACAATAGTTTTATAAATACAAGCGCTTACAAGTGAGTCTAACTTGTTGAAAACCTTGTAGCTGGTGCTTCGTAGCTTTTTTCTTTTTTCAAGTTCGACCCACGCACATTTTCAAATAAATATCTAATAGAGCGAGAGCATCCTTCAGGCGACGAACACACTCAGTCAGTGTCTGTCTGTTCGTTTCCTTGCGCCTTTTGATTTGGCGTTTCGAAACAATTTTTCAAGTAAGACATCGAATGTGTAAGGTACAGCCGCAGAAGCTTACGTCGGAGAGCTTCGCCGTCGTGAAAATCGAAGAATGCGAGGAGAAGCCGATAAACTAACTCGATAGGTATCTTTTGTTTTCGTTCGCCGCTGTCTTAGATTTATAGGCGTAATTAATAATTTGATTTATATTATTGCCGCGTTGATTTATGATCTTCGTATTGCACGTGACGTTGATAGCTTTATATTTCGTAATGCCTACGAAATACCGCAAGGTTTTTTTTTGTTTTCTTCTCAAAAACCATCATTACTTTCGGTACATTCGCGAATATACAATTTATGTTCTTGATTCTCATCAAAGTGAGCAAACTAAACGTGATAGTAATAATTCCAACATAAACTACATCATAAACTTAGTTATTCATAATTACGAAGAGTAATTAATTGTCCTTGATAACATCTCATGTCATAACTTCGCTTCTTTTCTTGTGTATTAATAGTGGTTACAGTATGTGAAACTTAATTGATTACATCCTGTATATAGCTTTTGTCAAGCCATTTAGGCCCATAGCCGTCTTCACCGTTTCCTATCCCTTGCTTCACTTATCCAATTTGTTATCTGTTTTTCTTTTAAATCTTCTACGATGGCTTCCCTCCACTTTTTTCTAGGTCTTCCCTTCTTTCTTTTTCCTTCCGGTTCTCTCCATCCTAATGTTTTCACAATCCTTTCCTCAGTCATTCTCTCTAATGTCCGTATTCATAGTGCTTCCGTGAATGAGGATTGTTGTAATGCAACTGCCCATTCTAAGGGGTTCCTCATTCAAGGAAGCCTCGAGGAACCACTATGAATACCAGCATAAAAGTCCTGCCCATTGCAATCGTCTTGCCTTTACCACTTCACTGATTTTTGGTTCATTAAATAATTCGTATATTTCTTTGTTTGTTCGTCTTTCCCATCCCGCTACAGTTCTTCTACCTCCAAGAATTCGTCGTAATATTTTTCTTTCCCATGCTTCTATCTTTATTTCTGCTCTTTTGCTCATCACCCACGTTTCCGAACCATATAATAGAGTTGGCCTTGGGGGGAATGGGGGGATGTTGATACAATGGGAACATTGATGCAGTTATCATATCACCTCATGAAACATAGCTAAAAGGTTCACTTATCCACTCATAGATGATGTTAGGAGAAACAAAGTTTATAAAGACTTTTCATAAGCAAGAACTGCCTACTTGACCGGCGGCGGGTGGTGACACATTTTACGATCCGTCAAGTAAAAGTTTTCGTCTATCTTTGAAAAGTAATTTTTCCGAGAAAATTTATTGAAAGGAAAAAAGAATTACGTTAAAGGTAAGAAAAAAATATATATATGTTACTAATTTGTAGAAAATTTTGAATTGACTTTGTATTATTTTCGGTTAAAAATGTATGTTATTATGTACACACACACACCGTGGGGATGATTCATACACTGACGTGCGGGGCACTTTGATATGTATCAATGTGCCCCGTATTGTATCAAAGTGCCCTGTATGGTAAAACGGAAGTTTTACAATATTTTTTACATTTTATTTTAGGAATTTGAAATAATGAGAACCTACCAAAGAAAAACCAACAGGGTTAATACTGACGAAACTGCCGTGAACTCTGCAAAATCAGATGTTATCGAGGGAAGATCGTCTATTAGGAAAGCAGCTGATAAATATAATTTAAAATCTGCTACCTTGCAATACAGGATTGAAAAAAAGAAAAAATTTGAAGCACACAATCAAGAACCAAAGCAGTACTCCTCCAAATATTGTTCACAACAAGTGTTTACGAATGACCAAGAAAAGCAATTGAAAGAGTACATGAATTCGCAAAAAAGTTAGAATGTCGATACCCATCTTCTTGGGATGTTACAAAATGTGCTGGTGTGGACTGGATCAATGGATTCCGTAAAAGAAATCCAAACATAAGTTTAAGGAAACCAGAAAGTACCAGTGCTGCTGGATCATTTTCATTTAATAAGACTGCTGTGACAGAATTTTATGGCAATCTCGAAAATGTGCTGAAAAGATACAACTTTACCGCTCGCGCTGATCGGATAATAAATTTTGGTGAGACAGGTATTACTACCGTTCTCAATACTCCTAAAGTTATGGTTGAAAAGGCACAGCGACAAATCGGTCAAATTGTTTCTGCAGAGAGAGGAGAGCTCGGGATTATAAGCGCCATTGGAAATACAATTCCACCTATTTTTGTGTTTGCAAGAGTACACTACAAGGATCACTTCGTGTTGGGGGCACCACAAGGATGTTTAGGTTTATCGTCTACAACTGGTCGGATAAACAGTAACCTTTTTTTTAGAAGTCTTAAAGCACACTTAAAAATATATGAACATTTCACAAGGAAAACCTATCTTACTACTGTGTGATAACCACGAATCTCATATTTCAATAGAGACGATTAATTATTCGCGAGGAAATGGAATAATTTCTTTGACATTTCCACCTCACACATCACATAAGTTACAACCCCTTGATGTAGCTGTCTTTGGCCGGTTTAAGTCAAAACTAAAAGTAGCCCTTAATGATTGGCATCCTGGTAAGGCTTTATCAATATATGACATACCAGCTCTTGCACAAGTGCTTTTTCCAAGCCAGGCATTTATCCCCTGAATAAATTGGCTCTTTCAAATGAAGATTTTACACCTTGCAAGGTATATACCAATGATTCTTCCCAAAATGTTATTTCAAATGCGGATCTTCCAGCCACTACGAATATTTTGAATGAGGTAACAGTAAGTGTGGCGTCAACTTCGACTGGTCAGACCCAATCTACTCCACAACGGATAGAATCTTCGGCAATCGCAGATATTACATTGTCCGAACATCCCCAGATATCAGTATAACACCTGAATCCGTTAAACCATTTCCAAAAATTACTAACAGAGCTATAAAAAGGAAAAGACAGGAAAAGGAAAAATCTAGAATGTCTACTGACAGTCCAGAGAAAGAAAGACTCCAAGAAATGCATAATCTGAAAGAACAGAAAAAACTTATAAAAGAACAGAAACAACAACAAGATATTTGAATTAGAAACAGATTCGACAAGTTGTTCTAGTGAGTTTGTTCCTGAAGACTCATCAACAGAACATTCAGAGTTTTACTTATCTGACGATGACCAATGTAGTGTCTACTCAGCAAAGGCCAGAAAATTTAAAAGAAGGTGATTTTGCTCATTGCTGTGATTAAATTTGAAACAAAGCCTCCTCGTCGGGGGCACATTGATACGAATCTCATTGAACACATAAAACATATTATATTACATAAATTTAGTAAGAACACATAAGAAGAAGGACAAGTCTATAAACTTAAGCTATTACTTTAATCCCAATCTATGTGCAAAATTATTTTTTCAACTTATAAATAAAATCGTATCAATGTCCCCCATTCCCCCTAGTACAGTTTCGTATACCCTTATTTTTGTTTGTGCAGAGACGTTTTTAGCCTTCAGTAGATTATGCAATCCACTGGCGCATCTGTTACCTTTCGTTACCCTTAGATCTATCTCCGCGTTTTCATTACATTTGTTGTTAATTAACGTCCCTAAATACATGAAACTGTTTACTGCTTTAAATTCCATACTTTCTTCACCGTCCATCTTACAGTCTTTTTCTTTTGGTTTTCCCCTTTTGTCAATTATGTTTCCGAATTTGTCAAATGACTTTCCAATCCGCAGGCAACAGATTGGAAAGTCATTTGACAAATTCGGAAACACATTTGACAAAAGGGGAAAACCAAAAGAAATTTAATCCCTCTTGCTCTTTATCTTTGTAATTGCCCTTTAGTTTCGTGTCATTACTTTCGTCGACATTTATGCGTAACCCTTTCTTCCTAGCTGCAATTATTAGTCGTTTAGTTACTTCTCTTATTTCTTCCTTCCTTCTGGTGATCAATACTACATCATCCGCGTAGGCTAGGCATCGGTGGCTTTTCGTAAAGATTGTTCCTTTGGCGTGTTGATTCCGCCGTCTCGTATTATGTCCTCTAAAAGCACATTAAAGAGTAGAGTTGATAAAGGGTCCTCCTGCCTCACGTCTTCACGTCAAATTCGTTTGATTCAATTCCGTTTATTTTGACAGCACCTGTGCTCCGTTTTAATATCATGGTTATTAGCCTTATCAGTTTTCCGCGAATTTGCAGTCTTTGCAATGTTTGGAGTAACCCTTTTCTGTTCACCGAATCATGTGCCTTCTTGAAATCTACAAAGAGCATGTGTGTATCAGGCTGTTAGCATTTGCTTTTCCATGAAAATTTGATCTGCTGATCCTTTTCTAAATCCTGCCTGATAATCTCCAATTAATTTTCGGTTCTTATTTGGATTTTCCTTTTAATCCATGTTATCTTTTTTATTTTATATTTCTCTTCCATTTCCTTTATCTTGTTCTCTGTAGCAAAGTCTTTTCCTTTGTCCTTTTCACTTTTCTTCTTTGTTCTTGATATTTTGTTTTGTCTTCTTCTTTGTTTGATTCTAATAATTTCCTCCTAAATATTTTCCGATTTTCTATTTCCATTTTACGTTCTTGGTCTAACCACTCACTCTTTTTTCTTTTTACAACCTTTGATAAATGGTTTTTGTTGCCTCCTTTACCGACTTTTCCAGTTTTTCCCATTTACCATCTACATTACTTTCGCCATTTAGGCCCGATTTTACAATCGTCGGATAAGCATTATTCTTAGAGTAACGTGACGTAGATGTGACGTAGATATGGAGGAACATTCGGCAAGCAGTTATTCCGTCCTTATTCCACGATTGTAAAACTGGGTCTTATTGTATTATATTTATCCAGCACTTCTTTTCTGTGCCTCTTTGCTACGGTTTCGTTGGTTAGATCTTCCATGTTATATTTTAGATCCTCTTATGTCTTTAATTTTTACACCGACGAGAAAATGGTCAGAGTTGACATCTGCTCCTCGATATGTTCTAACGTTTTTTATGCAGTGGGTAAAAAATTCTTGTATTAAAACATGATCAATTTGATTAGTTTTACTTTGGCCTGGAATTCTCCATGTTCCTTTATGTGTGTCTTTCCTAGCAAAGTATGTACTCATGATTTTCATTTTCATTTCTACTGCGAAATTAATTAGTCTCAGGCCATTGTCATTACTGACTTCGTGTTTACTTTCGGTTCCTGCTATACCCCTGTAAATGTCCTCTCTTCCTACCTTAGCATTCGCATCGCCTGTAACCATTTTATTGTCTTGCTTGGGTATTATGTTCTTTCCAGTTCTTCATAAAACTCTTCTTTCTACTCTTCTTCTTTCTGCTCTGTTGGCGCATGTATGTTTATTAGTGTCAAATTCATATTTTTTGAACTCTTGCCGCTAAATCTTTCTTTACTACGAAACCGGTACCAAATCTCCTGTCTTTTCCTCCGCTATTGTAAAACATGTATCCATCTGTCTCAATTATATTATTTTTCTTTAGATGTCTTTCTTGTAGCGCTAAAATCTCTAAGTTATACTCTTTCATCTCTTGTATTAAGTTTCTTACAGCTCCCTCTTCATTTAATCCTTGGAGATTCCACGTTGCCATCCTGATCTCTTCTTCATTTTCATCTTGTTTGATTCTTGCATGTGTTAATTTTTTCACTTTTCTTCCCTTGCTTACTTCAATCGTTTCTCCTTGTAAATTTTTCCAGTTTTCCAACTCTTTGTCCTTATTCGTAGCTTGTGTCTTTCTTTGATTCCGTTTGATTGGGTGGCTTTTTCGTCTTATTCAGGACCAAATCGTGAACAATATAAATTTTTTGATTTACGTGTCTCAACTTTCCCTCGTTTTTCATCACTTTTTCCTTCTCTTGTCCATTTTTCATTTTAATTTTGGACATTCTTTCATTTATTTTTACGACCGAAGTTATTTCACTTCTTATTCCCAAAATATTTATCAAAAGTGTTTTCTATTGTCTGTTTTGTTTGTTCTGGCTCTTTCTCCTTTATTACTACTCCTGTTAATATTACGTTGTTCTTTTCTAACTCTTCCATTTTGCTTTCTTTGCATTCTTTGTTCTCCAATTGTAGATTAATAATCTCTTTGGTCTTTCCTTATCTGCCTCAGATCTGCTCGTAATTCTTCCATCATCCTCTTCATGATTTACACCCTGTATAAGAAGACAAAATAAAACGAAATATTGTTTATCTGTGTATAATTTGACGTTACTTACACGCGAAACAAAAGTAGTAAATATTTATTACATTAAATTACACAAGCAATTATCTTTTTCACTTAATTTAAAATGTGTGCAAAGTTGTAACGACTAGGCAAAACAACACCGAATTAAAACGAGCTCTGTAATTACAGTAATCGAACGGAAATTTATTTATTTTCTCACTTAAGCCGATGCTAAACAAGAAATGGTATTTGCGAAAAGGGGATAATGTCATGCTTTATTGAATAAATTGAGCGTTGCAGGCCGCTCTTTAAATAAAAGAGAGGAAACGGTTTCACATTTTAGTTGGGTAATTATTATTCGTTTTACGAGCCAGCGCATTTACGAACGCGATAAGCAAAATTAACACTCCCATTGAGTCAATCAAAATAATTAGTTAATATAAATAACATAATTGCGCAAAGGCGCCAGTAGATAATTTGACCGCATCCTCGTATGATGTCGTATTAACAACCACAAGTAAAATCAAATGTTTGTTTACGTATCTGTTGATTTACTATCAATTAACAAGTGAAATGTCATCACCACATTGCCGCTAACTGTTACAAAATTTTCTATAGAAATTATGACGGAATTCTATCCTATAATTACTGTTTACTGTTGTTATCAGGCTCTAAATAAAACCACCGGATCATTTATGACAATGTATGCGAATATGTGGTATATTTAGATGATTATTTATAAAGGCATAAAGACTTGTTTCAGGACTTACTTACTCATGCGGTTTAATTTACAAAATTTCCAAAAACACACACGTGTTCGGCAACAACTTATATTTATGTCCAGGGGAACAGAAAACCTTTTAGAATCTTGTACAGTTAAGTGCGTTTTAATGTCGACCAGACGTCTTCCTTTTCTAAACAGCGGCCCCAAACTACTATTTAAGATAAATGCCGGGGCCCATTTCGAAAAACAAAATCTAATAAATACGCCGCGCCGCGCCGTCCAGGTAAAAATTCACTAATTTCGGCCTGCCCCGAGAAAACGGGGGGGTTCTGAAACAACTTTCGTGTTTTTGCGGACGCTCCAGCTCAGGACGAAGGAATTTACATTTTTATGAACACTCTCCGACATTCGCGACATTCGAATTGAGAGATTCGATAATGGAAATTTGCTCTCCGATTGTAATGCGATTTGAATCCTTTAAAATTCGTATAATTTCCTTAGTGTTTCTTTTCTTGTGAGATGTAATCGTTTCATTCGAAGAATAATTGCGTGAAGGTGACACTTTGCATTTTTAAACACAAGATCAATCGCATTTTCTATAGATAAAAATTTAATTAATGTAGAAGTGATCAAATTACACAGTGTGAAATCGAATAAGTTTCACTTAGGGGAGGGTGGTAACCAGTGAGACAAAGCATTTCTTGCTAAAAGTTACTGATTTTCTTTTGAATTGACAGCACTGTATAATATTTGACTTCATTGTTTTTATGATTGGATGAAGCAGCATTTACTATGCTTCTACTTGTCTTTTGGTTTTCTGTGCAACGAGAGTTACGATTTTTTTTTAAATGGGTATGTAGAATTTATTGTCAGTCAAATTAGCGTATATGCAAGTGAGTAATAACAAGTATACATTATGGAGAAAGAAATATAAAAAGGTTGCGACGTTAAAACTTCTTTTTTTTAAATGATAGCCATTTTTTACACGTGTTTTGGTACACAGTGAGACAATTGGAGAAAAGGACGTTTTTTGCCGATTCGAGCGTTGCTTTATTTCGTCACCTGCTTTGTGTCCGTTTACGTCATTCGTATACGCTAGCATACGCGCGTGGCCCCGTTTGTAATAAATTCCGCTGATGTGTTATTATGAAATATGAACCTTTACGTTACGTTGTATCGGTTACCTCCTTATTGTGTTTACATTTCGACACGGTCGCAATTTGCCCTCAATTACACAAGTTCGCGTTTAAATACTTTTTATGTTTTTTATTCGCGGAACACAGAAAAAGCCCCCTCGTGGTTTTTAGAAAATTCCCCCTCGTGACAATATGAAATACTATTTCATAATTCCCGCCATTTTTTACACGTGTTTTGGTACACAGTGAGACAATTGGAGAAAAGGACGCATCTATCTAAGAAAAAGTCAGAAATTCGATGGATTTATCTTCCCGAACGTACCAGACTCAGCTTCTGTAAATAAATCAGACATTGTTCAACTCCCACGCAAACTAAGATTGAGTAGTGACTTGTGTTTTTCTGTTTCCTTTAAAAATATTAATGTTCATTAAATGTTAACAATAAATATTTAATAACTAGATGAACATTTTGTTTTAACTATAGTTATTTAGAATACTACTACCAGTAGTACACAGTCAGACAGTTAGCACCTTTTTTTTATTAAACAATTATTTTTAGTTAACTAACACCTACCAGATGTTGCCGACATTTAGGTATTACTAGTTAAAAACCCAAAGGGCTATATTTACTTTTATATTTTATAGTCGAATATTAATCGATAGAAACAAAAAAAAAGTCTCACTGTGTACTACCTTCCCCTACTGTGACCACTATTAATACACAAGAAAAGAAGCGAAGTTACGTCATACGAATGGGGCAAAGGTCAATAATAACTCCGTTTACTTTTAACAAAGAACATTTGAGAAGCACTGGATGTGATTTAAATGCCCCAGCTGAGCGAAGTGTAGAGTAAAGTCGGAGATTACGGAATAGCACTTTCATTTATGGAATTATTTTGAAACGCATTGAGTGAAATATAAATTTAAAAATTCCAATGACTGCACCCAAGGGTTTATTACATCGGACCATGGTCACAAAGTTAAAATAAATATATAAATAAAAAATATTTTTGATAATGAAAAAAAAGTGGTTTTCTGCCTGCCGAAAAAAGACGTTCTTGCTATTTGGGAAATGTTCTTCTTCAGACGAGTCATCTAAGGGTGGCATACCTTCATCTAAATCAACAGAAGATTTATCGTCTTCTATCAGTTGCTTTCTCGGTTTTCTTCTAACACCACTCGAACTTGCTTTGGCGTCATCATCCTCTTTGCTCGTACCAGGTTTCGCATCATCGGTTGACTTTTTCTTTCCTTCGAACCCAATTTTTCTTTTTAGTTTATTTTTTTCATTTTTCGATATGGCTGACTCTTCCAGTAGTTCATTCTTGTTTGGGGTTGAAGTCAAAATTTTGGCTGTTCCCGATTTTCGACTTCTCGTGCCTTGTCATTCCTTTTTAAAAACAGGAATAGGAACGCGCGTGGCCCCGTTTGTAATAAATTCCGCTGATGTGTTATTATGAAATATGTACCTTTACGTTACGTTGTATCGGTTACCTCCTTATTGCGTTTACATTTCGACACGGTCGCAATCTGCCCTCAATTACACAAGTTCGCGTTTAAATACTTTTTATGTTTTTTTATTCGCGGAACGCAGAAAAAAACCCCTCGTGGTTTTTAGAAAATTCCCCTCGTGACTATATGAAATACTATTTCATAATTCCCGCCCATATAAGTTTGGTGGTTAGGACGGATCAAAAATAAAAGGTATCTAATGTGAGCGTTATACCTATACCAAAGCTATCCTATATCATTCATCTACTTAATTAACCAATGACATCAAATAAACTTGCTTTCCAATGCGTTTAAAATAAAACTTTAATGTACTTACCTAAAAATGTCACGTGCGTCGAAATCACTTCAACTATCTGAACAGTCAAATGGTTAATGCTCTTAGACTAGGCGGAAGAACCTTGAATTTATTCGAATGTTATTATAGCAAATGAGAGTGGGTGGCGCTAATAGTTTTACCAAAAAAACATAGTATTTCGTATTACCGGGTATATTTCATAATCCCCGCCGTTAGTCTACTTTTCTGTGTTCCGCGAATAAAAAACATAAAAAGTATTTAAACGCGAACTTGTGTAACTGAGGGCAAATTGCGACCGTGTCGAAATATAAACGCGATAAGGAGGTAACCGATACAACGTAACGTAAAGGTTCATATTTCATAATAACACATCAGCGGAATTTATTACAAACGGGGCCACGCGCGTATACGAATGACGCAATAAATGATAACCCGCAGGTAAAATACAATAAGGTCAGTTTTTATTTTTGAGTTACGTGATGACGAACTTACAGTGTTAAAAGGTGAAACTTAATTGATTACACCCTGTATAAGTGTTCGCCATTTTTAAATGAGTATACATCTAAGATTCCGGTTTTCTTTTATCGCATGCGAGCAAAATGCAGTTTTATTATTTAGAAGAACTGAATAATATTCATAATTGGTCGGTGATCTTTTAAAGGGGCGTCAAGACGCTCGTATACGTTCGCGGTCGTGCACGCGAGTGTCTTCGCGAAGTCATAAAATTCTGCAGCCGATTTATCTGAAATTCCTGAGAAGAAAAGAATCATGGTAGACCTGCGGAGCTATAAAAAGATCGATTACTCCAAGTAAAGTTCCGAAATATGTACGAAACCTGTCGAAATTCTCAGATGAATCAGATGCGTTTTTTTAAACATATTTTTGAGCTTTTGTTTGAAATGTCCAAGTAAATTTTTTCCAAATGGAAGTGACAAGACGAAAAGGTGAATTTTTTTCTGAATGATTACCTGGGTCTTGAAAATTTGAACACGACTACGTCATGTTCGCCTTTTTAAACACCATAATTCTCCTCGGCATCGGTTAAGATCGGATCTCTACTTCAAGACGGATGCATTTGCAGGTAGCTCTTGACTTTTTAACTTTAAGACCGTTAGTCGAATGCCTGACGTTCGGTAGAGAGCACAGACGCACGGACCGCGGAGTTAATTATCACGTGCTTACTGCCTGCTGGTGATTTTGTGATTTTCTAAAAATTTAACAAGTGTTTCTATTATTGAATTATGAAAGGTTAGGTATTATAGATTAGATTAAGCATAAGTCAAGTATCAACAATTAAAGAGACATTAAATACGATGCAATAAAATAATTACGAAAGGCATTAATGTAGGTTCCATTAGTTAAGTCTGACAGGGCCCATAAACGTTTCTTCAATCTATTAACGGCACAAAGAATAAAGATAAATAAAAATTACACAAAAAACGCGCGCTACTACCAGAGAATATCTCAAGATTGATGTGTCTGTAGCAGCGTACAGATTTCTTTTATCGGCATATCGGATTTCGGTTTTCAAAACAAACTTTTCCGAGGATTCGTCAGCCCGTGCATCTCGCTTAATTAAAGATTTTTTTTTTTTGTCCGTAAGTTATACTTCACGCATTTCTGGCCCCGTCGTAATTAATCATTTTATCTCCTCCCTTAACTTTCATTAGATAAACATTTAACGAGTTTCGATATCGCTCCTAGTTGTTATAAAACGAGGAGGCACTTCAGAATATCTTATCGGCGCTATTGTTTGTATGGAATTTAAAATCATAATTATAAACTGTAAATTACATATATATATATATAAGCTTTGCCACAGGTAGCAGCATGTATCCATTTAATAATCTGGTAGCATTACCCGTGGAGATATTTTCTTTTGGAAACGTATGTCGCAGCGTTAAACTTGAACATAACCTGACTTTTAAATGACAGCATGACATAGATCATAAAATAACAAATACTATTCACTCACAAATTAAATAATTTATTATATAAGATTCACAGAAAGAGAATCTCTGTATGGGATCATCGGGCAGCAATTCTTGCAGCAATATCATGCGGTAAGGATAGAGCTTTACGTGGCACGTTCCCACAGAAAGCTCAATCTGTTGTGATAATTGGCGGAGTGAGATGTCTTGCAGTTTAGATAACTTCGAGGTTGTCCCGTTGTTTTCTTCGAAGTGGACCTCCAGTATCACGAAACAACTGTACACACTAATGCCCGGCAGGGGGGTTACCCTGCTTACTAAAGCGTGGATCCAACGGCTTCGGCCGTAGGTGACCATTGTGGACGTATGATAGAGTTCCTATGGGTGTGACGAGCCCACCGTCCCGAGTTGGCGCACCAGTGCCTGGGTTGCACGTAACCTAATCTGTAGGACTCGGCCGACTTGTTCGGTCGTGGCCGAACTTCCCACCAGTGAAGCAAACTGGTACCGTGGGGACCGTTTAGCCCGGAGGATACCCTCCCCTCCTCTGGAGTGGAGCGAGCAGAGGGGACCTCCACCGGTCGACTGGGTTGGACTCACGGGGGTAGTGGTTGATGGCCCGCATGCTGGGTTAGGGATGATGCCCACCCCATCCCGACGTGTGAACTGCGGATCTCAGTTCCGGCACTAGCCTGGATAGCTAGTAGAGATTAGATAGGTCTCCCTTCACCAGTCTGGTAGCAGGACGACACTTTATAGTGTCAGCCACCGAAAGGTGGGCTTCCCTGCGCGTTGATTGAGCGTATCTCAATCCGATGGCTCTGGTCGGGGCCCGAGACGGATAAGGGCTAATAGCTCAGGTACCGCTCGTAGCGTTCAGGGTAGATTAGGGGGCATGGTCGGTCTGTCTGTCTGTCTGTACACACTAATGCAGGTTGTTACACATGTTACAAGTAAACAATAATTTGTTATTACTTCTAACAGGTGTACCAAACTGAATGTGAACAAAGTGGTCTTGAGCATGTTATTCAAATTAAGAGTAAATAAATAAAGTGAGATGATTCACATAAAAATAATGACCGGGGGCTTCGTTTTTTAAGAGATAAGAAAAAAGGAACCTCTTCGGCTTTGTCTTTGTCTTTGGCTTTGTCGCCTTAACCACAACCGCCTACGATCCAATTTAAGCCGAGAAAGTGAATGAAGCAGAAAACACAATTAGATCGGCTTATTGGTTAAATTGATTTGATTACATTTTATCAAAATTCCTTTGAAACCGACAGCGCTAAGCCGTCGTGGAAACTCCGTCCAAGACAAATTTCAATGTTTACACGCCTCACACGCCCGCCTGAATTCGTTATATTTTGACCGATTAAACTGTTGGAACGCGCCGAGAGATAAATACAGGAAGAAATCTCGGCTTATCGCCGCGCATTCGATTGATAGCCAGCGGAGGAAGTTTATAATTTGTCAGTTGAAGCAATAAATTTGGGAATTGATTGTGCCAGACATTTGTCATATGTTCGCTCCCGAATGTACGCGCAACACAGTAAATACAATTCGTGGAATTTAATTAAACGAAGCTTCAGACAAATACTTCTTCTTTTTACTATTTCAAATTTGTGCATTTGTACAATAAATAATTAATTCACTCATTGTCGATCCCTACTTTTAAAGCCCGACTCTTTAGTGTGTTGCGCAATAAAAGCAGCAGCGCTTATAAACGAATCACTTTTTAAACAAAGAAAGCTTTTACTTAAAAGAAATGTTTATTTAAAAAAAAGAAAAAAATGCCGCGTCGAGTTGTGGTGAAAATAGGTCGGTGCAGCAGCATGTGCGTAAACACTATCTATGGCTTTTTCACGTTCGAAGATATGCTTGTGCGTAGATAAATCCCTTTTTTTCTTTGTTGCAGATTCGAGTAACATAGAGCCGCTGCGACAGACGCGGAGAGACGAAATGTGACAGATCGTGTAGTGATGCGTGCTGTTGTGATGCTTCTCGGTGCCCCCTAGTGCTGCGCCCCCGGAGTGCTACCCCAACCCTAAGTAACCATGGCGTTCCCTATCAGCCTACGTCTGTCAGTCACACTGATATTGGTATTTTTTCTCGTCGCAGACTGTTCTAATCAAGGTTGGTATTATGTTTATCATCGAATTTAAATTATTTTCGATTTCCTGCATCTATTTAGGTCCGATTTTACAATCGTCGGATAACCATTATTCTTAGAATAACGTGACGTAGATATACAAGAACGTTATTCCGTCCTTATTGCACGATTGTAAAAGTGGGCCTAAGTGTCAAAAAATGGAACTCAATGTGAAATTTTTTTCGAAAATACAGTGTGTAATCGAATAAGTTTACTTACTGTAACCACTATTAATTCACGTTAAAAGAAGCGAAGTTATGACATGTGAATGGGGCAAAGGTCAATAATTACCCCGTGTACTTTTCACAACAAGCGTTTGAAAAGCGCTGGATATGATTTAAATCCCCCAGCTGAGCGAAGTTTACTATTACTTGCAATAAATGATGAGAACACAGAACGACATTTAAGAAAAAAATCAATTAAAAAGTAAATAAAAAAATGTTTAAAAAGTAACTTAAATAGACAGCCATTAAATTGAACCGAAAATGAACAACAAATGTTTTGCTAAAAGAAAGAAGTCGAAGAAACCAAAAAATTAAAACTCAGATTCTAACAGTAAGGAAAAACGAACCAACGAATCAAATTATATTCTCCTAAAAGAAGGAATATAATTTAAAAAATGTTACGGTAATAATTTAAGTAACATGAAATGAGGGACGTAGCTTAATATAACAATACATTTATTACCAACAGTAAATTACAACTAATTACAAGTACAATTACTTACATTGTATCTGGGGCACTTACGGACAATTAGACTAGTTGACACTGACTAGATTTGTTCTAATTATCCGCTAACGTTCGATCTGTCGCCTTTTTATAGGGGTTTTGTTTCCCGGGTATTACGTCAATTGTTGCCTTGACATTTTTGCACACGACTTTGCGTTAGATCTGTGCCCGCAGATGAGTCATAAGATTTTGCGCACGGCCCGCGAATGAATCATCGCTGTGATATGTGCAGGTGCATCTTTTTGCACTGCGGGTGAGTCATACGTTACATAATTGCAAGTGAGTCATTCTTCTGTTTATGTTATCGTTTTATGTTTACGTTATGCTCGACTGATTTTCAGCTGTACATCTTTGCTAGTTTTCTTATCCTAGTTACATTTTCCCCCCTCGCATCTAGTCTAATTATCAGTAAGTGCCCCAAATACAATGTGAGTATTAGTTGTAAATTGTTGATAATAAATGTTGTGTTATGTTGAGCTACGACCCTTATTTCATGTTACTTGAATTATTACCGTAACATTATGAAAGATAATTCGTATGAAATCAGAGAACGCCCTTTAAGAAACAACAACAAAATTTTAAACGATTAACTGAAGAACATAAGACGCCTCGATGGTTAAGGAAAAGAATTAAAAAGTAAAAAACAACAAATATTTTTCTAAAAAATCAAATTAAGAATAGTCCATCCAATTCGTCGGTTAAAAACGAGAGGCGATGGTTTTTATTTGAATAATAGTCAAACAATAAAACGTTTCGAAGAATACTTTAGGTAGCGACATCTTGCGGCCTATTTTTGAGATTGCGGTGGAGTTCTCGAGCTACTCTTCCGCTGACGAGGCCCCAAATAAGGGCGAAACAGCTGTCGATTGCGATCAAAACCGACTTGCAACAATGAAAGGTCAATCGATTAAAGATTTACATACAAATAAATTACAAATCAAGAAAATTATGAATAAATTAGTTAAATAAATTGTCTACAACTAAGGAGAGTGGGAAGAAGAATTGGCATTCTTATGCGAGAAATTAAAAAAAAAAATTTAATGAAACATTAATGAAAACGGAGTGAATATTTAAAAATATTTTGCAATTCAGAAACTTACCGAAATGTTGTTTGCAAATGTTTATTAAAACTGTGCAGGGTGTTAACCTTTTTTTTTTCTTTTTTTGTCTTTCAGAAGTATTGATTAAAAATATTAATCGATTAAAGTAAGCTAAATGGGCGATCATAAATTCACGTAAAAATGAACGACAAATCTTTTCCTCAAAGAATCAACAAACAAATTATTAAACGATCACATTGGCCAGGTGAAAACAAAAGACGATCGTCTTCATGAAGTTTTCTTACTACTTTAAAGAAGAGACCAAAAATATACCTAAATATTTTTAAATTTTTTGTAAAAACCTCAAAAAAATTTTTCCAAATTTTTATAATTTCTATAAAACTACACGGGGGAAAGCTAAGAACTAAATCCGCCCCCCCCCTAGTATGAAACAACCAATGTGAAATTTTTTGCCCAAAAAATAATTAATTAGTCTTCCTGGGCCAGTATAAGCAAGAGACGATCGAAATTTAAAAAGACATAAAAAAATTAAATTTAAATGGGTCACTGAAATGCATTAAAAAATTGTAACTTTCGTATGTTTCTTTTTTATATATACAGGGTGTTAGGTAATTGACTGGACACCTTCAAACCATACATTGCGAATACTCTGTACAGTAAAAAAGCCTTTACATTCGATTGTTTCGAAACCACTGATTTTCTTATCTACTGTTACACCCATGTGCCGAACGCCATCCGGGCGGGCGATCCCTTGCCATAAATTCCCAGATGGTTTATTGTTTTACGACAAGCAAATAACGCACGCTCAGTGTCTGATCAGATTTCGGAGGGTGAGGTCAGGGTCAGCTTGCACAAATAACGAAATTGTTGACATATTCTAACGTACGAAGAATGTAGGTGCAATGCACGTGCTGCAGAGCGTAGATATCACCGGCGTCGTACACCGAATTGTCAAAATAATTATTGCAATTGTGCAACGGGCAAAAAACATTGCAAGAAACATCATTTTAATAGGCGCTCGCTCCGTAAGTGCTATCAGCGGTTCTCAATAGTTCGTTCTTTTTGCATTTTTTCAAAATGTCCCGAAAATTCATCATATCTAGATACTTTCTGATCCCATTTGACACTCTTAGGGTGGGTTTCAAGAAAGCAAATCATATATTTAATTTCAAATTAAACTAATCACGATTAAGTTGCTATAAGAATTACATTGCGAACTATCAAATTAACAATGTCATTAAAATTTGATTGCAATTAAATTTTCTGTAAACTGGCCCTAGATCTACAGTTTTAATTTGTCCAAGCAATAACCTAACGTCCTGTATATAATCAGTTCCCTTTTACCAAAAGGTGTCGGGATTTTTCAGCACTGTCTTAAACCCCTTGCCCACAAAACTCTTTCCATTTCTTCCGGTTAAGTGCTAACACTCTTCCTTCTTGTTCACTTAATCCTTTTCTTACTAATATTTTGTTTATTGTCTCGTCTCACGTTTCTTTCGGTCTACCTCTGGGTCTATTACTTGCTGTCCTCGTTTCCCATATTTTCCTTGTCTGCATGCGATCGTTTGATCTTTGTAGGTGGCCCCACCATCCTAGTTGTTTCTCTTCTATTTTTCCCAGTACTGGATTAACCTCCAGTTCTTCCCTTAATAATAATAATAACAATAATAATTTATTAATCCAAGAAAATGATCACCTACAGTGATTTTGGATATGTCAATAACTGCTTATAACATATAACATACAACACATGTACACGTTAAAATGAAAACACACAAAGAAAACGAAAGTTTAGGCAAGCCTATTGAAAATATTCACATAATTAGGGAAGCAAAATATGAAATTACGTAGACTTCGGGAAGGTGTTTCAAAACCAACCCGTGCAACTGCAATGGATGACGAGTCCTATTTTACAGTAGATGGAAGTGATTGTGCTGAAAGTATTATTATACTAAGGAAAATGTTCCTGTACAAGAAACAGTGCGTTTCAAACGGCACACTAAATTTCCAAGCCTCTCCAAGCTTGCCCGTCGAATTTACGGCAGGTATGTTTTTAGAGTCACGTTGTGCATCGTTCGGTTCGTAATCTGCGTTTTCCGCTTTCATTTAGGCTTTATTTTTATTTAGTTCTTCTCTCCCCCTCCCCCCACTTATTCAGGACGTTTCACCGGAGTTCCTCTAACTGGGAGTTGCCTGGCGATCTTTTTCGTGGTGTCCTTGCTGAAAAATTTGATGGTAATTTGGTAATGCGAGAGTTCATCACGCCGCACATCGCAAGAGGGCGCGCACTCCTTGAAACGAAAGTGGTCACTTAAAGTGGTATCACGAAAGTGGTTCGTACCTCGAAGGTACTGACGACCCTGGAATCAGCTGATGTGCATTCACAGCTGAATGTTGAAGGTCTAATCTTACCTGTATTATATTTCTTTGCTTTGTGGGGGCGCGGTGCGTGGGTGTCACGTGTCCAGCTGGTTTGTAATGCCGACAAATACACAACTTCCAGTAAATGCAGAGTTATATTAATGGAACAGGTTATATACAATATATACACATCAAAATTCTATCTGACGATAGTATTGCACTTCTCCTAACTTGGCGTAGTCGCGTTGTACCATGGGAAGACGTGGATCTAACGAGTGGACCTGGGCGCGTGATACCTCGTGGTACGTCGGTGGAGGTACCGTTAGAGGGATCAGTCGGTATGGCCCAGTGTAACCTTCGGTCTCTGACATGATGGCGGGTCCTCGTTGCGGCGACGGCGGTAAGGGGGACACTGCTCGGGGAAAGCGAACTTCTGACAATGCGTCCCGGAGTTCCTGTCGATGCTGATGTCTCCGGTAACGACTCCTCTTGATGGTCGCCTTCGTCCGCCCACGTGGTACCGGTGTCGGCGCCAGCTTGGTGGTTCTTCGAGATGCGACTTGGAATCTGGCGGTGTGTTGCTCAGACCTTACACCGTAGGGGCTCATATTTTGTCCTGGCTTATTCAGCGACAGGAGCAGAAATTTGCGTTTTGGCCTATTCGGCAGCAGTAGCAAGAGCCTTCGTTCTGGCCTGTTCGGCAGCAGGATTCGAAGTGCCTTGCTAGTGGCACTCGGGCGGTTTATATAGGACCTCTTCCCGGGTTGTTCTAAGAACACCCGTCTTGATCCTATACTCTACGTTTAATCCGTCTTATTAGAGCGTGCCGGAGTGCGCACTTGCTTCAGGAATTTCGCCGAACCCGTCCGCCTAATGTGGTCATTAGTGCGCTCGTTAATAGCCTCGCTGCGTACAGCTTGGCCCGGGATTACCTGGATGGCGGTTGGTTCGGGGAATATGTTAGATGCGTGTATGTTGCTACGCCACAGCTTAATATTTTGAACGCATTCTAGTCCCGACTAGGTTGACATGCGAAGTTAAAGTTAACGCTAGTCAAGTTAATAATTTTGTAACGAGCAAACGGATCCGATTGTTTCGCGTTTTGACGTTTTATATCATTATATTATCATGAATTATATCATTCTGCACTGACTGCGTTTTGTTTGCATTTCGGTTTCGTTTATTCAACAAATTTTTGTGTGGAACTTAATTGAAACATAAATGAAAGCAAGCGTGCATTGACGGTGATTTTTATTTCTTTACGAATTAAGTTCAAACCTTTGTATCGGGATTACGTATGATCCAGCCCATCTCCACGAGTTAGCCGGTCGTGCTAAGGCGAAAACACATTATTGTCACGTCATGTGAATTCACATGATTTCACGCGAAGACATGCATTTATAGTAGACAGGTGATATAACATGTGATATCACATATTGTTACGTGCCGGGATGCGATCTGATTTTCTGTTTTCACATCAATTTCGTGACACGTGCTGGCGTGAATTACCTAGAATTTTAAAAAATAGAAAAAGTTCTAGCTCCAGGTTATCAAGTAATAATAAGATTATGAGGAATTTCGAATTTATCTTTTCTCGTGTGTGAGTAAAACCATCACTTTGTAATAGCTCTTGGAACAAATTTTCTGTTCAAATTAATTTAATATCCTAGTTTTGTTTTCCAACGTTAAAAGCAAAGCACAGGCGGCTTTTTCAAAATCTTCTTCAAATTCTGAAGAGGGGGATAAACAATGATTGTTTATTCAACATTTTTTTAACAGAGACTTTTTGCTCTGATTTCTAATTGCAAGGAGTTTTTATAAATAATGAAATTACGAGAATTCACGTGACGTGACAGCAGTGTGATTCTATCGTTAATATTATTATGCGATTCACGTGTGGCGTGATATCACGTGAATTCACATGATGTGATAATGTGTTTGCGCCTTAATTTGAATATTTGTAGCCATTAGGTCACACAATAATCAACGCGAGTGGATATCTAGAAGCTTCTTCTGTTATCGAATTGACTATTGGCCAATTTCTTCACCATGTTTAACTTAAGGTTAATTTATCTAACAGTTGGAATGTGACGTACAGTTAGCCGTAGACATACTATATGTGTCACATTCTAACTGATAGATAAATTTAACCTCAAGATAAGGCGATGAAGAAATCGGGCATAAGAGCGACATTGATCTAGTGCAGAAGTTTTTAAACAAAAGACTATGCGCTCTTGTGTTAGGTCAGTTTTTTATTTTTGAGCTAGAGCATTCGTAGAATTAATTCTCTTGTGTGATGAAGAACTTTGTAGTATTAATAAGTGAAACTTATTCGATTACACCCTGTATAATTTGAAAATCTTTTTTAAAGCTTAGAGACCCCCACTTTCTTTTCTAATTCTAATTCAGAGACTGGCTTGTGTCACATTCTAAAAATGTTAGATATTTCTTAGAATTAATTGCACAGATCCGAGCACATCAAATAAATAACGACGAAATTACGTTAAGCTTCCTGTGGAGACTAAAACCGTCACTTCTAATAAACGTCAATGATGTTTTGAAAAACTAATTTCGTTATACACTCCTATCCCGTTTTATGAGTTGACGACGACGACTTTTTTTTTTTTTTTTAATAAAACGTGACTGACGTCTCCCGAAATAACCACGTAAAATTAATTTTCCTGCAGGACAACAACACTAGAAAGTATACCTAGGTAGTACAGTGAATAAATAATCGGCGTAATGACATGATGCAGTCGGAAACGATTTTTTAAGTTTATCTGTTTTTGAAATCGAGCGTTGTAATTTAAGCCTCGGGCTTTCAAATTGTCATAACTCCGTGCCCGGTGTACATCGGGGTGGTTTTCGTCGTATTTATGGCCGCAATAAATTAGAGGAGGAGATCGCTCATAATAAATCAAAATATAATGGAAAATGAAGCGCGCGGGCTCCCGAATTAAATCTAGGACCGGGCCTAATTGAAATTTCCCTAATGGTATTTCTCGGTAAACAATTGGACGAATCCTATCGGGAGTCATCTGTCACTTATGGGAATCGCGAAACACAGAGAAGGCGGAACGCGACATTTATATATACATGCTCGACGTCCTGCGGGAAGAACACGTACAAATGTGCGCGTGTGGGTAAAACGTATATGGGCGGAAAACCGGGGGGGTGTTTGAATTATCACTGTTTATTTTGCATATCCTCGGTGATAAGCGGCCCATTACTACATGCATTATCGTCATTAGTGTTATACACTCTTAGATTTACAACTGTTGTCACAAACTCAAGGTGTGTATTAATGATTTAAAATCATTTGTCTTCTAAACAACTATCCGATGAAATTGTCTGTATTAGTTTGCTTGTTAAGAAAACTGCTGTGATTACTTTTAAGGGATCTGCCCCTCGGACACAATACTTAAAAAAGGATAATAAGAACCGTAATTGCGGCGGTCGAATCGTAAAAGATAAAAACGAGTCCTATCGAGCAAGAATTATAGCTCCTATCTTAATTTCTTTATTGACCTAATTAATATATGTTTATATGCCGTCTTATGAGCATATTAAATACGGAATGATTGGCAGAAAGTGATCGTCAGATAGCCTCTTGAACATCTAGCTGAGATAATATTTATTGTTATTGTTTCGTTCCTCGACGTTTTAATGTGCCCGATAAGCTGCGAAGTTACATCTGAAACATAAAAGAGAGAGGGACCTTTCTTCTTATTCTTGTTTTAAAAACAACATAGTACACAAATTTATCCTTGCTTAAATAAAACTTGGATTAATAATAAACGCAAGAAAATAAAAGAACAAAAATAGAACATGAGCTTATTTTGAAGATGTTTCAGTGTTCCTAAATTATTTTATGTGAGCGAACAGCCCAACACCTTTAAAAAAATTGCATTTTTTTCTCCCCCCCTATAATCAATCTTAATTTTGCTTGAAGGAAGAGCAGCGACAGCCGAAACGTTAACGACGCGCGCGCGCTAAGCTCATCCCCAAGTAAGTGAAATATCTGATTGAAAAATAAGAACTGAAAGTGTTGAGTTTTCTAGGGGGAGGGTGGGTGGGGGGAGGAGGATATCGTAGAGATTTACGTTAGTGTTTTTTAAAGGAATGCGTAATAAAAATGAAAATGCTTAATAAATATTTAATTTGTAAATACTCTAAAGAGCCTTGTTCGAACGGTGATAATTGGCGTCGTTAATTTAAAGAAGGCGCAACGTTAACGATCGCGACCATATTTAGAATAAAGAGATTCTTCATATGCCGTAAACAACTTCACGAAGTACAAAGCAACAAATGTCGACGGGGCACACAATAAAACCAAACCGAAATGCTAAATGCACATTACACATGTGCGACGTCAAAATTTTTCACGTATACCGGTTCTGTTATTCAACATGTAAATTTATGTAAAACGGTCGGCTTTTTGTTCTGCGAGCTGTAAGTTAATTGTTATATATTCCTTGCATGCGCGCCGTGCGGGGGGATTTGAGCGTACGACTTGCTTCCAGCCTCCCGGAGCTTAAAGCTCTCCGGATAGTTAGTTAAACCGCCTGTGCTGTAATTTCATATCTAGTTTTGTCACAGGCGTGCAACATAAACATTTTAATTCTGCGATAAAACGCAAGCCCCGAAATTATGCGGGCAAGATTTACATGAACACGCAATTTCCGCTATTTCATACGTTTTCATTAAGTTGTTTAATACGCTGGCGTCAGATATCGTTTCGTACGGGCCCTATATCCAAGGATTACTAACTCTGTTTTTGTATAAATATTCCAGTTCCAGCTTAATAAATCCATAGATTATGTTATTCACATTTTACGTAGAACGTTGTAGACTCTAGCTAGAGAACTTTGGTCTCGCAGTAACCGCAATAAGCAACGAAAATTTCAGCGTACGGACTTTGGACCGTGGAATGTAAAACTATCGTGAACAACAAATCTTAAAATTGTTCCCCGTAATAGATCAGGGTCACTTTTTTTGTTCATTATACAATGAACTTTAATTAATTTATTATTCGGCAGATTTCGAAATAATTGATCAAACTTTTTATGTGAAATTTTATTGCTACAGGGTGACTGACAATTAAAAAAAAGCAACAACAAGTTTTACAAAGATTAAAACTAAAAACCTAAAAATTCCCTAGCATGGGATCAGTCGATTATCAGCTGTGCCAATTTACAGATTTGAAAAAGTATAAAAGTGTTGGTGAACATAATTTGGTCGTTAAGTGACATGTCAGGAGTTCACAAACCGCGAAGAAAAATCTCCAAATTCTCAGCCATGTTCAGAATATTACCTTTCGGTAAGTAGTGTAACACGCCGACGTGTCACCTGGTTTGTTGACTTTTACGGATAACTAAGTAACCAATAAACTGTCCAAACAAAACCAAATTAAACTTATCGTCAAATTAAATAACTGGACCGACAATGTTTATTTCCTGAGAATTCCCAAGAAGGGTCACCCAACGGTGACAATTCGGCATGCACTATCCCACCCGTCTGGCTACAGGCTACCTGACTACCTAAGATTTATGGCCGGCGCTAAGAAACTATTCTGCCAACCTACTTATTGTGCTACGGTTGAACGACCCTCCGGAATCCGCAATAAAATAATAATATTTCTAATATGGCTCGTAATCGCTGCAAATCTGGACTTACGTTGTTGTAACTCAGTTCTTTTGGTGCGTCGGTGAATACTTGAGAGATCAAAGGAACTAATTACGTTTAAATAAAAATACGGAAGTTAGATTTAATTAATTATTTATTGCAATAAAAAAAAGGTAAAAACTCCTTGTACCGGCCACTGCGGGATCTGATATAATGAGCGAGCGATAAAACGTAACTATAACTTTGTTATTGTTACCTATTTCAATCAGGATGCTTTCCACCAAATCGACAACAGCGGATTCAGTCGATTTTCCCTTGCAGGAAACCACACTGATGTTTTGAAATTATATTTTTGCTATGCAATAATTTAGTTAATCTTATTAGAAATGCTTTTTCAAATATTTTGGATAACCCCGTCAATAATGATGCAGGACGATAATTGACCACATCATGTTGTTACTATTACCTCTTTTTAGCAAAGGACAAATTTTTGCTTTCTTAAAAACACATGGAAAAACTCCCTGACTGAAAGATAGATTTATTAAATAGTAGGTTAGTGGCTTTGTTAAGTAAGCAGCGCATGTCCTCAAGATACTCACAGGGATTCCATCGATTCCACAAGATTTACTTTGACTTACTTTGCTATTATCAACAATACTTCATTTTCGGTAACTGGGGAAAGAAACATTGAACTGTCAGATTCACTAACTATGCTAGGGGTTTCTTGTATATCTGAAAAATACTGATTGAAGCAATTTGCAATTCCAGTCAAGTTTGTTATTACATCATTTTTATACACAATTTTGTCAATAGCACACCGCGAAAAGTTTGGAAATTCATTATTAATAACGCGCCAAACTGCAGAAGATTTATTTGATGAATAAATCTTTTACAAGTAACCCTCTATCTCTTTCTACACGTGTTTTCAACAAATCTTAAAATTGTTCCCCGTAATAGTTCATGGTCACTTTTTTTGTTCATTATACAATGAACTTTAATTAATTTATTATTCGGCAGATTTCGAAATAATTGATCAAACTTTTTATATGAAATTTTATTGCTACAGGGTGACTGACAATTAAAAAAAAAGCAACAACAAGTTTTACAAAGATTAAAACTAAAAACCTAAAAATTCCCTAGCATGGGATCAGTCGATTATCAGCTGTGTCAATTTACAGATTTGAAAAAGTATAAAAGTGTTGGTGAACATAATTTGGTCGTTAAGTGACATGTCAGGAGTTCACAAACCGCGAAGAAAAATCTCCAAATTCTCAGCCATGTTCAGAATATTACCTTTTGGTAAGTAGTGTAACACGCCGACGTGTCACCTTGTTTGTTGACTTTTACGGACAACTAAGTAACCAATAAACTGTCCAAACAAAACCAAATTAAACTTATTGTCAAATTAAATAACTGGAGCGACAATGTTTATTTTCTGAGAATTCCCAAGAAGGGTCACCCAACGGTGACAATTCGGCATGCACTATCCCACCCGTCTGGCTACAGGCTACCTGACTACCTAAGATTTATGGCCGGCGCTAAGAAACTATTCTGCTAACCTACTTATTGTGCTACGGCCCTCCGGAATCCGCAATAAAATAATAATATTTCTAATATGGCTCGTAATCGCTGCGAATCTGGACTTACGTTGTTGTAGCTCTGTTCTTTTGGTGCGTCGGTGAATACTTGAGAGATCAAAGGAACTAATCACGTTTAAATAAAAATACGGAAGTTAGATTTAATTAATTATTTATTGCAAGAAAAAAAGGTAAAAACTCCTTGTACCAGCCACTGCGGGATCTGATATAATGAGCGAGCGATAAAACGTAACTATAACTTTGTTATTGTTATCTATTTCAGTCAGGATGCTTTCCACCAAATCGACAGCAGCGGATTCAGTCGATTTTCCCTTGCAGGAAACCATACTGATGTTTTGAAATTATATTTTTGCTATGCAATAATTTAGTTCATCTTATTAGAAATGCTTTTTCAAATATTTTGGATAAGCCCGGCAATAATGATGCAGGACGATAATTGACCACATCATGTTGTTACTATTACCTCTTTTTAGCAAAGGACAAATTTTTGCTTTCTTAAAAACACAAGGAAAAACTCCCTGACTGAAAGATAGATTTATTAAATAGTAGGTTAGTGGCTTTGTTAAGTAAGCAGCGCATGTCCTCAAGATACTCACAGGGATTCCATCGATTCCACAAGATTTACTTTGATTTACTTTGCTATTATCAACAATACTTCATTTTCGGTAACTAGGGAAAGAAACATTGAACTGTCAGATTCACTAACTATGCTAGGGGTTTCTTGTATATCTGAAAAATACTGATTGAAGCAATTTGCAATTTCAGTCAAGTCTGTTATTACATCATTTTTATACACAATTTTGTCAATGGCACACCGCGAAGAGTTTGGAAATTCATTATTAATAACGCGCCAAACACTATTCATCGAATAAATCTTTTACAAGTAACCCTCTATCTCTTTCTACACGTGTTTTCAACAAATCTTAAAATTGTTCCCCGTAATAGTTCGTGGTCACTTTTTTTGTTCATCATACAATGAACTTTAATTAATTTATTATTCGGCAGATTTCGAAATAATTGATCAAACTTTTTATATGAAATTTTATTGCTACAGGGTGAATGACAATTAAAAAAAAGGACAACGATAAGAAGCGATGTCCGAGAGGATGGGGAGTCTTCGAGAAATAATTAATCAAAAATTAGCATTGCTCGGCAGCTTGATTTTGGGGGTAACTTTTTAATTAATTATAAACCCTTCAACAGAATTTTTTAAACATATACTTATACGTTCATTTATTTTTTGTCGGAATGATATATTCACCGACAAAACAATATTTTCATCCAACAAGCATAAAATACGAAATACATGAAGGGGATTATACTCTTGCAAGTGTAGAATAAACACGACTGTTTTTGCGTAGGCCATCGCTTATTCATGTACGTAGATCCCAATCTGTGTAGACATAGGTGTAACTGAAATCAAAGTCGATCATGCTCATAATTACAAGTTGCCGTTGCCGGTATAGTTCTGACTTTTAATTAAGTTTTTAAATTCGTCGGGGAGTGTAACGCCCACGCGTTTGTAAACCAAGGAACGTGTGCGAGATGATCGTGTTTGGAGGTAGGTACGTATAGATGATTCACATCAAAGAGGACGTCATGTTGAATTGTTACAACGAAAGAAAATCCCAAATTATATTTCTCGCATCAAATGTTCCAGTGGCGCCCGCCTGTAGGGACGAAGCTCCTGGATCTTATTTCCCAAGAGAATCAAGGTAAATCCGTTTATGGTTTTAATCTGAGCTTAGCTGATCCATTTTCGGCCAGGTGTACAACAACAGAAAACGGCCTCTAATTGAATTTTTTTTTTATTTTTAATCTTAACGTGTACTTACAGTTACTCTTGGCTTCAGTTAGTCTCGATAATTTGAAACAATGTTTATTAAAGGAGCTTTGTAGTTTGTCTTGTCAATTTGAAGCAGAATTATGCAGCACAATTCAATTACGTTTTGATTTAATTTTAAACTGGCACATAACTTGCCTGCATACACGACGTTCATTGCGAGAGTTTGAGAGAAAATTTAATTACAGTCGTTGCCATCACACCATTAACACATTTTACTTCGCGTTATTAATAGGCGTTCGATATTTTACCGCGAACGTGGTGTGTTCGTTACTAACCATAAATAATCTACTTGATTATTTTAACAAATTTCTTAATATTTTGTAAAAGTATAGATGCCACAATTGAAACTTGAATAACAAGCTGTCGTTATATCATTTATACTGTATGACCGTAGTTAATGCTGATGACTTTGTACAAGCTTTTCTGGGACACCATGTAAGTACCATATAGTACATTTATTTGTTTACATGCTTTGTAAAATATACATGTAGTAAATGCGTTGATATTCAATTTAGGGGAACGTGGGGTAATGAGAACCTGCGTGCAATAAGAGCCCAGCGTGGTTTAGGTACAACTAAAAAACTGAAATTTGGTAAAGCAGTACCTACCCCTTCCCGCCCAGGACGCGTGGAATATCCATTTATCGCAAAAAGCAATGCGTAGTAATAATTATTATTGTTTGTGAAAGAAGCTTTACAAGATCCTGTAAATGGTAATTTAAGTATAATGCGAACGCATAATTTTTGTAGAATAAAAAGCTGATTTGATTGTGAATTCATACCCCACAACAATAATCCATATTTAAACAAAGAATAAATTTTGCCAAAATAAAAGATCCTACAAGTTTCAGTAGTCCAGCCAACGAAGGGGTTGTAGAGGACATAGAGGGGGGGGAGGAGAATTTTTCTCTTCAGAAATGTGTTGAGGGTAGTTAGGAGGTAAACCTTTGATTATATAGACTAAGTGGATAGCGCGTTGGCTCCGTACACAAAAAAAGAGACAGATATAGAAGTATTCTTGAGCGTTATGCGCACGCGCGAAATTGAAAACTGGATAATTCGTGCACGCACTAACTGACGCCAGATTAGTCCTGCGCAATGAGGTTTTATGTACTTCTAATACTGTCTCACTCTCACTTACACATTCCACACTTCAATCGCTCCTATCATTGTCTAAGAATTTGGAATATTAGATGTACTCTTCTTACACAAAGAATGCGCTATCCACGTTAGTCTATATAATCAAAGAGGTAAACATACTAAAAGTTCCCATCCCTACCCCTGCCCCCCTTCTCCCTTTTTTCGGTTTTTCGGCTTATAACTCGGAAACTGTGCGCCGTACGAAAAAAATATTAATTACAAAATTAAAGATAATTAAATTTCCTACAAAAATGTCTGCATTCGTTTTCTTCCTATGTGTTATAGTTTCGGAGATATTCGCCAGCGAAAATCGATCATTTCCGAAAAACTTTTTTGCCTCGCGTTTTTCGCCAGTCTTGTCCTAATTCCTCAGCCTTTTGTTTTACAGATTAGTCGTCAAAAAGAAAGTTATAGAGCATTAAGTGTCCTTCAAGAAACATATGTATTTACTAATTTATCTTCAACAGGTTAAAAGTTACAGCAATTTGAAGTTTTGTGCTAAATTTCGTGATTTCTCAAGAAAACGTTATAATTCGTTATTCAAAAGTTCAAAAGCTACAATTATATAATATAAGCTAGTGTGTTATGTATGTACACATAAATTATACTGGATCGGCCTGACCACCACTGGCTATGCGTTTGTCATGAGTAAGTGAAGGATAGAATAGTAGAAAGCGCATGAGTAAACGAAATAGCTGCATCAATCGACGTTGCCGATTGATAACGCGGGCCACGCTCCGGCCGCAGCATTCCTACCTTCGCATGCAACATTGTAATATGTCTATTTCATTTCCACACAAGTTTCAATGAGCCTCTCCTTCATTTACTCACAATTAACCGTATACCTAGTCTTGGTCAGACCAACTGTGTATAATAACGAATATAACGAGTGCACAGTTTTCTTGAGAAATCACGAAATTTAGCAGAAAACTTCAAATTGCTGTAACTTTTGACCTGTTGAAGATAAATTAGTAAATATACAGGAAGTCTCAGAAAAACTGTTCCTAACTTTCAGAAGTAGTAATTAAGCAAACCTTGTACCAATAAAATTATAGCCGGAAATGTTTCAGCGTCAAGTTAAAACGAAATAAAGAAATGAGGACTAAAAATACTTTCGATGTAAGAAGTAACTTCAAGTAACTTCAAGTAAGAAGTAAGTTCAATTTAATACGAAAATTTGAAAAATTACGAGATATGTTCAAAATTAAGGCTACCATTTTGGTTACAATAGTTAATGACGACGTATGATTGAACGAAGAATAATACTTATCCAAATAACAGAGGACGATCGCGATGGGCATCAAAAGTAAGAATAATTCAAACCACTAATTCCTCTTCTATGTTGACAGGTTTTGCATAGACGATCGATTTAGTATGACCTCAAATGTACAATCGATCGAACAGGCCAATAAAAATGACACACATCTTTAGTCACACATTCCTGAAAAGAAAAATTCTCCCCCCTCCATGTCCTCTACAACCCCCTTTTGGGCATTCATTGACTGGACTACAGTATCAGATACCTGTGAAAGCTTCCTTAACGCAAATATATTTCTGCTTATTTTCTTACGTAAATTAGAGATAGTTCTCTTGCAGATCGAAGCCAAGATGTGTGACTGTCACTGCCAGCTGAAAGTGGGTGGTAGAAGACTTTATCTCACTGGCTTGGTTGGCTCTCTTACAATTAGTACTAAATTCAACAAAAAGGGATTTATTTTCATTGAACAACAAGATATTTTCTTGACACCACTTTTTCATACTTTCAGCCGCAGTGTCACAGTGTCATGACTGAGACGGACGTGGAGCTTTTATCGGAAGTGATAAAAACAACATCGTCGGCGTACATGAAACAACTATTAATACATTTTAAATTTAGAGGAAAATCGTTTATAAACAGATTAAACGACATAGGACCCAATATGGAGCCCTGTGGAACACCGCTGCGAATATCTCTCGCCTGAACTGTTAACTTCTACAATCTGTGATTTTTGTTGTAAATAGGACGGTATCCATTCAAGACAAATACCACCAATTCCGTAAAAGTGTAGTTTATGTAGCAAGCGGTTATGATCGACAAGGTCAAAGTTTTACTTAGATCACAGAAGGTAACTATAACTTTGTTATTGTTATCTATCGTTTTACAAATAGCAGATGAATACAGGGTGACTGACAATTATTAAAAATAACAAGGCTAGGTCAGCTAGTAAAAATATATTTCCTCTTTCACCACGACCGATTTCGTCTAACAGGCATTATCAAGTGTAGCCTAAAAAGAATCGGAATAAAAGAGGCGTACATACGGTAAGCGTTCCATTGTGGGCAGCAACAACGAGTTTTACAAAAATTAAAACTAAAAATTCCCTAGCAAAGGATCAGTCGATTATCAGCTGTGCCAATTTACAGATTTGAAAAAGTATAAAAGTGTTGGTGAACATAATTTGGTCGTTAAGTGACATGTCAGGAGTTCACAAACCGCGAAGAAAAATCTCCAAATTCTCAGCCATGTTCAGAATATTACCTTTCGGTAAGTAGTGTAACACGCCGACGTGTCACCTGGTTTGTTGACTTTTACGGATAACTAAGTAACCAATAAACTGTCCAAACAAAACCAAATTAAACTTATCGTCAAATTAAATAACTGGACCGACAATGTTTATTTCCTGAGAATTCCCAAGAAGGGTCACCCAACGGTGACAATTCGGCATGCACTATCCCACCCGTCTGGCTACAGGCTACCTGACTACCTAAGATTTATGGCCGGCGCTAAGAAACTATTCTGCCAACCTACTTATTGTGCTACGGTTGAACGACCCTCCGGAATCCGCAATAAAATAATAATATTTCTAATATGGCTCGTAATCGCTGCAAATCTGGACTTACGTTGTTGTAACTCAGTTCTTTTGGTGCGTCGGTGAATACTTGAGAGATCAAAGGAACTAATTACGTTTAAATAAAAATACGGAAGTTAGATTTAATTAATTATTTATTGCAAGAAAAAAGGTAAAAACTCCTTGTACCAGCCACTGCGGGATCTGATATAATGAGCGAGCGATAAAACGTAACTATAACTTTGTTATTGTTACCTATTTCAATCAGGATGCTTTCCACCAAATCGACAACAGCGGATTCAGTCGATTTTCCCTTGCAGGAAACCACACTGATGTTTTGAAATTATATTTTTGCTATGCAATAATTTAGTTAATCTTATTAGAAATGCTTTTTCAAATATTTTGGATAACCCCGTCAATAATGATGCAGGACGATAATTGACCACATCATGTTGTTACTATTACCTCTTTTTAGCAAAGGACAAATTTTTGCTTTCTTAAAAACACATGGAAAAACTCCCTGACTGAAAGATAGATTTATTAAATAGTAGGTTAGTGGCTTTGTTAAGTAAGCAGCGCATGTCCTCAAGATACTCACAGGGATTCCATCGATTCCACAAGATTTACTTTGACTTACTTTGCTATTATCAACAATACTTCATTTTCGGTAACTGGGGAAAGAAACATTGAACTGTCAGATTCACTAACTATGCTAGGGGTTTCTTGTATATCTGAAAAATACTGATTGAAGCAATTTGCAATTCCAGTCAAGTTTGTTATTACATCATTTTTATACACAATTTTGTCAATAGCACACCGCGAAAAGTTTGGAAATTCATTATTAATAACGCGCCAAACTGCAGAAGATTTATTTGATGAATAAATCTTTTACAAGTAACCCTCTATCTCTTTCTACACGTGTTTTCAACAAATCTTAAAATTGTTCCCCGTAATAGTTCATGGTCACTTTTTTTGTTCATTATACAATGAACTTTAATTAATTTATTATTCGGCAGATTTCGAAATAATTGATCAAACTTTTTATATGAAATTTTATTGCTACAGGGTGACTGACAATTAAAAAAAAAGCAACAACAAGTTTTACAAAGATTAAAACTAAAAACCTAAAAATTCCCTAGCATGGGATCAGTCGATTATCAGCTGTGTCAATTTACAGATTTGAAAAAGTATAAAAGTGTTGGTGAACATAATTTGGTCGTTAAGTGACATGTCAGGAGTTCACAAACCGCGAAGAAAAATCTCCAAATTCTCAGCCATGTTCAGAATATTACCTTTTGGTAAGTAGTGTAACACGCCGACGTGTCACCTTGTTTGTTGACTTTTACGGACAACTAAGTAACCAATAAACTGTCCAAACAAAACCAAATTAAACTTATTGTCAAATTAAATAACTGGAGCGACAATGTTTATTTTCTGAGAATTCCCAAGAAGGGTCACCCAACGGTGACAATTCGGCATGCACTATCCCACCCGTCTGGCTACAGGCTACCTGACTACCTAAGATTTATGGCCGGCGCTAAGAAACTATTCTGCTAACCTACTTATTGTGCTACGGCCCTCCGGAATCCGCAATAAAATAATAATATTTCTAATATGGCTCGTAATCGCTGCGAATCTGGACTTACGTTGTTGTAGCTCTGTTCTTTTGGTGCGTCGGTGAATACTTGAGAGATCAAAGGAACTAATCACGTTTAAATAAAAATACGGAAGTTAGATTTAATTAATTATTTATTGCAAAAAAAAGGTAAAAACTCCTTGTACCAGCCACTGCGGGATCTGATATAATGAGCGAGCGATAAAACGTAACTATAACTTTGTTATTGTTATCTATTTCAGTCAGGATGCTTTCCACCAAATCGACAGCAGCGGATTCAGTCGATTTTCCTTTGCGGGAAACCATACTGATGTTTTGAAATTATATTTTTGCTATGCAATAATTTAGTTCATCTTATTAGAAATGCTTTTTCAAATATTTTGGATAAGCCCGGCAATAATGATGCAGGACGATAATTGACCACATCATGTTGTTACTATTACCTCTTTTTAGCAAAGGACAAATTTTTGCTTTCTTAAAAACACAAGGAAAAACTCCCTGACTGAAAGATAGATTTATTAAATAGTAGGTTAGTGGCTTTGTTAAGTAAGCAGCGCATGTCCTCAAGATACTCACAGGGATTCCATCGATTCCACAAGATTTACTTTGATTTACTTTGCTATTATCAACAATACTTCATTTTCGGTAACTAGGGAAAGAAACATTGAACTGTCAGATTCACTAACTATGCTAGGGGTTTCTTGTATATCTGAAAAATACTGATTGAAGCAATTTGCAATTTCAGTCAAGTCTGTTATTACATCATTTTTATACACAATTTTGTCAATGGCACACCGCGAAGAGTTTGGAAATTCATTATTAATAACGCGCCAAACACTATTCATCGAATAAATCTTTTACAAGTAACCCTCTATCTCTTTCTACACGTGTTTTCAACAAATCTTAAAATTGTTCCCCGTAATAGTTCGTGGTCACTTTTTTTGTTCATCATACAATGAACTTTAATTAATTTATTATTCGGCAGATTTCGAAATAATTGATCAAACTTTTTATATGAAATTTTATTGCTACAGGGTGAATGACAATTAAAAAAAAGGACAACGATAAGAAGCGATGTCCGAGAGTATGAGGGGAGTCTTCGAGAAATAATTAATCAAAAATTAGCATTGCTCGGCAGCTTGATTTTGGGGGTAACTTTTTAATTAATTATAAACCGTTCAACAGAATTTTTTAAACACATACGTTTATTTATTTTTTGTCGGAATGATATATTCGCCGACAAAACAATATTTTCATCCAACAAGCATAAAATACGAAATACACAAAGGGGATTTATTCTCTTGCGAGTGTAGAATAAACACGACTGTTTTTGCGTAGGCCATCGCTTATTCATGTACGTAGATCCCAATCTGTGTAGACATAGGTGTAACTGAAATCAAAGTCGATCATGCTCATAATTACAAGTTGCCGTTGCCGGTATAGTTCTGACTTTTAATTAAGTTTTTAAATTCGTCGGGGTGTGTAACGCCCACGCGTTTGTAAACCAAGGAACGTGTGCGAGATGATCGTGTTTGGAGGTAGGTACGTATAGATGATTCACATCAACGAGGACGTCATGTTGAATTGTTACAACGAAAGAAAATCCCAAATTATATTTCTCGCATCAAATGTTCCAGTGGCGCCCGCCTGTAGGGACGAAGCTCCTGGATCTTATTTCCCAAGAGAATCAAGGTAAATCCGTTTATGGTTTTAATCTGAGCTTAGCTGATCCATTTTCGGCCAGGTGTACAACAACAGAAAACGCCTTTAATTGAATTTTTTTTTTTTTTATCTTAACACGTACTTACAGTTACTCTTGGCTTCAGTTAGTCTCGATAATTTGAAACAATGTTTATTAAAGGAGCTTTGTAGTTTGTCTTGTCAATTTGAAGCAGAATTATGCAGCACAATTCAATTACGTTTTGATTTAATTTTAAACTGGCACATAACTTGCCTGCATACACGACGTTCATTGCGAGAGTTTGAGAGAAAATTTAATTACAGTCGTTGCCATCACACCATTAACACATTTTACTTGGCGTTATTAATAGGCGTTCGATATTTTACCGCGAACGTGGTGTGTTCGTTACTAACCATAAATAATCTACTTGATTATTTTAACAAATTTCTTAATATTTTGTAAAAGCATATGTTATATGATTTGCTTGCGTTTTTTTTAACTTGAATCTAAGAAGCTGTCGTTATATCATTTATACTGTATGACCGTAGTTAATGCTGATGACTTTGTACAAGCTTTTCTGGGACACCATATAAGTAGATAGTACATTTATTTGTTTACATGCTTTGTAAAATATACATGTAGTAAAGGCGTTGATATTCAATTTAGGGGAACGTGGGGTAATGAGAACCTGCGTGCAATAAGAGCCCGACGTGGTTTAGGTATAACTAAAAAACTGAAATTTGGTGAAGCAGTACCTACCCCTTCCCGCCCAGGACGCGTGGAATATCCATTTATCGCAAAAAGCAATGCGTAGTAATAATTATTATTATTGTTTGTGAAAGAAGCTTTACAAGATCCTGTAAATGGTAATTTAAGTATAATGCGAACGCATAATTTTTGTAGAATAAAAAGCTGATTTGATTGTGAATTCATACCCCACAACAATCATCCATATTTAAACAAAGAATAAATTTTGCCAAAATAAAAGATCCTACAAGTTTCAGTAGTCCAGCCAACGAAGGGGTTGTAGAGGACATAGAGGGGGGGGGGGGATTTTTCTCTTCAGCAATGTGTTAGGGGTAGTTAGGAGGTAAACCTTTGATTATATAGACTAAGTGGATAGCGCGTTGGCTCCGTACACAAAAAAAGAGACAGATATAGAAGTATTCTTGAGCGTTATGCGCACGCGCGAAATTGAAAACTGGATAATTCGTGCACGCACTAACTGACGCCAGATTAGTCCTGCGCAATGAGGTTTTATGTACTTCTAATACTGTCTCACTCTCACTTACACATTCCACACTTCAATCGCTCCTATCATTGTCTAAGAATTTGGAATATTAGATGTACTCTTCTTACACAAAGAATGCGCTATCCACGTTAGTCTATATAATCAAAGAGGTAAACATACTAAAAGTTCCCATCCCTACCCCTGCCCCCTCTCCCTTTTTCCGGTTTTTCGCTTTTCTCTCGGAAACTATGCGCCGTACGAAAAAAGTATTAATTACAAAATTAAAGACAATTAAATTCCCTACAAAAATGTCTATATTCGTTTTCTTCCTATATGTTATAGTTTCCGAGATATTCGCCAGCGAAAATCGATAATTTTCGAAAAACTTTTTCGTCTTGTCTTGTCCTAATTCCTGAGCCTTTTGTTGTACAGATTAGTCGTCAAAAAGAAAGTTGTAGACCATTAAGTGTCCTTCAAAAAACATACATATTTACTAATTTATCTACAACAGGTCAAAAGTTACGGCAATTTGAAGTTTTCCGCTAAATTTCGTGATTTCTCAAGAAAACGTTATAATTCGTTATTCAAAAGTTCAAAAGCTACAATTATATAATATAAGCTAGTGTGTTATGTATGTACACATAAATTATACTGGATCGGCCTGACCACCACTGGCTATGCGTTTGTCATGAGTAAGTGAAGGATAGAATAGTAGAAAGCGCATGAGTAAACGAAATAGCTGCATCAATCGACGTTGCCGATTGATAACGCGGGCCACGCTCCGGCCGCAGCATTCCTACCTTCGCATGCAACATTGTAATATGTCTATTTCATTTCCACACAAGTTTCAATGAGCCTCTCCTTCATTTACTCACAATTAACCGTATACCTAGTCTTGGTCAGACCAACTGTGTATAATAACGAATATAACGAGTGCACAGTTTTCTTGAGAAATCACGAAATTTAGCAGAAAACTTCAAATTGCTGTAACTTTTGACCTGTTGAAGATAAATTAGTAAATATACAGGAAGTCTCAGAAAAACTGTTCCTAACTTTCAGAAGTAGTAATTAAGCAAACCTTGTACCAATAAAATTATAGCCGGAAATGTTTCAGCGTCAAGTTAAAACGAAATAAAGAAATGAGGACTAAAAATACTTTCAATGTAAGAAGTAACTTCAAGTAACTTCAAGTAAGAAGTAAGTTCAATTTAATACGAAAATTTGAAAAATTACGAGATATGTTCAAAATTGGGGCTACCATTTTGGTTACACTAGTTAATGACGACGTATGATTGAACGAAAAATAATACTTATCCAAATAACTGAGAACGATCGCGATGGGCATCAAAAGTAAGAATAATTCAAACCACTAATTCCTCTTCTATGTTGACAGGTTTTGCATAGACGATCGATTTAGTATGACCTCAAATGTACAATCGATCGAACAGGCCAATAAAAATGACACACATCTTTAGTCACACATTCCTGAAGAGAAAAATTCTCCCCCCTCCATGTCCTCTTCAACCCCCTTTTGGGCATTCATTGACTGGACTACAGTATCAGATACCTGTGAAAGCTTCCTTAACGCAAATATATTTCTGCTTATTTTCTTACGTAAATTGGAAATAGTTCTCTTGCAGATCGAAGCCAAGATATGTGACTGTCACTGCCAGCTGAAAGTGGGTGGTAGAAGACTTTATCTCGCTGGCTTGGTTGGCTCTCTTACAGTTAGTACTAAATTCAACAAAATGGGATTTATTTTCATTGAACAACAAGATATTTTCTTGACACCACTTTTTCATACTTTCAGCCGCAGTGTCACAGTGTCATGACTGAAACGGACGTGGAGCTTTTATCGGAAGTGATAATAAAATCAACATCGTCGGTGTACATGAAACAACTATTAATACATTTTAAATTTAGAGGAAAATCGTTTATAAACAGATTAAACAACGTAGGACCCAATATGGAGCCCTGTGGAACACCCCTGCGAATATCTCTCGTCTGAACTGTTAACTTCTACAATCTGTGATTTTTGTTGTAAATAGGATGATATCCATTCAAGACAAATACCACCACTTCCGTAAAAGTATAGTTTATGTAGCAAGCGGTTATGATCCACAAGGTCAAAAGTTTTACTTAGATCGCAGAACGTAACTATAACTTTGTTATTGTTATCTATCGTTTTACAAATAGCAGATGAATACAGGGTGACTGACAATTATTAAAAATAACAAGGCTAAGTCAGCTAGTAAAAATATATTTCCTCTTTCACCACGACCGATTTCGTCCAACAGGCATTATCAAGTGTAGCCTAAAAAGAATCGAAATACATACAGTTAGCGTTCCATTGTGGGCAGCAACAACGAGTTTTACAAAAATTAAAACTAAAAATTCCCTAGCAAAGGATCAGTCGATTATCAGGTGTGCCAATTTACAGATTTGAAAAAGTTAGTGGTGGTGAACATAATTTGGTCGTTAAGTGACATGTCAGGAGTTCACAAACCGCAAAGAAAAATCTCCAAATTCTCAGCCATGCTCAGAATATTGCCTTTTGGTAAATAGTGTAACACGCCGACGTGTCACCTTGTTTGTTGACTTTTACGGACAACTAAGTAACCAATAAACTGCCCAAACAAAACCAAATTAAACTTATTCTCAAATTAAATAACTGGACCGACAATGTTTATTTCCTGAGAATTCCCAAGAAGGGTCACCCAACGGTGACAATTCGGCATGCACTATCCCACCGGTCTGGCTACAGGCTACCTGACTACCTAAGATTTATGGCCGGCGCTAAGAAACTATTCTGCCAACCTACTTATTGTGCTACGGTTGAACGACCCTCCGGAATCTGCAATAAAATAATAATATTTCTAATATGGCTCGTAATCGCTGCAAATCTGGACTTACGTTGTTGTAACTCAGTTCTTTTGGTGCGTCGGTGAATACTTGAGAGATCAAAGGAACTAATCACGTTTAAATAAAAATACGGAAGTTAGATTTAATTAATTATTTATTGCAAAAAAAAGGTAAAAACTCCTTATACCAGCAACTGCGGGATCTGATATAATGAGCGAGCGATAAAACGTAACTATAACTTTGTTATTGTTATCTATTTCAGTCAGGATGCTTTCCACCAAATCGACAGCAGCGGATTCAGTCGATTTTCCTTTGCAGGAAACCCATACTGATGTTTTGAAATTATGTTTTTGCTATCCAATAATTTAGTTAATCTTATTAGAAATGTTTTTTCAAATATTTGGGATATGCCCGGCAATAATTATACAGGACGATAATTGACCACATCATGTTTGTTACTATTACCTCTTTTTAGCAAAGGACAAATTTTTGCTTTCTTAAAAACACATGGAAAAACTCCTTGACTGAAAGATAGACTTATTAAATAAATAGTAGGTTAGTGGCTTTGTTAAGTAAGCAGCGCATGTCCTCAAGATACTCACAGGGATTCCATCGATTCCACAAGATTTACTTTGACTTACTTTGCTATTATCAACAATACTTCATTTTCGGTAACCGGGGAAAGAAACATTGAACTGTCAAATTCACTAATTATACGACAGTTATGTAGATCGTTACTTATCACATTCCATAAATTTGATGGGTATTTGCACGCGTCAAAAATTGTTTACTTACATATTTGTGGGTTATCCAGGTTCGGCACATGATTCGAGAGTACGTTAAATGTTGCCTTGGATATTTTAGTTCAGTTTATGTTTTAATGCCAACAGGTATTTTCAAACTCTTCCTTGGTAAGACACATCGATCAACATGGAAAACGACGGTACTTTCCTAGTGAACATTATCATTTAATTGGAGACAGTGCGTTCCCTTTACGTACATGGTAAATGAAACCATACAATCAAATCAACTGCACTCGAATCCAAAAGCATCATACTTACTGTTTGAGTGCCGATCGAATTTGCATAGAACATACATTTGGAATTCTAAAAGGACGATGGCGACGACTGCAATTTATAAATACCTATTCAATTGCCAAAGCAGTAGAAATAACAACAGCTGCATGTGTGCTTCATAATTTTTACTACTTACACCAGGATGAGTGGGATGGCGAACAGATCCTAGAAGTAGAGGACAATGAAGAAGTTAGAGATGATAATAGAGAACGGAATTTGGGAAAGGTCAAAAGAGATCGAATTGCCCGCGCACTATTTGATTTTGACTTTCTTTATTAATGCAATAAATGCAGTAGTATAAAACAACGAAATAAATTTTCTTCTATGAAACATCTTGTAACAGCGTGAGTAAGGCCCGTGTGACAACATGTAAGATTTGTTATAATTTCTTGTGTAATGTGACAGAGAAGTATCGATTGAACTAATTGTGGTGGCATATCTCTCTCACTCTCTGCAAGATTTTATATCAAATCTTACATGTTGTCACATAGAGCTAAAACATAAAACTAATTTTATTCACATGATGAAGAACTGATCCGCCTTCGTTTACTACTTGTTTTTTGTGCAATCTTTCTCTTTGCTCAAATTGTTTATCTAAGGCGGTGTGCAGCATAGTAAAATGTGCGTTCCTTTGTTGTTGATCATCCTTGTGATGTTCTTTGATTACTTCTAATATTTGTGTTGTATTACTTGTGGGTTGTAGTGGACGTTTTTGAGAACAAAACCTAAAGAAAAAGTTGAGAGATCTAGCAGGATAGCAGTCAAAAGGGGGCAATTAAAAGTTTACTCTTGTTTGATTGCCAAGCTTTCGGAAAGTATTTATTTCCTTCATCGGGGCGGATCTAAGTGAGGTTCAGAAAGCTAAAGTTGCACATTTTGAACAAGCCAGGATTAATTTCTTACCATGATTAACAATTCATAACGTTGTATTGTAAAACAGATTAAAATTTACAAGTCACAATTTAAAATGATGGACAAAACATTTGAAACGATAACGTGCAAAATGGCGCCTATCTTGGCTTGTTCAAAATGTGCAACTTTAGCTTTCTGAACCTCACTTGGATCCGCCCTGATGAAGGAAATAAATACTTTCCGAAAGCTTGGCAATCAAACAAGAGTAAACTTTTGATTGCCCCCTTTTGACTGCTATCCCGCTAGATCTCTCAACTTTTCCTTAAGTTCGCAGTCGCGATCAGAAGTCGTTTTATTAACAAAACCTAAATACATACAATATGAACATTAGATAAACATTTCTGTTACTACATACCTATTCTTAATTGCTTCTTGACTTTCGTAACCTTAATTACTTGCTGCAGTGCTATTAGGAGAATCCATGGAACTGCTTGGTGAATCCTCCAAAGAGTCTTCAAGGTAACGAGGATGCACCTTGTCTTTTGCACCTAGAATATCATGAAGTTCATCGAAACATGGGGGTAATTCCTTTTTGCCAGTCCCAGTCTTTTGCAGATAAGTCACATGACTCATGTAAGTTCGCTGTAAATAAGCGAATTTTTGTCGACATTTTTCAGCTCCGTCTCTACCTGTACCCACGTAATATCCAGCTAAATTCATTTCTTCTGATATTTTTTGCCATAAACTGTTCTTAATTGTCTTGCGATCATTAAATTTGGTGGCAAATTTGCTCTTTAATTGCAAAAATAAAATTGTGGCTTCGTGATCCTTATTGGTATTGGATTTAGATGACCAAATGGTGCTGTTTGATGAGCAGGAGGTCTCGTCACCCCTATGTTCACAACATAATAATTATTTACTTTGCAATATTCGATTTATAGCATCAACAATATTTAGTTTGTGTGCATACGTACAATTGCAACGTGAAATATTTTCGCACATTCTCGCAGAATGTGTTCGCACACACATGTTATCGCTTGAATGTAACAAATGTAACATACCTACGCGACACCTTCGCTTCGACTTTTCTTCGTCCCGAGCCAAAAAAAAAAGAAATAGCCAAGATGTACGAGAAATCTCGCGTCTCTCTGGTCGCAGCCTTTGTTGTTGAAAGGTAATTTATTATTCCCCTTGAAGTCTTAATTACCGTGCTAGATTCGAGTAACTGGTTTCCGCGCAATTTATTTAATTCGATTCTTATATTATATCTGCTTATCGTCCATAAAAATTGATCTAAGTTAATTAAGTAAGTGTCAGAAAAATGCTGCGCTCTTTTTCTTTTATTTTTTTAATTATATGTACCTGCCCAAGTGAGTTAATAAATAAATAGCTGAAAGTGCTTACGCAAATTCGTTTACACGTCAGTTGCTTTGAGCTAGTATGCAATGCAATAAAAGTTGCACGTCAAAGTAGCTTTAAATTTAAGCAATTTCTGTGTAGTTCCAATTGTTGAACGTAAATATTTACTTTCTTCTCTTATATTTGAAGTTAATTAATTAGTTAACAATTATTGTTCGCGTTCACACACATTTGCCGATGAGCATGCGCACAGTAGAAATTGCGTCTTGCTGCGCTGCGACACAAATTGCATAATGTAAAGTGGACTTTCATCGTACTTAGAGATATCATGTAACACTCTCGGGTAAAAACAAGTATAAATTGGAAATTTAAAAATAAAGTCGGGGCCGGGCCTTAACCAAATTCGAACTCGAAACTGTAACGTGAGCGCAGCGAGCGTTGATACCGTCGGTTATTAATTTTCGTTGTATCAGATTTCACGCTACAAAATATCATAAAAATGCATACCTAAAATTTAATCCCACGCTTCGAAATACCGTACGGACTTGTTAAAATAAAAAAAGGCGCGTAAAAATTTCGAAGCGGTTTAATAGTTGACGTTACGTGTTAAATTACGTTACGTTGTCAAGCTCGACTCGCGCGCGCGTTAAACCCGAATTTTTGATTGCAATACGTCAACATCAAATTGGGTGCGGCTATGTAAGTACGATTTAAAACGGTTGTTTTAATTTAATGTTGATGAGTTGCTGAGTTTTCGCTGATTCCGTCGAGAGCGGAATTTCACACACTCTTGAACGCGTAAGCCCAAGGACCAAGGAAGTACATAAATTATAGGCCCCAATATTTTACAACGCGCATTATATATCAACATTTTGCTTAAATCATAAATTTTGGGGGATTTTTTTACATGGCAGAAGAGATATATGTACGTCAGTTGCCTGGCCTATCATATTGTAAACACCCGCAGCAGAACGTGTGTTCACATGAATGTAAAAGGTATATTTTTTTTTGTCGTAAAAAGTTCTAGTTTGAAACAATTTCCAATCTTCCATTATTTATGTAATTGTTAGTTTAAAAACTCCAACCCGGTTATTACAGAAAGGGAACGCTGAGCTCATTCACAATGGCCTCGTTAAAAATTCAACGTTAAGACAATGATACGCTACTTTTAAAACGTCCAAATTAATATTAACGACCCTCGGCTAAATGCAAATGGGACGATTTAAAAATGAAGTGGTACAACCGCATTGTCTTCGGACTAAATGTATGTTTTTTTTTTGTGTTGTGTTTTCGAAATTAAAATTCAAGTCCGCCGACGTTTTATTTTTCGTTTGTCTTGCTGCCTTTTGTTTTGGATCGTATTTTAATGTGCAGTGCTTGGCATCGTAATAAAAATGCAAATCGGGCAATTTATATATGTGACGTGGCACAACTCTGTGGGCACATAGTTGGAGAATGCTTTTATTTATATTATTACTTACTTGTCAAGTAAAACACAAATCTTTAGTATTAATTAAGTGTATCAATGCAAGATCCTCGTTTTACTTTAATAATAATAAAATTTGAGATAATTTGCTAACAATTTATTATTACTAGGCTACACATATGGACAAGTTTGTTGCAAACGAATCCCAAGCACTGCTGGGGCAGAATAACATATCACAATCGCATATGGACGAGGTATATTCGATATTGTGATATACATCATTTCCAACAATATGAAAAATTATGGCTTATAGATTCAGAGTTCGATGTTGACTTCGGGGCTTCCGTGATATATTTTTATTACTTCAATCCCTTGGAGTTATACTCGCCGGCCGACCGTACGTATAGCTTATAAATCTTAATAACGAAACGTGAAAATAAAATTTCATGCGATACGTCCGCGTGTATCTCCGAGAAATCGTAGTACTGCAAAAGCCGTATTTAAATTCTTTATAAACTTTAGGCACTTCACGATTCCTGAATTAGAAGACGACTTAGTCAAATTTTATCAAAATAATAAAAAAGTCTTTGATCCACTTCGTTTTACAAATAGCAGATGAATACAGGGTGACTGACAATTATTAAAAACAACAAGGCTAAGTCAGCTAGTAAAAATATATTTCCTCTTTCACCACGACCGATTTCGTCCAACAGGCATTATCAAGCGTAGCCTAAAAAGAATCGGAATAAAAGAGGCGTACATACACTTAGCGTTCCATTGTGGGCAGCAACAACGAGTTTTACAAAAATTAAAACTAAAAATTCCCTAGCAAAGCCTCAGTCGATTAATCAGGTGTGCCAATTTACAGATTTGAAAAAGTTAGTGTTGGTGAACATAATTTGGTCGTTAAGTGACATGTCAGGAGTTCACAAACCGCGAAGAAAAATCTCCAAATTCTCAGCCATGTTCAGAATATTACCTTTTGGTAAGTAGTGTAACACGCCGACGTGTCACCTTGTTTGTTGACTTTTACGGACAACTAAGTAACCAATAAACAGTCCAAACAAAACCAAATTAAACTTATTGTCAAATTAAATAACTGGACCGACAATGTTTATTTTCTGAGAATTCCCAAGAAGGGTCACCCAACGGTGACAATTCGGCATGCACTATCCCACCCGTCTGGCTACAGGCTACCCGACTACCTAAGATTTATGGCCGGCGCTAAGAAACTATTCTGCTAACCTACTTATTGCGCTACGGTTGAACGACCCTCCGGAATCCGCAATAAAATAATAATATGTATAATATGGCTCGTAATCGCTGCAAATCTGGACTTACGTTGTTGTAACTCAGTTCTTTTGGTGCGTCGGTGAATACTTGAGAGATCAAAGGAGCGTTTAAATAAAAATACGGAAGTTAGATTTAATTAATTATTTATTGCAAAAAAAAGGTAAAAAACTCCTTGTACTTGCCACTGCGGGATCTGATATAATGAGCGAAAAAACCCTTTCGTTAAAACAATACAGAGAAACAAAATTACGGTTATCAGGAATTACAGTAGAATTCGCTTAACAGATTTCACTTTCGAATATCGGAGCGACCTAACTGACTTCAAATCACACAGCTGGTGATGTCGTGCGTACACAAATAGTTGTTGGAGAGCTCCACTCCTTAATTAGATTGACAATTAATTTAAGTTCAACAGATATTGGTCTTGGTACTAGTGTTTGTCACTTCAGATCGTACTCTAAGACTCGTCCTGCTCAATAAACCAACGCACAGTGTGACACAGTGGGTCTACAGTGTGCTTAATCAATGGAAGTAATTACAGTCGAACCTCCATAACTCGAATCTCAAGGGACCGAAAAATTACTTCGAGTTGCAGAAATTTCGAGTTAAAGAAAGAGATTTCAGTTATACGCAATGTGCAGGGACATCGACTTACAGAAAGTTTCGAGTTGTGGAGGTTCGAGTTATAGAGGTGCGACTGTAATTAATTAACCAGACATTCTGGAGAAGTATGTGATACAAAATGCCGCCGTCGGCGATCAATTTGCAGGACAATCAATAACAATCGCCAGTTTTTCAGGGACTCCTGCGGAGGTGATGGGAAACCCTATCGCTAGCTAAACTAATTAATTGAGGTCGAATGGGTAGGATCTTTTCTCGCTTCGTCCAATCGCCTTAAGAGGGTGGTGCTATGTACTCCTTTTTTCAAATCCCTCTACGTCGTATTTTCGTCGGCTAAACCTATCTAACTAATTTATTGCGCAATGGACCCAAATTGACTGGTTTCGGCATTCCACTATGGGTAGTTATGACCTTTCAGTCTCTCGGCAAATCGCTTCTAATCAACCTGCAAATCTCTCGGCAAAGACCACACTTCGGTTCACACACTGGGGCGAGAGAGACTTTGTTAAGAAGATGGCTATGAATAGGTGGTTAAAATTGTTCGGCCTCGTAATTACGATATTCGTAACGAGCAATTAATTGGCCTTGATTTCTGGGTTTCAGATTGTGCTGGCACACTTGGTTTCGGCGGCAGATATAACTTGCCTCAGACCGGTGATTCAAATTGGCGATTTCTACTATTTTCTAAGAGTACCTACACTGCATTTGAATTTCCAAATAGATTTGAGGGAACAGTTAATTGGCGCCGGTTGGTTAAATCACAGAACTGGCCTAATAATTTATAAACCAAATGGCCGACAAATTTTACTAAGGTGAATGTGGAGTTTTAATACTCGATTCAAATGTTAAATAAAAGTAAACTCTTTGGCCCCTGATTAATGCAAATTAAATTATTCTTAACCAATTTATACCATCAAATATGTGACGAAGAATACATATCCGTATCCGCGAATTGCGCACACACGCACACACTCTTGTTTAGACACCCGCGGCGCGACTCGTACGTATTCGTGGTTTTGTTTAATTGCCCTTTCTCTTAACACACTGTATTTTAACCGTACCGAAATAAATGATTTATCTAGAAATATGAGAAAATGACTGCAAGCACTAAAAGAAACCCGCTAAGTCAAAATTAAAACGAATTCAACCGTTCGCTCGAGAGATCGAATCCTGTCTGTCTCTCCCCGTAGCTCCTGTCTTCCCAAGTCAAAAATTAACCCAACCCCTCGGACTTCGGAAGATAATTTTTGAAACAACCGCGGCCTATGATAATCGTTGCCCTAGCACCAACTCGCGCCTACTCCAGATTTTCTGCACGCATTAAGCAGCCCCAATTAGCTTGTCACACAGCATAGCGGTGATCTCTCACCATCTGCAACTACGTAACTCTACAAGTGCCCAGGCTAAAATTTTTATACATCCTGTGCTTGTTGAAACAAAACAGACTAAAGCGAAACGCTTTAACTTGCAACGTAATTTGATCTCTTTTTCTGTAACTGACATATCTCTAAAATTTAGTGCAACACAAACTCATACAATTCTGAACGAACACAAAGCTAAAAGGTTACTCTATGGTTTATGATACTCTGTGAAACCGTAGTGCAATTTGCACGGCTAACGCAACAAGTTCTCGCTGTGTGTTCCATCCTCTTGAAAAGGAACGCGGCGCCGCTATCTTTTTTCTTTACTGCGTAAAGTCCGAAGCGTCCGAACACGTGTTGGTCAATTGAAATAACGCAATAACCGATTTTCTGTCAGAACAATTGTCATTCATCCTCTATAAACGTAATTGTTTGTAATATTTTTCTTTTATAAATCCACTATTTTAGTTTTTTTCCTTTAATAAATTTATTTGCGCAGGTTATTTTTCGACGCCCCTCGTAAAATTTAATGGCTTTTCTATATTAATTCTGGTATATTTACGCCTACCAAAATACTTCAGCGCCTGAATAAAGCAGCAGCACCCGCGTACCTTTATTTATAATTAATTGCGCTTAACTGCTCCCAGATAATTTAATATCAAAATATTTGTTGCGTTAATTTAATCTTTGTTTTTTTTTTTGTACACGCCGCGTGCATGCATGTTCGATACGTAAGGTCACATGTTTAGTTTATTGTTAGTCACGGTTTTTTAAATAACAATTTAATTGTGAATTTTAAAAATAACGTATGTGTACGCTGAAGTAGTTTAGATTAAATTTTTAAAGTTTTAAAGATGATCGTCGTTAACTTACGTAAAAAAAATGCGTTCAGGAGATTAATTGATCTTTCTGATGGGTTTTACTGAACTGGAACGTTGCCATTGTAATTTTAGTTTCGTATAAATTAGCTCAAACTATTTTAAGCATCGACTCCTCATCACAAGAGAATAAAATTTCCATATACCCTAGCATGAACGAAAAAGAAATATCGACGATCTTCTTTTGACGGAAGCGCTGGAAAATAAAAAATAATTAAGCACAAGGATCCTCACAAGAAAAGAAAATGTCCTTACAACATGAATGACGGAGAACGTTGGAAAACAAAAAAAAAAACTGCCAGTACAAAAAAAATCAAGTGTTCAAGTGAAAAGTTCACCGAGTAGCCTTTGAATTTTTTGTAGTTTTGTGAAGCACGTCTTGACTTTCGATTCAAAATCTTGTGTTCAACAGCGAAAGCCATGTTTAAACAACAAAAAAAGATGTTGTGTTTAGCCCAAAAAAACAGATGATTTGTAATTACTTCACTGAATGGTGAACTTAAGACATGAAGTCACACGACAAACCAAACACGTTGGACGATGTCATCCTTTAAACGTCAATCGGTTTAGGAAGTCATCCCTTTTCTTTTCCAACAAAAAGTCAAAACCAACTTGTTTGACAACTGTCATCCATTAAACGTCAACCGGTTTAGGAAGTCATCCCTTCTTCTTTCAACAAAAAAAACCAACTTGTTTAACAGCTGTCATCCTTTAAACATCAATCGAGTCAGGAAGTCGTCCCTTCTTCTTTCAACAAAAAATCAAAACCAACTTGCTTGACAACTGTCTTCCGTTAAACGTCAATCGTTTTAACAAGTCATCCCTTTTTCTTTCAACAAAAAAACCATGTGATGGAAGATGGAAGCCAAATATGCCTTACGTGTGGTGTCCCGCAGGGATCCGTGCTCGGACCTACCTTGTGGAACATACTACACAACAGGATACTCGAGCTAGACCTGGGGCAGGACGTAACCACGATTGCGTACACTGACCACTTGGCTGTGGTGGTGTCTGCCAGGACGGTGGGCCTGCTGGAAGAGAGGGCGGGTTACGCCGTGGAAAGGATTCAGCAGGAGATGGAAAGAATCGGACTGTTTTTGGCTGGGCATAAGACGGAGACCATAATCCTGGCAGGGAAGCGGAACTTGACAAGGATGACGCTGAATGTGGATAGCGTCGAGGTGGTATCCTCCCGACACGACAGGTCAAATATCTAGGTCTATATGTTGATAGAGACTGGAGGATGACCACCCACGTTAGAGAAACCGCCACGAAAGCCCGCGAAGCCTACACAGCACTGACCAGGCTGATGCCGAACGTGGGAGGCTCGCCGCAGTAGTCTCCCCTATCATGCTATATGCTGCGCCTATATGGGAAAAATACGCCCATCATGTGCAAATGTTGGAAAGCGTGGAATAGGCTGGCTGCCCTCCGGGTGGCGTCTGCGTACAGGACGGTCTCAATTGAAGCCAGGTGATAGCCAAAATTCCTCCAATAAAATTGCAAATAACAGAGAGGAAAAGGAGCTATGAAGAGGGGCCTTGGCGAGGAAAGATTTGTATAAGGCATGGCAGGAAATATGGAATTCGTATAATGAATGGGCCAAGGCCTCTATCAAAGATGTGGAGAAATGGTGCGAGCAAAAGGGGGATATAGACTTCCACGTCACGCAGGCGCTGACAGGACATGGGGCATATGGAAGCTATTTGAAAAAGTACAAAAGGACGGAGTCGGCTGCGTGTCGGTGTTGCCGTGAGGACAACGATACACCAGAGCATACGACTTTTCAGTGCCCGAAATGGGAGGATCTACGTGGGAGACTCCACCAGAACCTTGGAGTCTGGGTCACTAAGAAGAATGTTGCGGAGGAGATGAGCAGAGGCGAACGATACTGGGAGGCCATTTCGGGGACGCTGAGGCTCTTTGAAAAAGTACAAAAGGACGGAGTCAGCTGCCTGTCGGTATTGCCGTGAGGACAACGATACACCAGAGCATACGATTTTTCAGTGCACGAAATGGGAGGATCTACGTGGGAGACTCCACCAGAACCTTGGAGTCTGGATCACTAAGAAGAATGTTGCGGAGGAGATGAGCAGAGGCGAACGATACTGGGAGGCCATTTCGGGGACGCTGAGGGCGATAATGAAAAGTAAATGCGAGGACGAGTTCAGAGAAGAAAGAGCATAAGGAGGATGGAGAGGAGGAGATAGAGAAGAGGGGGTGAAGAGGACTGTGGAAGGAAGAGAATGGGGAAAAAGTAGAGGATGGGGGAGAAGAAGAAGAGGAAGAGGAGGTTGGGTCGTTGGATAAGAAGTGGATAGAGGAGAAGAGATTGAATAGAAGAAGATATAAGAACTAGAAGAGGCAACCGCGCGCAGGGGAAGTAATGCCTAGAGGCGGTCCCCTCTGCGCAGGAGTGGGAAAAGAGGATAGGAGTTTAGCTGGTAGGCGCTAGGGTTATCTTCCCAGTACGTGAATCCAGCACGGGCCCTGGCAGAATGCCGGGGGGCCGTCTTATGAAGATTCTCCGACCTCTATAAAAAAAATTATTTTACTACTTCGACGCGCTGCATTTTATCAAAGAGCGAATTTCGACTAATCTTGCGTTTAATTAACCGATGTGTTTTCATTTGTAATGTAAGCGGAATGATTTAGAATTGACGCGTCTTGATGTGTATTCAGTTGAATTGTGCCCTCGGGTGCAACATTTTTGAATTGAGCGATGTCGCATCTGTTTAACTAGATGTAATTTCACTGTGCATTTTTAATTAAAGTATTTATTTATTGTAGCTATTGTGTTTTTGTGCGTGTACCTTCATTGTACAAGTTCAAAATCTCCTGGATTTATTGCAAAACTTTTGCCGAATGTTTTATACATCGGGAACAGTATTTCACATCAACTTCTTCAGCTGGGTATTTGTTCACCCTGGCGCCTTTTATAACACCTTTTAAACCACGCCCTGTCTCCGTTGAGCTACTTGGGGCGACAGCTGGTGAAAAGCAGTGGAAACTTGCCACCCGTTTAATGTAAGTAAAAATCAGGAGTAATTCATTTTGGTGTTTTTGTCGTAGCAAACGGCCAAAAGGAATCTAATACAAATCCAAATGATACGCTGCATGCAGGCTGTATTAAATACTTAATAAATAAATAAATAAAAAGGTAATGGGATGTTTGACAGATGATATTTGCACGGTTCGTCCTGTTCAAATCATCTCTTACACTTAATCTTTGCTCCAGGTTAAAATTTTAGATCGATCGCCTTTTTTTTCTTCATACACGAAGCAATCAAAAGCGATGTGGATTTTACCATCTATTGATACAAGCCGAATTAAATTCCTAACAAAAAAAAATAAATAAAAATATAATTACGTACTTTTTGTTTTTTTTTTTTTGTTGCTTTCTTAACAGTTCTGCATCGTCTGACGAGTTTCGTTTTCTGTTCGTATTTTTTAAAGACGTCTGAACTCTCCTTGCACACAGGCTACGCCAATTTGTTTTCTTATTTCTTTACCAACTCTGGAGTTAAGATTGCGGAGCTTTTTCTCGTCCATAATTATTTTGATGGCTGGTGTGCTTTTGCATTCGTTCCTCATTTCATATTATCTTTATAAGAGTAAGTAAGAGTATCTATTTTATCGCCTTTTTGGTGTGTCGTAACTCTTTGAGGCAGTTTTCTTCCTGTATAAGATTCTGTTTAGTTACAATTTGACTTTTTTCCTGCAAAAAAAAAAACGAAATTGCAGGACATTACCTTAACCCAAGACGAGTAACTGACTAAAGCACTCGAGTATTTTACATGAAATTTTGGGTGTAATTAAAGGCGAGGTGAAACCGAGAGAGTCCTTTACGACGCGCATAAAATTTAATTTACAAAATTGCAGTTAGTAAACTGATTGCTGCGGAGTAAACCGGCTGGCCGTTTTTATTGCATTTCTGTACTTCTTAAGCGCCACGTTGAGTGTATACACGGAGGTTTTAGTGCTTTAAAAACAAATAAATTTCGCATTCCAGACTACCGGAATTTAACGTTAACGTTGTTTGTAAAAAAAAAGAAGAGAAACGAAAAAACGATTCGTTTCATCTTTTGATTATCGCATGCAGAATCAACATTCGGGTAGGTTCACATGCACATAAAATTACCGTAAACTCATGCGAAACTATTTCCTTACACGTTACGCCGCCACCCACTCGAGCGAGGCTAGTAAAATAAAGATGAAGAACAAACAGCTTGCCAGACTCTCGTCCGTAAATACTTCTCGAAGATGCAAGCGATACAAAAAGCCATCGACGTGCAAAAAGGTGGAGATAACGTACACACACGCAAAAGCCAAGCCAAAGTCTGCTCGATACATGAGCCGGAGCTGCTCGTCGCGTCGCGTCGGTGAGCTAAGAAGAAGAAGAAGCACGCTGATTTATCAGGCGGAGATCTTCGAGTTACCGTACCCAACCACGCGATTGCCACAGGGCCCAACATATAAACAAGTTTATACCACTAACATATTCACAAACGTTCAAGTTGTTAGCTGGAGCTATCTGCTCGGCAATCTCGTAAAATAAATTAAGGTAATTAAGAGAATCATGTCACTAGATTCCCATTTAATGATATGTTGGACCAGATTAATCTTACTCATTAATTATTCAGACTTAAGCTATGGTGTGTATTCACAGCTTATTAAAATCATATTTGACATTCTGTCCGGAATTAACGCACAGCTTGATGCCGTTTTATAAAATTAAAACACAAATTTATTGGAAGAACTAAGTGGTTGTTTGTTAATTTAATATTTTGTTGCCATTGGAAAAAAGGACGAATGAATTCCTTGTGGTGCTTGTAATTTCTCGTAGCTTCTCTTCCATTGAGGATTCCTCTGGGTATTTGCTTCTTGCCTTTTTTTTTTGTTGTTCTTCTCCAAATCAGTTCGATTTTGTTTCCATTTAATATCAGTCCTGTTTGAAAACCCCCGAGCAGCTTTAATCTAACCCCCATCACATTTATTTGGCATGTAAACGCCGCCGCCGCCGCGTCGTTACAGTTTGATCAATACAGTCTTTAAATTTTAATTAAAAAAAATAAAATAAATTGGCGATAAAATCTACGAAGCAGTGACAAGCCTCCAAAAGAGAAAATTTAATCACGTTTCCCTTTATTAGGTTATTTTCGGTATAATTAAAAGTGACAAGAGATTTAATAAGGATTACTTAGCGGACGAAAAGTTTTCGATAAATTCCGCTCGCCCGCCCGCGCCTCAAAACTCTTTATTGCTTGCCTGCCTCTCTGTGTTTACACGTATTCCTCTGCGTTACGCCCGCACCGAAAACTTGACTGCGACTTTCTTCGTGTGTATTAATGGCGTCGTCGAGTTATTCGTAGAATCCTCCGAAACTCATTAGGAGCTCCGTGCATATCGAAATATCCTTCGTCGCGAATGACGGAGTGCTTCTACAGCCAGATGACAGCTAAATCTCTCTGACGATAACGTTATTACATGATTGGGAGAAAGTGTTTTACAGATACTTAATTATCGAAATGAGATTAATTCTTCTTTAATGTACGACCTAAAGAAATAGAATTGATGCATAAGTAGAGTGTTGCCTAGCATTTATGAAAATAGGAACAATATGATTCGGAAAACAAAAAAATAGAACGAAAATAGAATAAAATTCGACATGACGGTTTCATCTTAGACACATGAAATCGTTGGTTTAATTTTCTCACACATGTCTTTTGGGTTGATAATTTTTTTCTCACGTAAATTTGTTGTCATATTTATGTTGGTATATAAACATGTAACGAAAATACGCATAAATTTGTATTCAAGCAACGTTCATTTACATTTTTCGTCATTACACAACAACAAAGTCTATCCATCTATGGAACCAGCACTAAATTCCACTTGCCATATGTTGCCTCAAATATCTGTCAACGCGAAGCATTTTTCCGTAAATATTTTAACGCTTAGTAGGTAGAAATTCTGAAAGACGATTTTGTAAATATTATCTCGACATTTTTTAATTAGTTTACGTTAATTACAACAAAAAATTCGGCAGTGAAAACTGTAATAATTTATAGATTTAATCTGAATCCGATCGTGAAATATTACCTTGTAATTCTCGGTTTTAAAATAAGACCGACCGGTCCTTTGATAGGTTATTTATTGTTGATATAAAGTAAAGCCTCTTTTCAGCTCCGTTAATGAACCTAATGAGATATTTTAAGAATTGTATGGCCTTAAACCGACGAGTGTAAATTAAGCACGTGAGGTGGGTTAACTTTCTGAGGGTTGCTCGCTATTTTTAGTTGTCTCCATTTATCGGAAAAGTATACATAATTAAAACTAACAAGTATAAACAGTTTGACGCGAAGCGCGCGGGAAAAAAAAAGGGAAATCCATCTCCAGTCATACGTGCGGCATAATTTAAAATTCAATTCCGCTTTAACTTTGTTTTCGAAATGAAAGCCAAATATTTGGAGTGTTTCGTTTTCGATGCATTTAAACAGGTTTTAAAAAGTTTACGAATGCTTTCGCCCGACAGGGCCGCTCGGGAAAACCATTTAAATTCGGATACGTCTTAATCGAAATGAATATATATGAGGGATAATTGCGTTCGGGCGAGGAGAAGGCCGGTGAAATAAATTGCGAGAGAATTGAGGAGGAGAATTTATTTAATCGCGAACTTTTTTTCGATAATTAACGGACGCGCCTTGCTTTTGATATTTTCTCGGTTCGAAGAAGTTGTTCGCGAGCGAGCTTTTTACGAACCAATTAGTTTTAATAACGGAGTAATTTCTTATTTGTGGTTGGATTAAATCATTTTAAATCTCCACCATGTTGCTGTATCATGTCCAGCGGTTTACGTTAGCCGTTTAGGGGCGTAGGCAGAGCTTGAAAACAATTTGATACAAAGTATACTTCTTTACTAGTTTTGTAAATTAATTTAATATTAATGCGGGGAAATGCCAGTCCGGGAAACTTGGCTGAAGGATAACGCGGCGCAGACAGGGTTGTTCCTTGGGGTTGATGCGATGGATGTAGTTAGCTCGTGGATCCTGCCGAGTCGGGCTGCGTAGATTCAGTGAAGTGATGGAGATGCCAACGAGGGATGTCTTCGGCCTCGGGGTAAAGAGTCGTCCAGAGAGCAGCGATCTGGTCGGTTCTTTTGGATGCGTCCGCAGCAAGGGATGTTTTCGGCCTGGTGTAAACTATCCTATTAACTTATTTTCGATTAAAAACTATAGTAGATTACGATTATAATTATTCTATCGTGACACGCCAGTTCTCTTGTACTAACTAAATAATAAAAAATACTACGAAATTAAATCAGATAAAACAACCCCCTTTCAATCTCAAAATGAAACCGGTCCTGTAAGAGCTTTAAGTTCAGCTGAGTCACCAAAGCAACAACTATAGCTACTAGTAGTACTAGTATTTCTGAATCGAACTTTCATGTTTCAGAAGGACTATTAGAAGAGCCAGTATTGGAGGAATCCTCCCCAACGAAACCGTCCTCAGAACCCGACGATTCCCTACTGACCAACAAGGACTCTCTTCCTTTCTTCCTGCTGGAGCCCCAGGACGCGTTCGTCGTGAAGAACCGGCCGGCCATCCTGCACTGCAAAGCGGCGCACTCGCTCGACATATACTTTCGGTGCAACGGTGATCGCAAAACGGTGGAGACCCAGCAGTCCTCGTTCGTCGATCCTCAAACGGGCGTGCGGATAATCGAGGCGGAGATAAACGTGACGAGGGACAAAGTGGAAGAGTACTTCGGAAAGGAAAAGTTCAAGTGCGAGTGTTTCGCGTGGAACGCCAGGGGCACCAGCAAGAGCCAACCGGCGACGATCGAAGTTGCCTGTGAGTACCTTTTCTAGTATTACGTAGAAAATCTTAATTTACACATGTCGTTATGTGGCCATTAGAAACATTGCTTGCCATCATAAGCGTCTAGGCCTGACTCTTGTGTTCGATTGAAAAAGTTTCTGCACGCGCGTACACGATCGCGAACGTGTCTGAGCGTCTGGATGCCCCTTTGGGTAAATTTAATTACCGTGTTAAAAAGCTGGAGTAATAAAGTTGCTTGTACACTAGCCGCAAACCCTAATAAAACTGCAATAGTGTGCGAATGATGGGGATTTCACGGGCAAATTTAATGACTGTGTACCTTTCTTCTGATACTCACGTGATAGGTTTCGATGTTAGCTTTTCCGTTGGTAAATGAAATGCCAATAAATAATACATACATATTTTTATAAATAAGTAACGCCTTTGAAGTTAATGGGGTCTTCTAAATTCCAGAGTGAATTCTTGAAAACCCAACACAAATTATAGAACTCTAAAAGAATTTCTCATTATCTTAAGTAGAGCGCAAAGCACTCGGCACCGTTCCGTTTTAATATTTTAATAAATAACGTCCCAAATTAGGTTTCATGTACGCTTCATGCTGCTACCTACTAGGTTGTGAATGAATATTGTCCTTAGGCCTAATGGGTATTGATGAGCTTTTTTTTAAATACGGCAACGCCCGCAATCAATCACGCCAGGGGACTTTCGGCAGTTTAATGTACAAAAAGGTTTTTCCGCGCGCATAATTTATAAACTATCGCTTCTATCGCATCAGGGAGTATCCTGTCGTCGGTTGCCAAATGAAAAACCGAAAGTGCAACACCGTGTTTCCGCCCGACGATGTAGACGCAGCACGGTATAAAAATACACCAACAAAAATAAAAAAAAAAAACAATGGCCGTAACAGTAGGGGGAAACGGCGATTCTCGAACGCCCGAAATTGCCGTCTTATTCCGGTGGCAAACGTCGCAGGATGTTTCGACCTTTCACAGTCGAAAACTACTTCATCATGGCTCTGGGGGGGACGGGGACGCGGACGCGGACGCTTCGAAATTTATGTGCATTTTATTTAAACTTCTTGTTGTTTTATCATCCACATGATGATGAACGAATGCTTTTCGAATCGATTCTTTTCGAACCAAACGCGTTTGAGATCGAAAGCTTCCAGTTAATAATTTTCTCGCGTATTTGCATAAGTCCGTTGTAGAAAAAATTAAAAGGCCCCCGGGGTTTGGAGAGAAAGAAGGCGCGCGCGGACATGTTTACTGTTTTGCTTCTGGGCTGCTGAATATTCAATTCGATAATCCGCATTATGGTTGGCTGCAAGAATATTACATTTGTAAGTGATCCCGGTCGGAGATAACATGCGCTCGGCGCTAATTTCGAGATTGATATTCAAATTGCCGGACGTAATCTAGCATGCGTTTTCCTCTGTGCACGGTATAAATAATTTCGCTGGAGATGGCAAACTATAATTAGTTAATTTTATATAACAGATAACACCTTGAAGCGGCGTATCTTCAACACTCGGGATAATATTTTGAATACATGAATTCACAAACCGCCACAGAATGTATTCTATTTTTGATTAGGAACAGAGATGATTTCCTAAGTGGGTCAGTTGGTCTTTTATTGCGCTTCTTTTTATTCGTCCCGGTATAAAATACCAGAGAGTTTATATCTCCATCATTACAGTCGAATAAAAACGGTCGAGTTATGAATTGCAGGCGTTTTATCCACTCGTGATTACGAGCGGAACCGGTCCGGAGTAGGCAATTTTACGCGAGCGAAAAGGAAAAATCCGACGAGTTAAATTGATTTATTCCGCAAAACGTAAATTTGTTTTATGCTTACGCTCTCCTACGTTTTTATCGCGGCGCCGGGCCCGAATAAAGCAAGAATCGAACGTGATTCGTTTTCCTTCGAAGTGAAAAAGAGAATGACAATTACTAACGTTAAAGACTCTCCTCGTTCGAACGAGTTCTTTGAGTGGCTAATTTATTGCGCCATTACGTCGTAATATAAATTCTTGTCTGTGTCGTTATTTTGTTATTAATTGTTCACGTATTCTTTGCATAATTCACGCGATAATGGCGGCGGACTTAATGGAATTTCCGAGAGCGCCCACGTGAGATTTGTTGTTAAACTTCAGGATATTGGCTTCTACAATCAATATAAATGCGATGCTAACATATACTACCATTTCAAATTTAATAACAAATACATAATGCTGTGATATTTCCCTTTGGCAAATATAGAACCAAGATTTTAAAAAGCAAGAAAGCCAAAAATATTATTATTGTAACGCGCCCACTAATAAAACCCTTGTTTGTTGTCTGTTACCTACAAGTAAATAAGCAATAAAAATGTACAAACAAATTTTAATTGTCAATTTAAATAACTGAACCGAGAGTACGGACACGGCCAGCTACCTAGATTCTCCAGACGGTCATTTGGTGTTATGATGCGGTTAATTTTACTGACCTAAATTCTGTTTACAATTGAACGACCCTTCGAAGAATCCGCTATAATTAATAATACTTTTGATTATGGCTCGTGATCGCTGTGAATAGGAAACTACGTCGTCATAACCCGTTCTCTTGGTGCGAGCAGTAAATAACTCTTCAGGACAAGGAATTAGATACTTTAAAATAAACGCTGCTACCTACCTGTAGGTCTGCAAATTAGTGCGGATGGTGACTAATGTATCTCCACACCGGCTCGGCGTAGCTCGTGGAGAAGGGAGGTTCGACGTAACCCCAATGCAAAACGTGGGCAAAGTGAGTAAAATAAAAGCACCAGCTGAGCGCACTTGTTTATATTTCGCTTGCTTAAAATTCAAATAACGATAACTCAAAAACGAAAGATAAATAAATAAGTAACACGTTAACTTTAATCCGTACCACACATACGGTTTAAAACGAACAACGAAATTAATGATTCTCAAAGACACGGGTAACGATAAACAAACCCCGCAATAATAAGTTGTACATCAACAACACCGCGAATACAAAAATAATAGGGCTACTCCGACCTTGGTCTCCTAAGATCCAGCGTCAATGTCAATCAGCTGTCCAACGTCAACAGATCGGAGCGTCCTCCCGCGGTGGTTAGCGGAGTGAGTCAATGGTGCGGCCAAGCCGCCAAAGTCGCGTCGTCTTCCCGGACGAATCCACTCTTCAAAGGTGGGGGGGGGTAGGCCGGTTTACGAAGCTTTGTTTGATGCAAAAACCTGGACTTCAAGCTAGAAGTCTGGAACTCGAGCTACCACAGGAACTAGAAGCCTAGTAGCTACCACGGGAATTAACTAGAAACCTAGTAGAAGAGAGAGATGCGTTACTTGCAGGGGTCGATTTCACAAAGTCCAACAAAACATACCTGTTCCCTTTCTCAGAGCAGGTCTTCAATAAGTCGTTTAAACGGCTTGCGGGTCACTCGGCGTGCTTTAGCAAATCTCGGAGTAGATCCGTCTCTAGTTTCTACCACAAATTCAGTGGAAAAACACAAAGTTTGAAACCACACAAAATCAACGGACCGCACGCAACGAGCACTGTCGAAAGAATGACCGCGCCGTGCTCCTCCACATGCGCTGAAGACGGAAGTCGTTACTGATGAAATGAATTTTAAACGGGCGAACAAGTGAAATGGAGCAATGCCTGAACCACCCAACTGTCGAAAGATTGCACCATAATAGGCAACTCGAAAACGGCACGTACGCCGTCAGATTCCCACGTTAATACAGGGTGTACGGAAAATTATTATGAATAACTTGAATGGATTTTTCAACCGTAACAACGCAACAATTAAATTTAATTATTTATTGAAAAAAAAAAAATGGGAAAAACTCCTGATATCCGCCTGTGTGGGATCGGATATCGTGAGAGTAAAACCCTTGCGTTTGAAATCAATACAACGAAACAAAAATTACGATTTTCAGAAAGTACAGTATAACTCGCTTAACAGATTTCACTTTCGAATATCGGCGCGATCTACTTTCGTTTCGATGTAAATAGAAATAGTTTGTTTAAAGTTACCTAATTGCAATGGTAATATGAACCTTAGTCACTAATTAATGCAAATCAAATTATCCCTACGCAATTGTTACCACCAACTGGCGCGCTGAAGAAATACAAATAAATGTCAATTACCTAAGCCGTATAATCCATGCGTGTACCACTTCCGCGCACTGCCACTCTGATTTAATCACTCGCGTCGCGACGTGCACGTGTTTGGTTTAATTGCCTTTCTTAACACACTGTGTTTAAACCGTACCGAAATAATGAATGATTTAACTATAAAATGAATAAAGACTACAAGCGCCTAAGGAAAAACTGCTAGCCAAATTAGAATTGAACAGAACCGTTCTCGGTAAAGCGTCGATGCTATCTGCCTGCTTCTTCCCGTCCCTTACTTTCAAGAAAACAATTAAAACACACCCCCTCGGACTTTGCAGCGAAATTCTGAAATCCCTTAGACCAATGGTAACCGTCGATTTTAATTCTAGCCCACGCCCTGAATGTATTTTCTCATAAACGCCTATAAATTACGTGCTCCAAACTGTCATGAGGAACGCGTCTGCCCCACAACATCTGCAACTTCATTTCAAAAGCCTCTTGAGTTGACACAGAACTATGACGCTAGACTTGGAAAAGAAACAGACAAAAACAAAACACTTTAACTTGGGCGTAATTCGATATGCCTTTTCCGCTAATGTACATGCATCTGTGATTTTAACGCGACAAACTTTTGTACAGAAATTCGAAATACAAAGATAAGGTTACTCGGTTGGCAGATTTATGGCTCTCTGTGTGGTCCATCGTTACTCGAAAAGGGCTGCACGTCGCCCTGCATTGCTGGCTTATCGCTTGCAAAAAATACCAAGAATACGGACATGTCGTCGCGCGCCAAAAATTACAAATTCGAGTTGCCTATGCCCTGAACAAAGGTACGGGTTGATCTGTCACTTGATAGAGTTTTCGTTTTCGTTTTGCAGCCTGTAACGCTAAAATTATGAAATTACACTGAACGTGTAACAATCGATTTTGTTTTGAGAACAAATTTAGCGAACGCTTCATTATTTATTTCATTATGCAAGGACACATCGTGTATAATCGTGTGGAATCTTATCTTTCTTTCTTCCTATTTGCTTTGCGCGGCAATGCTGCTTGTCTTACGGCCGTGATCCATTCCAGACAATTACGAAGTATGTTTTAAGCTGGGTCTTAACCTTTAAACAGCACAAACTTCCATGGCTAATGATGGGATTCGAACCCATGCCGCCGAGCGACACGACTTTCCAAGTCGGCTAGGCTAGACCGCTAAGCCACTCGGCGACCCTAATCGTGTGGAATAGTTTACTTAGGCAGTTAAAAAAAAAGAAACTAAAAACACATGCACATGTTTGCCAACACATAATTTGTAAAGCCGTATCGAAAACAAACTTGTTACCAACGAAAACGAAAATTTAGTTATTCGTCGATGTGAGTCATCGCGTCTCGGAATATTTCGCTCGCGATCACTGAGGCGTCGATGCGAGTCGTCGCGTCCCGGCATATCTCGCTCGCGATCGCTGAGATTGAGCGCGCGCATGTAAGAGTGGGAGTGATGTGGGGAAACGGCTATAAAAACGAACGGAAGGAATTACTTTGATGTTTGGGCATAAATCAGGAACCAAAGAACGAGCTAACTTCTTTGGATTTCTTGTTACTTTTGTGTGTTTAAATTTTTTTCGAACGTTGATTTATGCCCAAACATCAAAGTAATTCCTTGCGTTCAAATTTTGGCAACCCACCAAAAGCATCAACTACGCAGTATTAATTTGGCGCGCAACGTGGGCCGAAATAAAAAGGAAAAATATTAATTTCAAAAGCATCAACATTCCGGGGTTATCGTTGACCCCAGCCGTATCGAAAACAAACTTGTTACCAACGAAAATTCAGTTATTCGTCGATGCGAGTCATCGCGTCTCGGAATATTTCGCTCGCGATCACTGAGGCGTCGATGCGAGTCGTCGCGTCCCGGCATATCTCGCTCGCGATCGCTGAGATTGAGCGCGCGCGCATGTAAGAGTGGGAGTGATGTGGGGAAACGGCTTTAAAAACGAACGCAAGGAATTACTTTGATGTTTGGGCATAAATCAGGAACCAAAGAACGAGCTAACTTCTTTGGATTTCTTATTACTTTTGTGTGTTTAAATTTTTTTCGAACATCAAAGTAATTCCTTGCGTTCAAATTTTGGCAACCCACCAAAAGCATCAACTACGCAGTATTAATTTGGTGCGCAACGTGGGGTGAAATAAAAAGGAATAAAATTAATTTCAAAAGCATCAACATTCCGGGGTTATCGTTGACCCCATACTTATGTCATTCATGACTTCGCTTCTTTTCTTGTATATTAACAGTAAATAAAACTTATTCGATTACGCACTGTACATACATTAAATTTTTGAACTGATTTTAGCTACGATTTTCCAAATTATCAATTCCAAATTTCTAATATGGTGTAACGTAGCGTAATTTCTAGAACAATAAATCCGGAGAGGTATTAAACTACCGCCACAACTCAGCAACTCGCGAGATAATTTCATTTATCGTTCGCGTTGTTTACATCAGATGTAACAAAACTTCCGCATCGGTTGCTAGATGAAAATTCGCTGGGATTATCCAATGCTAGGCAGTATCCCATACATATTTAGTGGTTGTAAATTTCCCGTGGGTTTGAATTACTGATTCTCGGTTTAAGTTAACAAGGTACGCGTTTTATTGCGCTGCCAATGTATTGATGGATTTTGCTTTTGAATGTTTAATGTCGTACTAAATTTTAGATCGGTTGAAAATACACAATTACAGTAGATTTTTATTTACAGTCCGATGAAATTTGTATCACAAAATCTTTTAAGCGGACGAAGCTGTCGAACGACTGCGAAACGTTAAGTGTATAGTGCGCGATTTAGTGTCCGCTTAAAAGATTTTGTGATAGTAGATTTTTACATGTGACCATCTGATTTAATAAAAGTGTAATCTCCGTTCTGCACTTGCCATTCCAGAGATATTAAAAAGTATTATTAAATGAGGTGTCTGCGTTTAATCGACAAAGTGTATGAGAGGAAAGGCCCCCGCGTTAGATAGAGTTTACTGTTGCATAAACCATTTAACATACATCTATGACAAAGTTAGCTAGCTCGGTATTCAAATGTGCAGCTAGCAGTGCCATCATCGCTCCACTGCGGTTATCCCTAATATTCTGTATCCGCGATCCTTGTGGTGCTTGGTCTGTCAGCTTTCACAAGAACAAACATTACAGGTGAACTCAACACTGCCATTCGAAAGGCATTCGGCAGTATCAAACCGCTGTTACTTCCCCCTTTTATTTTATGTTATCGCCGCTTTTACTCGAATGGGTTCGCACTCGAGATTTTTCCACTATTGGAGGAATAATTTCAGCCGCGGGATTGTTTAGTAAGTCCACCTTTTCGGATGCGGCATTATATATCGCAGTGTGTCCCGGAAGCTTATCCGGGACACATGAAATTCTATTGTTCGCCGGTGCTTTTCACGCCAACGGGTTTTCAACGTCAGAAATTATTACAAAGGACAATTATTCTACCGTGATTTCTGCCGCCGCGCCGCTCAGTTTTGTAATTTCGCACAAAACAATCCGACGAAAATGGATACCCCCCCGTACAACAACAATTAATTGTTTTATTCGGGGGCCCAACTCGGCAAACTATTAATTAGTTTGATTCAGGACTAAGTTGTACGTGCAATTTACAGGTGCTTTGCCTGTTCATTGTTCCTAATGCTCTTGCTACGTTTCATCATATGAAACAATTTATAACATGTACATACACCTTATTTATGTTAATCAACTCCATTAGTTCTTTGGAATTGTTGAAAATAGAAAACTTTATTTCATTTTGATTGATTAACCAGTTTTATAGAGCATGATGCTTGAAGCGACCGACTGATATTTTCTCTATTTTTCTTCATTCGCATAGTAACCTAGTTTGAGCTCTGACCTTCGGTGACGTTAGTCTACTGCCGTTCTGGATCAAAGTTTTAAAAATCTTTGCACGTATTCGGTCGTGTAGCATCTCTTTCCTCCTTCATTTACAGTCTGCCACTATCTATCATCTAAACACATATTCAGCCCAACGCAATTTTCATATACCAGCGAATTTCTAAAAATTCATGTAGTACGTTATTGATTCTGTAAGAATTCCAATTCAATTTAAAGTTTCCCGGAAGTAGAACATCAGTGTTATTAATTTATTCATGATTTGAAAAGAGGTTGCCATAAGTACCTTTGAAACGACAGAAGTTCGTAATGCGCCCGACTTTTTCCGGACAACTAATAGCTAATAAACTGTCCAAACATAAACAAATTCAATTTATTGTCAAATTAAATAACTGAATTCCCAAGAAAGTTCACTCAAAGTTTATTACTTCAATTAGTCATGCCCTATTCCACCCTTCCGGAAAGTCGTCTACCTCACTACCTGACTACCTAGAATCTATCGCCAGCCTTACGGCTACCACTACTGACCCACTGCTTTGTCTACGGTTGAATGGCCCTCTTCGGACCTCGCAATAAACGGATAGTATCGTGACCGCTGTGAATCGGGACTTACGTTGTGGTAACCTGGTCCTTTTTGGTGCGTCGATGAATAAGTCGAGAGAACAAAGGAGCGAATTACGTTAAATAAAATAGGAAGTTAGATTTAATTAATTACTTATTGCAAAAAAAAGTAAAAACTCCTTGTACCAGCCACTGAGGGGTCTAATATAACGAGCGCAAAAACCTTGAGTTGAAATCAATACAAAGAAACAAATAATCAAAATGATTTAGGATATGTCGAGGTTACTAAGAAGACCGATGGTCAGTACAGGGCGTTTATTCAGGCCAACATGTTTCGATCACATGAAGAGATCATCTTCAAGGGCAGACGACTTAATTAGGACAAAGTAGATTTAATGAAAGCGTGTAACATGAGTTACAATAAGTCAAAATTTATGTTGTGATAGCCATAAGCTTAAAATTAATGTAAAAGGGGACAAAACAAACAAATTAGAAAATAATTAAATCGTCAAAAGGTACCGATGTTACAAATTGATTGAGAAACAAAGTGAAATAAGTTGGAACACAATGTAATGACAGGATACAGATAATGCCGCTCTCGGCGATCAGTTTGCAGGACAATCAATAGCAACCACCAGTTTTTTCAGGGACTCCTTTTGGAGGTGATGGGAAACCCTAGCTAAACTAATTAATTGAGGTCGAATGGGTAGGATATTTTCAGTCAAAGAAACAAAATCTACGGTACAGTAGAACTCTGTTTGACAGATTTCACTTTCGAATATCGGCGCGGCCCTAACTGCTTCCAAATCACACAGCTGGTGGTTCAGTGCATACACAGTTGTTGGAGGCTCTGCTCCTTAATTAGATTAACAATTAATTTAAGTTCAATTGAGATTTCAGTTCAGTTCAATCAACCAACGCACAGTGTGACACAGTGGGTCTACAGTGTACTTAATTAATAGAATTAATTAATCAGATGTTTGGAGAAGTATGTGATACAAAATGCCGTTCTCCACGATCAATTTGCAGGACAATCAATAGCAACCACCAGTTTTTTCAGGGACTCCTTTTGGAGGTGATGGGAAACCCTAGCTAAACTAATTAATTAATGATAATCGCTGCTTTTAGTTCTAAAATCATGCATATTCAAGGTGCTCTGCATGCATTAAGCAACCCCCCCATTAGCTTATCAGATACAACTCGCGGTGATCTTAACATCTGCAAACACTTAATGCCACCATGAACAGGCTCTGAAATCTTGAATACATCCTGCTCTCGTTGAAAGAGACCAGACTAAAGCAAAACACTTGCAACTGGCAACGTAATTTGATCCCGCGAGCAAAATGCATACAAATCTAAACGAAAGCAAGCCAAAATGTCAAGTAGACTTCTTTTATGATGGCTGTGACTGTAGTGCCATTTGCACGGTGCCCTAAGCAATAGAATTCTAAAGTTCCCTGTGTGGTATATAGCCCCTTGAGAACGGACAGAGCGACGACGCGACGTCCCTAATTACCCGGCCGAAATTTTTTACAGCGTACAGTTCGAACACGTGTTTGTTATTTGAAATTAAACATGCAATAACCGATTTTGTTTTGGAAACAAATTCAGCGACCGTTTCAAGTTCGTTTTAACATTTTTGTTCCTCGTGCTACCTCTTTATTCGACTTATCTACCTTCCATACTACTGTAATTTCCAATGACGCTGTATATCTGCTGCAAAGTCTTTAGAAATAGTTTGAAGTTGAAACACTACTTGGAAAGTATGCCTAGCTCAGTGGACACGGAGTGGGTTACAATATGATTGTCGGTAGCATAAAACCTAGTTGTGAATGGGGCGCCACCCAGCGTAAAATACTCCAAGTAGGCAGAAACATGCGTGGTATCGCTAGGCCTACTCACATCAAAATAGTTCTTTCGTAGGTCTATTTTATTTCTGAAAGCAATATCGTTATACTTTTCCATTGTTGTGGTATCATTGTACAGTGAAATACATGAGGAACTAGCCCTTGGAGTTTGTCCCCTCATTAAAGTTACAGCCTGTATAAAGAACATCACTTGTCGCAAATGAAACTTTTTACAGTATAATAACATCGTGCAATTAAGTACGTCTTTAGGTTATTTTTGAAGGTCTGTAGGGTCTTACAGTTAACAATCGGTTCAGGTAACTTGCTATATAGAGTTAGACAAGAATACACTGGCGTCTTTTCATATCTTGCTGTAAAACGCCGGCCTTATGCAATTATACAGAGACATAAGTAAGAGCGGATGGTATAGGAAAACCACGATGGACTCATAGGGCAAGTGTTCCACATGCAAGATTTTTCATAATCGGAATTTCCGGTATGAACTATATAAAAGGCGACTAGCCCCTTTATTTTGTAACACATAACGACAACGTTATATAACGACAATCGTTAAGTGACATATTTTTACCAATCAGTACTTAGATACGACGCACTTCTATGTACTGATTGGTCACTTAACGATTATCATTATGTAACGATGTCGTTATGAGTTAAAAAATAAAGGGGTAGGTTTCGTACCGTACAGCTAGTAGTCGTAGGGTCGAGTACATCACCCAGAGTCCGAAGGCGTAATTAGCATTCAAAAGGATGTCCTAGTGTGTGATCAAACTCCGAAAGATCCGTCCATCTCTCTGCATCCAGTACCATTTGCCAATTAGCTATGTTATTAAAACCTAACAACTGCTTTATGTATGATAATGATGATGCGTTTTGACTTTATGTCATATCATATGCCAACGTGTTTGTGTTGTTCGTTTCCCCCGTATTTCACCTACGCCAATTTAAAGGGACAACTGTTTCGAGGTCATGGAAACTACTCGGCAAAAATCAAGCGAGCCGACACGGAGTGTCTCATCTTGAATAAGTTATCTACTATTTGTGTTCATCTCAAAAGGCTAGTGGTATAAGTGAAGGAAACTTGTTTTAAAATAAATTCCTTTTCATATTTTTTTTTATAATAACAAGACAGTAAATTATGTGATTATTTCTTATAAACAAAGACAGTAAAACTGCCTGATCTTATTGACCTGGTCACCATAATTCGTATTAAGGTTATTTAAACAATTCGAAAATAATTTATTTCACGCTTAGACCTTCTGTTTCAGTCGGTTGTGGTATCACTGTACAGTGAAATGCATTCTGTAAACTTTACCTCTTTTTCACTTGTATGTGTTAATTCTCATCGAAGCTATCCGCTAGCCAACGTATTGCAAAACTTTCGCAGTAATCAATAAATTATACTTACGCATGACATGAATGCAAATGGCATGTGTGTTATATAATATATTCGAATATTTTTCAGTCACGATTAAGTTATAAAGTTGTCAACTATCAAGTCGGCTAATGAAGCATTTAATCGGGAGTGTAGATAAATTAAATTCCGAGGAATTTTAACCGGACAAAAGCAAACGGTTTCCTCTTGGAAATAATTAAAAAAAAATTCGAAATAGTAATTTATAATTATAGCGTAGAATATTATCTGAGATATTCATCGTGCAATTAACATTCTGTTATTCTGAACCCGCACGTTTCCACGCACGCCCTCTCATATTTCAGATCTTGTATTTCAGCGCTTCCCAATTTGCCTGACAAGCAGCGCTCCTCCCAATTCTTTCATCTTCCTTCGCGATCATAATTTTCTCACAGTCTTTCATCTGTCGCAGCAACGAGCGAAATCGAAGAAAATCAACAGGGCTCGAATTATCTCACGACTTTCGTTTTATTTCGCGCACGTCATTACGTTATTAATGGTCCTTATTTATTACACCGTCCTCTCCACTCGCTCGCGCTGCTCGTAAAGAGATAAAAAGAGATACGCGAGCGTAATCCACTTTCAAAGGTAGGCAGTGTTTGTAATCCGAGCACTTCGTACTACGATAAAGCCTTCATAATTAAATTCTTTTTAATTGTGGTTTTGTTATGTTGCAATATGTAATTAGCTTCGCACGTAGGTGTACATACGTGCGTGTGCCAACTTTCTCGTCAACCTGAAAATACCTTTCACTTCGAAATTTATTCTATTTTTCATTTTCAGAACTTACTGGTTCGTCTTTCAAGACTTACGTCAAATACGTACGGACCACGATTGACATGACAGTGCAAATATTTACATTTTTTTCTTCTTCTTCTTCTAGATTCTACTTAATTTGCATAAACCGGTCTGAAACTAAGAAGTTCAGGCTTCACTGAAATTTAAGTCGAGTCATTTATATAATCACATGTTGGAATTTAAGTACAGAAGTAGACAAATGTTTCACGTCACCGTTTTATATCCCTTCACTCGTGTTTTTCCCCTGACCCAATTAACAAGCGCTAATTCAACTTTACTTTGCGACGTTAATGGCCTCTGTCTTGTGTTAACGAATCTCCGAAAATACCCCCGAGGCCCATCATGGAAAACCCCAACAAGAAGAAAGTTCTTTTCGGGGGGGGATAAGTACAGGTACAGTTTTCGCCTGCCTAAAACGAAAATAAAAGTGACAAACGCATTCGTACATCCCCCCCCCTCCCTCCCGAATAAAAAAAAATTCAATTTATTATCCAAACAAACGGAACCATTGAAATAAAGCGGCCCTAATAACTCATCCCTCGGACAATAAAAGCAGGGGCTTTTGTTCGACTTCGATGCATCATTATAATATTTCTGATGCAGATTCCTGCGGATATTTATGGCTAATTTTTATTCGAATCTGAGTGTTAAACTCGAGGATTTTGTGCTGCGCCGCTGTGTCGGGTTAGATGGTAAAATTTCTGGTTTACGTGCGGCTCCTATTAATTTGGGACGAAACAAAGGCCGGAATGCGATTCGGCGGGATGTGCGCTCGGTAATAAATTTCGCTTTATGACGCGAATATTTGGGGATATCAGTTTTAAGTCCGAAGCAACACGAACGAGCACTTGAATACCATACGGATTCATGTCACAAAATCTTTTAAGCGGACACTAAATCGCTCACTATAACACTTTACGTTTCACCGTCGTTCGACAGCGGTGAAACGTAAAGTGTTATAGTGCGCGATTTAGTGTCCGCTTAAAAGATTTTGTGATACAAATTTCATCGGACAAGAACCAACTGTAAATACATACGGCCCGGCAGGGGGGTAACCCTGCTTACTAAAGCGTGGATCCATCGGCTGCGGCCGTTGGTGACCATTGTGGACGTATGATAGAGTGCCTATGGGTGTGACGAGCCCACCGTCCTCAGTTGGCGCACCAGTGCCTGGGTTGCACGTAACCTAATCTGTAGGACTCGGCCGACTTGTTCGGTCGTGGCCGAACTTCCCACCAGTGAAGTAAACTGGTACCGTGGGGACCGGTTAGCCCGGAGAATACCCTCCCCTCCTCTGGAGTGGAGTGAGCAGAGGGGATCTCCACCGGTCGACTGGGTTGGACTCACGGGGGTAGTGGTTGATGGCCCGCATGCTGGGTTAGGGATGATGTCCACCCCATCCCGACGTGTGAACTGCGGATCTCAGTTCCGGCACTAGCCTGGATAGCTAGTAGAGATTAGATAGGTCTCCCTTCACCAGAAGGGGCGAGGAGCGTGCAACTCCGAACCAGTCTGGTAGCAGGACGACACTTTATAGTGTCAGCCACCGAGAGGTGGGCTTCCCTGCGCGTTGATTGAGCGTATCTCAATCCGATGGCTCTGGTCGGGGCCCGAGCGGAGAAGGGCTAATCGCTCAGGTGCCGCTTGTAGCGTTACAGGTTAGATAAGGGGCGCTGTCTGTAAATACATACGGATTCAGTTTCGAACTGTTCTTTTCAAATGTTAAAAGTTTGCGAACGAAAGAAACGTTAATGTAGACTTTGAATTTATTCAAATAGATCCAATATTGAAGCTGAAACTGAACGAGATCAAATTATGTCACCTATGTCATTGACATAATGAGTTAACACCGACAATACCATCGCAACATATTTTCCTATTAAAAGTCTTATCGTCCAAGGTTTGTTCTAAAGAACCAAATAAGAATTCAGCCCCAATTCTATTCAATTGGAGTTACCAATTTTCTCCTCGATGGTTTTCAGAATGCCTATGATCATGTAGGATCCTGTAGGCAAAAAATTCGTTGACTTATTGAAGTGCTCCTATAGAAACCTTAGAAGAATAGCCTTTTCTTTAAAACACGCTCGTTCGCAATACATGAAACCATTCACCAGCAAACTATTCCCGAACATTAAATTATTTTCGCCTCCGTCTTCATTTACCAACAAATAGGTTTAGCTACTACGAGGATTCTGATAAACCTGATCCCGTATAGGCACCGTTTTAGAATTGGTGGGGAAAATACCTATGGGATTCTTTTCCCTTTCCTTTTAGCCTTTTTTGTGCCATCGCGAGTAATACACGTGCCTTCTTCCTCTTTCAGTTTCGACTTTGTAACGCCTTTTGCTTCAGCTACATGTTCTTGCAGAACCATTCTTCTTCTGTAATGTCATTTTTTTCTTTTTAATAAATCCCTCTACCTTTTGATATAATCCAACGTCACACTAAGTAGCTTTCCTTGAAATACCAGTTCTGACATTTCGGCCTACTTGTGCTTACCTACATGTCAGCATCGGCGAGACTGTGGAAGGAGAAATTAAGATACGCCCCCCTGCCGGCTAGGTTCATAAGTCTCTGTGCACTCGCTTTTATTTTAACGGCAAAAGTAAAAGAACAGCAGCACGTCCACGAGTGTCAAAATATTCCAAATTTAAGCAAACGCTATTTAAGATTTAACGAAATGCGAAGTACGGGTCCCGTTTTCCTGCGATGCATGTCCCAGTAGCGGAGCCTGGTTCCGTAAATCATTACGTGAAATCCACCAAGCAACAGTAACGCCTCGCGGTATCCCAACGAGATAACCCGCAAATGAAAGCCTGGCTACTTCACATCCGCCAGGCTTCGAAAAACAAATAAAAGATGCTTTTGGTACACGTAGAGTGCCTCGTCTAGATCACGGATTCGGCTCCCCACGCAAGTACACGTACAGTGCCTCATCCAGATCACGGATTAAATCTCCGTTCGGCTCTCCCGGCAAATACACGTAGAGTGCCTCGTCCAGATCACGGATTTAATCTCCGTTCGGCTTCCCATACAAGTACACACCATTTAAGGTAACAACAAAATGGCCACGAGCCAAAAACAAATCAGCAGCAGCACTCCAACGCGTTTAACAAAGTACTAACTTGATTCGGTGCGTAACTAGAATACAAAGCACGAAGGAAAGTCACATGACCCCAACTGACCAATCACAAAACCTTTCTTCTTCTGAAAAGTAGTTTTTTTTATATAATTCAACATCATACTGAGTAGCAAAAGTTATTAGTTTCCTTGAAAGACCAGCTCTTATATTTCAGCCTACTTGTGCAACCTACCTATCAGCAGCGGCGAGATTGTGGAAGGAGAAATGAAGGTACGTTCCACTGCGGGTTAACTCAATGGGACGGGCAAGGTCATACGTAAACCGAAATAAGAGGAGGCACTCTTAATTAAAACGAACAAAACACTAGCCTTTGTACACTCGCTAACATCAAAAGTAGAAGAACAACACGTCCACGGGTGCCAAAATACTCAAAATTTAAACAAACGCTATTTAAGATTTAAAAAAATGGCGAAGTACGGGTTTGGTTTTCCGGCGATGCATGTCTTAGTAGCAGAGTCTGGTTCGCAAATCATTATGGGAAATTCACCAATACCAAGCAACAGAAAATCTTTGTAGTAAGGCCTCGAGGTATGCCAACGGGATAAGCGCCTGCCTACTTCACATCCGCTAGGTTTCGAAAAGCAAATAAAAGATTGTCACCAAATTTAGTTTTTCTTAAATGACTTGACCGGGTGACAAGCTCTGCTGTCTCTTTCACCAGCTGATCCCCACGGCTAGCAACAATGAGATGGGGTGAGTTATTTAAGGTGGTATAACAACAAAAGGGCGCCAGATCGGACATGAATAATCGAACTGATCGAATACAATCTTGTCGACGTCCCCGAATCGACGAGAATGGGCAGAAAGTCAAACGTAAATACAGGCTAAAAATTAACTCACTGGTACGTTAACGTAGAATCAAACACAAATGTACAGAAATTCAACGTTTAATGGTTCACGTGACGACGGTTTACAAACGCCCAAATGATTACATTGAGGTAAATCTAGTTCGCTACGACAAAAATCCAGTATTTATATTCTTAAATACACGAACAGTTTGTGTCCGTCACTATTACCAGACGGACCGCCGAAAATTCGCTCTCTTCCAGGTTATGCAAATACCGAACCACGATATGCAATAGAAGTAAATTAAGTAAATACCTTATGAAGTTATCGTCGGCGGCGTACAGTCAATAACGTCTTGTCAAATTTACTTGAGGTTAGCAGCCACCTGTCGCTCGGTAATCCGGTTCAAATTGGATTCACAGGGCCCGTTAAGATGGCTGGTCGATTTTCCTTGTAGGTTCGGAGCGCCCGGGGATTACCAAGAGTTAACTCGGCTTGAATCGCACTCCACAAGGCACGGCAGTACTCGAAGTGAGAGTTAAGGGTGGAGCTACCTCGTGAAGTAGTCCCCAAACCAAAGAAAGAAGCCTGAATATAAAAGGAAACAGTTTCGTTAGCGGCGTCCGCCAATGTGCTCGATATATTTTACCTGAGATTGTAGTAATCCCAAGCTTGGAATGGGGCTGGAAATATACCCCAACGCTTGTTCGCTGCAGAGCAAGAATCTCGATAGTAAACCAACACACAACTACACACCAAGATAATGAGAACAAGACTGAACAAAATGCGCTAAGAACGTGGCGTTGAAAATACTAACACGTGATGTCCCATAACCAATGGATATTGCGTGCCCACATCACGTGAGTTTTTCCCCCTTTGGCGAGGTAAACGAGGAGGAGCGGGGTTGCCAATCAAACCGGGACGCGGCTAAACGTTGCCAGTTTTCATAGCGGGAAATTCAAAAGTAACAAGATGCTTTCGGTACATGTAGAGTGCCTCGTCCAGATCACGGATTAAAAGTCCGTTCGGCTCCTCACGCAAGTACACGTAGAGTGCCTCGTCTAGATCAGAGATTAAATCTTCGTTCGGCTTCCCACGCAAGTAGACGTAGAGTGCCTCGTCCAGATCACGGATTAATCTCCGTTCGGCTTCCCACACAAGTACACATATTGTGCATCAAATTTACAAACATCCTTATGTCCGGAACAAGTGATATTTTAAAGATTGCGAAATACAATAAAATAATTTTGAATAAAGCAATCACATAAATTAATGAATGTAATTGATTAATATTGTACAAGGTAAGATTCGACGTAAGAAGTCGACGTTATCTTTCCGTACGTACGCAAAAGTTTCGGATCTTAAACATTTTAATACAGCACTTTAAGTGCAGACGTTCGAACACGTTGCATACGTGCACATAAAACGTCTCTCCTTCACTTCATTACCTTACCTTTACATTACTGTAACTATAAATATCAGCGGGCATGTAAATACGGTTATTCCTATTCCCTCTTCGACGTAAAATATTGTCTCGCGGAACGTTACGACTGAAGCGTGAAAAAAGACGAAACTAATTGGGTATCCTAGGAGCTGCTAACAAGTGCCCGGCCGAGAACTTGTTAAGAGAAGAACATAAAATCGAACGTCAGTGTTCCAGCGTTTTCAATTTGTATATTAAAAAGCTGCCTACCGTTCGGTAAGCGAACGTATACATATATTACTGGAATATATTTCCTAGTAGGCTGGCTGTATCATTACAGAATGGAGAGCGCGTGGTCGGAGAAATATAGGCTGGCTCTTAAAGAGGAACGCTGTTTGCACCTTAAATCTTTTAATCTGTACGGTGTTTAATGTGTACGAACCCAACTCGTGCGTTTTATTTATTTATTTATGAAAGAACCTCTGGCGGTAAATATATTTTCAAATTATAATTGTATTCTTTGAACGAACGCGCGACGCGATAAGAACACCTACGAATTCATATAAAATATTTTTAGCGCCGTGCCCCCCCGTCCTACATCACTGGCGCCGATAATCGTTCCACGCGTATTAGCTTTTTTAAAGAATAAATTGCTCTTGAGAGACATAAATATTTATGTGGTACTACTCGTTTTATGTATATACATGCCTTATATCTGCATCATACAAAGTCTCTACGTAGCCAGATCGTTGATAAAATATAATGAGTATTAAACAATACATTTGCAAAGATTGTTTAGAAAAGGGTACAAGTGACTTCGGGCAAAGTCTGAACCAAACAAAAAATTGATCAAATCTAAATTATAACTGCCTAAGTATTTTCTTCAAGCATAGAAGTAATCACTGATGCATTAAACAAAATTACAAAACTGCGTAAAAATAACCAAGTGAGACTCTGTACGAAGAAATCGATAAAGCAAACAACATCTTGTACAACATATGCGTTTTGGTATAAAAGACGCTCAGTTCTGAGATAAGAAGGAAACGATGTCACTGATGGAAGCTGGAGCACGTGATCAAATACGATTTTAGACGTGCTAATAATAAATGCATAAATATGTGCGAGATTTTAATGCTAGAAATGCTAATATAAATTGTTTACGCAACGCGACGGACGAGCTGCCCGTATTTGTTTTTTTATGGACCCAGGAATAGTTGACGTTGTTTTACACAACTCCATCAATGAAATCCGTTCGGAGACGTTAATAACTTCCAGTTGCCGAGGTTTAGACGCAGGATATGAAGCAAAATGGATAGGACTAGTAACATCGTTTTAGGAAAATGCCCTCTGCTCTAAGTAGATTGATTTATCCAAATCAAAAAAGTTCGTCGAAAGTATATTACTAGATTGTTAATGAAAAAGTTGCTTTCATCAAAAAAAAAAAAAAAAACACTGAATATTAGTATTTTTGAAGAAAGTTTTTCTCCTTCTCCTTCATCATCAATCATCATTTCGTCGTTTTCTTGTTCTGCCTCAACTAGACATTCATTAACAATGAACTCATCATTAGATAATTCTGAAGTCAGTAAGTCATTTTGTCAAGACCAATGTCATTATCTAATGAATCTATTTCACTGATCAATTGGTAAATGAAGCTGTTTTTACTTCAAACCGATAGTAGAAGATTATCCTCTTCTTCTTTTTCCTTGCGGTACCATTGGGCTAATGGCAGATTGTTATCTTCATTAAAGTCTTTGCCCAAGTTCTTCACCTTTTGGCAACAATTTTTATGGCATCTAAAACTATGACTTTGAACTCCAGCCTATTATTCATGCAATGTACTACAAGGCAAGTCACGAACGATTTTCGATGATGCGTCTTAAGGCGGCTCCACATTACATGGCAAACTAGGCGAATGTCGAACGTTGGTGATGTGTACAGTTTTCCAAACGTTTGTCAAATAATGTGTGCGATGATGCTGAATCGCATTTAAATGTCTCATTTACCGACTTCTATCGGAACGTATACGAATGCAAACGTTGGAAGGAGTTTGACAAATGCTCTACCATACACACTATTCGGCGAACCTTCACACATCACAAACGTTTGGCTAGTTTGCCATGTAATGTAGCGCCGCCTTTAAGCGAGTAAGTACATAATTCCTTGGTCTAAGGTTGCATAATTATTCGCGTTTAATCTCTTTTCCAGTGGAATTTCAATAAACTTTAAATTAATTGCTACCTTCTTCAACAAGATTTCTTATATATTTTTTAATCTGACAAAAAACATTACATGTCAAAAAAAATTGTTATTATTAACAAAAAACACCGCACGTACACGATATTTAGAATTTCATAAAAATGAAACACCATGAAACTGCTTACAGCTAACACCTAACACCAACAATAATTGCCGTACGATTTGGTGGCTTGAAGTCAGGCCAAGCGTGCTTATTGGTTCAAACCACTTCGACGTTTGATTGAACCACTTTGACGTTTTACTGTTTGAAAAGTGTACTTTGACTTGTTCTGTCAACTTTAACTGGTGTGTGTCTGGTAGTTTTCTAAAAAATCAAATAGATAGTAGCAGAATTGACATTTTTCAATATCGTTGAAATTGAAATGGAGAAGGTTAAGAGGAATGTATTTTCTGAAGACGAGTCTTCTAGTTTTCCTCTCTTGATATGTCGTCAGAGGCTAAATTTGCAATATTCGATAGCGACGATTTGATAAGGAACTCTTTGGAACCCTGGAACTTTTGGTGCTAGGAAAGGTTATGTCTTGTCCTTCTCAGATTCCGAAGATTCGATAGTTATGGATGATGCGGACAGTCCTCCAGGTTCTTCAAATATCATCTTCATCATCTTCACTTTCGTGACACGTAATCCTGATGTTTTAATTTTCTTTAGTAGTTGATGATGCAAACTTAGCGGACAATTTAATTAACATTGAAGTTCCTGTTTTGGACAGAGAATCGAAAAAGAAAACAAAAAACGCAGCAAGAATCCTGAACAATGGAAAAGGACAGTCAAGAAGAAATTAAGGGAGACTGGTCTGTAAAGGACAACTTCATCCAGGCAGAAAAAATAAAGAAAAATATATTTAAGAAAGATTAAATTCAACCTTTCGTTGTCCAAAGAGCAAACGTCAAATTGTCGTCCGTCGAGGTTAGGCGTAACAGGAGCGCCGCGTCATTCCAATTGACAGCATGGTTTTAGCCAAAGGAAATAGGAATATGATGGGAGAAATGCTCCAGTTACCTCTTTCGTAAACTTTAAGTGACCACTTGCATCAACGTCAGTTACCACTTTCGTTCCAAGGACCGCGCCCTCTCGCGATGTGCGGCGTGATGAACCATCGTGTTACCAAATACCAAAATGGACGGCCAAGATCGTTTTATATTAACGTCCTCAAACCTTTCAACACGGACGCCACGAAGAAGATCGCCAGGAGGCTCTGCTACCTACCTGAAAGGCCAGCAAATTGTGCGAGTGACTTTGAAGTTTCTCCAGCACCGCCGACTAAACTCCTGGAGACGGGAGGGTTCAACGAAACCCCAAAAGCCAATGGTGGAAGAGTTGAATAAAATAAATATCACCAGCTGAGTACACTTGTTTTTATTTGTCAAGCTCAAAATTGGTAAAAATAAGAAAATGGTTAAATTACAAATGTTGAGTACCACCCAGGAGGGGTCCCAATGAATCGAACGAAAAATGAGACTGAATAACTTTGTTATCAAGCAAACGAACAAGTTAGATTTTATCCGATAAGCAGATCTGCTATTCGTTCACAACCAAAGCTTTAAAGTAAAATGAACTAATAAAATAATAACAACGCCGCGTTAAGGTGGGTCAACAAAATAAGTCCAGTGTAAAGGCAAACAGCTGTCAGTAGTGAGAGAACGCCTTCCAACGGAGGCTGTCAATGACGTAATTCGGCGAAGGTGTTACGTCACCAAGTGGCGTCGCGTTTGCAGGTCGGGTCCATTTTCACGGACGAAGGGCCGGGATGCCGATTCGCTTCAAATTCCGATTTCCGGCCTTTTCGTCCACCCAAGAGATGTCGATGTTTTCAACAAAGGTAAAACTACCACTAAAAGACTGGTAGAAGAGAGAGATACGCGTTATCAGCAGAATATACGCACAAAATTGCCAACAAGACCTACCTGTTGTTAGTCTCAGAAACAGGCCTTAGAGAAGCTTAATAAGGAGCTTGAACTCACTCGGCGTGCTTTTAACAAATCTCGGTGTAGATTCCGTTTCAGGCTTCAAGCACAAGATTCACATGAAAAAAGCACAAAGATCATAATCACCAATAAACAATAGCACGCCAGGAGCTCTGTTGAAACAATGCGAAGCCGACGGCAGCGTTCTCTCCAACTATGCGCTGAGACGAAGGTCGTTACGGGATGTTACAGTTTTAGCCGGGCGAAAGAGTGAAATGGACGGATACCGTAAGACTAAGTAACAGCGTGTGGTTTGGTGTTGAACTATTGAGAAATGTGACGAATGTCACGTAGGCAAAACTGAACTCTTACTTCCCGCACAACTACAGGGCGACTGCCAAATATTATGAATAACTTACATTAATTTTTCAACCGTAACAGCCCCCAGTTAGCGGAACTCCGGCGAACATCCGGAATTATTGGGGGGGGGGGGAGAAATAAATAAGAATATAAAAAAGCCTCGATGAAAGAAAACACGAATTACGAACCGACCGCCGCCCTATGTGACTCTAAAACATACCTGTCGTTTAATACGACGGAACAAGCTTGGAGAAGCCTCGCCGCAAACAAATTAACATCCGGGTAACATACCCGTCTCTTTTTTACTCCAAAACAATCACCGTTTAATGAAACATTTATAATTAAAGCAGATTCTTGTCCGATGAAAATTGTATCACAAATTCTTCGAAACGGACATTGAATATGCGCACTACCACTTAACGTTCCGCTATCGTCTGACAGCTTCGTCCAACGATGGCGAAACGTTAAGTGGTAGTGCGCATATTCAGTGTCCGTTTCAAAGAATTTGTGATATGAAAAATAAAATGTTGAGTATCTTCTTAAAACGACATCTGAGCTCACATGATTATATAAACTTTTATGCTTGGGTTTTCATCGCTGAATCTGTATCGCAATTTACGGAACATCTTTAACAAACACCCTGTATATCCCACTTTCGACGTGGGACAGTCTCATTATCAAAGAAAAGGGTTGTCCAGGATTGTTTAGCGTTCTAAAGCGGCGTTTTTTTGGACCAGTCCAAGTTCCAAAGGTCAAACTACGGTGCAATTGCACTTTCGCCAATAAACAGAGTGACTCGAAAGCTAGAAATTATTTGCAATGAATTTTCTCACCGTAACAAATCGTTTTGATTACATTGCACATAATTCTTATGCATTTTACATATTAAAACAAACCATGATAAAGAGTCAATCGTTTGCGTTATCCAAAAATTATACTCCTATATTTTTTTATTTAATCCAATTCAACAATAATAATTCATAATGTGGTATGCAACAAATCTGCAAATTTAGCATCCATATGCAATTTTTTTTTTGTTATTGAAGAAGAACGTGTAAGTGGACAATGAAAAAGAGTACACCAAAAATTCTTTGTATTAAAACTGATTATTATGACGAAGTTTGGTAACAGCAAAATACATCTCTAAACATTCATTCATGTTGATTATCTCCGAACTAAGTCTTGGTTGTATGACACAAACAAATACTGAGGTGACGAGTTGTCTACGAGAAGAACTTTTCTGTTTTTTTTTCTTCTATTTCTCTATTCCTTTTTCTTAGTTGCCCTTCGAACAGTTGCTACGTCAACCAAGCTTTTCAGTTGCGAAGTACAGCTTAAAACATCTAGAATTTTTGGATTTTCCCACAACCAAAGACTTTCTTTTCTCTGTTCCTGTTTTATTGGCACGCACAAGAACTGTTAAACGCTCTTCGCTATATTTACCCCTCCTACGCCCCTCGCCCCTTTAAACCACAACGTGGTGTTTGGCATATTAATTTTATAAAGTAGGTAAACCAGTTTCACATTTTTATCATACTTGTCACATATTGTTGGCCACACCATTTTGCTTGAAAGCACTGACAACTTTTCCATGTATCCTTCCTGTATTAACGCTGTGGGGTTTTTTAAACCTATCCATCCGTCCTTTGGAACAAACAAAAGACGCTTTGTTTGAATTGGCTTCCGGTTGGAGCTGCGTCACGTTGACTTCTTCTACTGCCGATGTTTCGTTCTCCATTGCAGAAGAACTTCCTCAGGGCTGCTGCTGGTGGTGTTGCTGCTGCATCTCAGCAGTCTCAACGACTAACGAAAAGCAGCAGCAGCCCTGAGGAAGTTCTTCTGCAATGGAGAACGAAACGTCGGCAGTAGAAGAACTCAACGTGACGCGGTTCCAACCGGAAGCCAATTCAAACATGGACGACGGCCGCGGAAGCCTTCAAGTTAAATTAAAAGACGCTTTATCGGGTTTTGCTGTTCATCTACCAGACTCTTCTCCTTTTGTTTGTAGAATGGAAGTTGATGAGTGTGTATTTTGGTTCTATGTAAAAGAGCATCGTCTACCTTCCCCACTTTTATCGACTTCCTGTGCCACTTCACTTTACAAATATTTAAGATTCTCTTTTTCATCTTCACTTTTCTTCCACACCAATCGACTTTGGAAGGTTCAATTATTGGCAGACATCGGCATTGCTTCGGCCATTTTCTATTTTCGTTATTATTTTGATGTTTTCTTCATTCAATTCAAACTAACGTCTGTAGGTTGAAATATGTATAGTACTAATTGTAAGTACATATCCGATTTGCTTAATTAAAATACAACATTTACTTTATTTATATGAACGACAATGCAAATATTTATATTAATACAAGACAAACAGTTTATGTAGGTGCGCTCTTGACATTTCCAAAGAGATCTGATCGCAATAAGCACCATCTTGCGTACAGTTCCCCTACCACACACCAGCTAAACTCCAGACCAAAGTAACGCGACGGAAGTTGACAGTGCAAACACGACAATGTGCAATTCGCATTCGCTTTATCAATTCCATCATTCACCTAGGAGCACAGATAACACGGAGAACTAAACCCCGTTTTTTTTTCAATAAATCTCTAGTGGCGCCGCTGCCCTGATAACAACTGATACTTTCGTCTAAACGCACAAACAACTAATTTTTTTTTTCATGTCTAAATCAAATAAGTCAATGTTACTGTGAATTTCTTCTCTTAAAAATGAACCACTGGACTTCGATGTAACGGTACTAAAAGGTTTTCTTAGTACAGTCTTGATGGTACTGGATATTATTTGACTGTCTATTTTTATGCTGTGAAATTAGAATAAAATATTAAAAGAGAACGATCCTAGAGCTACGTAACTAGCCTAAATGTTTCTAAATGACTGTTGCGATGAAAGAACACGAACCATAAACAACCCCTTAATTAACTGAAAAAACTCAAGCATGCCGTGTAATGCGTAACATTTTTCTTTTTATCCTTAGAAGGAAACCATCTAATTATACGATGAAAAGACCTGCCGGGGATCTGTTATTCATCCGTGTGGGATTACCGAAAAAGAAACGCAGATGAGCCGGTGTGATACACCTACGTTCCGGATTTTATCTGCTCGCCTATTTACACTAATAAACGTGTGATACGCCGGTAACGAGAAGATCAAATATTTCCGCGAACGCGAAACTTTTGCGCGCACAGGACCCCGACATGGTAAATATTTGCCCAGTTGCATGAAGCGCGAGAGAAAAAAAAAAACATTCAAACTTATATAATTTCAGTGTAACACGCTCGACGGTAAACACACGTGTTTGATATCTTCCGGCTTGTTTGATGAAACACTGTGTATTTTGCAAAACCATAATCAATGAATTTATAGGAATTTCGTTTATGTTACTATTAGAATCATGCACATCAGTGAACTCGTAATCTCTTAGCAGCAGCAGCAAATAACATTTCTCTCAAAAATCTCCTTCCTGTGCGTATTTAATATTAGCCAAGCCTGAATGACTGCGTTTGCTCGCCTTTTATGTGAACCCGAAGTATTTTACAAATGCGCGTCCGACTCAATACGGTTCAGGAGCTCTTTAGAATAAATCCATTTTTTTGTAGGTTTTAATTTCGGAAAAATGCCTACGCACAGCGGGGTTTTCAATATATCATGGAATAGTGAGCCGTTGAATAAAATTTGAGAAAAATTTACAGCACGTCCCATCGTCGTTCTCTTGCCACATAAAATGGTAAATTGGGGGAGGGTACGGGTATGGCAAGAAAACGTGTGGTAAAATTCTTCCGGATATACAGCGCCTTCAATCGGAATATCGTTTACTGTTTTCATTGAAAACGGCCCCCCCTTTAAACATATCCCGATTGCGTTTCGTATTCAAATGAAGCGGCCTGCGATTTATGAAAGCATAAATATCTCTGTGCCGCTTGTTTACGACCGTAAGGAATACTTTTTCCATAATTAATGTAACCGCCACAAAAGATCTGACCGAGGCTTGTTTACAAAATTAATGCCCGCAGATAACTTAAAAATTCGAGAACACGTATTAAGATGTTAACGAATGATGCCACGCTAATGACGCTACATTTATTCCCTTAATAGAAGGCGATTACTTTGCGTGTTTTTCGCCGTCCGCTAATTTATTCGCCTCTCGCACTTTCCCAGAACGCGAAAATATTGATGGGCCGACTTTAATTATCCCTAACTGAATATTCAGCGACTTAAAGCTCGCTTTTAAAATTTGCGGTTTCATTAAGTTTCGGCAAGTTTTATGACGGGCGCGCTCTAAAATTAATTTTTGAATTTTAAACGAAAGGGCTTTATAACTCTGAATAAATTAGAATTCATTGGCTCATAATGAAGACGATGATTTTACTTGTTTACAACTTGTCACTAAAATTTCAAGTTGCCGTAAACCCGACACAAACAATATACAGTGCGTAATCGAATACGTTTCACTTACTTCTAACGTAAAAGACATTTAGTTAAAACTAAAGTCAGAATGAACAGTACCGAGAGCGATGCGGTAGAAATAAGTTGATCTACGGGGGGGTGGACGAGATCTTGCTGCAGGCAGCTTGGCTAGAATTTTGCAAGGTAATGCAAAAGCACGACAAGAGGCCAAGTGCACCATTGACTGCAAGACACTGGCCGGTCCAGGAGAAGACGTCCGGTAGGAAGATGACGGATGAAGGGTCCGACTGAATCATTCTAATCGGGGTTGCAAGTTACAACTTGTATCCTGTTACCACCGAACATTGCCGAGATTGGAGCTTCTTACCAGTTGCTGTGGAGGTACCACCGTTGCTAGGTTGCAAATTCGATTAGAATGACCCCCATACAGGTCAATTACTACGAACTTCTGGAACAGCACCTGAAAGTGAAACAAAGTGTGGTGAAAGTGAAGGTGAAGTGCGGGAGTTGTAAGTTAATTTGATTGGAAGAGAACAGGAGTACGATTTTTGAAATCACACGTAAATGTACGACCACGTAAAGTTGCGCTGACTAACTTGCGTGCACGTTTATAATTTCCAATTTTTGAAGACCATTCTTATCTTGGCTTGTGCACGTTCTTGCGATCGGTTAAATAAACGATTGCCACTTCTGGCAACAGCGCAATTCTAACCCACTTTTCCGTGACATTTTGTTGTTTTGTAAACAAACTTCAGCTGAAGAGTGTTATAAAGTGCAATGGGAAGTAAAAAAGCAGAGGTGCTAACACATCTGATAATCAAAAAAAGTGTCTTATAGAATTTGTGAAAAAAAAACCTCATCTCATAAGTGGCAAGCAAACGAAGAGTTATACTCACAAACATATGCAGAATGATTGGGAAGAAATATCAAACATTTTAAATAGTATGGCTGGGGCCCACAAAGACTGGCGTGGCTGGCGAAAGGTACAATTTGATTTTATACTTATACCTATTAAGAAATAATCTCTAAAGGTACTTGTTTAGTGTTGGCAGGACTTGCGATTTCGAACCAAAGGAAAACTAGCGGGGAACAAAAGAAGGGCAGCTGGTACAGGAGGTGGTCCATTTAAGGACGAGTCACTGACACCTGCAGAGGAAGATTTGTTGGATGTAATAAAGCCGGTGTGTGTAGATGGTCATAATGTGGCCGAGTCCACCGTGGAATTTCAATTCAATGATAATGAAATTGAAAGTGTGTTATTGGATATAGTATCGGCGCCACCAAACACAAACCACCGTTTAGAGGAACCCGAATTAGTTGAAAACACACCTTTGAATGATTTTGAAGTATTACACACTATAATTGTGCCCCCGGGTAATCCTGAAGATAATGCAAACAGAAATGCTTTAACCGACACAACAAATCAGTTAAGTAGCCATGTAAAGAAAATGCCAAAGAAACTTGAAAACCTGATAAACTCTGCTACTGCCGCAACATGTTTCAAGAACAACCTAGACAAGAAACTGCACATCAAAGAAGCATATTACAACCAAAAACTGAAGATTTTAGAGGAGAGGAACTTAATTGAAGCGAAGAAAGTGGAAGCCTTAAACCGAATAGCAACCGCAGTGGCTAGAAAGGGTGATCTAATGCAATGAAATAACTTATCAGTTAATGTGTGCAATTGTTCTTTTTTTTTAATACCAAATTACGAAGCCAAAGGTTCATTTTGTTATACATTATATCTATAATAACAATAATTTGTGTTCATTGCATTAAAGGCTGTTTTACATTATACTTTTTTCGTCTAGAAACTTTGACAAGTTTCCATACTAGAATTTTGTACTAGATTTGGCTTAAACAGAATAATCTGTTCTGCATTGTTTAATTTCCATATTTTTGAAATAGAACTTGCTAGTACTTAATATGCATTGGTGTGCAGGTCTAGTTTTAAAAATTGGACAGAAAATAGGCCCGGAACTAGTTTTTAGACGTTTCTAGTATGCGAACTTGGATGGCTTTTTTCTGTTTTACATTATTCAAGTTACTTCTAGTATTGGACTTGTCGAAGTTTCTAGACGAAAAAGTATTATGTAAAACAGCCTTTATTACAGAGTTAGTTACTTAGTTCCTCGCAAGAAAACCAATAACCCTCCTTCTAAATCTCCTACCCGCTGCAAGTTCCGGATTCACCCGCCTCACAGCAAGTTCCTCACCTTCATCTTCCACATATTCTTCATCATCCATTATACCGAAATCAAAATCTGCATTTTCGGCTGGATCCGGTTCCGGTATATTATATTCCACGCACATGTTGTGCAACACAACACAAGCATTTATTATCTTACGCTACATCTGGATGATAATGCAGTACCTCTGTGTTTCAATAAACATCTAAATCTGCCTTTCAGTACTCCATTGCAACGCTCAATGGTACTTCTCGTACTTTTATGTACAGTACAGTATTATAGATGTGTTCTGGAGTACCAGGTACCGGGTCCTCGGTTAATGGGGTGAGCAACCATGGGCGAAGAGGATATCCAGAATCTCCCAAAAGGTAATAGTCAGTGTGACCCAGGTCATGTAAACGTCGCATAAGCGGTTGAACATTGGAACGCCTCCAAATAAATGCGTCGTGAGTGCTTCCCGGCTATTTAGCGTTCACATTTAACATTTTTAACTGCGAATCGCAAATCTACAAAATGACGACCAACAGTTTTTTGAAATAATCGTGTCTACTTAGACTTACTAGTTGTACATTTAGTGAGTGGTACTGCTTACGATTAATGTAAACATACTCTGGGTAATCCGCATGATTTATGTACGGAGGAAAAATTGCCACATGGGTGCAATCGATAGCACCAATTACCCCTGGTATATTATGTTGCTGAAAAACCTACAAATGCCTCACTGAAGTAAAAAAAATTAGATTCGTTGAGGACCTTGATCACCTTAATCTAACCGCATTTAGTTCTTCGAAAGTACTGGGAAACTTCACCCATTCATGAAAAATATCGGGATGGTTGAGGGCTTGGTACACCTCCCTTAAACAAGTGCTTACGGTTGATTGTGTCAAATCGAAATGTTTGCTACTCCCAATGTCTGATTGATAGCTCCCAGAAGCAAAAACTTTAGGGCTACCAGAACCTATAACCGAGTTACATATACCTAAGCAAATGTAAGCAGCCCAAATGGTGATTCGTGGCACACACTTACCTTAGTTTGAATATCTAAATCAGAAGCTCGAATTGGCGGATTCATGTAAGGTGTCAACCACATTATTAAATGCCGCATTAGGTCTTTAGTCAGCCTAAAGAATTTAACAAATTTTTTTTTCACTTAATGTCGTGAAAGGATTAGTCGGGTTACGTTCATTATGAAACAATTGCCGATGTTCAGCATTCTCTAAATTTTCTATTATAATAGCCTGCAGAAGGTCTTCCATAATTTCAACCCTTGTAAAATCCACCCGAATAAAACAACTATCCCGATATAAAAATAAGTAGGTAACAAAGTCTTATACAGAATTTATTATTAACGCACAAACGACTGATTTTAATCACTTACGATTACCAAATGACCACTCGTTGCTAAACGTGCGGAATTTGCGTGCATTCGTTTTGTTGCGAGTAGTGAAAAATTGGATATAGACTTGCGTGCAGGAGATGCGATGACTTTTCTAATAAACGAACGCTCAAAAATCGTACTCCAGGAGTTTAGTTCATTTGAGTTTTGCTTGGATTCGTTCTGAAATTTGAATTTGTATTTAATTTGTTAGAGGGAATGATTTTTATTTGGAGAATTTGATTCGTTCTGGAAAATATAAAGTCAACAGTGAGCCCGATACTGTATTTGGAACTCCGCTTTTTTTGTAAATTAACAATGTTATTGCAACATAGAATCAACAATCGTTCAAAAGATAGCGTTACTGTAAAAATAAGCAGCTCGAACCTTTTGTTTCTTGTAAATTAATAATGTTATCGCAAAACAGAATATTAATCAAGCAATAGATGGCGCTACTCTGCTCGAAAACTTATGTTTCTTGTAAATCAACAATAGAATTGCAAAAAAGATTCAACAATTGATCAATAGATGGCACTACTGACCCGTAATGCTTACAGTCACTAAATAAATACAGTACCGTAATTCATATGTTTAATGTGAAAGACAAAGAAACTACGTTTTTGCACTTTTTTGCGACTTTTCTGGTGATTTTCTTTCCGGCAAGTTTAATCAAACTTAACACCCGTCAAATAAAACGTTAAAATGCTCAAGTGTGTCGTTGTTAGCGTCAAACATTTAAATTTCCCGCCAATATTTTGCACTAAAATGGCGGCTGATTGCGGTACTGTAATTATTTAGTGACAGTAGTAACGCTCTATTTCTTGCATGTCTCTTTTAAATAAATGAACGAGGTTTTTGCAAAAAACAACAGTAGCTCCATAGATGGCGTTACTGTACTGTGTTCTTTTGTAAATTAACAATGTATGTTATTGCAACAATGAATCAACAATCGTTCAATAGATAGCGTTACTGTAAAAATAAGCAGCTCGAACTTTTTGTTTCTTGTAAATTAGCAATGTTATCGTAAAAGAGAATCATTAATCGAGCGATAGATGGCGTTACTGTGCTCTGTTTCTTGTAAATCAACAATACTATTGCAAAACAGAATCCACAGACAATCAATAGATGGCACTACCGTACTCGTAAAGCTGTATTTCTTGCATTTTTTTTTAGAAATGAATAAGGTTTTCGCAAATAGAGCGGTAGCTCGATAGATGGCGTTACTGTATTTGAAATTTTGCGCTTCTTATAAATTAACAAACAAAGAATCAACAATCGTTCAATAGACAGCGTCACTGTAAAGGTAAGCAGCTCGAATTTTTCTTTCTTGTAAATTAACAATGTCATCGCAAAAGAGAATAATTAATCGAGCGGTAGATGGCGTTACTGTGCTCTGTTTCTTGTAAATCAACAATATTATTGCAAAACAGAATCCACAGTCAATCAATAGATGGCACCCTGTACTCGTAAAGCTGTATTTCTTGCATTTTTTTTTATAAATGAATAAGGTTTTCGCAAATAAAGCGGTAGCTCGATAGATGGCGTTACTGTATTTGAAATTTTGCGTTTATTGTAAATTAACAATGTTATCGCAAAAGAGAATCATTAATCGAGCGATAGATGGCGTATTCGTTGAAATTTAGTAACATTTTGTTACCACAAGTTTTTGAAAATGACAATGTTGCCACCGCTTCAATTATCACTAACGTCAGATATGTACGTATAAATATACAACACGTACATAACCTATACACAGTCAACTACCGATCATATGTAAACACTTCAATACTTGGCAACATTGTTATAGCATTACGTCATAAATATGAATGGCGAAAATTGGCTGGAAGTTTACAAGAACTGTAGATAGCGTTCCCGTAAAAAAATCAGCTTGGAACTTTGTGTTTCTTGTAAATTAATAATGGTTATTGTAAGAAATAATCAAGAGTCGATCAATAGATGGCGTTGCTGTAAAGAAATCAATTTAGAAATCTTGAATTTTTGTATTTCTTGTAAATTAAAAATGAAAGTACAAAGAAAAGAATCAATAGTCGATGGCGACGAAAGATGGCGTTGCTGTACCGCTCGAAACTGTATTTCTTGTAAATTTAACTGTTATCTTTGCAGAAAATCAACAGTCGATCAATAGATGGCGTTACTCTAAGGAAATTAGCGTTTCCTATAAATTTTACAATGTTATCGACAAAAATAATGAGAAATCGATCAATAGATGGCGTTATTATAAAAGACAACAGCTCGAAACTTAGTGCTTCTTGTAAATTAAAAAAAAATATTTAAAAAGATAATAACCAACTCATCCGATAGGTGGCGGTACTGTATTCCAACTTTGTGTTTCTTGCAAGTTAATAATGTTATTGCAACAAAATCAATCAATAGGTGGCGTTACTGTTAGAACAAACTCAAAGCTGTTTATTTTTTTCGTGATTGCTTAAAAATCTGACGAATATCTTCTGAACTGTAAACAAAGTTCTTCTGAACCAACTAAGTCGATAGGCTATCGTTTTCTGTTTGCAATAATTTCACTCCCAAAATAAAACAGCTTCGTTGTGTTGTTGACAGCGCCATCTGTGGAGTTCTGTTGTTAATGCCATCTGCCGACTTCGACAGGATGTTATCAATTAAGGTCATGGCCAACTCCATTAACATTCACTGACGTGTATGTATGGCCGTTTCAATTTGACTTTTAAAAATTTGACGGGTACTCCACTCAGCGCCTCTTGTGAGTTTTTAAGTAATTGCAGTTGCCATTACGTTACTATCAGTAGTTCTGTAGTATCTTTAATAGGGAGCGCTGAGTGGAGTACTCCATGGCATGCTTTCCGGAACCGAATTTTAGGCGAATTGACACGGCCATACATACACGTCAGTGAATGTTAATGTTGCTGGCCATGAACAAACTCAAAGCTGTTTATTTTTTTTTGTGATTGCTTAAAAATCTGACGAATATCTTCTCAATTGTAAAAAAAGTTCTTCTGAACCAACCAAGTCAATAGGATATCGTTTTCTGTTTGCAATAATTTCACTCCCAGTTTAACTTCGTGCAAAATAAAACAACTTCGTTGTGTTGTTGACAGCGCCATCTGTGGAGTTCTGTTGTTAATGCCATCTGCCGACTTCAATTAATTATCAATTAAGGTGGCAATAATTATAAGTACCACGTACAGAGGACATCAAAATATTGCGATTTCACCTAGTTTATCTATATCCAAAAGTTTTTCGTTTGTGAGATATGGAAATGTGGGGGGGGGTATTGTGCTAAACCATTGATATTGTCACGATGTCATTACCTGCTGGGAAAATAGGTAAATTTAAATTCGTGTCGTAATTATTGCAATTACTGCAAGACTGGAGGTACGAGCCAGGATCACGAGGACTTTCCGAATTCCATGGGCGATGTTTCCTCGGTATTGAGGAGTCGCAACCCAGCATCAAATGGAAAGCATCGGTTGAGAAGACGGGGACACAAGTTATCAAATCAATGTCTGCGAGGAACTCTGAAGAAACCCAATGCCGTTGAAGATTTAAGTAATTGAAACGAGAGAAGAAGTATAAGTAGGAAGCATGCTACGAAGGTATTCCACGAAGGAAGGAAGTAGTGGACAAGATTCAACCCAGCATCTCATCGAGGACAAGACCCTCTGGATCATGCCATGTCACTCTCAATCACGGAGATGGGAAAGAATCAAAATTAATTAAAGTTTTAGTCATACTTAGTTGTACGCCCTGCGTACGACACCCCAGGATCATGCCAAGCCATCCCTGAGGGAAAGGATGTCGACAAAAACTGCAGGGAACCCGAAGAACGTCCTATGGATGCTGCCAAACGTCTCTGGGAGCAGCCGATCAACAGCAACGGAGTGGGTATCAAACAAGACGTCAATCCTCGAAAGACGACGGTGAGAGTAAAAACATTCAGGCTTACATTTAATTTTTTTTTTTTGCATTTTAAATTCAAATCCAAAATCAGGGAATTAGTACATAAGTTTTTTTTTTTGTAAACGTCACACTCGGAGTATAGTTTGCTTTGGGAGGAGCAAATTTGGAGGGGAAGGTAATGTCACGATGTCATTATCTGGGAAAATAAGTAAGTTTAAGTTCGTTTCGTAATTATTGCAATTATGTGCATTTCAAAATTATGCGGGATCAGCACCCATTGACGATTAGTAGGACAAGCCGCGGCACACATGCTTACGTATAAATGCAAGCTCTGCGGAATGTAGGCGTGTTGTTTACATGTGCCAATTAAGATCGAGGCAATTAGAGAACGTTTTAAGAAAACAAATTTGGCAAGGGTCAATTGATGCCGACACCTTTAGAACTTTGTACTTTGGACCGAACCCCCAGCCACCAGAGCAAACGAACCAATTGTGACGTAGATTTAAGAAATGTATAAAAGATCGACCCACAGGTAGATAGACAGGAATTATCATTATTATTAGTCAGGTGATGGTCGTGACGTAATTAGTGTGTAACCAAGTGGGCGTAAACAAAGCCAAGCGAGGGGACTTTACGAGCCAGGGCTGGCTGCTCAGGCCAGTCCCTCTCTCCTTCTAAGTTCAAGTAATGTAAAGTTGAAATTAAAGTTTAAAAGAAGTCTAGATTAAATAAGTTCGTTAAGTTTAAAGATTTAAGTGATTAACGTTAAGGATAAATTAATTTATAATTTAAAAGGACTAAGTTGAGTTAGATTAAATAAAATTAATTTAAGGATATTGCCGTATATTCATTCGTAATTTAATTCACGTAATCATAAACCAAAATTTATTTCCTTTTTTTTTAACGCGGCAATATTTGCAGAATTAATTCTCTTATGTGATGAAGAACTTACAGTGTTACTAATTAAAACTTAATTGGTTACACCCTGTATAATAGTGAATAAGGAAAGATACGTGATTTGAAATCATGCAATTTTAGAAAGATAACCATTGTATACGGCAAGTATATGGGCAGAGAACTATTTAAGTAGCAGTTTGCATAATTATTTATGGTATAACTAAAAGAAGCGGTTGCTAGTGGCAAGATACAGAAGTTTCTCAGGAGTGCCGGAGCAAATTTAATTACATTTTTGCATTTTAAACTCATAAATAAATAAACATACACGCAAGATCTTGGTGATACAGATGATTTACCGTGGCAAAGAAGACAGTTCTAATTAAGTTTCTGTTCGCGATTTTTCCCAACGCATACCGCAACCGCGTAAGGTTTATTCCCCAGTTAAATTTATGCAACATGGCTAGGCATCTACAAAAAAATAAAATCCCCCCCGCTAAATCGATATCATCAAACATATCTCGATGTCATCTAAAGAAAAACAAATCTCATACAAAATGTGCAACTTAGAGTGTGTACGCTGAGTATAAGAAGCAGAAAGCTTCCCCATTGTAGTTTGAGGGGCGCAGTGAAAGGGACATAACTGTACACGAGCTTCGGGAAAGAGAAGGGAAAGCCACCCTCGCACTATTTGTCATTGCTAGTGATGTTTGATATATTTATGTTGGCCCCGATTGTCTGCTGCAAAGTGCCGAGCTCTACTATTAATCGCAGAAATACTTCAACCGTAAAAACTCATGCACACTCGTACGATAGTCGTCATCATCATCAACTATTTTCATTAATATGTACATGTATATTATCTGCTCAAGATTGGCGAACACGTCCTGCAAATAATTAAGGTTGATTGAGTAACTATAGTATTACGAAATTGAAAGTCAAAACTAGCAACAATAAAAGATTGATTGCTAATCATTCCTGTACATTGTCGGATGCATGAATTTAAATTAGCCTAATTCAGTAGGTGATCGACAAGCCGTTGAGTATCAAGCCACTCATTAAAGGCTTAACTAATCAATCATACTAATTGCACGGGCGTTTACTCCAATAACTTGCTTGAATCCGGCATTTATTTTTATCATTCATTAATTAGTTGTTATTCACTTCATTGTATGTATGTAATAAGCCTTACGGCCCGAGAACAACTTTTTCTGTGAAAAGTGAAATCCAAATTCCAACTTGGATTGTGCATTTCACGTTGTGTTTGTTCTCATCATCGTAAGCTGCTTTAAACTTGTGTTAACCAAAGCAATTATACGTTAGATCTCAATTGCGGGTAAAGAGCAAATATATGTTATTTAGGCGGCCTGTTTACCAATTTATTAACAAACGGGACCCAGATGAGCCTTGTTTAATAGTTCGCATCCTAAGTAAATATTTATTGATATCCAACTAAGGCTACCGTATTTGCCTCGGACATTATCGAGAAATTAAGAATTTATGTACAAACTCTTACACGGTGGGCCGGTCAATAATTTTTTTTTACGGCGTTTAAAAGCGTTAAGCCATTCATCACTTGAATGTCTTCTTAAAATCGTCTGGCATAAGTCATTTATCATTGGAATTTAGATAAACCCTCTGCAGGTACGTCTTTAATCACTCGAAGATGTTATGAGGAAATGATATTTTCGATAAAAAGATTTATTTCAATTAGGATTAATTTGAACATCTTTCATTTGTTATAATGTTTAAGACAAAAAAAAAGTTTACGTTTGCTTCTTCCTAACTTTTTATGTTGACCACTTTTTGGAAATATGACCACGTGACATCATGAAATTCTAAAGTGCACGTAATGACAAATACCTTCTGGCGAGTTCCCATCTCTTTCTTTTCCCACATTTTCCTATCTTGCGTCTTTCGTTTCAGTTCGCTGATGGTTTTCCTTTTTTTTTAAATCTAATTCTTCAATTCATTGTTCCTGGGGTCTTCCCCCTCTTTTTTCCCCAACTATTTTGGATTCTGCCATTTTCTTACTTAATGAATCCTGCACATGCTGGTAGGGGAAAGTGGGGTATAACCTGGTAGCGGGGTAAAACCGGGTTTTGCTAGAATAGCCCCAAGGTTGGAATAGCCCAACAGGTACTGCCATCTTCATTGGAACATGTCACTCACGACTGTCATCGGATATTCTACCGATTCCAAAAAAGAAAGAAAAGAAAATCAAAAAGAACAGTCAAAGAAGGGGGAAAGCTGCGGTTCTCACCTCAACACCCTACAAAGAAGAGCTAGAGAATAATGCGTCTAAACCTAAGCTACAACTAAAAAAACGAAAACTGTTGTTTGAAAAGAATCAAAAGCCAATGGAAGGCCTCAGAAAAAATCTCGTTCTACAACACAATCAAGAAAGTTCAGAAAAAAGAAGTAATTAAATAAACTTTGTTATCAGGCGAACGATCAGGTTAGAAACTAGCCGATAAGCAGATCTGCCCTTCGTTTACACTACGCCTTAAAGTAAATAAAGAAATAAGCCAACGTAAATAATTGAAATAATTCCGACCTCGTACCCAAGAATCCAGCGTAATGACAGACAGCTGTCAACAGTGTCGCAGCGCCTTCCCACGGTTGTTAGCGCCGTAATTCGGAGAAGCAGTTATGTCACCAAGTAGCCGTCGTGTTGCAGGTCGAGTCCACTTTCATGGGCGAGGGGGGGGGTGTTGCGGGGCTTCAAATTGTTTTAAAAGCCGATATCCAGCCTTTTCTTTCACCCCCAAGGATTATTAGGGTTTTAGTAGATTGGCAAAACTACCACTGGAAGCCTAGTAGAAAAGAGAGATATGCGTTACCCACAGAACATTCGCACAAAATGGCCAACAAGACATACCTGTTCCTTATCCCAGAGGCAGGCGTTAGAAAAGCTTTTTAACGAGCTTGAAATTCACTCGGCGTGCTTTAACAAATCTCGGAGAAGATTCCGTTTCAGGTTTCAATCACAAAATCCACGTGAGAGAAACACAAAGATTTTAATCACCAACACAAACAAAAGGTCGGCACGGGCCGAGCGCTATTGAAAGAATGACCGCGACGCCGAGGGCGGAGTTCTCTCCAACTAATATGCGCTGAGGCGGAAGTCGTTACGAATGAACTCAGTTTTAGCCGGGCGACAGAGTGAAATGGAGAGATACTATAGGACTAAATGACAACGTATAATTTTGTGGCGTAATATTGAGAAACATGGGAAAAGTCACGTACGCATATTGAAGTTTGGCTTCCCGCAAAAATACAAGTGACTGCCAATTATTATTGATAACTTAAACCGTAACAAATTCGTTCGCCCCATGCCATGTCCTAATATGGGCCGGTTTCTGATTGGCTGAAGTTAACGGCATCCGAGCTCATCTCGTGTCATCCTGTTTGGCTTTGTTTTAACGCATCACTTCTCGTTTAACTTTGGCGATATCTGTGCCATTGTGATTAAGTTATCGGAGTTTAGAAGAACTCGCATTCGACGTGATCGGAGTTTATTAGTGCATCGTCAGACGAGTTTGGGGTGATTCGCACTACCCTGTCAGGGCCTGGTTTTCCTAAAAATCCAGGTAATGTTAGGCTAACCGCATGACGCCATCTCGTTACCATTTATATCGTTTCTTCTGTTACCTCAGGCTTTTACTTTTGGTACTTTTTGTTTTGGATCCCATTTGGTACTCGGTTAATCTTTTGGAAGCAGTGCCGTGCCCGGTTGAATTAGAGGTGACTGCCACAGATTACGCCACGACACTTCGGATAAAGCGCAGGGAAAATTAGACCTTGACCTAGGGCAGGGATGGCGAACCTTTTTTTTACCAATGGGTCAAAGTTAAGTTAAAAATTTTGTAGTAATGGACCGCGGGTCAGGTATTTTAAGTCATTAAAAACTCATCATTTTCTGACGTTTCATACTTATATACGGGATGCGACGATTACATATTTACAAGGAATCGGCTTAAACATATCGAATGTTGCGTGTCATGGGTTCACCATCACTGACCTAGAGGATACATTCTTGGTTAGACGAGTCTATTCAGAACCTCTATTAACTGTTGCGTGACGCTGCATTGCTTAAGAGCGAATTTTCGACAGATCTTGTGCCTTTGATGCCAATTATTTTAGAGGTAGTAGTAATAAGTGATCTGATTTACCGAGTAAATAAGTAAATAGGTGTACACTCGGGTACAATATTTTTGAATCGCCTTAGGCCTAGTATTTCGGCGACGTTCTGTTGCATTGAATTAACTCGTTTGTAACTGATCTTGTAATTATTCTGTGTATTTGTGCCACTACCCTAAACGTACAAGTGAGTGCAGATAAAATCTCCTATGACGCGAACGATCAACCGCAAGGCCAAGATGCATTGGGAACACTGTCGAGGCCTATTTGTTCACCCTGGCGCCTGTTTTAAGATCTATTTACCCGCATCCATTCTTCACTGTTGCTAGTCAAGGAAAAGTAATTAAGACAGGAGTAATTCACACTAGAGTTTTGTAATAGCAATCGGTTATTAGGAAGAGGAGGAGGAGAGGAGAGGAAAAGGAGAATGTAACAATGTTGTAAATAACTCTAAAATATTAGGCGTATTAATTAGCGACGTAACTCAGCGCCATTAGGAGAACTAATAGGGTGAAGATTTTGCGTAATCTGCTAATCTAAGTTCTACAAGATCTCCGCACGTAATTAGTCTCCCGTGGGATCTGCATCCGCCGCAGGCTTGCCCAAACTGGAGAATTAACCGTCGTCACACTTTCCGTTCGAAATCGCGTTACGGGAAACGTAAACGTAATCGTTTACATTCAAGTACTTCCACCAGACCGACGGCGACGTGTGCGTATAATTTTATTAGTAACATCCGCAGTTCTCATATAAACCTAAGTATTTTAATGATGGCGGTATTAGGTATGCATTGTGGCGCCTGTAATTGACGCTTTCGTGTGACATGTGTGCACAATCGGCTATTTTAATTACGGTTTCTGTAATTAACGCCATTTACAGCGTGTTTATTTAATTGAGCTTATCGAAGAGTAAATTTTTATAAAAACGAATCAGTTCCTGCAAGTAATTGTTTGGTTTTAACTCGTTACGTATGTAATGCAACTGACACAAACAACAAACTGCGTAAACATCGTTTAAATTCGCGTCGAAATAAACAATAACGATATGCAAATACAGACGTAAATTGAAATCACTAATTTAAATTTGAAATGTAGGTAGATGATATCCGCCAATATTTGCGCCCGAATATACCTATATTTAATTAAATGCTTCACTACAGGGCCGTCCGACGATTTACATGGAGCTTCATTTTCAGCGCCCGGAAAATCTCACGTTTCGTCTTCTTTTTTTCTTTTTTTTTGGAAAGTTCCGCTGAAAGGATGTGATGTTGACGCAGCCGTAAAATAAAATGAAAATGTAATACCTACGGACAGAGATGAGATAGGATGTGTGGACTTAAGCGGACAAAGAAAACGTGATGCGGAATATGAAATTTCGAAATGCAGATTTTGTGGCGAGGTCGTTCGTTTGTGGCAATGTCAAGCTTCGTCTACACTCAATTTTCATATTTATAATATTTTTAACTGGCGTGGACTCGATTTCCAGTACGGTTGTAAAACCGAGAGGCAGCGTTCGTTAAAGGCTGCTTCAAATTGCTTTCAAATTAAATTCATGCGAGCAAAGTGAATGAAAAACCACGTTTCAGGATTTCATCCTTCAAACATCTGAGCTCCTCCTGTTTTCTCTCATCAGATGGTGCGCTGTCAATGAATTCGTGTTAACGCAGGGGGTTATATTTCAGGCTTAACAGGTAGTGACACAGGTGCAAAAACATGAAAAAATAATTCTCACGGATTTTCAGATTCAGTTCGGCGTAAAGAGCAATTTGTCGGCGTGCGAAATCCTAAGATGTGACACAATCCTATTTGTTTTTGCTTTGTTATGACGTGTATACAGTTATCCTCTGAGGATCTAAATATCCTTCAAGAACAAATTAAATTTTAAATTCTATTCTAATTTCTTACCATTGTTATTTCAAGTGCTCTGGTAAAAGATACAACACACCCAACTATTAAGTACACAGTTAATTTAAGTTAATAATGCATATTAATACAAGTTTTGTTAGTTTCATATACATTCACTATTTAGACGTGCTTGTTAAATAAAATTTCAAAAGACAGGGCTAAATATATAGCAGAAAGAGACTAGGCAGCTTCAAAATTTGAACTCTCCATTTATTAATATACAATATGATCCAGAAAAATTATCTAGTAAGTCGTGAAATTGATTTTGCAAGAAATTATGTTGGTAACACTACTGTTTTCCATCGATATTTCGCATTTGACAGTTTGAGGTTAGGTTTAAGTTTAAGATAAATGACTAATTATATTTCAGTTTTTTCCTGGTAGCTCCTTTGTATTCCCAAGTTCTTACTAGAACGTAGTTTATGTTATTGCCAAAACAACTTTTGTTTTTCTAATGGAATAGTAGGTATATTTTTTAAATTTCTTTTTAAAAGCAACTTCTTTCGTGAATTCAGGAATGTAACACATGTAGGGGTTCCTATTGTTTTCCGCAAGCTTTTATGCGAGGGTTTCCCGTTTGTATTGAGCTTTGGTGCCACGACTAAACTCCAGCTGTAGTCTGACCTTCTGCGAGTAGCGTGGGTCCGCCATCTTGCTGCCAACGTTTCCCCTAGCCAAACCAGTTACCGGCTCGGACAGGACCACTAGATGGCGTGGTGACAGCCAACTTCACGGCATACACGGTACACTGACTGACAGATATCAGTCGCGAAGTAACCATTTAAATTTATTGCGCATGCATTTTTAAGAGCGAATTAAGGCTTCTTTATGCGGATTGAAATAGCGGGCAAATCGCTTGACTATTGAATAAGCAATCTCCTGTAATTGTGTAACGTGCTCTTTGTTTGAATTGTTTAATTAAACGCTTATAATTTATGTTGTGTGTTCTTGCTTAAACTTTCACGCACACCAGTGAGTAAAGTCTCGCCTCTGTATTTACGAGTATTATTGATTCATTTTCTGCGCGATCTGGTCGATTGGAGACGTCGACTGATTGATTACGTTTAGCTGAAGAATTGTCTCCTGGCACCCTTAATAATTTTATCACCTTAATCAACCCGCCCCTTTCTTCACTGTTGCTAGCTGGGGCTCAGCTGATACGGTCTCGTCAGCGGAAGCTTGTCATCTTGTCAGTGGTAAGTAAGAGGCAAGTAAATTAAATTTAAAATTTCGTGACATCATATAAAAAAATATATACCAACCGAACAACTTGCTCTTGTACTTAAGGGGCGTTTACACGGAGTAAGTGGAAAGGGCAAGTCAAGTTACTTGCTACAAGTTATTTGCTTTGTGTAAACGTTTACTTGCTGCATAATATAGGAAAGTCAAGTGTGGTGCAAGTTGTCAGCCAAGCCAGTAAGAAAATTACGTGAATAGAATGCGGTTCTATTTTCTAGCCAACTTGCTTTCCCCTTCTACAGTTTAACTTGGCAAGTAACTGACAGAGCGCTCTCGTTTTAATGCACGTGTTTTCATTTCTGACATTTCTGACCACATGCAGGAAGTATTGGAAAATTGTATTAGATTGAATAATAATCCATTGTTACAGCATTGTATAGCATCCCTCATAAAAGTGTCTACTTTCTGAATTACGGGGCCAACTAAGCTGAGTAAGATGTCAAAGCTTTCAAGTGACATTCTTAATCTTGATATGTTCCTTGAGCAACAATTCACGACATGAATTTCTTCTTGCGATCCATTTTCTCACCTACAACTTCCTTTGAATATCTACTACTTCTTCTTCAAGTAACTCCACAAGTGTTACAGTTTAATTTCATCGCAGCGAGTTCGCAACGCATTTGTAGCGAACTTGCAACGTCGCTTGTATATATACCTTGTCTAGTCATCCGACAACACTGTAACTTTCGCCGGAAACACTCGCTTTAAAATTCTCTCTCCGTATTGGTTCTTTATTTGAATCTCTTTACGTCATAATTTTCCCATTGGACACGCCATTTCATCTCATTAGGGTTGCCGGAAGTATTCCATGCTTTCCGCGATCTGGCCATTTTCGTATGGGATAACACGTAGCGTCTCGCTCTCGTGAATTGTTGCTAATTTAGTGCAAAATTCAAACAATATGCAGTTTGACTGGAAGACTCAAGTATCTCACACGGCTCAGTGAAACGCGTTTTGCGTTTTAAACCAACGACCTCGTTAATTGAAGGTAATGTTCTAAATATTTCTTAATGGCGTCGCGTCTTTTTAGGATCGTTTCTTTTTTTCCTTAATATTACTTTTGGGGCTCTGACTGCCCTTTCTGGTACGGCATAGCCGTTTTGTCGCCTGCACGTTGGTTTGCATTTCGTTTGGGGAAAGTTTACCGAGCCACGTCGCATTAGCCCTGGCGAGAGTCCATCCATGGGGCGACGCTTGCGCTGAAGAGTGCCGCCACCTATCTGAACTAACGTGAACCAGGCAACTTACCAATTTCAAGTGATAGAGAGTCACGTATAACCTCCTGCAACTGGGGGAGAATTCCCTGGCGCCCTGGTTTATTTTATTAGTACCCCTCCCGTCTTCACTGAGCTAGTTCGGGAAACAGTTGTGGGAAAGCAACGCTTACTTGTCACTTGGTATTTCAAATTATTCAGGAGTATTGGTATTTACAATTTTTGGGGTAACACAAGTTGCGAGACACTTTGAATTATTTTCTTTTTTGCACGTTTAAGTCCATGATCAGTAAACGTCTTTAAAGAAAGAAAACTGTACTTACCTCAAATACTGGGCATACATTTGGACGGCACTTGCTATAGACAGAAACAAGTAACTTGCCGATTTGACTTGCCTTTCCACTTGCTCCGTGTAAACGCCTTTATACTGAGATATTAACTGTTACATGTTACGTGAATGACCTTGTATAACAATTTTTGATATTCTTGATCCAAGGTGCCCTGTGAAATTGCACTCAATTCTAATGCACCCTGTATATGAAGGAGAGAAATAATATTAATGAAAATGAAGACCATTCTAGCAATAAATGAATAATGAATACAATATTTCGGCTGTAAAATATTTATAGTTGGCCAACGGAAAAATAAACAAAAAAAGAAATTTCCGTGCAAATGTATTTTTGTTATGTTTATACAAAATGTTCGTTCTCCTTAACGAGGGAGGTAGTAAATTAATTTTGTTTAAAAAAAATTCACATTTTCATTCATCGAGTGTAATATGAAATAATATTTAAAAAAATAATATGTGGGGGAGTGGTGCCATCTATGTACATTTATTCGAGCTAAAATCATAAGCGCCTAATGAAAGTATCTGATAATTAATTTGCAGAGAAAATAGAAAGCAAACTTAATAATTTAATTAATTAATTTAAGACTAATGAAAAGAAATATATTGGATGGAGTGGCGCCATCTGTGTGCGTTTTGTGGAATTAAAACCGAAACTGCCACGTTCAAAATTTCTGACGATTTGATATCATACTTCTGATAATTTTTAGAAAAACTTTAAACGAAGCGCTGAACTAATTACATAACTGCAAAAACTGATTTTAAAAGCAGATTTGATTGAGTGGCGCCATCTGTTTACGTTTACTCGAACCAAAAAGTTGTAAGCGCCGAATTCAAAATTTTCGATAATGTGATTTGAAGTGAAACGTTTCGGAAACACAAAATAAATAAAATCGTTAATCGTTTTGACTAAAGAAAAAAAAATAAGCATTAAGCAATCGAGCAGTAAACTTGTCTGTAAAAATTTTTGCTACAGGATGATTCATGGGAGGAGGTTAAATATTTTTCATCCATTTTAAAAACAATTGGAAAGATTTTGGACTTCAAGTGTGTGCAAGCAGAGGTCTTTATGAATTTTCTTGTTAAATGGGCTAAACGTAATCAAAATATTTAAAATGTTCTAAATACTTGTAAATACTGCAGCGCACTTCTGGAACACGCACTTGTAATATTATGGAAACAAAAGAGGGTACGTTATATCAAAGTAAGATCTTTAAGTAAAGTGCTAATAATTTAAAGATTTTTTTTAAATATAGGCTGGCGCTGATTGGAGCTTATTCTACGAAGGGAGATTAATGCAGAAGCTTGCCGAAGTATACTTCAGAATTTAAAAAAGACTCTCGAACAAGAAACTCTCTTGCACGGCAACTTGTTACGTTATTCATAATATTTTTCCGAACACCCTATATATTACGTGGGAATTTAACACCCCGATCGTCATATTTCACAATGTTATGCAATATTGCATCAGAGAAGACTATGCGTTGTTATTTAGTCATACAGTATGTCTCCATTTCACTTTATTTCCTGGGTAACTCCGTTTTCAATCCTAACGACTCCTGTCTGAACTTGTGGTAGGGGAAGAACGCGGCGGTCGCTCTCTCTTCAGAACTCCCAACGTACGGCTCGTGTATTTGTGATTTTTATCTTTGTGCTCCCTCTTCACGAGATTCTGTGAAGAAAGACGGAATCGGAATTTCTCCGAGATTTGCAAACGTACGTGAGGGAATTACAAGCTTGTTAAAACAAAAAGCTTCTCGAAAGCCTGTCCGGTCGTTGAAACGAAGAACACCTTGGGTTCGTGTCGAAGCAACGCGTATATTTTTCTTCCATTAGGCTTCTAGCTCAAGTTCCTGTGGTAGTTTTACTTATCTGATATAACCAGGATAACCCTTGAGGACGTAAGAAAATGCTGGTTTGTACCGATCGAAGCTTCGCAACCCGGCCTACCTCCCACCTGTGAAAGTGGATTCGCTACTTTGGTGACATTGCTACACCGACTTACGGCGCTAACCACCGCGAGAGGGCGCTCCGACACTGTTGTTGACAGTCGAGTGTCATTACGCCGGATCCTGATTATAATAGGTCGGATTTACTTCAATTATTCTTTTTTTATTTACCCATTTGGGTTGGCTCAATTTCCGCGGCGTTGCAATTTTTATTCTCATTTTGCGGTGCATAGTTAAATTTTGTTTAAGTTAATTGTAAACGAAGACGGAAGATTTCTAACCTATGAAATTATTTAATTTTCTGCGTGTTCGCGTAACTGGACCCCGTTTGGGTCCCTTTTTGTTATTAACTCTGTTTATTGTATTATTTTTACCAAAGTTTCGAGCAATTTAAATAAAAGCAAGTGTGCTCAGGTGGTGCTTTTTATTTTATTCACTTTTCCCACCTTTTGCTTCGGGGTTACGTCGAACCTCCCTTCTCCAAGAGCTTTGCCGAGCGGTGCTGGAGAAACGTCAGACCCTCGCACCAATTTGCTGACCTACAGGTAGGTAGCAAACTGCAAGGTGCAGTTTATTGAAATGGGCCGTCCTGTTCCTTATAGTCCAGAGCTGGCACCCCCAGACTATTATCTATTTCGACAGCTTAAAAAAAACCTGTGAGGAAGAGGATTTTCTTCAGATCAGGATCTAAATGGTGCTTCGGTCAAAAACTCATTTGTTTGCAAAAATCTTCAAAAAATACTTGTAGTATTTATTTACTACCCCCTACCAAACGTTGACAGTTAACTTTAATCAAGTGTTCGTATAGGAATTTACAGTGCTTTCAAACAATCTGATGTGCGTTTCCCTTGGCATTGTTGCCATTCGAAGGGTGTACCAAAATACGTTGGGGTGAAATCAGGGCGGAATTAAAACTTGTTGTTACATAGCGGGCATTCTCACGACACATTTGTGTCAACCGTGAACGCAGAAATTTCAATCGGGCTCGCAAGTATCTATTAAAATTAATTACACTACCCAAGTGGGTATAGCGCTGCAATTATGTCATACATTAATCTGACAGGTATATTGGTGGTGTCTCACGACCGTCCCATACAATAGATAAATCTTATCGTGTAGAAAGTGTCAGGGAAGTATGCAGTAAATAATGCGGATACAGAAACGTACAACACGCCTACAAAGTGAAACAATTTATATATTTCATCTCCTCCAGAATTCGGATTTATCGTCGGGGATATTTCATGGTGTCTCATGGGCCGGCTTCGGAGCAGGACGACGAAACGCCTATGGGTCTCCGACATAACACGTATACACGACGTATGAGATGTTTTAGCGGCGAGACGTAAATCCTTGCTCGCAGTTGTATGCAAATTTGAACATGTATTTTGAATTATTTAACTTTAACCTATATACGGGAGCAAAGATGAGCTCTGGGATTATCCTAGTGGAAATATATTGTGCTTGTTTAGAAACCAGACGCCGGAAAATTATATGCACGGGGATGGTTTGTTAGAGTTTATTTGGAAGCTCTCTCTCTCTGTTTAATATTACAATTTGTTTTCCATCAACTACTACCTACGGGTAGTTGTGAGATTAATATTTGTTATGATCCAGAAACTATTTCTACTACACCTACGTGCAATTGACTTTAGATGAAAATGTTAGATTCATTCTTATTCCCCAATTTTCAGCCATTTTTCAAATTTCCTCTTTGGTACTTAATCTTAAAGACTTTAATTATTCGTAATGAACACATAAAGGCTATGCAAATAAATGTCACGGGAAAATATGACTTCCAATAAATCGTCAATTAAGCAACCGCCGATTTGCATAATTGCACTTCGAAATCGATTAACATAAGCTCCGCAGAGCCTCCGAATGCGAGAACATAAAACGATTTTAAACGTTGTACGTACGTAGGCATCTTTAATGAAAACGCTTTGCCCCATCATGAAATTAAGTCTTTATGCATACAACATATCTGTTTAATACGCCCCCCCCCCCCCCGCCCGGATTTAACCATTTTCATTTTTAAGGCCGAGAGCGCTGCTAGATGAAATGTCGTCGGTGTTATACGCATTAATTACCGATTTTATATAATCGTTAGTTGAAATAACGTCGGCAATGGGATAAGTAAATTCTTGTAATTATGTAAATCGACCTTTCAGGTAATACTCACTTCGAAATTGCACCGTGGGACGTCATTAATATACAACCGAGAAACATTATTTTAACGATCTCTTGATCTCGTTTTTTTATTATTATTTAACAACGAATACATTTTAACTAATAAACTCTTATTCAAGATAAATACATTGTATAGTTTGAATTTGTACGTTTTTAATTCGATATGTTGGTAGGATTCACTGGGTGCGAAAGAGAAGGCAAATCAACGCCATACTTCATAAAATTTCTTCATCCTGAAATTCGCATTTCCTCATAACTATACAAGGTGACTGACAATTACTCCCCCAAAGACAAACCACGATAAGAAGCGTGAAGTGTATGTTTTCAAAACAAAATCGATTGTTGCATGTTTCATTTCAAATAACGAACACGTGTTCGAAAACTGTACGCTGTAAAAATACGACCCGGGGCAATTAAGCCCGACGCCTGTCCTTTCTCAAGGGGCTGGTTTGCCACCCAAAGAGCTCTTTAGAAATTCGATAATCGCAGGCGACATTCAAATGCACTATGGCTGCACAGACATCATAAAACAAATCTACTTGACGTTTTAGATTGGTTTTGCTTAGGTTTTGTATACATTTTGTCGCGTTAAAATTGCAGATTTCAAAGATATCAAATTACATTGCGAGTTGGAGCATTCGCTTCAGTCTGGTTTCTTTCAAGCAGGCACCAAATACTTTTAAAAAATGTCAGCTTGTACGCTTGTAAAGTTAAAGTTAGAAGTGCTTCATTTGCAACAGACGACAGCGTGTGTTCCTGATAAGCTAATGGGGTGTCTCTTGATACATTCTGGGCATCTGGAATAGGCGTGAGGGGGAACTAAATGCAGCGACTATGATTGGTCGGGTGATTTCAAAATTTAGCTGCAAAGTCCGAGGGGTGTGTTTAATTTTTTACTTTGAAAGGATGGGACGCGGAAAACGGGCAGAAACGTTCGAGTCTCTTGAACGAGCGGCCGCATATTTTAAATTCTGACCTAGCGGTTTTTTTTCTGTAGCGCTTGCAGTCGTTTACTCATTTTCTAGATAAATTATTTATTTCGGTACGGTTAAAATACAGTGTGTTAAGAAAAGGCAATTAAAAAAAATCAAACACGTAAGCGTCGCGACGCGAGTGATTTAATCAGAGTGAGAGGTGCGCGTGTGTTACACGGATTACACGGTTTTAGGTAATTGACATTTATTTGGCACCTTTGGTGGTAACAATTGCGTAGGAATAATTTGATTTGCATTAATTAGTGACTAAAGAGTCAGTAAAGTTCATGTTACCATTGCATTTTAGATAACTTTAATCAAGCTATTTTTATTTACCTTTGAAGCGAGTATTAAACTCACTCGTGGCATTCACCTTAGAAAAATTTGTTGGTCATAGTTTCTTTAGTTATTAGGTCAAGTTCTGAGTTTTTAATCAACCAGTAGCAGTTAACTATTCCCCACATCTACCTGGGAATTCAATACAGTGTACTCTTAGAAATAATTCTACCCTTGGGGACTTTTTCCGGCAAGTTGGAAACACGCTAACGGTTGTTTTCGATTTGTACAGGGAAGTCGCCAATCTCCGTCACTGGTGTGAGGCAATTATATCTGCCGCTGAAACTAAGTACGCCAGCACAATATAAACAAAGAAATCAAGGCCAATTAATTGTCATTACGAGCCTCGTGAGACTACGAAGCCGAACATTCATAGCCATTTTCTTAACAAAGTTTCTCTTTCTCTCCCTGTATGTGTGTGAACCGAACTGTGGTCTTTGTCGAAAGATTTGCAGGTTGATTAGAAGCGATTTGCCACGAGACTGAAATGGCCATAAACACCCATAGTGTAGGGTCGAAAAACAGTCAAATCTGGGTTCTTGCGCAATAATTGAGTTAGATAGGTTTAGCCGACGGAAAAAAACGACGAAGAAAGAGATTTGAAAAAACGTGCCACCGAGCCACTCTCTCAAGGCGATTGGAAGTAGCTGGGAGGGACCTTACCCATCGACCTTAATTAATTAGTTTAGCCAGTGTTAGGGTTATCCCACCACCTCCAAAAAGGAGTCCCTGAAAAACTGGTGATTGCTATTGATTGTCCTGCAAATTGATCGCCGAGGGCGCCATTTTGTATCACATACTTCTCCAGAACATATGATTAATTCATTAATTAAGTACACTGTAGGCCCACTGTGTCATTGTGTGCGTTGGTTTATTAAACAGAACAAGTCTACGATCTGAAGTGACGAACTCTAGTACGCCGATATTCGAAAGTGAAATTTATTAAGCGGGTTATACTGTACTTTCTGAGCAATTTTTGTTTCTTTGTAGCTGATTTCAACGCAAGGTTTTTACGCTCATTATACCCGACCCCGCAGTGGCTGATGCAAGGAGTTTTTACCTTTTTTTTGCAATAAATAATTAATTAAATTTAGTTTCGTGTTTTAATTTATCGTAACCAGCTCCTTTGTTCTTCCGATTATTTACCGTATGCACCAAGAAGAACGGGTTATCACGACGTTAGCAACGATCACGAGCCGTAATTATTAAGTATTATTATTTATAGCGGATCCCCGCAAGGGCCATTCAACCGTAACACAATCCGTAGGTATTAACAGCTCAGCGCCGGCCGACAAGTAAATCACAAGTAATCAGGTAGCGTAGTTAGGGAGGCATGACCAGCTGTACTAAGAAACATCTGGATGGCCTTTTCTCGGGAATCTAGGTAAACGGCCGGGACAGTTATTTCCTTGGGCAATAAATTTAAGTTGTGTTTGTTTGGACAATTTTTGAACAAGTAAAAGTAAACAAACAAGGGTTTTTAAAAGGGCGCGTTACAAGCGGTGTCCGAGAGTATGGAAAAAATGTTAAAAAAATTCCTTGCACTATACATTATGTACAAACGTGCGCCATACTGTTTTATTCTTGGCCATTCCTTTGCTGTTTTGCACAGTGTTCCTCTCTTGGTCAGTATTTTCGCTACTGTGTCATCCCAAGTCTCCTGTGGTCTTCCTCTTCTTCTTTTCCCTTACGTTTTAGCTTCCCATGTTTGCTTCGTTTGTCTGTTATCATTCATTCGTTGTAAGTGGCCCCACCAGCTCAATTGACGTGTTTCTATCCAATCACTAACAGGTTCACTCCTTATTTGGTTGTTCCGTATTCGGTCTGTTAATGTGATGCCCTTAACTCTTCTGAAACACTTCATTTCCATTGCCTCAATTCTCTCTTTCACTCTTTTTGTTGGGATCCACGATTCGCAGCCATACGTTAATGTTGGTCAACATATGGTTTTCTTTTTTGTTTAAGAAGATTTTATTAGTTGTATAATAAAGCTTATCCAGTCTCGATGTTGTATGTATCTCCTGTTTACCTTCATCATCTATTAATACTCCCAGATACCTAAACTTTCGAACTTATTCTATCGCCTTGTTATTTATTTTCATCTGTAGGTTGCTTCGTTATTTCCATAACTTTAGTTTTGTCTAAGTTCATCTCCATTCCGTACTCCAGGCATGGGCATGGTAAGGGGAAGTATCTCCCACTACGCTAAGCAATAGGTCAAACGAGTGTCGATTGCAGCTAGCTTGGTCCCACGAAATATAAAATTGTAGACGGCGGCGGCGCGGCGTATTCGTTTTGATGCTGTTCATATTGAATTAAACCGAAAATTATTATAAATATTGTTTAAAAAAGGTTCGTTTTTCAATTTAAAATGGTCTCGAACTTGTACGACACTGTTAAACGCTAATAAACCAACATGAACTAACTCGCTCGGCGCTCTCTGTTTTTGATTTCGTTGATACGACTGAGTCAGTTATGTGCCGGCGCTTGTTTGTCTGAAACATCGAGATCGTGGCATATAATTGGGGTGGGGGTCGAGCTTTTGGCGAGCTCATGCCCGTCCCTGCCGTACTCTATCAGCATTTCATTCCATATTAACAGGTTCGTCTGTAAATCGGTTTCACTTCTAGCATTGATAATAATGTCATGAGCATACGCACATTCAGTTAAATAGACTGGTTGGCCCGCGTTATATTTTTTTAATTTCTGATGACATTTCTTCATCCTTGAAAATTGTAGTAAACAGCACTGGACTCGTTACTCCCCCCTTATTCGTTTTAAATTCTGTGGAACAGTTGTTGTTGCTGGTTATATAGCTTCTGGGGATCTTATACAAGCTTTTTATTACTCTTTCTAGTTTTAAGCTTGTCCCTCAACTTCCTAAGCTACTCCAAACTATTTCACGGGGGCTTTATCGAACGCTGTTACTGAGTCGATGAAAGCAAAGTATACTTCTTATTCTGTTATCGTGTTTTGGAAATTGTTTGTCAGTAAAAATATGTATCACAAAATCTTTTAAGCGGACACTAAATCGCGCACTATACACTTAACGTTTCGCAGTCGTTCGACCGCTTCGTCAGAAGTGATACAAATTTCATCGGACAAGAACCAACTGTAAAAAAGGTAAAAATATGGTCTTGTACTGATCTGCCTTTGCGGAAGCCAATTTGCGAAGCTAAAAGTGTCTGTTCTATTATTATTCTTAGTCGCGCTTCTATTATTTGCCCATATACTATTAAAGGTGTACTTAGTAGAGTTACTCCTCTCTATAGTTACTAGTGTTACTACACACCTTCTTGTCACCTTTTTTTTTATGAACAGGTACAATTTGACTCATTTCCCCAATCGTTCTGGATCTTTTCATCTTTCCACATCTTGTTGTATTATTTTAGAATCAAGTTTTTCCATTTTTTAACTTTCTTATCGCTGTTTTTACTATTTCATCTTCTACTGCATTTGAGGTTTTCCGTTTCATCTTCCATTGAATTGTGTTGCTCATTTCTTTCATTGTCATCTGCTTCTCCACTCACAATCAGTAGATCTAGGAAGTGTTGTTCCCATCTGTCCATTATTTTGTCCACCTTACTTATTGTTAGTAATAAACAGTCTTTGCTTTTTATTTATATCTGTACGTGCTGTTTTCCCGGTTCTTAATGTTTTTAGCACTTTGTAGAAAAGTGTTTGGTTTTCTTTCCTGTTTCGTTCTAGTTTTTGTCCGAATTCTTGCCAAGCTTTCTTCTTTGCGTCTCACCATATTTTTTTACTTTTCGTCGTTGTTATGTGTAGTTGTCGCAGTTTCTGATTTCTTTCTAAAGTATTCATTCCATTTTTCTTTCTTCAGTTGGATTTGCGCTTTTATACCCTCTTTCCAGCAAGATGTTCTTTTATTTTACTTATTTGTTTTTGTTATTCCACACGCTTTTTCTGCACTGTTAAGTAGTATTCCTTTAATTACCTGCCACATCTCTTCAAAGCTGATAACTCATCCGGCTTGCCTTGATACAGTTGTATTTGGTTTTTGATTATTTCTTCATATTTAGTCGATATATCTGTTTCTAGCAGTCTATATGTTTTTATTATTTCTTTTGCTCTTTTATTTTGTTGATTTCTTTCTTCTTCTTCCCACTTTGGCATTGAAATCCCCTGCTACTATAATTATACCTTTACTTATTTCTGTAGCACGGTTAGGTCTGCCCAAAATTTGTCTCTTTTTTCTTTAGTGTCATCTTCATTCGGTCCGTAGACAGCTATCCTTTCATTTCCTTTCAGTAATTCTACTGTTAGTAACCTTTCTGTTCATCCTTTCCATCTAATTATTACATTTGCTAATTTTTTGTTGCCATGCTACTCCGCCACCCGCTCTAGTATTTTTTGGTACTCCTTTGTATAAAAACATTTCTGCGACGTTTAAAACAACTGTATCCTACTAGTTTTATTGTCTCCGTGCGATAACCAAGCGAAAGATTTTACTATCAGCTGCCTGTCGGGCCGTGCTTTGGCCCCTGCGATCACCAAATTTAAATCTTTGCGATTTTTTTTTTGTGGAGGAAGCAGCAGGTACATTCCGCTCTAGTAAATAATCCGCACGAATTAACAAACAATTGTTTACACAATTGCTTGCGAATTTGTTACCCTTATTTCACACGCAAAATTCCAGTTGTTTTAGAAATTATTAATAATTACACCGCGCAAAAGAAACAACTCAGACTTCTGTTCCCAGCTGTTAAATGTGCAATAAAACGAAATTTCATTTAATCACGAAAAGAAGGTTCTTTCTCAACAATTTTATTGTTGCCCTTTCTGTTCATCACACTACCAATTTGTATAGTGTGTATATCGAAGAGATCTAACAAATTGGATTTCTGCGCGAACGCACTTATGCAACTATTTATTATAACTATTTAAAGTGAGTGAGCCAAATCTTATTTAACGAATGAAACTTTACATTCCAGAAATATCTTCTATTAAAAGTTGACATTTTCAAAGCGGTCAAATGTATACATAGATATATCACAGAATGTCACCTAAACGAAAACATAGTTTGGTATTGAAATAGATAAATTTAAAAATAACTTAAACACTAGCTGAATAGATCAACGTTTTGATTTGTATTTACAGTTGGTTCTTGTCCGATGAAATTTGTATCACAAAATCTTTTAAGCGGACACTAAATCGCGCACTATACACTTTACGTTTCACCGTCGTTCGACAGCTTCGTTAGAAGTTTTGATTTGTATTCTAAGCTGTCTTTATTTTTAGTAAATAATTTAATTAAATAAGAACTTTCCATTTCGCTTAAACTCGTTTGATGACATAACTTCAATCTAAGATAAAATCAATTTTGTGCAATTTAAAGTCATCATGAAGCGCCGCCGCGCCGTGATATACCAAATCGTTTCTGACCTTTGAAAAATCAAATTTAAATCTCTGTCACGCATGCACGTGAAATAAAGTTATTAATAAACTGAAAGACGAGAAGTCCTGAAAACCGATTCGATTCGATTCGAAAGTCGTACACGTAATTACGAGATTCAATTATGAGATATGGCGAACACGTTTCCGCTCGCGCCGTTTTTCTTCTGGTTAATTAAGTTGTAAATTACGATTTCATTAAACAGTTTTTTTTCTTTTTTTTTTTGAAGTAAGTGCAAGGCGTAACTGTTTAATCCCGCGTCCCAACAATACGTTACTGATACACGTTAACGCATTACGCGTGATTTATTAACGTTATTAAGCGACCCAACCTTCTCGGAGAATTATTATTGAACGAACGTCTTCGACGCAAGAAAGACTGTTATGTGGCGGGCGGATTATAGAATTCAAGACGAAGCCCTTCTGGTCAGATTAGTGTGGGGTTGGTTACCCTTAAAACCTTGTAGTAATTGGATAAGACTGATATATTAAACGAGACATTTCTGTGCGGTTGATTTCTTACATGCATGTTTTAAATATTAAACGTCTGCTTATGCTCGAAGCAGAAGAATGTCCCTAATGAAAAATTTAAAGTCACCCCCGAGCGACAATGCTTCAAATGAGAGGAATTAAAACGCAGCGTCCACATCCGCATGCAGAGCAGACTTAAAATGAAGCCCGTAAAGATGCACTGTATTAATTAAATTTAATACGAAGCCATTGAAGTGAAGCTGAAATTTTAATAATCCTGAAAATAGCAGTCCCGGATAGGCGCTATGCATCATTTCTGAAACCATTACGTAAAACTCGACACGTCCTGTATGTTGCAAGCTGGGGCGCCCCGCCATTCTTGTTGCTCCGGAATTAAATGTTGCTTTGATTTATAACATTATTTTCCTTAATAACAAGTTATTCAATAAAGTGTAATTTGTAATTAATGCAAATTGATCAATAAATAAAAAGCCCGCCGCTATAAAATATTGATAGAGTTGATATATGACGTTAAATTACAACCTGCCATCGGAATCAATAAATCTGAATTAAAATGAACGGCAAGATGAAGAATCTCGAGAAGCGGAACGAATAAAAGCAAAAAGCAGGACGTCTTCTTTTCGAAACGTTTATGAGGAACTCATACTTTTATGTTAGTGTATGTATACGTTGTAGGTACAACATAAATGAAAATACAAAGAACACGTGGACTGGATTGTTTGTTTTGACAAAACGCGAGCCGACACCGAGTCGGTAATATTTAACGCGAAATAAAAATAATATTTACGTTTTCCAAATTTCAAAGAGGCTCGCGTCGCGCGTAAAATTAAATTTCACGAACTTCGGGAACGATTGCGCAGCAGCGCGCCGGCCGTCCTTATTGCCAATAACGAAGTTCTAATAAGACGAATTCCAGCTCAGATTAATGGCTGATTACTTCTCCGATCTGACTATTCTGGATTCCCTCGGCCAGTAAAAGAAGATTACTTTATCGTTTAGGGCTTTACACAATCGTCTGCTAACTGCCAGCGGATCAACTCCGACATGTTTCAAGTTGCGAGGACTACGAAAGGGAGTCTAACAAGTTCTTAGTCTGCACTTCCTATATTGTAATTGATTCTCCTCGATCAAGGGGGCGGGGGGGTTCTTATGCGCTTCTCGTAAAATTTACATGAAAAGAAATTATTACTTATTTTAGATCTAACAGATCAATGAACCCATCCATTTTAAAGTCTCCATCGAACTGAAACTAATATTTAAACAACAATCCAATTACTGGGTCATCAACATTTGGTGGCTACATACAAGACAATAAATTAAATTGTCTTAAAAACCAAATACATTCACCTATTGTAAAATACCAATGACAGGAATCGGGATGATTGATTGGACTCTCCATTTTTCTTCAACGTTTTCTTTAGGAGTCCACTAACAGTCGTACTCCAACTTCTTTCAGGATTTCAAGATTTCACCTGAATTACTTCTGGTTTTTATTTACCTTGAACAGTTGGCAAGTTTGGGCTGTTTTTCACAAGCTGTTGCCCCAGGTAGCTCGATGGAGACGGGGCGTGGTTTAAAAGGTGTTCTAAAGGCGCCAGCGTGAACAAATACCGAGCTGAAGAAGTTTTGCAACAAATCCAGATGATTTTGAATTACTCACTTGTACGCTGAAGGTACCACGCACAAAAACACAACAGCTACAATAAACAAATACTTTAATTAAAAATGCACAGTGCATTGCGACAACGGTCGTCGAATACGACTAAAGCTATTCAAAAATATTGCACCCCAGTGCACAGTTCAACTAAATACACATCGTGGCATGTCAATTCTAAATCATTCTGCTTGTTTTACAAATGAAATTACATAGGTTAATTAAAACGCAAGGTAAGTCGAAAATTCGCTCTTTAAATGAAATGCAGCGCATCGAAGCAGTAAAGTAAATTAAAACGATACGAATTCACGGCATCCAAAGTGCGTTCAGTAGGTCGAAGGTCGCTTGCCAGTTTCCGGTATGCTTGTCAAACGGTAACTGATGCGAAACTGAACGAAACTGCGGCAGCGCCTCCTTTTAGCCGGTCCTCGTAACTGATTCCCTGGTTACATTTCACGTATGAAAATACGAAATCGTACAAGAAGATGTACGCGAAGGGTACACGACGATAAAATTAAATTCAGATTAGGTGATGAAAGACAGCCAGTTTATGTTGAAGGGGGTGAAAAGAGTGGGCTGGGATTGTAATGTCTGTAGTGGTGGGTTGCCTGTGTATATTGAATTCATGTTCTTTGGTATTTATATCTATTAGAAAGTTAATTTTGTTATTTTGGCTAATTTCTACAGTGGATGTACTTGGTTGAGAAAATTAGAAAAAGTTATTTAGTTCAGTTTGATCCCCTTCGAAGAAGCGCAAGACATTACGTTACGAAACCAATATTTTATGTGTGTTTTGAAACGTGGGTGTTTTGAAATGCTATGTTCTAAATTATTCAAGAAAATTTCGGTCATCAGTGAAGAAAGTGGCTAAGCCAGATTGTTGTTGATGTACAATGTTGTTAAAATTGAAAAATGATTGATCTAAAGCTAATTTTAATAAAGTAATGATATTGTCTGTTATGTATATGAGTTTGGTCAAATTGTGTTGAGAAAAGTTCATTTTTAAATTTGGAAAAAGATTGACCATGTCAGAGGAGACTAGGAGTTGATTATCTTTAGAAGTTCTTTAGGATTTTTAATGCTGAATTCAGGGTGACATTCTAATTGGGTGTTAGTATGGTTGCAAAGCCATTTTGAAAGTAGATGTGCTGGGGAATTGATAAATGAAACTATGGGTCTTTAATCTCAGTGAATATTGTGAAGTGGGTTTTTTTGGTTGACTGGTGAACTGAGGGGTGTGTAAGAGTGACTGGACTTTATCATTGTAATCTGTTCTGTTTAAAACTACTACACAATCTCCTTTGTCTGCTTTTGATAAGATCAAGTTGTTCTGACGAATGTAATTTTGTGTCTTTAATTGATTTGTTATTTGTTGGGTTATGTTTTAACTTTTTAGTATCGTTTGGGATTTAAAGTAGGAAGAAGTTGGCTGATGGTTAAGTTTAGATTATTGGGTTCAAAAGGGTTTGTACTATTTTTTCTACCTCTACAGCATTTTGAGTTGTGTCAGCATTTTGGGTTGTGTCAGCATTTTGGGTTGCATTCATCTGCCATCTGTCGGTGGCTAATCCTCGCTTGGAAGCTTCGCGCGGGACAGAAATATTCATACTTAATTGGCTCTTGCGACGTTAGCCACCTCTTACAAGACCTGATAAGAAATGTTTTAAATATTGCCGCTGGGGGAAAAAAGGGCAGCGAGTTCTGACATTTTTTTTACTGCGCGATCTCGTCGCGAATCTTCAAGTTCGGTTTTCGTGAAAGAATCAGTTAATTCATCCCTACAGTTTGTTTTCGATAGAAAAGAAAAAAAATTGATAAAAGAGTGAGAAATTTAGAAAAGGTAGAGTTTTTTGTTCGAAGTCAGAAATTTAGAATTTCCCTTTTTTTTAAAAAAAAAAAACCTTTTCTCCCCCCTCAACACCCTATGGTCGTTACGATTAGTACAGTTTTTAACGGCATGAGAGAAATCCTGGTTCACTCTTCTTCTCCCCAGTACGAGGACGTTTTTTGACAAAATTTAATCATCATTGGTCACTCCATTTCTTTGCAGTGCTAAAATTGATTTCAATAAGTCCCGGGACGTCCTTTGGAACTTGACATTCCATAATGTTGTCGTCATCCTCAAGTTCTTCCTCATCTGTTATAGGATAATCGGTTTTAATGGCAGGACTACGACATCCACGTCTTCTCTATGGTGTTCTATATCTACCACCTACCTGTATGCAAATTGTTGAGCGTGCAAATTAACGTACAATCCCAACTGCCGGCTATTCAGTGGAATGGGTGAATAAAGGGTGAATTTAAACGAAATAAAATAAAAGCACCATTAATGCGCACTTGTCTTTATTTAAAAATTAAAAGAATAAATACGCCACTCAAAACGAAGCACTGATTAAACGCAAATAAAAGAATTAACGGTTCACACGGTTAAACTCGAATGACAAGAAACTTCAAAACACGCAAACACGGATCCGTTTGTTCGTTTACAAGAAAAATGTTATTAAATAGCAAAACTTGTAATTAAATTGACTACGCGTTCAACGCAGATGGTAAAATTAAACGTTCAAAATCTTCGAAAAATAAATCCGACCTTCGGCATCCAGCTGTGAATGCACATCAGCTTATTCGCGATCGTGAAGACGTTCGAAGATCGAACATACAGGAGAGACGCGTCAACTTCTATGTGTCCACTCGCGTTCCGTGAGTGCGCGCCCCCTAGCAGCGGGGGGAGGTGGTGAGTCGTCGTGTTACCAAACACCAAAATGGCTGGCCAAGATCGCCATCAAACTTTTCAGCAAGGACACCACGAAGAAGACCGCCAGGCAGCTATCGGTTAAAGGAACTCCGATGAAACTTCCGGAATAAAGGTGGAAGAGAAGAAAAGCCTAGATAAAAGCGGAAAAAGAACACGTGTTACGAACTGATCAGCGCGGCGCACAACGGTTGCTTTATGAAACTAACCTAAGTTCAGGCTTGGGTAGGCCTGGATGAAAGCCTTTTCATACTCGAAGCGTACCAACAATATCCGGAGTAGAAATTCCGTTTCCTTTTCACTTTAAACAATCACAGTTTAGTGAAATCAACAAACGGGACGGAAAAGCCCAGAACACGAGGTGTACATCAAACAAGCAATCACAATACTGAAGCGGGTGGGGGGAAGGGATCGCCAGATCCTTATTGACCAATAACAAGCCTTTAATGCGAACAACTTCCAGCATGGACAAGACTCATTACAAAAGAAAAGGGATGTCCGGATGACCGTTTCAGTCGGCCATTAAAGAACATTTTAGAATCCAGCGGCCAAAATTTAACGTTACAGCAATAATTTTACGCTACAAAGGGGGGTTTTGTTGAGAGAAATAGCAGATTTACGCGGGGGAAGAGTGTAATAGGACGACATTGCGTCGAGTCGAGGGTTATTGCACTTTTCTAATCGCGTAATATGATGAAAACGGCGACGCAATTTCGCTTCCGCCCCAAATACAGGGTGACCCCACGAAAACTAGAAATTACAACAAATTTTCCCATCGTAACATAACCTCTGCACGTTCTTGCAATCTATGAAATGTTTTCCTACCCTATGATAACACAGACTTCATCCTAAAACAAAGCTGTATACGAGTAGAACATAAAAGTATACGTATAGGCCCAATGTACTCAATGGAGTACAGTAGAGTTCGAGTGCACAGTGTACTGTACTGAGTACGGCGGACGCCCATGGGTTAAGTTCGACCAAAGTAGAAAAGTAAAAGTATATGGAAAATAAGAATACAGAGAAGAAAAAGAGGGAAAAGAGAAAACTAACTTGAAACAATAGCCAAAACATTACAAAAGAAAAGATTAAACCGGATGCAAGCAAAAAGAGAAGAAGAAGAAAACAGACGCAAATGGAAACGTCATTATTACGTAGACGAGGTCAAGGGATAAACGTAAGAGAAGAAAACTGGCGAGAGCTTTCGTGGAATATTGTAAATTGCTACCTATCTGGAGGCCAGCAAATTGTGCGAGTGACTGACGTTTGTCCAGCACCGCTCGGCAAAGCTCTCGGAGATGGGAGGGTTCGACGAAACCCCAAGCGAAAGGTGGGCGCACTTGTTTTTATTTAAAATGCTCAAAAATAAATAACGAAGAAGAAAAATAATCTACAAGTATCGAATTCGACCCAGAAGGGGGGTCCCAATGAAAAGAATCACGAAATGTAATTATTAAGTAAACTAACAAGCTAGATTTTATCCGACCAACAGATCCGTTCTTCGTTTACAATAGACGCTTAAAGTGATTAAAGAAGTTCACTCGATTAACAAATAAAAGGAAAATAAAAATAACAACACCGCGGTAAGGTGCGTCAACACGAATAAGTCGATGAAAATAATTAAAATATTTCCGACCTGGTAATCCCAAACGTTCAGCGTCATGACAGTCAGCTGTCAACAGTGTCGGAGCGCCCTCTCACGGTGGTTAGCGCCGTAAGTCGGTGAAGCAGTCATGTCACCAAAGTAGCGTCTGCAAGACGACGCGAGTCCATTTGACAGACGGGGGGAAGCCGGGATGTCGGAGGTTTTATACGTTTCAAACTTCGATTTCGGCCTATTCTTCCACCCCCAAGGGTTGACGATATTCTCAACCAAGGTAAAACTACCACTAAGGGCCGATATTTCAATCACAAGTTAACTTTAACTTTCAGTTTATTGTCATAGGAATAATTGTTACCATAGGAATAAACTGGTAGTTAAAGTTAACTTGTGATTGAAATATCGCCCTAAAATCCTGTTCCTTGTTTCAGGGACAGGCTTTCGAAAAGCTGTTTAATGAGCTTGAAATTCACTCGGCGCCGGCGTGCTTTAACAAATCTCGGAGAGGATTCCGTTTCAGGTTTCAATCACAAAACTCCATGAAAGAAACACAAAGATTGAAGACACAAATAAACGTTACGGACGGCTCGAGCGCTGATGCAAGTCTGACCGCGAGACGAGCGCGGCGTTCTTTCCACAATGCGCTGAGACGGAAGTCGTTACGAATGAAATCGGTTTGTAACCGGACGACAGAGTGAAATGGAGATATACAGTCGGACTAAATAACAACGTATGATCTAGCTGATGCAATATTGTGAAATATTATAAAAGTCACGTTCGCATACTGAAGTTATACATACAGGGTGGCTGCCGATTATTATGGAATAACTTAAATGAATTTTTCAACCGTAGCAAAACATTTGTAAATCAAAAGGAAGAATAATTTGAAGAATTTATGGAAACGTATATATTATATGACATTCACCGGCGTGTTAAGAATTCTTTAATTTAAATTTAGAAGTATGTAATGGAATGCCTCTAACATTTGTTATAACAGAGTTATTCTTTGGACAACTTTTATAACGCTCGGAATATCGACGTTTCGTTCTATAGACAATACAACGAAACGTCAATATTTGATTTTTTTCCAAAAGAAACTTTTGAAACAGTCGTTAGTAATAATTGTTTAGCCTAAATTTAAAGAAAATTTCGATATCCTGTTACGACATTATGCGGTCCCTCAAATAAAACATAATAAACACCAGCACAGGCTTTGGATTACTAAATTTATTTTGCTTGTGCAGATTATAAACAATTGATGGAGGTCAGCATGTGCGTGCACTGGCACATTTATTTGTGTTCTTGCTAGAGCCCGTTTCCCCAAATGCAACAGTGCCACTGATTTTCTATTTTTAATCTTAATTAGGTGAGTAGGTATCATGAACATAAATCGTTTCAAGTTTCATGTAATTAATCCATCTAAAATTTACTGAAAAAAAAACGCGAATCCTCGGGGGCAATTCTGGCAAGGCAAATTTGCTTCGTAATTGCCACTTCGCTTTTGTTGACATAAAAAGTGGCGCGCGGTTAATAATAAGTCAATATTACTTTCCATTTATATTCAGGATCAACACATTTCCATAATAATTAACGTTAAACTTGTTTAATTAAAAGTAATGGCCGCCCGGTTTCTTTGTGAATTTACGAAAGCTCGCCGCAGAAAAAAAAACTTTAAATAAGATAATAATTCGTAAAAAAAAAGTTTTCTCCTCGTGCCAATAAATTTTCAATTAGCCGACGGAATGTTAAAGTAAATTGAAGTAGATGTTGGCCAGGATCTTAAAAATGAGTTTCCTTTTGATCTTTGTGAAAAAAATTAAGAAAGTTGTTCTCGAGATTAGCTGTGCTGACAATTTTTTTTCTCTCCTAACCTACTGAAACAGTTTAGTTATTGGAATCATGAATAATTCTATAAAATTAAGTTTTTTTTTATATACACTCGTGTCCAAAAAATTTCGGACACTTGGTCTTTTTTGCTTGCATCGATTTGAAATAGATTTAAACGTTTCCAGGCAGCTTGAGGGGGGAGGGATATTTTATTATTATCTGTTCCTTGATTATTTTGAGCGTCCAAGACTGTCTGTGAATCACGAAGTGTAACACGAACCAAAACACTTAAGAGTAAAATTATAACGCATTAATGCTATACTATACTGAATCAACAGTGGTGTACAATGAAGCACTTTATGCGTTTGGCCAAGGCTAAGAGGCAGGAGGTCGCCTCAATCGCAAAAGCAATAAATTAGAAATGTTCAGGCGCAGCCGCAATTAATGATTCGTAATAATCATTTCAATTACTCATCAAATCAACTTCATAAAGTGGTTTTCGCGCGTTCGGAAAGACGTAACACTAGAGCATTAATTTCGGGGAGTCTATTTGCAGACGTATTTAAGATAAGGTTACTGTTTAGTCAGTGACTAACATGAGAACGTTTATGAACGCCGCCCTGCTACCTACTAAAGCACTTTAGTGTATTTAGCGATGCACTTTGTCGCTCGTGTGATGGTCTGAAGAGATGGAAACTTCTGTTATGTTAATTCTACACCCAGATTCAATATTCTTCGTCGGCTTTACGTCCTATTACCAACGCTTCGCAGAGGTGTGAAACTCTATTATCACAGCAGTAATGTGATTACTTATTTCGAGTTGTGTTTATCTAAGACCCCGTTAATTAAACTGTTTCGAGTACATTAAACGCGCGTTACGATAACGTAAAACTTTGATATATTGCATGGTAACAATAACACAATTTTTTATTATTTGGGATTTCGTAACCGTAGACTCTTCGAGACCCCGGGTGACTCTCAAAGGTTAAAAGTTGTAAGACTGTTATTAATTCAGGTACCTCTCCAAGAAAACTGACGTGACCCATACTACCGTTCATTTTTAATTTAGCCTTTCTGTTATCTAAGTTGAAATCTTCTACATTCCCAATCGCAATTACTTTTACCTGTTTCTTTTTTTGTTTGTGGTTAAACGATCGGCCCAAGGAAAAAAAGGCAAATGGATCAGTTGACCGAAACTGAATATTTTTGCAAAATGTTACTACTCTGACCATCTGGACTAGCCTTTAAACTTATTGTAAACATAAATCCATTTAAACCCTCACGTTGTACACAACGAAATCTCATTCGGAGAGCGCACGAACAAACGTAAGTCTCAGGTGTAAACCGTAATCCTCTTAATCTGACACAACTGAATAACCGAATGATTGTTTTTGTATTTGCACAATACAGATCGTAGACTCATCGGGACCGAAACCACTCGGTGAATTTACGTTGTATTTATGGGCACATACATTATTATGTGAACTTGTTCCCATGCACACAGCACCAAAGGCAGGTAGCTACCGAATGGGATCACGCGCGTTCGACCCGACGTGTAATATTTCAGTTCTCACGTTATTGCTAACTCGATCTGCTAACAAACTTTGCGCGATACGAACGTTTCCCTACTTCGGCGTTTTATTAATTAATTAAGTTTTACGATCACTATCGCGTGTGATCAATTAGTAAAGTGATGATGATTGTTGGACGACGGGCTACTGTAAATTTTAATTGGTTTCTCTGCTCAAACTCGGTCATTCATACAACGTAAACAGCCGAATGTTGATATAATGTTACGGTGAGAAAATTCGTTGCAAATAATTTCTAGCTTTCGGGTCACCCTGTATCTTGACGAATTGCAATTGCATCGCAGTTTGACCCTTGGATCTTGGACTGATCGAAGAATGACGCTTAGAATGCTAAACAACCCTGGACAACCCCTTTCTCTTGTAATGAGACTGTCCCATGTTGAAAGTGGCTTGTCATGGCTTAAAGGCTTGACATTGACCAATAGACTCTCCCCCGCCCGCGAACCGTTCACGTCGAACGCCGACCCGATTGAAAATTTCACCAGTCGTGTGACTGCTCGCCTTGCATTCAGACCGCATTGAGAATTATTCTCGCTTCTGTGTAATTTTTCATTAAACGGTGTTTATTTTGGAGTGAAAAAGGAAACGGGTATGTTGCCCGGTTGTTAATTGTCTTCGGCAAGTCCTATACCTTCTTTTAGGCCTCTCCAAGCTTGTCCGTCGAATTTGCGGCAGGTATGTTTTTAGCATTACAAAAGGCAATCAAAGCCAACACTTAAATCTAAACGCCGAGAGAAATCCGAGATCAAATTAACGTCAAACGTTCGCCACTACACAAAGGGCGTCCGCGCAATTACGACAATGAGCGTGTCGAACGGTGTACAGCACGAAAATGAGAGTTAAAAAGATACGATACACAGGAGACTTCCAAAGCACCCCGTCTAGCAGCACCTTGGTGGGCGGAGTCAGTAGGTCCACCTCACGTTTGCGAAATTTTCCGCTGCAAAAATTCGCCCCAACAAGGTTACGGTTAAATTGTCCTCAGGAATAGGTGACGAGTGTCCGAAGAAAATTCGCCTCCGGGAGCAATCCGATTTCACACGCTCGTTCAACTTCCAGACGGGGGGGGGGGGGGATTAACTACCCTCAAAACCCGGATGCCACCCGTAACTGCACGTTACAATTTCAAAAACGACACAAACGAATTAAAATTAACGAAAAATGAAGAGGTGACATATAAATGACTTACCCCGGCCTGGGAAAGCCGAGCGCCCGGTGAAAGAAACGTCACACGGCGTGTGCGGTTGTCCAAGAAGTTCCAAAAATGCCGGTGAAAATCTGGTCAAGCGCCTCTACCAAACCGTGATTTCTTGGGTGCAACTCACAAAACCCCAACAGGGTGCGGAAATACCAAAATTTCGTATACCAAAATCCGGAGAGAGACCCAAGGGAACACACGCACGCACACGCCAAGAACCAGACCTGCTTGTGTGAACATTTTTCAATGCGCCAGTCCTCCAGAATTCCACGCGTTTTCAGACTTAAAACCAATGCGCCACATCGACTCAGCGAGAAAATATACAATTAAAGGCTTGTCATTGACCAATAGACCTGTCCCCCGCCCGCGAACCGTTCACGTCGAACGCCAACCCGATTAAAAGTTTCGCCAGTCGTGTGACTGCTGGCCTTGCATTCAGACCGCATTGAGAATTATTCTCGTTTCTATGTAATTTTTCATTAAACGGTATTTGTTTTGGAGTGAAAAAGGAAACGGATATGTTGCCCGGTTGTTAATTGTGTTCGGCAAGTCCAATACCTTCTTTTAGGCCTCTCCAAGCTAGTCCGTCGAATTTACGGCAGGTATGTTTTTAGAGTCACGTAGGGCGTCGGTCGTTTGGTAATCCGTGTTTTCCTTTTATCTCTAGGCTTTATTTCTATTTACTTCTTCCTCCCTCCCCCCCATTTATTCGGGACGTTTCACCGGAGTTCCGCTAACTGGGAACTCCCGGTTGTTAATTGTTTGCGGCGAGTCGTAGGCCTCTCCAAGCTTGTCCGTCGAATTTACGGCAGGTATGTTTTTAGAGTTACAGGCCCCATACACCTGCGAACAAACTGCGCAACAGAGGTCGTTGTGCAAACAATTGTATAGTGTTGTTTGACGTACTGCGCAACTAGTTGCAGAAATTCAAAGCTGTTCGAAATTAATTCCACAACGAGTGGCGTTGCGCAACTAATATATCATATATGTATGGGCTTTGTGCGCCATACTGTGCAATAACTGAAGTTTCTTTTCACACGTATAAGCAGAAGATAACGTTTTTAAAATGGCCAATGTATAAATAACAGAGATTTTTTTGTTTGAGTGTACTTATTTACACAGTCAGTCGCCGGAAGTATGGAAGGTGAAGAGCGATGCATACAGGAATAGAAATTTGAAGAATCTGGCACATGAAAAACTAATTGGAAAATTGAAGGAGGTCGAACCTAATGTCGATAGAGAGATGGTTCGGAAAAAAATTGGTGTGCGACGTATGTATTGTGCAATAGTCCAGTGGTGAACTCAACTGAAGCTCTTTGAGGAGATTTGCGTGGCTAAAAAGAGATCCTTCCTTTAACCAGACTCCTCATCCAGACTCTCTGCTTCCTTTTTCTTTTCTTTTTCTTTTCTTGAGCTAAACAGGCTGCGTCGTCAGACGACATGTTTGCGTAGGGACACGACAAAAGCAACTGGAGTTTGCATAATTTGTTCGCTGGCGTACGAGGGGCTTTACGTAGGGCTTCGGTGGGTTCATAAGGTTTTATTAGTGTTATTTGGTTCTTCTTCCCCCTCCCCCCATTTATTCTGGACGTTTCACCGGAGTTCCTCTAATTGGGAGCTACCTGGGGATTTCCTTCATGATGTCCTTGCTGAAAAATTTGATGGCGTCGTTCTAAGTCGACCTTGGCCATCTATCTTGATGTTTGGTAATACGACGACGCACATCGCAAGAGGGTGCGCTCCTTGGAACGAAAGTGGTCAATGAAGTTGACGCAAGTCGTATCACGAAAGTGGTTACACCGGACGCGCATCCTGCTATTCGTGTCTCGAAGGTACTGACGCCCCCGGAATCAGCTGCGTGCGTTCACAGCTTTTTTTTTGAGAGGTTTAGAGAATCTTCATAGATACCTCCGGGTATATCGGCTCCGAAGGCGTGTTGGATTCATCTAGGAAGTTGGCCCAGACGCCTACCAACTAAACTCTTTTCCTCTCTTACCACTCAGCGCAGCGGGGACCGCCCTTCCGCGACGCTTGTCGTCCTCTCCTCAGTCTTCACCTTGTCTTCAAATCCTCCTCTTCACTCTTCCCTCTTCTTTCCTCTTTTCTCCTCTTCCGTTGTATCCTCCTCTTCTAGTTCCCCTACTGCGCTTCTCTTGATTGGTGTTCATCCTTACATTTTATGACCATTATGGATCTCAGCATGGTTATGATGCTCGTCCATGATTTCCCATCTCTGGCCATTATATCTGTTTGCTGATTTTTGCTCCGACTTCGATTTCCGCTTTGTTTCGCGCCTCCTCCCACCTAGAACATACAAATATGTTGTGTTCAAGAGAATCCTCGTCTTCTGCTCAATACCGGCGTTGAGCTGTCTCTCGTTTTCTAATCTCTTTCAGGTACTTCCCGAAGGTGCCGTGTCCAGTCAGCGCCTGCGTTATATGATAATCCACCTCCCCTTCAGGTCTGTTGCACCATTTTCCACATTCTTTATGAAGACCTTGGCCCAGCCGTCTTATTTATCCCATCGCATCGGGTCTGCCACGCTTCGAAGAGTTTTTCTCCTGGCCAAGGTCTTTATATGGTGTCTCTATTTATAAACCTTGCATCTTTCGGCGATCTGGAGACAAACGGAGGGAATCTCTGCTATTACCAGGACGGCTTCGGTCGATACCATCCTGTACGCAGCCTTTCGAGCATTAGCTCGTGGTGACATTTTCCCAGATCGGGGCAGCATATAACACGATCGAGGAGACTACTGCAGCGAGCAACTTCCTCTTTTTTGGATTGGGTCCGCCCACGTTCGAGCATCAGTCGCGCCAGGGTCGTGTGCTTTAACAGTCGTTTCTCTGACGTGGGTGGTCATTTTCCAGTCTCGGTCTAAGCGGACTCCCAGATACTTTATGTGTTTTTCAAACGTGGTTTCAGCATCTTCCGGCTAGTATGACGGTCTCCGTCTTCTGTCCTGCCAAGATAAGCCCCATGGTCTCTACGGCGTACATGGCCCTCTCTTCCAGCAGCTGACCACAACAGCCAGGTCATCCGCATAAGCAATGACGGTGACACCTGCTCCCATATCCAATTCGAGTACTCTATTGTATAGGACATTCCACAAGGTCGGTCCCAAGACGGATCCCTGCGGGACCCCACAAGTTAGTTCCACCAGCTATGGGGGCTATGAGTGTTCTTTCCGACGTTATTATTCTCTTTATTCCACCGCTGATTTTATATCTGTAGAGGGCCATCATTATCCCCCTCCACGAGGCAGTATTAAAGGCCATTCTTAAAGTCGAGAACAATCATGATATAGTAATGTCGGTTCTTGTCTGCCTTGTTTCGTATTTCGCCAACAAGGCTCTGCCCCAGCGCCCCAGCGCGCTTAAGGTCGACTTCCCCGCGCGGAATACATTCATAGCTGAAAGTTGAAGGTCGGATCTTACCCGTAGTATATTTCTTTGCTTAACATTTTGAACGTATTCTAGTGCCGACTAGGTTGACATGTGATGTTAAACGTTGTTTATTTTCTTTTTGCTAATTAAGTTAATAACAAGCGGATTCTTGACAATCTGCACTGCGCCTTGTTTGCATTTGGTTTCATTCATGTAACAGATTTTTGTGTGGAACTTAGTTCGCCCCTTTTATGAAATAAATAAAAACAAGTGTGCATTAGTGGAGATTTTTATTTCTTTTCGGATTAAAATTCAAACCTTTGTATCCAGCCCATCTCCACGAGTTAGCCGGTCGTGGGATGAATAAACTTAATTTGCCCATTTCAATATTTGTAACCAGGTAAGTCACAATGAACAATCTCAGACGATGAGGGGCACAAGCGACAAACTTTAGCCAAAATACTGACTCTCCTTACGATGTGGTCATTTAAAGAAACGTTAAAGTAAATAAGCCACGCGACCTGAGCAGGAGCCGGTATAAAAACACCTCGCAATCCCTTGAGGGTAGGCAACTTAAGTCACTCTAGTGATCTAAATGAGCGGGACTAAAAGGGGGAGTCGGATAGATGCTACCACCTCGAATTCGTAAATTACAAAAGGGGCTCGGATTTTGAAAATGTAAACAATAGGGTTCATTTTCGTCAACGATTTCCAATTATCACATTTACATTCGTGTAATTTTTATAAAAAGTTCGTCGAACTATTGAATTAAGAGATATGAAATGTCAAGACTAGAATAATTTTTAAAAGGATTCTTTCACTCTCCCATTTAGTTTCTTCTCCGGCTAACATGTCACACGTTTTATTGCCACAACATGTGAATAATGTTAGCCTTTCGTAACGGGAAATAACAGAAAACATGCGCCCGCAATCCACATCTTTTGAGAACTCACTTATATTTTGCTACATTTGTCAAGAGCAACGGCTACAAAGCGAAGCAATTTCGTACCGACATTGTGGTGCTGCTCAAGCTTCGCCTTTTTGCTTCCTCCAAAAATATATTTCAAAGGAATCGTCGGCTCTACAACCGTGAACGTGTATTCCATCCAACGCGTTGATCGAAGGGACACTCCGTCGTCTTTCAGCGGAACTTCACACTTCGTGTTTTTCCAACCCGTTTATTTTTATGCGCACTTCGACGTTAATTAATTGGATGAAATACTTTTATGGGCTCGCGCTTATTACCGTCAAACTGAAATATAGAAACTATTACGCGATAATATACGTTTAAAGCACTGCGCCATTTCCGATTAAATTAATGTAATTGTAATATTAAAACGTCACGGTGCTTTACGGATTATCTATTGCCATCGGTTTAAATTTTGAAATTATCGCCGACGTATAATTGAATTTTCCGAGCGCATTAATGTTTTAGCCGATACATGAAAATAATTTACGTTGTTTGTTTCACATTATACGATACCTATTTAGTTTTGTATTACCTAAATACGAATCGTTTCCAATTAGTATTTTAATTAAGCGAATTACGGAAAATAACGTTGTGTAATCAGTGCGAATAATCATTTAAGAACAATCGAAACGTCACTTCCTGTTTACTCCTTTTATGTATAAATAACGGCGGCCCATAAATAGAAATCTATGGTTAGTTTAATTTACATTGCTTCTTGTTGCTATATCAGATTCTAAAACTTTAGTAATTCAACGCATACACGGTCCCCAAAATCTAGTCTAAAATTCATTCGCTTTTTAACTGAAGTCTATACTAACATATCAATGTATCGTTTACATATACATACTACTAATCACAGTTGCTAAATAAACACAAAAGCTCGTGCTATTACTCAGATGCTTAGTACAAAATCCAGCAATCATTTTGTCACTACGGATGTCAACAAGCAGCCATATTGTAGAAACTGATCCACAGCAAACTGAAATGTAATTGCATTTCCGACTTGGCATAAACCTTAGCAGAGATTCAAACCCGGTACATGAAGCCGCTTCTTAAAATTAGAGAATAGGCAACCCATTCTACTTGCTTATATTAATAATTAGACTTGAGTGTGATTGATGGGTTGCCTGCATTCAGGGAGGCGTGATTTAAAATGGACACCGAGTATAAGAAATATCTAAAGTAATTAATAATTTCGTCCTCTTTATTAACTTCTTTGAATGAATACGTGTGTAACACGCCGACGTGTCACCTTGTTTGTTGACTTTTACGGACAACTAAATAACCAATAAAACTGTCCAAACAATTAAATTTATTGCCAAATTAAATAACTGGACCGAACGGAACAGACAGTTTACCTGCGACGAATTCCTGCAACTGGACATGCACTAACCCTATCTATCCCACTGTCTACGGTTGAACGACCCTAAGGAATCCGCGATAAAACTTTACCGTTTGAATATGGCTCGTGATCGCTGCAAATCTAGACTTACGTTGTTGTAACTCAGTTCTCTTTGGTGCGTCGGCGAATAACCCGAGAGATCAAAGGAGTTAATTACGTTTGAATAAAAATACGGAAGAAAAGAAGAGGTAAAAACTCCTTGTACTACGCACTGAGGGATCTGATGTAATGAGAGCGAAAAACCCTTGCGTTAAAACAATACAAAGAAACAAAATTACGGTTATCAGGAAGTACAGTGGAACTCGCTTAACAGATTTCACTTTCGAATATCGGAGCGACCTAACTGACTTCAAATCGCACAGCTGGTGGTTTCGTGCACACGCAAGTAGTTGTTGGAGAACTCTGTTAATCCTTAATTAGATTAACAATTAATTTAGGTTTAGCTTAAATTGGTCTTGATACTAGTGTTTGTCACTTCGGATCGTACTCTAAGGCCCGTATTCATAAACAATACTTACGCTATGCGCTCGATAATAATTCGCTAATAATTCATGAAATGTACACATTTCACGTGTAATGGACGCACAACCGGCAAGGGTTTAACAACAGTTTATGAATTACATTCCGTAAAAGACATCTTTGCAGCGCATAAACACATATTCGCAATATTTTGGTGAACGCATAGCGTAAGTTTTGTTTATGAATACGGGCCTTTGACTCGTTCTGCTCAATCAACCAACGCACAGTGTGACACAGTGGGTCTACAGTGTACTTAATCAATGGAAGTAATTAATTAATTAATCAGACGTTCTGGGGAAGTCTGTGATACAAAATGCCGCCCTCGGCGATCAATTTGCAAGACAATCAATAGCAATCGCCAGTTTTTCAGGGACTCCTTTTGGAGGTGATGGGAAGCCCTATCTCTAGCTAAACTAATTAATTGAGGTCGAATGGGTAGGATCTTCTCTCGCTACGTCCAATCGCCTTAAGAGGGTAGTACTATGTACTCCTTTTTTCAAATCCCTCTTCGTCGTTTTTCGTCGGCTAAACCTATCTAACTAATTTATTGCGCAATGGACCCAAATGACTGTTTTCGGCACTCCACTATGGGTGGTTAGAGCACTTGGCAGGGAATATCTCCACAGGTAGAACTATCTCCTAAGAGTACACTGTAATTGAATTTCCAAATAGATTTGAGGGAGCAGTTAATTGACGCTGGTTGGTTAAATCACAGAACTGACCCAATAATTTATAAAACAATTGACCAACAAATGTTACTAAGGTGAATGCCACTTGTGGAGTTTTAATACTCGATTCAAATGTAAATAAAATAGTTTGATTAAACTTATCTAAACGCAATAGTAATACTGAACTTTACAGACTCTTTGGCCACTGATTAATGCAAATTAAATTATTCTTAATCAATTTATACCACCAAATATGTGACGAAGAATACAAATCAATGCAAATTACCCCTCCTCGTTTCCGCGATCCACACACACGCACTTCGCGCACTCTTTAGGCACACACGCGACGCGACACGTACGTATTCGTGGTTTTGTTTAATTGCCCTTTCTATTAACACACTGTATTTAACCGCACCGAAATAAATGATATAGCTAGAAAGTGAGGAATGACCGCAAGCACTAAAGAAACCCGCTAAGTCAAAATTAAAATTTAATTCGACCGTTCGCTCGAGAGATCGAATCCTGTCTGTCCTGTTTTTCGTGCTCCTGTCTTCCCAAGCAAAAATTAACCCACCCCTGGACTTCGCCAGAAACCACCGGCCAATGATAATCGCTGCTTCTAGCTCCAAATCATACACATTCACCCCCAATTAGCTTGCCATACAGCATCGCGGTGGTCTCTCACCATCTGCAACTGCCCTGGCCCTCTCTTCATTACAAGTGCCCACTTGACATTTTAATGCAATTGGCGCCTGTTTGAAACAACGCAGACTAAAGCGAACTACTTCAACTTGCAACGTAATTTGATATTTTTCCTAAACTGACATGTTGTAAAATTTTGTGCGACCAATTTCGTAGAAAATTCCGAACGAACACAAAGCTAAAAGGTTACTCTATGACAGGTTTGTGATGCCAGAAACCCGAAGTGTTATTTGCATGGCTAACGTAACAAGTTTTTAAAGACTCGCTGTGGGGCTTACATTCTTTTGAAAAGGGACGCGGTGCCATGGAGCATCCGGCCGTAATTTCACTGCGTAATCTGAACATGTGTTTGTTATTTAAAATTAACACGCAATAACCGATTTTGTTTTGGAAACCAAACCCGCGACCGTGTCACGTGTTCTGTCGGAATTTTCTTCGTGTAGTCTGAACGTAATAAAGTAATGAAATCATAATTGAAATGATAGCAACATTATTTTCATTCTGCACATTCCCCATCCGAAAGCGTTCAGAAAAATGACGCGTTCGTTCGCGATTTGGAATTTAAAATGCGAGGAATGTGCTCGTTGAAACTGACACGTGAAATTGCGTTGCAGATCTGAAGAAACAGGTGGAAGTTTCACCGAAATCGGCCAAGGTTGAGCTCGGACATCAAACGGAATTGCGATGTGTGCCGCCAGCAGGTCTTCCACCCCCTAGGATATACTGGCTCCGCGGGGGCCAACCGCTGCAATCCGATACCGCAGTGCTGGTCTCGACAGAGGGTCATCTTCTGATAAGTCAAGCACGTACCCAGGACACTGGAAATTATACGTGTGTTGCTGAAAACATTGCGGCTAAACGGGTGGCAACTCCTGTACCAATTAACGTTTATGGTAAGTAAATAATTTATTACCCGATTAAATATTGTCACGATAGAGTTTTTACAATTAAATGGTGGAGGTAACATGTCAGCGTGACAATATTTTTGGTGAAATTTATTTATTCAGATTACGGCGCAGATTAACTTGGAAAGTCTGAATACTTCTTGTATTATCGTCTCTTGCAACACATAGAGACGAGAGGCGCATTAGTAACGATTAAAAAATAAAATATTAAAGGCCGTAAAGCGGCCAGAAAGACGTTCGGGGAGAATTCGAGCCCATAAACCGACGACGGCGAGCATTTCTTTGTAATTAATCATGAAATAATCCCTTATGAAACGTGCCGAGCTGAGTTCCACCTTAAGTGCGGGCTTATCTTTAAGACATCGATAACTACGGCGGCGGAAAACAACGGCGATTTAAACGGGCCGTTAAATCCGGACGTAAAAACTTCCGGGTTGTCCAGTCCAGAAATTGGCTGCGTTAGCGCAAAACTTCTTTGCCTTCGGACTGATTCATGAGCTACTGAAGGAAACAGCTAGAAACTATGTTTGGGGGGGGGGCTTAAAATACGCCAAATTAGTAAGAAGTACACGTTTCTTAAAAATCAGATGTAATCGCCGTGTGTTATTGTGAAGCATCCTTTCCTTTTGGAATGTATTATTTAATGAACATACAGGAAGCTCTGTCTGTGTTGCTTGCTTGATAAAAATCAGTAAAGTAACCCAGACTACAAAGACACGAAATCATTAATGACGAAATTCAAAATTTCCTTAACCTTCCTAACCTAAACCATTTTTTATTTAGGTATTACACACCTCAATGAAGGTGTATGTAACATAAAAGGTGTAGGAGAGAGCATTGGGTTAACATTACTCACGAACGGCACACAATGGACGTCTGAGGTGAAACCGACTGTGTTAACTCGTTGGCGTATAATTGCTAAGCAATAAATAATAACTGCTTAACATATAATTGAATCTAATAAAATCTTTGCCGTTTTCGCAGTTACAATTTACATTTAACGCGGCCGTAAAATGTTCAATGCGCGCACATTTTACTACCGGGCGTATTACTTACGTGCTGCGGGTGACTGCTCCACTGATACACGTTATTGATTTACTTTGCAAAAATAATTTTATACTCCATTAAAATACAATTGGTTTACAAATCTAATCGCGAAATGTACTCGCCGATCTGTCGATGCAGACGTAAACGTGACATGGGATCTCATGTTTGTAATATATGCAATTTGCCAACTGCAGGCTGCTCGGCGAACATGAGTCGTAAGATATTATATAAATAATATCTTACGAGCTGAAGCTAAATTCTTAAAGCGTATAAGTGTTCCAGAATATTTTTCATTTTGATTTAGTGCCGAATTATTTTACGTATGTATTATATTTGCCGCGCCATAAATACGCTTTATGTCACGCTGAATTATTGGTGACAACTATTAGCTTGAAATATTTGTTAATTAAAAGTTGCTTTTCGGGCGTTATAAATACGGATTTATTTATAATAGAACAGTGCCAGCTTACACTTAAAAAACAAGAATAAAAAAAAAAGTTGTCTGTGGAAAAAAGTCCTCTCTTTGATTATACCAAAATTCAACGACTGCGACCAAAATTCACCGACTTCGTCCAAACTCTATGGCTTGCCAAGAATACAATTGAACTGAACTATTCTGAACATAAACAAATAAGATGGAAAATTTCCTTCAACAATTTGAATTTGAACCGAATTTTTGGAGATTCAAAAAAGATCCAGGCAGGTATTAAATATTTATAAATGAAATACATGTTTTTGCACTTCTTTTAACTTCTGAGTTAGAGTTTTGATTTAAAAACAACAAGGTTTGAAGACTCCAGTCGTCATACAGTCATCATGATGCAGTTAAGGCAAACTTTCCATTCAGTCCTCCTCAAACTATTTGGGCAATCTTACTGCTGTTATCCAAAATGGTAATGGTCAAAATGAGTGCCACCTTAGGTAGCAACGGATCATCTTCTTTTCATTAAATGGAATGTGACCTTGCCCTGCCATTACTTGTAATTTTCGGATAATCGAAGTTGCGTCTCTTCTCTGATTTCTCTTCCTATTTGATATGAAAAATGTTTTTGTGTATCCGCGATAAAACTTTACCGTTTGAATATGGCTCCTGATCGCTGCAAATCTGGACTTACGTTGTTGTAACTCAGTTCTTTTTGGTGCGTCGGCGAATAACCCGAGAGATTAAAGGAGCTAATTACGTTTGAATAAAAATACGGAAGAAAAGAAAAGGTGAAAACCCTTGCGTTAAAACAATACAAAGAAACAAAATTACGGTTATCAGGAAGTACAGTGGAACTCGCTTAACAGATTTCACTTTCTCACCTAACTGACTTCAAATCACACAGCTGGTGGTTTCGTGCACACGCAAATAGTTGTTGGAGAACTCTGTTAATCCTTAATTAGATTAACAATTAATTTAGGTTCAACTTAAATTGGTCTTGATACTAGTGTTTGTCACTTTGGATCGTACTCTAAGACTCGTTCTGCTCAATCAGCCAACGCACAGTGTGACATAGTGGGTCTACAGTGTACTTAATCAATGGAAGTAATTAATTAATTAATCAGACGTTCTGGGGAAGTCTGTGATACAAAATGCCGCCCTCGGCGATCAATTTGCAAGACAATCAATAGCAATCGCCAGTTTTTCAGGGACTCCTTTTGGAGGTGATGGGAAGCCCTAACTCTAGCTAAACTAATTAATTGAGGTCGAATCTCTCGCTACGTCCAATCGCCTTAAGGGGGGTAGTACTATGTACTCCTTTTTTCAAATCCCTCTTCGTCGTTTTTCGTCGGCTAAACCTATCTAACTAGTTTATTGCGCAATGGACCCATGGACTGTTTTCGGCATTCCACTATGGGAAAACAGCTGTTAGCGTGTTTCCCACTTGGCAGGGAATATCTCCACAGGCAGAACTATCTCCTAAGAGTACACTGTAATTGAATTTCCAAATAGATTTGAGGGAGCAGTTAATTGACGCTGGTTGGTTAAATCACAGAACTGGCCCAATAATTTATAAAACGATTGACCAACAAATTTTACTAAGGTGAATGGCACTTGTGGAGTTTTAATACTCGATTCAAATGTAAATAAAATAGTTTGATTAAGCTTATCTAAACGCAATAGTAATACTGAACTTTACAGACTCTTTAGCCACTGATTAATGCAAATTAAATTATTCTTAATCAATTTATACCACCAAATATGTGACGAAGAATACAAATGAATGCAAATCACCTCTCCACGCATCCGCGCACTCTGATTTAGACACACTCGCGACGCGAAACGTACGTATTCGTGGTTTTGTTTAATTGCCCTTTCTATTAACACACTGTATTTAACCTTAGGTAGGAACGGATCATCTTTTCATTAAATGGAATGTGACCTTGCCCTGCCATTACTTGTAATTTTCGGATAATCGAAGTTGCGTCTCTTCTCTGATTTCTCTTCCTATTTGATATGAAAAATGTTTTGTGTATCTTACAATCTAATCACACCCATAATATAAATTCATTAATTTGAAAATAAAACTAATGGGTCGATTCTGCTCATACATATGTCTAGCAACCGTAAGATCTGCAAGCTTGTAACTCAATTATTGAAAAGTGAAATTTTGAAGTTCTCAGTATGATACGATTTCTTGTAAGTCTCTAAGATAATACCACAGAGACTTGCGAGTAATCCTAGAGACCTAGGAGAAATCATATCTTCCGGTTCTATCATATCTTACGGTTGCTACAGATACGAGCAGAATCGACACGTTAATATGTCTGGAGATTCTGTTGAAGTTTCTTTTATACTAGCTCTGGTTGAATTCTACCTACAAAGTACACACAAAAAAATAACATAAAACATCCACGGCTGGCCAAGAATGTTCACTTTCGTCAATTAGGTGACGTTGTCTTAAATTTGAATCTGCTGAAACAACTTTTGGCTCTACTGAAACTCAATTGAGTTAAAGTGATACTACTTAAAGGACTTTGACCTGCACTAAGGTAACACGACTTGGGTCTTTCGAGGGCGGAGTGGTTAACCGACTTTATTAATTTTAATTTCAAGGTTGAATTTATTGGATTTCAATATTTACTAAAGAATGATTTGATTTCTTTCTTTTTCCCCTCTCAATATGATTTGGTTTGTGATTAGATGAAACAATCCTCTACCTTTCGTAATTCACGTTTTATTTCAATCCTTCGCATGGAATTCTTCCAGATTGATGGTTGTACTGTATTGTCGAATCGCCTTTTTCTTTCTCTTCCTTCTGCTCATTCTCTTTGCAGTCCTTCATACGTTAAATCGTCAGTTTATTGTTTTTATTTGGAGCTTCATTTTCCTCTTATTCTTCCTTCCTTTAGGTTCCTCTCTAAAACGTACTTGGTCATGCTCGTTACCACCCTTTACTATCTTTGACCGTCTTTTCTATTTTTGATATTTTATTTTGCGGTTTATTCTGACTTGTTCCAATGCTGACTCTGGAATCTAAAATCTTTTTCGTTATCTTGCTACCCACCTGAAGGGTTGGGCAGGCAAACTAAGTTCGTCCCAAATTTCCGGCTAAATCAATGGGACGGGTCGACGTCATACGTAACCCCGAAGCAAGAGATAAATTAAAAATAAATAAAAGTCACCAGTTCCGGCACACTTTGCTATCTACCTGGAGGCCAGCAAATTGTGCGAGGGATTGACGTTCCTCCAGCACCGCTCGGCCAAGCATTTATTTTATTGCAAATGCCTCGAAAATGCAAAGAAAGCTTTTGATAGTTGACGCTGTTGACAGCTCGCAGTTATTCAAGGTTGCAACTAGCTACGACGTCCCGTCATAAAACAGAAGCAAGTTCAGAGCCTTCTCGATAACGGATTTTTTTGAACGCACGTTAAATTACAAATATACGGGTTCGACCCTGAAGGGGTCCCAATGAAAAGAAATGTAATTATATAAACAACAAATTAAATTTAATCCGATCAACAGATCTGTTCTTCGTTCACAATCGCTTAAGGCGATTAATGAAATTAACTTGTTTATCAAATAAAAGAACCATACAAATAACAACGCCGCAGTAACTCAACAATGTAATTATAAAATAATTAAAGTAATTCCGACCTTGTATGTACCAGGATCCGACGTAATGACAAACAGCTCCACAACTCTCATTAGTGAGAGAGCGCCCTCCAACGGAGGTAACTGCAGTCAATGTCGTACTTCGTCGCAGGTATTACGTCACCAAGTGGCGTCATCTGGCAGGTCCATTTTCACAGACGAGGGAAGCCGGATTGCGGGGCTAAAATCGTTTCTAAAGCCGAAAACCATCCTTTTCTTTCCACCCAAGGAATGATGGTATTCTCAAGCAAGCTAAAACTACCACTAAAAGCTAGAACTGGAAGCCTAATGGAAGGAAAATACACGTTACGAATCAGCAGGACACAAAATGGCCACAGACTTACCTGTTCCTTGTTTCAAAGACAGGCTTTCGATAGGGTGTTTAACTAGCTTGACATTCTCTCAACGTACGATTGCACAAATCTCGGAGTAATTCCGGTTCCGTCTTCCTTCACAGAATCACGTGAAAAGGAGCACAAACATAAAAACCACAAATAAACGAGCCGTACGTCAAGAGCTCTGAAGGCAGACTGAAAGCGAGTTCCTCCCTACCACAAGTTCCGACAGGGGTGGTTACGAGTGAAATCAGATTTTAGCCGGGTGACAGAGTGAAATAGAGATATGCAGTAGGTCTAAATAACAGTACAACATTAAGAAATATGAAGCAAGTTAAAGGGGCCACGCCTGGCCATAAGATTCTCACGCTAATACAGGGCGTTCGGAAAAATATCATGAATAACTTAATTGGATTTTTCAACCGTAACAACTTGTCTTGATTTGTACATCAAAACAAAAGATTAACAATACGAGGCCACCACAGGCCTAATTTAAATGCACGTTAAGAGCCCGCTCACAATGACTTAACGTAACAATGTAGAACAACGTAGAAATGCAAGCGTACTAATCGGCTAATTCTATTAATTTACGTTTCTTAAGTTGACAACTTTCATTTTTAGGTTAATTCTGTTAAGTACTTACAATCAATCAACAGCGTTCTAAAACAGTACAGTGAGTAGAGTCTTTGAGTCCTCGAGTTGAACTAAAGGATTTTATCCTATATTAACATGGACAACCACTGACGGTTTGCAAATACTTGCGCATGCAAAGAACGAGAAATTCCTTCATTGTGAACACACTACGAATTTCCTTAATTTAATTTTGTTACGTTAAGTCATTGTGAACTGGTTTTAACTATGAAAAACGTACTTAACACGTTAAGTTAAAATGAAACACGAAGCACGGATCCGTTGTTCGCTCACAAAGACAATAAATATCAACGCTAATCAAAGTTAACTTCGCGCAACGTAAGTTGCTTGTTTTAATTCAACGCAATCATGTTATTAGAAATAATCTAAATAGATCCGACCTTAAGACATTCGCTCTGTCTTCGCATCAGCTGTCAGAACGTCGAGGAGGTCCTCCAAGTATCAACGTCTGGTGGAGGGATGTGACGTCTGTGCGTCCCGAAGAGTAGACTCCCTCTTACGTCGACGCGATGGTGCCAAGCAACAGGACAGGTCGGAGTCAAAAAGGTGGGGCTCACTGATGCCACAAGAGTTTTTCTGGCCCCAAAAAACTACGTTACAGCCTGAATTACGTACACAATTCGCTTATACAGTGTCTCTCAAAAAGTGTGCTACAACAAATCATAAAATTTCGGAACGCATTCAGAACCAAATGAAATAATTGAAAAATAAGAACAAATTTTGTGTTTTCCTATTCATATTATTTTGGCGGACACTTTAATCCCACTTGTACTTCCTACTATAGTTTGTATAAAAGAGTGATTCACAGTAAATTGTGATTTTTTTTATTTTTGAGATAGGTGGCTATAACTTTCAATTACGAACGACTTATTCTTACGATATTAGCGTGTATCTTGTAAAATAAGGGCACTTTACTCTTAAACCATCTTCATTTCTCGGTGTCCACGCTGTATACCATTCAAGATAAATTTCATCCGACGTTTCCCAATTGGACTTTAAGGGATGCAAAAGCGTTCTGCGTCAATAAATCGATAATTTAAAAAAAAATCCCATTTGTAGCACGCTTTTTGAAAGACAGGCCCTGACTTTTTGTTGAGGTCAGGCTTCGAAAAGCATACACAAATACTTTGGGTCGCCTAGAATGACATTCTCAGATCACGGTTTAAGAATCTTCCGTTCGTCATTCAAACAATCAGAGAAACCAGTCTGAAGAATTCACACAGTGACTGGACAGCACAGCAAACAACGGCGTGCACTCTAGGCTCTAGGTGAGGAGCTGCCCGTTCGTAGAGGTTTCGGTGTTGACGAACAAACACAGCAAGAGGGGTTGTTAACAGTCGAATTAAGCAGGGGAGTGAGTGAAATAGACTTTCATCCAGTTTCATGCAATATTTTGAAATCTGATTAAGCGAAAGTAAAACAAGTAATGTATTTTGGTTCCCACACAATACAGGGTGATCCAAAATACTAGAAATAATTATGAATTATGAACCTACTCGACAGATCTGCTATCCTCCATACATTAAACATCTAAATCAACAAGGCGAACAAAAACCAATGAGAGATATCTTATGGACTATTTGAATGTGTATGTGTGTGTAAGACTAAACCAAAGCACAAATGTCCCTGGTAACATGCGATGAAGATAAACTAAAATATGTACGTGAAGTTTAGAACTTATCTTTCGTATTTATATCTTGTTGTAATTGTCTTAACCGGCCGCAATTAAGCATGAAAAATGCACACTCCGAAGCTAATTATTTGCAATTAATTTGCCGCGTATACGGCTCTGCTACGTGAATTGTGTTACCTTCGAGACAATAAATGATTATTACCGCAAGCACATGTGTTAAGATACCATCTTTGTACGTGAACTACCTACATGCACCGACCTGTAATTTATTTTCTCAAATTCACCTGCTATTTCAATTACCGTAATTTTGCTGTTGTTTCACAGCGGGCCGTTATATTGACAATATTAATGGTTTGAGGAACTAGCAATTTTTTAGTAATTTAATTATTTCGTAGTTGATTTCGACCTGATATGGTTTGCTCTCATCGCAGGCATAAAATTCTGATTTTCTATTCTGAGGAAGAAAAAAAAAACTAATTTATGCAAGGCTCTTGTTTCACAGTTCGCCGACTCATTAAAGTTTTTACTCTAGCATTAATATTTTTTTTTGTTTTATTACATAAGCCATAGCCTGAACATCGTGAGAGTCGATTTCTTCTTGATCATAAATTTCATCCCAACAGAAAATATTTGTTCGTGCGGTAACGAAGTTAATTTTATTTGATGGGTTAACTGGTCCGTCCCGAACCACCGAGGACGAAATCCTAGACAGCTGCCCGCATGGTGTGTTTGTGTGTGTGTGTGGAGGAGAAGAAGAAGAAGAAGAAGCAAGGGTACCGTCATTCCGATGATGAATTATTTCTGACCTTTCGGACACCTGCGGAAATCTGGACAGGTGAAATTTAAAAGTACGAGTTTTATTTGACGCGCGCTTCTCAAGCTCTAACATGCACGGAACCTTACAGGAGACGATTCAGTCACGAACTTTGTGTTTGATCTTTGGTTATCACGCTCGCTTTTGCGTTCGTTCAAATTTGCAAGCGATCCATTTTTACCGCGTCGCGTCGCCGTCGAAGAAAAACAAAGCAGGACGATTTAAAATTAATGTTCCGTGTAAATATTTGAATGAAAGTCGTTTATTTTTAGATTGACAGGCGCTCTATTGATTTTATTCATTCACTTTTACTTTGATTAGTTGATTACACAATACCATTACGCGTTTACGTTAGGTTTGTTCCAACAGCACTTTGATGACTGATGATGGATCAAAACCGTTAGAATGGTTGTCGGCTGAAGGATGACGCGACGCAGCGCAGACAGGGTTGCCCCTTGGGGTTGATGCGATGGGTGTAGTTGAAGTTACAGTGGATCCTGCCGAGTCGGGAAATGTCAACAGCAACAGTGCGGATACGTGGACCTCAATGAACGGCCTCGGGGGTTGCGTAGATCCAGTGAAGTGATGGAGATGACAACGAGGGATGTCTTCGGCCTCGGGGTAAAGAGTTGTCCAGAGAGCAGCGATGCTGTGGCGATCTGGTCGGTCCTTTTGGATGTGTCGGCAGCAAGTGATGGTAACAGTCGTCCAGGGACCAGCGATGCTGTGTTACCTACCTGCGTAGATAGGCAGAAGTTTTACATTGGAGCGAAACTTTACTCCAATGTTGCCAGCCAGCTACAGTGGGACGGGAGGGTTCAAATCCAAACCGCGAAGGCCAAAACCCATAAGAAAATAGGCGCCACTTAATTTTTTTTGAAAGGGGGACAAGGTGAAAATTAAGAAAACCCGTTACATCCAGAACACGTCAATTTACTTAGTCACAAACAACAATCATAAAAGAATATACACAAATAAATAAAATATGGGGAACACAAACGTTTACAACATATTCAACTTGGTCGGATCCGAACTTCGCATTAAACTATATTAAAATAATTCAAATCGTAACTAATGCCACAGAATACAAAAGAAGGCAATCTCCGGTTATTTGCACGCGTCAACGCTCATCTACTTATATCATATTTAAATTACACCGGCGGTTACGCAATAAGTTGCAAGTTTAATTGCGGCAAAATCAAAGTAATGGATCAAAAACTAAATCCGCGAAATATCGCTCAAAACTAAGAAAAGAAATTATAACGCTCCGATCTTTATTCTTTTGATGTCCGATTTGTTTGTCGGTGTCTTTGCGGCAATGTCGCAGCGACGCTTTGTAGTGTGCCGGCGTCCGCGTAGAGGGGCAAGGGAGGGAACTTCCAACGCCGTAATTCGCGATGCACCCAACGAGAAATAACTCTTGATATAGGTCCAAGATTAAAGTCTAGGATTAACGATAGCTCTTGCTAGAAGCTCACGATAAAAGCCTATAAGCAATAAAATAAAACGAACACCTAAGTCAAACCGAGAGTTGCTGCGTATAGAACTTACCTCCGTCTGTTACCGAAGCTGGGACAAACCACGGGACACGCGGTTTTCCTGTCTCACAACTGGGTCTAATCAGAGACGGCAATTAGCCGTAGAAATGCACTAACATCCCTTCGATGTAATGGCACGCACAAATAAAAATATTTACGAAAAGAGAGTGTGACTCAAGAGACGGCAAGTTTCGTTCTGACAATGGCGCAACATTTCTCGTTTGACAAACAAGGAACGATTATAAACAAGCGAGACACCTTCTAATCTTACCTCCGGGGAACTTTCTTAGTAACAGTGGGAACCAATCGGCTGAAAGGGCAAAGGTCACGCATAATACGCGTCCAGAAGTAGAACTTCGTTATAATTCGTTCAATTCCTCACATACACGCGATTTTGAACTCAAATAAGGATGGATTACGTATATAAAATGAATTTGTTTAAATAAATGAAGGTCCTGTTAATAGAAATATGCTAAAACGAAAGTTTAAGAAAAATTACGCCGGCGAAATACGGGTATTCCTACACTGACTGCAATGTGTACAACGACGCGGTCCAAGGAATAATCCGACACGTCGAATTTCGCATATACAGGGCGTGTTCGGAACAGAAATGAAGGCTGGACGGTGGCAATGCATATACAGGGGGTATTCAGAACAGGAATGAAAAAAATGAACTGTAACAGCTGTGACGATCTGGTCAGTCCTTTTTGGATGCGTCGGTAGCAAGGGATGTCTTCGGCCTAGTGTAAGATGACTGATATAGAGCAGCGGCGTAACGACGATAGTCGTTTGATGAAGATGAGGGCGACGCACCTCTTTTAGTGAATCGGGGGTACCGATTGTGTGAGGGACGGGTGGTTAAAAATAATGGTAACAGACGAAAGCGGATGAATTATCCCTTTTTCTCGGAATTTAATTCCAACATTATTTTTATGTCCATCTGTACTTATGGTATTGCATCAGAGCATACTACGAAAGGGACAAGAATTTCTTGGTCACCTATTCGGAGTTTTACTAAGACCTCTCCGAGATCAGATAATTCTTGATTTGAAATTCCACGTAGCGTTGATCCGGTTCTGGGACCAATTTTTTAAAAGAATTGCCTAAATCGTCAATTCTTTTAAGTAAGGGGGGAAGAAATGTAAGAAAAATCCGAAGCATCTTATAATTATCGAGTGAAGTACGGAAGTTGAATTCAATGCAACGCGACCGCGAGAGGAATCCGCCCACATAAAAAATTGATGTAAGTGACCGTGGCGGCGGCTCGTTTATCAAGAACCTTGCCGTAGATGAGACACGATTGACATTTGCAAATTCTGAGAACTGCAGTGACATTGATAGCCGACCTCGTGCTAAATCACACACATATGAAATGCTACGTAATCGGAGTCATTCTTAACCCTCCGTTAGGCGCGTGGATTACAATGGTAGTCCACATTTGATTTAATATTTTTTGTAAATAAGAATAATTAAAAAGAAATGAGATTGCTAAAAGGTTAATGTATTGTATTTTGAAGAATTCTGAACAAAATTTTAGTCATGTAGCACAAATATGAAAAATTTAGGAGAGGAGCATTAGAGTAAGTCAAAAATCGTTTAGTTTTTGCAAAGAAATACAGTATGTCCCAGATTGAGTAGGCTACCATGGGTAACTTTCTTATTAGTGAAGATAGAGATTTGGTTAAATGGGCAATATTTTGCAGTTTTATGTGCTGATTCAGATTCCGTTGAGAAAGTTTGAAAATTCCGAATAGTTCAGATATTATCGCAGAAAAACTGAAAATCGCTATTTTCTTTAATGTCCAATAACTTCGCAATTATAAAAAATATGAAAAAATGTTTCGTATAAGAGTTACTATGTTTGATAAAATACAGCTGAAAATACAGTCAAAATAAAATTCAAGATGGCGGCTGTCAAGATATTGATAGCAACTTTCTTATTTTAAATGGACGCCATATTGGATTTTTGTACGATTAAATAGCATTTTTTTTTCTCGTTTCAACCGTGTATCACAACCCATATCTAAATAAAAAAATTTTTTTATCTAAAAAAAAATTTTTTTTAGATAATTTTTTTTTTTTAAATCAAGTAAGCGGGTTGCCTTTACTTATTACTAATAAGTGAAGGCAACCCGCTTACTTGATTAGTAATAAGTAAATGCAACGCGCTTACTTGATTTAAAATAAAAAATTTTAATTAAAAAAAAGAAAATTTTTTTTAGATATGGGTTGTGATACATGGTTGAAACGAGAAAAAAAAATGCTATTTAATCGTACAGAAATCCAATATGGCGTCCATTTAAAATAAGAAAGTTGCTATCAATATCTTGTCAGCCGCCATCTTGAATTTTATTTTGACTGTATTTTCAGCTGTATTTTATCAAACATAGTAACTTTTATATGAAACATTTTTTCATATTTTTTATAATTACGAAGTTATTGGACATTAAAGAAAATAGCGATTTTCAGTTTTTCTGCGATAATATCTGAACTATTCGGAATTTTCAAATTTTCTCAACGGAATCTGAATCGGCACATAAAACTGCAAAATATTGCCCATTTAACCAAATCTCTATCTTCACTAATAAGAAAGTTACCCATGGTAGCCTACTCAATCTGGGACACACTGTATATTTAAAGAAAAACTCAATCTTCCTTCTAAATTCCAAAACAAAAAATAGGCACAATATTTCATAAAGATTCCAATTCTAATTTCTTTCATAAATTACGGAAAAAAGGAACCAAAATAAGAAAATTTTAACTCTGAATTTACACTTATTCATTAGATACACAGTTGACGCAAATTTCATTCATGTGAGCTTTGCAAGCAAATTTTCTACATTTCCGGCATATTTTCCGTGTAGATTTATTCACATTTCTGGGGCAAATATAACAGCTTCTAATAACATTAATATTCGGAATTTCTTGAAAGGGTTCTGGCTCAGGTAATTTCAAAAGTACTCTAGGGCGTCTTCTAATTTCTGACGGAATTTGTTGTATTGCTGATCTACGTTCTATTTGTGGTCTAATAAGTTCCCAAGCAATATTTTGAATAAATTCTCTTCTTTGTAACTTTACATTCTCATTATTTGTTTTGAATAAACAAAAGGCGTTTATAGCAGAGATATTGAGCAAATCATAAAAGATTACCATAGGCCATCGGCGCGTGTTTCTTGCTACATTATAATTTTGGCATAACTGATCTAGCATATCAACGCCGATTTTCGTTTTATTGTAGATTGTTATGATTTCTGGTTTTTTTGCTGCGCCTGTTTCAGCATCAATTGCAGCATGCTAGAAATAAGTATGACAGATTTATTCTTTTTAGGAGAATAAGAGACCAATGTACAATTCTCATGAAAGCCAAATAAATTCGAGTATTGTGCTTTATTTTTATTAGGTAGAAATTCTTTGGGAATATCTGCTTCATTTTTTCTTGTAGTTCCTACATATGTAAGTTTTTTTTGAGTGAGTAGTTTTTGTACCAAGGGTACACTTGAAAACCGATTATCCCCGGTAATGTTTCGATTGGTGTTTGCCACAGATTCTACCAGTCTTAGCACGACATCTTCCGGAGAATTGCTCATTTTGTATGGGCCATCCGCTTGTGTGCCAACGTATGGTTCCAGATTGAATGTGTAAAATGTTTTGGAGTCCACCAGAGCAAACATTTTAATTCTATACCTAGCTGGTTTACTAGGTATGTACTGTCGAAATGAACACCGTCCACGAAAAGCCAAAAGCTGTTCGTCAATAGTCAAAAACTCGCTAGCAATAAAATTTTTTTGGAAATTGAACAGAAAATATTCAAATATTTCCCTGCGTACATCATCAAATCGAATACATCTCAAAATAAATCGGAACCTCTTTTCACTCATAGCCAAATAACAGCATTCTACACCGTTACCTTTAGAATTATCCCATAATTCTTTTGTATGTTTTCTGGAACTCCGCAACACACCAATCAAAAAGAGAAGACCAATGAATGCTCTAATTTCCGTTTCATCCGTCAGCCTTACATCTCTATCTCTTTCGAAATTTGCTTGAATTGTTCTAATGTAAATATTTGTGCAAGTGCAAATTATTTGAATGATTTTGTCATTCACAAATAAGTTTAGGCAGTCTATTTCAGTTTTCGTTCCCCGAGCAATGCCTTTTGCACCAGGTAAGTGGGTAATGATATTGTGTGCACGGGTTCGCACTTGCACGCTAGGATGACTTTTTCTCCACCTGGTAATATTATTCTTCCCCACGTAATAATTTACAGTACTGTGTTCTAAATTTTCTAAATCTTCTCTCTCAGATTGTTCAGACGCACTCTCTTCTGATCGCTTTTCTGTACAATATCCTCTTCAGATGTGTCATCACCTTCCTCTGTAGAATTTTCCTCGTCACTAGAGATTTCCTTAAACCACTTTAACCACACGTCCGGATCCCTACTTGTTTCAGTTCGCCGCCTTTCTTCTTCCGTTTCCGTTCGCCTCCTTTTTGGTTCAGACATTGCAATTTTGACTAAAAAATTCGAAAACTTAGAATAATAAATCTATGCTACAAAATATATACTATTATTTAAATTTTCCTTGCCTAAAATCCAGATATAACTAATTTTTTTCACACGAACAACGCTAAAATAAAACTGCCGTCGTTAGGCGCGTGGATTACAATCGTAGTCCACCCGAGAAAAGAAAGCACGTACTTCTCATAGAAGCACTTGAGGGTGCACTGAATGATTGGAACCTGTAAAATATAGTATAAACTGCAGCTACTGTAAGTGGCGCACCCTTAACTAAATTGGTCTTAAATGCATTGTGCGAGAAAAATGTTTGGATTACAATTGTAATCCACGCGCTTAACGAAGGGTTAAAAGAAAGAACGTGACACGATTGATATTTGCAAATTCTAAGAACTGCAGTGACATTGATAGCCGACCTATTTCCACCTTCTACGGTGGAAACATTTCTGTGCTGGTGACCCAATGGCTTGAAGCTAAGCGCTGAATTTGTGGTTTCAAAATGAGAATGCAATTACAACATTAATTTTAAACTGACCTAATAAATTATTTCCGATTAAAATTATAATTATTCTAAAGCGACAGGACTTAGGTACACATTCGACTAGTATAGGCCTTCATTGATTGATGGGTGTAGAATAATTTCTAAAGGTCGAATTCTCTTTCGAATTTACTTATCAGGGTATACAAAGCAGGAGGCAACAAAGGGTAATACAATTAAATTCCGACTGAAAAATCGGTCAAAGCGGAGATTGGACAGTTGTGGCACAAAACCAGAACTAATCCGAGTAAAGAGCCGCCATTAAACACGGCTAATATGGACACAATTAGAACAAAAGCGTCGTTGTTCTTTATTTTAATTGGTTTACCGTGGCCCGCAGCTGCCTGGAGCGGCCGTTTTCCGAAAAGCGAGTCCGACTCCTGAGCTTTTGTTGGTGCCACCCCGGCTAGGCGTAATTCATTAATTTCGATTACAAGCTTGCTTCTTCCGAATGAAATTCTGCCTTTTATAATGACTGTTTGCTTTTCAATTGCCCACTTTTAGCATTATGACGGCGACGAACGGTGGAAATTCACAGCTGCTTCTTTAATTAACAATTATGTAAGGTTTGTTTACTTTCGAGTGTGTTTATTACATCCTCCTTTGACAGAGATTAGGGTAATCATCGTAACTTGCAAGAAATTTACGAACAGATTAATAATTTGACTTTCTAATAATGGTCTTTCTGTGTTAAGGTAAAAAAGAATAATTTTGAAGACTAATCGTCGTTGACAATCCCCAATGATCTGTTCGGAGAAATTCATTAATAATAAAAAGTCTCGGTCCTTTGTCTCTCCTAATGAGAATCTACTGATTAACGCGGACGCATAGCTTTTTTTTTATCTCCTCCATGCACACACAAGTCTTTTATGAGAAAATAATTCCCCGTCTGAAAGAATCTAAAGCACGCTGTTAGGCTGTTTACGGCCTTAAAACATAAACACATGTTCCGAAAGTCACATGCGCCTGACATAAATTTTAATGGGTTTTCGGCCGTAAAATTAAATAATACAATACAGAAACTAATTGTTTCGCTTCAAATTGACCGCTCTCTGAAATAATAGGCGCAGGCCTTAATTAAATAAATTCGATATAAAGCGTAATAAGAGGCTGGCTGTAATTTTCGAACAATTAAGCCTTTTCCTCCGCAGATCACTGCCGACCATACATATTTTTCTAATTACGGTTAATTGTATCTTATTATCCCGTCGATTTTTTTTTTTAATTTACGTCGGGAAACTCGTCCTATTTATTACATAGTTGAAATGTCATTGGTTTTGCTGCTTCGGTGCTTGCAAGATTCCTAAGAAGTTTCCGGAAATTACCAAAAATAATGCGTTCATCAACAAGTCAAATAAATAGACACAAAATAGAGGTATACAATATAATACAAACGAACTCCATATATAAATAAATTTTGATTAAATAATAATATCGAAAGTTGAGAGAAATAATGCCTCATTATGTTTATGAATTATAAGGTGAAAATTCGACCACACACGCCCACACAATGTAAACACAGGCGAATAATAAATACAAACGGGTCGGTCATTAAATATAAATAAACTGACGGGCATGTTTCCTTTTTTCAAAAGAAGAAGAAGAAGAATGTTAAACATGCTTGTCATAACGTACTGCGGGGTTTTTATTCCTTCGACCAGCGGGGGCTTCGGAATGGACCATTGTCTTAGAATGCCGAAAGAATTTTAAATATAACGGATTCTGTTTTACATGTAGTGTAAATTTCTCATGCTTTAATATCCGCTTAATGTATTCGAGAAAAAAGGCAGAGATGTACAATGTTAAAAGTCCTACACACCCTTGTGGGCCTATGCATTATTCATGGAGTCGGACGTCGAGCTAAATACGTGGCTCGAAAATTATTTAGGATAGTTTCGACTCGTAAGATGACTCGAACAAAACCAAATTAATTCCCGGGCATGAGAATCAATTTGGCGGCAATTTATTTTGTAATCTTAACTCGTGACTTTGTACTTGCTTGCGCTGGCTGCGTATTTAAATTAAAGGATTCTACCAAAAAAAAAAAAAGAAATATTATACACGTTAATTGAGTTACGAAACGCACCTTTTTTTTACTAACTTCCAAGGCAACATCAAATATTGTGAGAACATTAGGTAAATATCATTTGTTTTTTATAATCATAATCAGTCAAGGTAAATATAAGCTATACTATATTTTCAATCCGGAGCATGACTTCGAACGTCCGACTTTAAAAAATCGCAGGTCCTTCGTATGAAGAGGGACGACCTCCGTCGAGAAGGGGAATTCAACCACCAGTTTTTAATAACATAGCTAATTGGCAGATAAATTAATATTTTCTCACCCAAAACCATGGTACTGGATGCAGAGAGACGGACGGATCTTTCGAAGTTTGATCACACGCTTTAAGGCCTTTCCGTAAACTTAAACTGCTTGATCGGGTTCCTTATGTCTTATTAAAGAACCGCTCGGAAACTTAACCCGATCGAATGACATCTGTTCGAAAACTAACAGTTAATTTTTCGAATCTCTGCACATTCGCAACCGGGTTTACGTTTCAATAACGCTGCCCTGTTAATATAATCTCAAATTGTCACGTGTTGTAGGAAGTGCGGCAAGAAATTACTTCCTTTACAAGAACAGAGGTAATAATTTTCTGCAAAGACATTTTTAACAAACCCATTAGAAACTTTGTTTATATTATTTTCTGACACTTGCAGGGTAATTCAACAAAGCGTTCGCGCGTTCGTAAACCCTGTCAAACCCGAGCGGTTCGGTTGTACAAAAGGTTAACCTATTTAAATCCGATCTACAACCCGGTCATAGTTTCCGGAAAGCCCTTAGGACATTCTTTTGAATGCCAATTACGCCTTCGGATTCTGGGTGATGTATTCGACAATACGACAACTAGCTGTACGGTGTGTATCGTGTAACCCAGTCGCCTTTTATATGGTTCATATCGGAAATTCCGATATAACGTGGAACCCTTGCCCTATGAGTCAACGTGGTTTTCCTCTACCGTCTGCTCTTACTCATATCCCTTGAATATATATTGCTTAAATGCAGTTTTATTGCAAAGGTCAGTCATGAAAATCCCTTGAAAAAGCAAGCCGTTTATTTGCATAATTTTTAGGTGGGCGAATTTTCCGCGGTCGCGTAGTCGACGTTGTAACTTACGTGATGAGCTTAATGATTTACGAAATGGTGGTTTCTTATAAAGCTATCACAAACCATTTCTATCTGTTTTCCTCTTTCTCGTTAACCTTCCGGCATTCTCCATGCTATACAGTGTAGTCGCGAAAACGTGAACTAATTAAGGACTGGTGTTCACATTTTCGAAATATTCACGTTACATATTTGCATCATAATTCATTGTATAATTTATTCAAAAAATATAAACAAATAAATAAATAAATTTAACTATTTTGTTCGCGCCTTGAAATATTAAATACTAATGTTGTTCATGTTGTCGTTGTATATTTCATCAAGTTAGGAATTTAAGAAAGTCTCAGCGACCACAGAATCCCGATGTACACTATAGAAAACACAGCACAGGAAAGAAACGCACCGAATTCGCGAGGGTGGCGGGTAACCCCGGCCAGAATTGAACTTACGATGGCGGAATTTCGGCAACGGAACCCCGCCAACATTAGGGATCCGAACAGCTTGATCGAAGCTCTCAGCGGATTATGTAACGAACATCTTAAGAGGGAAGAAAAGGGGTGGCACTAGAAGAGTCCCAGCATATTGGTGAGATGGCTCTATGGTGGCAGAGGCCCTGAGGAGAAGGGCCACTCGACTACCCCGTGTCAATAATGAGGAGCACACTCTAGTATGGGGTCAGTATAAGACTGCCAAACTGCTATTTAAGAAAGCCATAAGGAAACGTAAGGCTGCATGCTGGAATGAGCTGAGGAACCAATTGAATAATGATGTGTGGGGGGAGGCATATAAAATAGTCCTCCTTGGGAGGCGCGGCGAGGCTTAGCCCAGAAGAGGTCCGCAACCAAGCCAAACAGTTGTTCCCGGAGACGATCGAGAAGAAATGGGTAATAAGGAGGAAGCCGACCCACAGGAGGAGGTGTGGAAAAAAACCAGCCTTGTTCTCATAGAAAAGCCCAAAAAACAGCCAGATGAGGAGACCACTTACAGACCGATCTGCTTACTTGACGTTCTTGGGAAGGTCCTGGAAACGCTCGTCAGGAACCGGATGAACGAGGAGTTGGAGGCGAAAGGTGTCCTGAACGAAAGGCAGCATGGGTTCCGGACCGGAAGGCAAGGTGTCGTCGATAGCGTGAGAAGTACGGCTGACAAGAACAGGCATTATTGTATCCTGTTTGCTCTGGATGTGAGAAACGCCTTCAATACGGCCTCGTGGGGGCAGATTATGGCCGCTCTTCATAGATATCGTTTAAGTGAAGGGATGAAGAGCATGATAGGGTCTTATCTCGCAGACAGGGTAATAATGAACGAGGACGGGATGCGAGTCAGTCTTACTTTTGGGGTTCTCCAGGACCGACGCTGTGGAACGTCATGTACAACAGGATCCTCGAATTGGAAATGGGGCAAGGCGTGACCACCATCGCCTACGCAGATGACCTGGCCGTGGTATTGTCTACCAGGACGGTGGGCCTGTTGAAGGAAAGGGCAGGCTTCGCAGTCGAAAAAATCCAGCAGGAGCTAGGAAAGATGAGCTTGGCCTTAGCGGGTGGGAAAACCGAGATATTGATACTGGCACGCATGAGCTTGAACATCGAAGGCGCCGCGGTAGTATCCTCCAGGCAGGTGAGATACCTGGTAGTACACATAGACCGAGATTGGAGGATGACTACCTACGTCAGAGAAACTGCCACGAGGGCGCACAAGGCCTATACGACCCTTGCCAGGTTAATGCCAAACGTCGGAGGTCCAAAGTCCAAGAAGAGGAAACTGTCTCCTCGACAATACTGTACGCTGCCCCGATTTGGGAAAAGGCCATGAGGTATGCGTACCATACGCAAATGCTGGAAAGGGTGAACAGGCTGGCAGCAGTGAGAGTAGCGTCTGCGTACAGGACGGTCGCAACAGAGGCCGGAATTCCCCACATTAAGCTACAAATAGAGGAGAGGAAGAGGGTGGACGAGGAAGGACACGAGATAAAGACCTTGGCCAGGAAAGAGTTGTACACCAAGTGGCAGGAGAGATGGGATCAATATAATGGATGGGCCAAGGTCGTAAAACACGAGCGCGTTTGTATATTTTATCTTATGGTTTGGAATATGATACGGGGTGCGTCTCAGGTAGAGGGATGGAAGGAAAGAAAGATGCTAGCACTTCAGTCTCCGTCGGCGGTCCTTGAAGGGTAAACGCCTTGGTAAAGTTGCGCTAATTACGCAAACGGGCTCGCGAGTGTTGTAATAAATTGCAATGACATGTAGTAATGAAGTAGTTGTGCAAGGATTAAGGCGGTAGAGTAAGGTGCCAATCACGTGGTGTCCACAGTCTATCATAAGGGTGATCGCTCTTTATTCGCCGATAATCGGAGAGAGTAAAGGATCACTTCACCTGCAGACGGCATTTGACCTTATCCGCTAACTGCAGAGGCGTGAGTAGTAAATGCCGGAGAAACTACTAGTTGTATACCTGACCAGGTGATTGCCTTGTACTTTCAAAAACGGTCATGACTTAGTGTTGACTGCGCTTAGGCCGATGAGAAAAAAAAACTATCCTCCATTCACGTTTTAGAACATGCATATTGCAGAGTATCCAAACCAGGTGTTCATGTTATTCACTGTACGCCTCCTCTCATAGTTTACTCTCTCCAGGTGTTCCCAACCATTGTAATCTTCTGCATTTAACAAATTGGCCAACTGCTTTTTCTCTAGAAAGTTCCCGGCTTTCCCAGCCGTGTTCTGTTTTCTTCCCTCCAAAGAACTTCTCCCAAACTTCTCGCTTCTTTATTTTCCTGATTCGTTCACTTATATCTAACTTAATCAAAACTTTCTTTACGTCTCAACATGGATGTAGGGCTTCTTGGGTAGTCGCCAGAAAGCGTGTTGTTAAAAAAATGTACAGAGAACTTTATCAATATAGAAAATATAGACTATTTAGGGATACTGGTATTAGATACCCTTGTAACAAAGCACCCCGTGCCAAAGAATAGGTGAGTTATTCAAGAGAAGACACTCCGTGTCGGCACGCTTGATCTTTGCCGAGTAGTTTCAATGACCTCGAACCAGTTGTCCCTTTACAACGAAACGAACAACAAATGGCATTGGCATAACACAGTTTTCACCAATCAGATTATCGCAGACACAATTTTTGTCCGGAAACACTCGATGGCATACGAAAGGCTTTCAAATTGGCGTAAATGTTTCCTCTTTTCTAATTTGCACTTCCTTGTTCAAGTGTCCCCTCTTGTGTAAGTTATCTACTCTTTGCCAGTGCGTCAAAGTGCCCCTACCCCCCTACATAACCTCACGGTACCTCATTATTTACAAATTTTATCTACGTGACGATCGATTGGACGTTTTGGCGCGAATTTAATGTTCATATGAAATTTTAATTATTTTTCTCTTCTGTTAGATTTTATTTAAAGAAAATCTGACAGGCGCATTTTAGGCCGTATGCATACGGAGCTAATCAAAAGAAACTGATCACTGACGCGAATCATTAACTAGTTCGCGATGAGTCAGTACCTTTGTAATTGAATGGGACACTGCACAGGGCGCTACTTATCACTATAACCACGTAACGCGTTAGTAATCTATTGGAGGTTACTGTTGGTAATAGTAATATAGTAACATAGATTCATCACTCGAATCATTATCCACGATAGCCCACAATGAGTGCGATGAGGTTCCACCTTCCATGACCACGCAGAGGAAAATATCGATTTCGATCACTTCTGAGTGGGTCACGTCTGCGGAACTGCATCACTACTGCGTTAGTCACCGGTTAGTAATTTCCATCACAAACCAGTTCAGTTTCTTTTGAGTAGCTCCGTGTGCACACGGCCTTAATCTCTGACATGAATGCATTTTTGCTAGCACATAAGAAAATGTGTGCAAGTAGGTAATTCTCTGGCTGGGACTATGAACAACTGACTAAATTATTTATTTATAGTCGGCGTGTACTGATTTATTTTTGACAATGTCACACTTGCTAGTCACAAAATTATTATTAAACAATCAAAAATGTTCAGTTGGTTAGTTAAAGAACCGCGAGAAGAACAGGAAGTCTACGACAGTGTGCTGGAAGGCCTGAAAAAAATTTACAAAACCAAGTTATTACCGTTGGAAGAACACTACCTGTTTCACGAGTTTCATTCCCCCAAACTAAACGATGCGGATTTCGACGCCAAACCCCTGATACTCCTGGTGGGCCAGTATTCCACCGGAAAAACCACGTTCATAAAGTACCTCCTCGAGAGGGAGTTTCCGGGAATGCGCATCGGACCCGAACCGACGACGGACAGATTCATAGCGGTTATGTACAACGAGAAAGAGGGCACGATACCGGGAAACGCGTTGGTCGTGGATCCCAAAAAGCAGTTTCGCCCGTTATCGAAATTCGGCAATGCGTTCCTGAATAGGTTTCAGTGTTCGCTGGTGAAATCGCCGGTTTTGAAGGGTATATCGATAATTGACACCCCGGGCATATTAGCAGGTGAGAAACAGAGGATCGACAGGGGTTATGATTTCATCGGGGTGTTGGAATGGTTTGCCGAACGCGTCGATAGAATAATTTTACTGTTCGACGCCCACAAACTAGATATATCCGACGAATTTCGAAGATCCATCGAGGCGTTGCGGGGCCACGACGATAAAATACGAATAGTTCTGAACAAGGCGGACATGATCGATCATCAGCAGCTGATGCGTGTGTACGGGGCCTTGATGTGGTCCCTGGGAAAAGTATTTCAGACGCCCGAAGTAGCGCGAGTGTACATCGGCTCGTTCTGGGATCAACCACTTAGATTCGACATTAACAGGAAACTATTCGAGGATGAAGCCCAGGACCTGTTCAAGGACCTACAAAGCTTGCCGAAGTATTCCGCCTTACGTAAACTCAACGATTTGATTAAACGAGCCAGGCTTTGTAAAGTTCACGCGCACATACTGTCCGAGCTGCGCAAAGACATGCCGAATTTATTCGGGAAGGACTCGAAGAAGAAAGAGTTAATCAAGAATTTGTCTGGCGTTTACGAGAGGTTGCAGCGCGAGCACCAAATATCTTACGGGGATTTCCCGGAATTGGGCAGGATGAAAGAGAGCTTATCCAAGCATGATTTCTCGAAATTCCATATACTGAAGCCCAAATTAATAGACAGCGTCGACTCGATGTTAGCTCAAGATATATCGCAGTTGATGTCTATGATTCCGCACGAAGAGTGGACCCAGGAAGCGAATAGTGTGTTGACTGGGGGGGCGTTCGAGGGCGTCGCAGATATGTTCTCTCCTTTCGGCTACAAAAGCGGTGAAGGTATAAACGCTGGTTTTGGTGAAATCGAATGGGTTGTAGACAAGGAACGGTACGCGTACGATCAAATTTTTAGAAGCTTGACGCCGGTTGATGGGAAAATATCGGGGGCCACTGCGAAACTTGAAATGGTTAAGTCAAAACTCCCCAATAGTGTTTTGGGGAAAATCTGGAAACTCTCAGATATCGACAGGGATGGATACTTGGACGCAGATGAGTTTGCCCTCGCCATGCATTTAATAAACGTCAAAGTCGGAGGCAATGATTTACCTGATCAATTACCCGATCATTTAATCCCACCTTCTAAGCGCAGCAAGCGTTAGCTAACGCTCTATACTTTATCGTCGATTATAAAGTTACGTAGAAATTTCTTGTTTTTATTTATTTTATTAATATTAAAGTCAGTAAGGTGTGAAAGCTTAGAATTAAGTTGTCCTTATTTATTACTCGTAAACTAATCCCCTTTGATATTTTTACTGCCCTCATACTCGTATTTTCACGTTCATGCGCGCACTAACACTTTTGGTTTTAGAACAACCGGCGACGCTGACGGATTTTATTAAGATCGAGCCTATAACGTCGGACTAAAAATATATACATATAGATGCTGCAAAAGCAACAAAGCAAGAAGTACGTTATACGTGAAGTAATATGCATGCAATATGCGTGCGTACGAAACGAGTCATATGAATCATTGATCCGCCCACGTTTCTTCTTAAAGCGTCCGTAGGAGAACCGCCATTGTTCCAAGCGTTTTCCCCGAACTGTCACGGCTATTATATTGCACAAATTAGACACTTAAAACACGATAAATTACAATTAAACTATATTTGCACCGTTTCGAATAAGTCAGGCAGCGATATTCTCTTGCATGCCACATGAAATCACTGCAACTGCGCGTTACCATTTGTCTTCGTAAACGTGTGAAGTCTCCATCCGTGGAAAGAAAGAAAGAAATTTGGTGTACAATGCACCTACGATTTATAATCCTTGGTTGGATACTTTAATTAAAAAGCTTAAGCTAAGACATGCCGTCCAGATTTCATGGCAAGTTCTGACCACTTCAAGTGATTCACTTCAGTAGATTTTTTACTGTAAGAAGTACACAATGCGCAGAAACAAATTTTTGGTCAGGCGAATCCATATTTAAAATTATAGGGGAGGTTGGAGTACAATGGCCTAGCAGCCACGCGAAGTTCACCGAACAATAATAATAAGACTGATATGTCTTGCTACAGTATACAATTTATTAGGAGTATTTGCGACCGGTTTCGTCACATTAATGTCATCTTCTAGGCAATGAAAAACACGTAAACCTATTAAAGCCTGACATTAGTTATGTAAAACACTTGAATTTGAATTAAAAACTTACAACTTAAAACGCAGCGTCGTGTTCAACGTGGTAACGCCATTTTGTCAAGGGTACAGTTGCCAACTTAAGTCATGTTGGTAGGGGAGAATCATTTAAATTAAATTCCAGTTAATGTTACGAAAAAATTGATCGTTAATAAAATTAATTTGGTCATTTATTAGAAAATGATTAGGATTTCCATTGTGTAAGAATATCTGAAGGATTTCTGCAATATTTAAAATGTTAACCTTTTTGTAGGTTATGGATCAAGTCGTAGTTGTGTTATCCGGGTCAGATGTCGACAAGTCATCATATACTTCTTAAAGTGAAAAGTGTCTAAGTAGTTAGTAGTCGAGAACATGTATGCAACTATTACAGTATGCAAGAAATATAATGTAGGTACAGGAGAATCGATGTCATAGAATGGGAAAAATGTTTAAGAGATTACCCCAAAATCAAGCTGCGGCATTGCGTTCGAAATACGACGCCACGTTTTATAAACGCAGCAGTATAATAGGACTATAAATTTTATGATTATTATTTTATTGACATCTTGCCTGCACATAATGCGACCTCGACACATATCCTCAATTCATTTTATTACACTTTAACAGCTGGGGACGGAAGTCTGAGTTGTCTCTTTTACGCGACGTAATTATTAGTAATTTCTGAAATATGTAACGGAAATTGCGTATGAAATAAGGGTCACAAATTCGCAAATAATTGTGTAAATAATTGTTTGTTAATTCGTGCAAATTATTTACTAGAGTGGAATGTACCAGCTGCTGCGTCCACAGAAAATATCGCAAGGATTTAAATCTAGTGATCGTAGGGGTCAACGGCCTGACAGGTGGCTGATAGTAAAATCTTTCGTCTCGTTATCGCACGGAAACAATAAAACTATTAGGATACAGTTGTTTTAAACGTCGCTAGTATTATGCGTAGAATTTTTGATAAAATCGCGTACGTGAATGCATGTCACAGATTACGAGAAAATGTATTAAAAAAATTCTGTCGAATAGTTTGTAATTGATTAACTATAAATTTACTCAAAAAAGTAGGTATGTTTAGACTACAACGCCAAATTCGCAGTGTACGTATGCCATGGACGTTTTACAATATTTAGGGGAATCCCGGACAAAGTGAATACCTTAATATTTAGATGGTTATTCCAGGAAAAATAGTAATGGTAAAAATGCAACAAATATCATTTACTAAACTTTGTATTGGAATTAACAATTTACCTTACTTTTAAAGCCTCTTGCCTCTATAAATAAAAAATTTAAAAATGGAAGAATATCCACTTTGCCCTAAGTACTCGGGCAAAGTGTTTATCAAATAATAAAAGACTATAATCTTAACAAAATCTAATTATGAACTGAGGAGCAGAAGTTAACATAACCAAATGATAATCTTATGAAACAACCAGAAAAATAATCAGTATTTATCCAGAACTGATATCACAAATAAAAGGACCAGTGCCTCCATAGGCCATACATTGCTCATGACTACGCTGATGACATCCTGTCACCAAAGTTTAAATTAAATTTACTTGCCTCTACCTACCACGATTCAAGATGACAAGTCTCTGCCGATTTTACGATCAGCTGTGCCCCAGGCAAGCAACAGTGGAAACGGGGCAGGTGGTAAACTTATAAAGGGCGCCAGAAGACAATTGAACTAACTAATCGTAATTCTCTAACGTCTAACGTCTCCAATCGACCAGATCGTGCAGAAAATGAAACTCTATTAATCAGAGGCGAAAATCTTACCCACTGGTGTGTGTGAAAGTAGAAATTAAAATCGTAATTAAAGTTAACACAATTTATTACACAATTAAAAATGAAAACACTTTACACTGCTACGAAACAATTACAATTGGCTGCTTACTTTAGGCTTAAATTAAATAACGTAAGCGCAACGCAATTCGTGCTTCTAAATTTGTACTCGCGGTTTATTCCTCACGAGCTAGACGTAAAATTTAACAACCGATCGGTCCGTAAAACGTCAGATTAACAATCCATTACATTGAATCCAGTCTGACGACTGGATGAACGGGCATCCTATTGACATAGGATGCCCGTTCATCTCAATCTATTGCTCTCTACAAAAATAGCAAGTTGTCATTTTCTTTATTTGTAATACGTTTCTTTTTCTTAGTCTCGTGGGCAGTTTTCTTAGGTACTGACGTTGAATTCACATCCAGACTCTTAGTTACACTTTTCAATGCCTTTGCATTATTCTTCTGAAATTTTTGCTTCTGCTCTTCTTTTATAGGAATACTAGTTAATATTTCCGACTTCTGGAGCTTTCGTTTTCGTGTAGTAACAGGTTTGACAGGGTTTGCTATAGGCCTTATCTCAAAAGGGCTAAAATGTATTGTGGAACACCCAGTGTTAGAATTAATATGGGAGTAATAGGTGAAGTATCTGGACATTTATCGAACGGAGGTTCTTCAAGTGTAGAGATATCAAGCTCGCTTGTTGTGAAATCTCGAATGACTATCCCTGGAGCTTCCTTCGACTTATCCTGTCGAATACCAGTTGTTGACGGTCTCTCTGATACTCCAACACTTCTCATGCTCAATTCTGATGTGCCAGAAATGACTGCTGATGGCGCAAAATCTTCATCACTAAATGCATAAATACCAGGGCATTTAAATCCTTTGACAGCATTGATAGCCACTGCGCTTTTGAGACATCCTGATGCAAGGAGTCTTGCTACGTCATACTGGTTTATGATCCGGCCAGGATGAGGTTTTTAAAAAAGGTTCACTGCCTGTTCGAAGTAGGTCTTCAAAGGGCCATACACGGCAACATCCATGGGCTGCACTTTATGAGTAGTGTGTGGGGCTAAAGATACTATAATTATATGAAAAATTGTGTGCAAATCGGTTTTGACTACAGCAGATTCCTCGAGCAGGCTCTGTACAGCTGTTTCAGGCCTAGTTGGGCCTTCATCTGCTGACGAAGGCCCAACTAGGCCTGAAACAGCTGTACAGAGCCTGCTCGAGGAATCTGCTGTAGTCAAAACCGATTTGCACACAATTTTTCTAAAATTCTCATATGCTTTGACAGCAAGCATGGCCGCCTCGCATGGGATGACTTATTATGTGGCGAACTAGCTTCAATTTGTCAATCCTACTGCGATCTTAGGTCAAAAAGCGATTGCAAGATGTCGCTACTTAAATTGTTTATAATTATATGATTCTTGATTGCATATTCAAGGGCGGGATAACGTTTATGACTTTCATGGTTGTCTAACAAAAGCAAGATCTTCTTTTCAGCGGTAGGTCGCACTTGTTCCACAAGGAATTGCATCCAAAGTAGAAATACTTCACCCGATATCCAACCGTTTGGAGTGCAAGTACCTTGAGTAACTGGTGGTGCGCTATCGAGAAGTCTTGGCTGCATCTTCTTCCGCGCAAAAATCATAAATGTTGGGAGAAAGGAGCCCGCAGCATTGCAATAACCGATAAATGTTGTTAATTGGCCCCGTTCAATTATGCCCACTTGCTTTTTCCCTTTTACTGATAGAATTTTTAGTGGTTTATTTGTAGTTGTTGATATGTCAGTTTCATTCATATTGTACAACCTGGATGCACCAATATCATGTTTATCAACTTGAGATTCTAGATTATCGTAAAAACGTTATACTTCAGCCCAGTTAAAACGCTTTGCCCTGGCAACCGACGTTGGTTCTGGAGTTCTCAAAGATAAATCTTTATGACGGAACAAGAAACCTGCAAGTCAATCATCTCCAGTTTTTTTTTGTGTTTATCCCAACTTGATCGGTAGGCCAATTCGTTTTTCTTTACATAATCAAAAGCCAAAGCTTTAAACTCCACCATCCATTTCTTTTAAATATCCCATTAACTCATTTTCTTGATCGTTATTGAATACTGAACGGATTCGACCAAGCTTCGAACAGGAGTTTCCACTTTTTACGTATCTATACAATGTCGCATATGGTAAACCATATTCCTTGGCTGTTCCTTTCACTGATTCTCCAGATTTGCTTTCCTTTATTGCTATTTGCATTACGTTCTCCGACCAGCTGCCCTGTTTTCTCTTTTCTTTTGTGTTTATGTACCATCTGCAACAAAGTATGAAATTATGTAAACAATTCAAATACCAAGTGCGCAAACAATGAACAAAATTAAAACACAGTTGTTAATAAAGGGCAAAGCGAATACATTATCCACTTTGCCCGATTCGTTTTGCCCGATGCGACCATTTTCAACATTTTAATATTTTAAACCGAAACGATTTTAACAAACTTCGTAATATCCACAATATAAAAGGGTAAATAACTATTACATTATTTACATTAAAATATTGTCCAGTTCTTGAGTAGTTAAGTAAAATTGAAGTTTAATTGGCCATATCTTACCGCTTGATATGTCGCTAACTTCAAAAACTGCTTGGTGTTTTTACACTACCTTTATCAAAAATTTATTTGGACATATGGTATATGTACATCGTAACTATACATCGTAATACATTACGGGTAACATATTGCAGTGATAATTACCTTTGTACAATAAAATAAAAAGAGATAATCATCGTAACAAATAAAAATCAGAAAAGAGCACCAAGTTCCACGTCGAGTGTACAAGACGATCCATGACGAGCGAAGGACCACCAGAGCGGAGAAAGCACCTTTACGTTTACACAAGAAGGTTCCTTGGAAGAGTGTTCAGCATACCAGAGTGAAGGAAACCATTGTCCACAGCTATAAGTGTACATCGCAAGCAGAGAACCATCACATCGTGCAATGTATCTTCATTCTACAAACAAAATTACATTTAACACACACACACACACACTTAACAAATAACACTCCAATACCAATGAATTAAAATCCACTTCATTTTTGGGTAATCAGCGAGAGAGTGGTTTTGCTATCAATTGACGACGCCGAAGTAGAAAAGGTCCGGCAGTTTGAGTTAGCAGCAGGTTGGATGGATTTCGTAAGTGCCATGGACAAGAGGTTCTCCAGGCTGAGACACCCCCTCACCGCCCGTTTTTGGCCAATAAAACCAGGGAAGCGGGGTAGGAAAAGGAGGCTCCTCTACTTGAACAACGGGGATCGTGTACGTGTTCTTATGCATAAAATCCCCGAGGATGTATTCAACTATCAACAAATTTGCGATGAGCATTTGCTGTGAGCGGTGCTAGACTTTTCTGTTTTGTGTTGTGTTCCGTTTATTTTGTTCAATAATTTGAGTTTTCTAGAAATAAGATGTTGTTATTTGAAGTTATGTTACAGTTGAAGTATTTATTTAGTAATTACCATTATTTAGCCAAATCAGGAATAATTCATTTAATGTTGTGAATGTTAATTTAAACCATTTTATTGTATTTTATGTAAAAATTTGTATATTTTCGAATTTTGTAAACAAGGCAAGTGTCAAAAGTAAAATGCGCACTGGGGTCGAGATTATAACGAGAGTACCGACCAGGTTTGTCGATGGTTACCATAGTTACCGTCACTGTCCACAAACCAGCGGCTATAAAAGGGCGTGCGCGTCGTTGCAGGATCATTCTTCGTTTAGATTTCGAACAAGCAACATTTAAAAGCATTCTTCGTTTAGATTTCGAATTTAGCACGCAGCGCGGCCCCCTCTATTGTAATTCTTCGATCACTGAGCAATGACAGACGAACGTTCCGAAAATTTAAAAATTTTGGAAAATTTTTCAAAAATCGTCAACTCGTCACATATAGTTGATATCAAGCAAATATTTTACACAGGGTATTCACTTTCTTCAGGTTTCCCCTACTCGGAATAAAGCTTGTAAAACTTGACCTTCCATAGCAGACGTGTTAAACCGCATACAGACAGCAAGCGTCAGGTTGCGCAGCGTACGACCTCGAGTCGATCCGAATGCTGTCGGTGCTCGTAATATTTTATATCACAAACTCTTTTAAACGGACACTAAATGGCGCACAAACACTTTACGTTTCGCTATCGTTTATAATAAACCGTCAGATAAAGTTAACTGGAGGTGGAAAAAACTGGTCTAAGTGCGCTAAAGACATAGGATATGGAGTTGCAAACGCGTCTTGAATTTGTTAAACTTTTAATAGATTTGTGTTGATAATTCGTCACACCCAAAACGAAATTATAATAATTAATAATCGAAACAGATTACGAATGAGTTTACCGATGATAATATTTTAAATTCTGGTGATGACGGACACGTTTCTTATGGAAATAAACTTTGTTTACAATACAGTTTAAATTAAAATGAAAGAAAGGTACTAGGAATTCTTAACACGGAGATTTAAATTGTTTTTCGTTTTAGTGATTTATTTGTCCGCCTGTAAAGGAAGGTGTTAGAAGTGGAGCCGTTGTGATCCTTTGCATGGAATGTGATTGGCATGCATTTGTCAAGTAAATATTTTAGAGTTTTTCACGGCGTCGAGTGTTGATCTTAAAACAGAGTTGACTTAAAAGTCAAGTTCACGATCGATGCTACGCCGCCGTGCCTACCATAAAACTTTAATGAGGACATTTATTTCGTTCATCTGCTCCTCTATTTTTTTTTAACGCGTCGTCGTTTGGGGTTAATTTTTGATTAATTAATTCTCGAAAACTAAAGTAGATAGAATGTTTTTAACATTTTTCCAATACTCTCGGACATCGCTCCTTATCATCGTGGTTTCAATCTATCGGGTTAATTAACAGTCACCCTGTATTTTTTAATATTTTATTTAAAAATAAAACTACTTTATTAAAAGTATACTTTCAAATTAAATTTGAAAGTGAGTCCTATAGAGTGCATCATAGGGAATTTGAATTCGAATGTAATTTTTAAACTATATATTACCAGAAGGGTTGTAAGCAAGCTACTGCAAAAATTAACTTCGAACTGCATAAAGCGCTCGCCGAGTAAATTTAATTAAGGTTCTAAAAGCAAACGGTAAATAAAACTTCCTTTTTTTGCAATTTGCCTCACACTGCCTCGCCGAGGTAGGTACAGTTCCCGATTGTGCTCTCCGCGCTTTTACCGGGGACATTTCTGTAGGTTTATTTATTATTCACGCTTTATTTGCATATACATGCGGACTAGGTTAGCTGCAACGAGGGAAGCCGGGGCCGGTAAATCCCCCAGATATTGAATCAAAGTATTATGGTGGTGGCGCTGTTATTTTGAACAACTCCCGCCGAAGTATCCCAAATGTAACCCTTTCGGAATTGCATATATTTGAAACGGTCCATTGTCTACCAGTTAGAGTATTCCATGTGATTTTACATCCACATTTCAATGCAGCTTAAATTTATTGTCTCATATACAGGTAATTTTGCAAAATCCAATAAGCTGATGACAGTAGATTTTAGTTTAATAAAGGTGAGGCATCTCTTCTCTTTTAGATTCCTCATATTTTACATATTTATTATACAGGGTGCGCTCATACTTTAGTTATCTGTTGAAACTGCGAGTTATTTTTAATGTGTGCTTTAATTAGTGCAGCAGTTACCTTCGGTTTATTACATATACCATGGGGTGCATAGAAAAGCAAATGACTCCTAAGTGTATTATTTTAGTTTTGTAAAACTCTTCAGCAAAGCACTCATTGAATAACTTTCTTCTAACTTTGTAGTAGTTTGTGTCTGGTAGGTGCAGCTTTCTTGTACTTACAATATTTTTGACAATTCAAATGCCAATGGTCCATTTTCATCATAATTATACAATAAGGCGAGACATACACACATTAGAAATTTAGAATCGCTTACTTTTGTATGCACCCCATCGGGGGTATAAGTTATAATACGTGATAAATAAATGTAAATAACCAAGTGTTCAAAAGGAAAACTTTTTTATGACGACGTATGTACCGTATTTTATCCTAATCTAACTTTATTAGCCCACAGTGGTAACTAATTTAGTATCAGTAGTTTTAAAACTTATAATAAATAAACTTAAATTATTTACTACTGTTGGCTAATGAATTAGTTTATGATAAAATACGGTATAATATACGTAGGGGTTGTACAAAATATTTTAAAATACCGTATTTTTATGTCACTAGCGTTTTATGACGACTTTCGTTTAATTTTATCGTTTACACGTGATTTGGTCGGAATTGCGCTATTAGCAAAATGCCTTTTCTTATTTGTATACTCGTACATGCAAGCTCACGTATTTTTATTACTTTTTGATACGTACCTAACGTTCTTCCGCTCGATCTTTGCAGTTACGTCAAAAAATTATCGACTCAAAATGACAAATTTATAAATTCTATCATTGTTTTAACATACGTATTAGATAAGGATAAAGGAATATGTTGATTTCGTTTCTCGAATTGGGAAAGTGTGACATAACTGCAAAGATCGAGCGGAAGAACTGTACGTGCATGCATTGCATATCAACCTAGCTTTAAATATTCATGTCTTGAAGTAGGTAATTTCAGGCGATTTGGAAAATAAGTCATTTTATGATGGAATATCTACATACTAACGAATGACAAAAGTTTTGCAGCACCCTGTATTAACCGTGACTTATAGCTGTGCTGTATGCCATGTCAACTATTTATTATTAATGTAGGTAATAGTTTACTATCGAAGATGCACCACTCTTCATATTAATTACGTATGAAAATGCAATTAAAGTCAAAATATTACCTACTTTCTAGTTATTTTTTTTTTCTTCTAATTTCGGTTATACTAGATTACAAAAGATTCGTTTAGATTAAGCTGATACATGAAATAACTCCTGAAAATGATTCTATATCAGAAGTAATTGTATTTTTCTTAGTTTTCTCAAACATATACAGAGTGATTCAAGCAACTGTTCATTAAAAATTCCTGTTTGAGTTTGAATTGCTTTTTGATGCTTTGCAGTTATAGGGTTTATTCGTTTGTTTTGCACTTTTTACACTTTTAACTCCTTTACTTTACTTTTCCCACGTCTACTTGCATTGTATTATATACATACATCTCACTCTCTCAGGAGTGGTTGGTACAAAAAGTGTAGAAAAGTGCAGAACAAATGAACAGTCCTACAGATTATCAGTAACGAATCAATTTTTGATACAATATTTTCATCCTCTGGGCGGCCGCTTCCGGTTATACCGGAAATTGCTCTCAACTTTCTTATTTTAGATGAAACACTCCACTTTTTTTACTGTATTTTTAAGTTTTTCTCAGAATTCTAAAGCAGTTTATGATACAAAGATTTATTTGGATTTTTTTTAATTCGGATTTGCAGCGCTTTGTTTATGAAACTGTTATTTTTATAAAACAAAAGCTATGAAGTCAATCTTTTTACCTACTAGCAAGCTTCCAAATTGTGACTAATTTTACACTTAATTATTTGCACAGGGTAGTTGAAAAGTATCTCCACTTCAGACTAATGTCAACTGTTTAAAGTCATTTTATTAAATAGGACACTCGGTATATTTTGTGCCACGTGATTTAGATTAGAGGTTCTTTCGTTTTGCACAACTAGAAAATATGCAATACCATTTCAAGTAGGAACCGTAAACTCTTAATGAACAGGTTGTCTGAATCACTCTGTAGATGAGGAGACACGTTAGAAATTAAACCTAAAATACCGAATCGTAAAAGGACAATCCAGTATGAAACGTCCTCAGAAGACAGCATTGACGAGTCGCAGCTTTGCGATGATGATGAACTCGATGACATTGATTATGATCGATAACCCATATGAAAGAGTAACATCTACATTCCGCAAGTTCCAAGTCAAAAAGAAGATATTTTCTTTTAGTTCAGACGAAGCTGTTGATGACAGAAATTCGGAGGAGTGTCTTATTTGCAATGATTCTGGTAAAGATGGCGAATTGTGGTACCGTTGCAGAATCTGTGGGAAGTGGGCACATGCGGAATGTAGCGGGTCAGAAAAAGCTAAAGATTATGTTTTTTCTCGAAAACGATTAGCACACCATATTATATAACGTTTTTTGATCGTCTATATCCAAGATACCACCATGTGAAATTATTGCACTCAATTCGAATGCACCCTGTATTTTTTAGTTGGGTCTAGCACAGTGATGGCGAACCCATGACCCGCGGGTCACGGAGTGGCCCGTTAGAATATTTAGAGTGGCCCTTATAGTATTTATAAACTATAAAAATTTCGATTTTGTAGAAATTATTTTCATCATGGACATTTTTCACCTCAATAATAGATGTTACATTTTTTTTTGTTATGGCTATGTAGTTTGAATTGGTGGAATTAGTGGAAAGTGTCAAATGTCGTATTTTAAAAGTCAAATTAATTTTACTTCCTAAGTGTAACGCCACGAATTAATATTAATTATAGCAGAAACAGTGAAATAAAAATGAATGAGAAACGGCACAAACATTTGTTTATTTTTATCAAGTACCTACTTTGTATTTCGTTGACTTTTTTGCAGGTTTCTTTTGCTTTCTTCCAAGCTTTGAGTTTCATCTTTTTTCGCCAATTTTCGTCTATTTTTCATTTGTTTCCTTCATCCATCTTCTTCTTTGCACTTCACAAAACCTTTGATGTCGTGAAGATCGACAAATTACTTTCCTGATATGCAAAAAACCAACAATAAATTTCGCGGTGAAAAATGCAAATGAACTGACTCACGGTGCGTTAAATGAATAGGTACAGTCGCGATCATAATTCATGACATAACCTTTACAGAAAAACTCATCGCGGACATTTTATTTGTGGTTTCTAAGCAAGAAATAATTTACGACATCCCAGATTCACTTTTAAGAAGTAAGATTTGGTTGCATTCGACGTTCATAGTTGTAAAGGAGATGGGTACGATGTTCTGTAAGCTTCCTGTGAGCGTCATGAATTATGATTGCAACTGTACTCACGCATTCCATAGCTGCATCTAATGAATAAAATAGATAAATAAAAAATTGCTCTCTAATGAAAGTAAAAAATTCTCAGCGATGGATTGCAGGTAAAATGAAGCGTTTTACACTTAAGCGATTCCTTGTAAATGTAATTGTCGCGCCCTGTGTATAAGTATAACACGTCAGAATCAGAGAAGAAAAATGATGTACTACTTTTTAATGACTTAAAATACCTGACCCGTGGTCCATTACTTACAAAATTTCTAACTTAAATTTGACTAATTGGTGAAAAAAAGGTTCGCCCTCACATAACAAAATTACTTCTCGAAAGTATTTAATAAAAATCGTTAACTTCTTTTAAAAAATAAAAAGTCACGATCTCTCCTTTGTTTTGGAAATAATTGGAAAGGAACACTCGAATTCCTAATTTGAAATACAAGACGAGTTTTCTTTTTACGCGCAATTTATGAGGTTTTCGCTGGAAGGAAAGATTCTAAATTCGAAATAAATTAACTTCCTAACGCTCATGTAATATTTTCATGTAACAATGTCGGCAAACTTTCGTTCTAAGTACGCTGTATGAAATATGCACACGATGTCGGATATAATTTATTAAATCTGGTGTTTCCTACGCTCAAAGGGTTATTATTTCGTCGTGTCATTAATAAAAACGTTGTGGTATTACGTCAAAATTGGGGTGCCTTTTGGATTAACTTTCATATTTCCACAACCGCCAGAAAGACTTTTATATATTTTATAATAACACATCCCCCGGAAGTTGTTCTTAATTTGAAATTATAAATTTATTAAAGCATCGCGAAAGGATTTCGTTGGAAAATAGTATATTAAAACACAAGTTACAGAAGGCAGTCTTTCAAGCACGAGTCCGAAATTCCATCACGAGCTGCTTGCGGCGAGTGATGGAACGGACGAGTGCTTGAAAATTTAGGACATTTTGCGGTGGTTGGTGACATTTATTTAACATCATTTAAGTAGCCAGTGGGAAATTCAATTTTAAATGCAAAGTAAAAAATACAAATGCTCAACATTATGGATTTCAGCAAACTAACCTGCCCTGCTGTTCCACTGGATCATAGTCTGATTGCGCCTCGCTGCCTCGCATAATAAAACCACTGTTGAAGGTAATAATGCACTCCACAAAATTATTGTATCAAATCAGAACATACCAGGCATTAGTATAAATTCTAAAGACACATCCAATGTGTTAACGTTTATAATAATTGCACATTTCATGGTGGTGATGTTTAAATTAAATAAAAGTTCTTGATATCGTTTGACATTTGATGTTTATTTCTTACTTGGTACTACCAACTACCAACGTTAAATAAATTAATTCACCAGTGCCATTAACGCACTCAAATTTTCTATTAAAGCACTCGTTTCGGTGCGTTAATAGCTCTGTTACCAATGCGAAATAGAAAAAAGTAGTTTTAATCAAATCAACCTTGTAAATTACACGTTGCTGTGTGGGTTCGTTTATTTTTATCAGATAAAATTTTATAGAACGGGCCTTTTTTAATGCCCCCCCGAAGATACGATCTAGATAATCTCCGCCAGTAGCACATCCTCTACGTAAATTCCGGGAAGGATTCTTGGTGCTCTTATGATCCATATCTAAATGTTTCCGACTTCTGTGAAACGAGAAAGAGCCAGTGCGGTCCGAAATTCTTTAAATAATCAGATAACCGCACTAATCTCCGAGTTATTTAAAATTAATTACGCATTTAATCTCCCCGCCCCCCGCCGAAACGGGGAGAACTCTCTCGTCTTAACAAAACCCAAAATATGTCCGCAAGTTTCTTAATTTAGAGATTTATCGCTTGTCTGAAGATATTTAATTTAGAAGGGGTAAATATTTAACCGCCTTAAAGTCGGTTAGAGTAATTTTGATCGGTTGGTTAAGTGGAAGCTATTTGAAATCCTGAGGTATTTTCGTTTGCACAAAAGAAACAAATTTATTTAAACAAACGAGAAAATACATATGTAAACAAAGTAGTAAGTAAGAGAGTCGTAAGTTTGTTGTGAGAAACCGCCTTTAATCCTCGCAGGATAATGGAGGCTGAAAAACGCGGCGAGCAGTAACTTCTCAACTTGTTCTCTTCGTTTATTCTTCCCGGGCGTCTTTGTCGGATCCCGGTTAAATCTCTGGGAACTTTTCCCTTAGTTTTATACATTCGCACGCCTTGAAAAAGTTAAATTTATAAACTTTTCTAGTTTAGCACCGACTGTTTCTCCCCCCGTCCGCTGCTTTATTAGATGTGTTAATAAGTGTTTCGTTCCAGTGAACGGCGGGTGGTCCCAATGGTCAAGTTGGACGGAGTGTCAATGTCCCGGAGCTACCCTTCCGACCGGAACGAAAAGGACCCGGACTTGTAACAATCCACCTCCTAGTAATGGAGGTGCAAATTGCGAAGGAGCTGCAATACAACGAACTAAAGATTGCCTACCCTGTCCCCAAGGTAACATTACCAATAGACTCTTAAAAAAAAAAAAAGCATAGGTTTAATAAGATTGGTAAGCGGAAGTAACAAAATTTCCAAATTACAAACAAACGTATTTGATCTTTACTTTTTTATTGCTTGCGCACAAATAGACGAAGAGGTCATTGTGGATACGGCAAACGACTATAGCGACTTTGCATTGTCGTTCGGTAAGGTTAAAAATAAGAAAGTTAAATTAATTTGGCTCTCGTGCCGATGTAATCGTCTTTTACTTTTTTTTTAAATAGAAGATCCACGTTGGTCCGCTTGGTCGGAATGGTCTAAGTGCAACCCCGAGTGCGTCCGGACACGAAAGCGCCAGTGCTTAACACCCTCCGGTCAGCTAAGGCGATCCTGCATTGGGAAACCTTACCAAACCAGCGCCTGCGTCTCCGACGTTTGTCCATCCACTCAACTAAACGGAGTGAGAGAAGGTAAGCCCAAATTACACCACCATAACGGAAAGTTAACCGAATTAATTCGAGAGCATTAACCAAATTCGCCTTTGATGCCATCACAAACAATCAGACGGCCTTAAATATTCCGCGTCGTTAAAAAGCTCCACAAAGAGACAAAATAAACAAACAACGCGTAATACAGAATGGAACTGATTATTTTATTTGACGAAGAAACACAAACGAGATCGTCGGCGTTTCCTGACGCGCCCACGCTTTCAAGACTGTCCGATACGGCTTAATCTGTCATTTCATTAACGGGAGGCGTTAAGCTGTACGGACCATATGCTCGGGCGACTCTCTAAACAATTCGTCCTGTAATTCTCGTCTTACAGTCGTAGGTGTTTGGAGTTTCACGATCGATTTAACAGAGAACGTGAAGCTCCGGGAGTGCAAGAAATAACTAATTCGTTGGCCGCGCTACGAGGTTTACCGCTCTCTTACAAACTGATATTTATTTATTTTTTTCTGTTTACTTGTTTATGGACGTGTATGAATCGTCACTGATTTCATTAACTCATCCTAACGCCTCTTTTTTAATTTCTTTTCGAACGTACTTTAATTTTCTTTCTTGTTGGATAGTTTTTTTTTTGTTAAACATTTTAGGCTAATAACAATGTCAGAGAACCGAGTTACAGTAAACATTCACTCACCCTTTGGTTAGATCTCTCTTTCCCTGCTTTCTTTCTCTCTTTCTCGTCCACTGCGGAATTGAGGATAAACGTCTTAACATCTGGGCTTCGCTTTTCGATTCGACAAGGACGTCATGCAAAATTACAAATAACCATTTACGAGTATCTACTCAAGGCTATAGGACTTATTTACTCACCGGGGCCCTCTCCCGGCCCCACTCTTTTCCAGCGGCGACTCTAGATGCAGAAGCTTCCATCTGGAATGCGAATTCACGGAGAAGGTATCCTCGAATGTCCATCTTCGTACTTCGCATGCATGAAGACAAGCCCCAGGAGGATATTAGCATACCTTGCCTTCTGAGCGTACGTTCTCAGAATCATTGGTGCTACTGCCTCCTACACCGGCCCGAGCGCAGTCAACACCAAGTCATGACCGTTTTGAAAGCACAAGGCAATCACCTGGTCAGGCATACAACTAGTTGTTTTCCCGGCATCTACTACTCACGCATCTGCAGTAGCGGATAGGGTCAGATGCCAAATACAGGAGATATGATCCCCTACTCTCATGTCATTGCAATTCATTGTAACACTCGCGAGCCCGTCTGCGTAACCAGTGCAACATTATCAACACGTATAGCCCTCAAGCACCGCGCCCCGATTGAGCGCTGGCACTTTTCTTTCCTTCCGTCCCTGTACTTGAGACGCATCTCGTATCTTAACCCACAGCATAAGATAAAATAAACAAACGTGCTCGTGTTTTACGGATATATTGAAAATGCATAAACTTTCCTAAATTCTAAACTTGATAAAATAAACAACGACAACATTCTTAAATAAACTATATGAAATCAGTTTTAGACACACATACGTTCGCAGACCTTGCGAATAATTCGAGAGTCAACTCTTCATATTATCAAGTTTCTATCGTATACAGGGTGAATGACAATGTTCCGACAAAAAAAAACGCATGAGAGAATCTTATGCATACGAAATACGACGCTAAATTTTATAAACGCAGCAGTACAATACGACTATACATTTTATGATTATATTGGCTTCTTGCCTGCACACCCCTGCAAACCCCTCCGTCAGGCGCGTACCTTTTCGGAACGTATCCCTCAGATACAGGCGGTTAATAGTATATAATTTTAACTATTTACGTTTATTATATTTATTTATTTAGATTCGTCTATTCAAAACAAAATATTACTGTATAAATAAATAGTAATGTAAATCAACCTGTTTCATCCTACTTAGGCTTAACTGTAGCACGCATGTACCACTTTTACTGCGATTTTCGTATGGTTTTGTGTGGTTCCTTGTGGTCGACACCAATTTCAAATGGAGTGGTTAATACAGTCGACAAATAACCACACAAAACCGCAGCTTTACTGTCGTGACTAAAAAAAGTGGACCCTTTCCTTGACGTCAACTTTATAATACTTTAAACTTTTGCTGGTTGGTTGTAATTATGAACAGACACTTACGGATGACGTTCAGTTTGTCACTTTCATCTAATAAGTTTTCATTTCCAACCGTTTCTTCGGCTTCATCTTCTTCTAACATTTCTCGAATCAATTCACTCACCTTTGGATGACTCAAATTATAAAAAAAATTTAGGTCTGACCGTTTTGATAACGAAAAGATACGAAAAATGAACATGCTTAAGACTTACGATGAACAAACATGACCGGTCGCGCTGTATTCACTAGATACAAAGCGCACCTTCTGCTTCATTTGCTACACTAAAATTAAAAATTTATAAACCGCAGTGGTTGTCCTTTGTTGTCAAATGATCAGGGATAGCATACGTGGTATTGCACGTTAAACACATAAATGACAGTAAAAATATAAAGTTAAGTATTGTCACCAAATTTTAAATTTAATTTACTTGCCTCTTACTTACCACAGTTCGGATGACAAGCTTCTGCCGATGTTAACGTATCAGCTGAGCCCCAGCTGGCAACAGTGAAGAAAGGGGCGGGTTAATCAACTTATTAAGGGCGCCAGCTAAGCGTAATTCGATCAGTCGACGTCTCCAATCGACCAAATCGTGCAGAAAATGAATCAATAATACTCAGAAGCGAGACTTTACTCACTGGTGTGCGTGAAAGTTTAAACAAGAACACACAACATAAATTATAAGCGTTTAATTAACCAATTCGAACACACAACACGTTACGCAATTACAAGAGGTTGCTTATTCACTAACAAAGCGATCTGTTATTTAAATCCGCATACAGAGGCCTTAATTCGCTCTTAAAAATGCATGCGCAATAAATTTAAATGGTTACCTCCCTCCCGACCGATATCTGCCGTGAAGTTGGCTGTCACCACGCCATCTAGTGGTCCTATCCGAATCGGTAATTGGTTGGCAGCAACATGGCGGACCCACGCTACTCGCAGAACGGCAGACTGGCACCAAAACTCAATACAAACGGGAAACCCTCGCGTGAAAGCTTGCGGGGATTACATAAGCCTGCGCTGAAACTTGCGCCCAAACAGAAAAGTCTACATTCGTTAGCGGCCATGTTGGCTTATTCGTCGGCATACGTCGTCATATTTTACCTGAGAGAACTGAGGTCCCAGGCCTGGCAAGGAGATTAAAAACTGTCTCCAATCGATGTTCGGCGGTGTCAATGAATCTTCCGGCACAGCCGCGAATGAATTATTCCTCCCAGAGAGCGAAAACTACGATAATTTCACGACACACGTAAATTACGTCTGACTGGCACAACGTTCCGAACAAGAAAGAAAGCGACGAGATCGCAGATGGGGAAAATCGCTAAAACGCGCGTAAATTACCGACGATAACCAATGACAGGCGACCTGGGTGTCACATGGTGCCTTCGCAGTCTATGAATATTAAGCGTTCACCTTACGCAGGTTTCCCCTATAGCGATGTAAATGAGGGGGTAACAGTGTGGCCAACTGTGTTAAAGCGCAGTTGAATGATGCCATATCGCCACAATGTTGTGGCGGCAAATTTGAACGTAACAGTATCTGTGAGATACATGCGCGCTCGACGTAATCTGAGTTGTTTCTTTTACGCGACGAAATTATGTATTAATAATTTCTAAAATAACCAGAATTGCGTATGAAATAAGGGTAACAAATTCGCAAGCAATTGTGTAAATAATTGTTTGTTAATTGGTGCGGATTATTTACTAGAGCGGAATGTACCAGCTGCTTCGTCCACAAAAAAAAATCGCAAGGATTTAAATCTAGCGATCGCAAAAATCATTGCACGGCACAACAGGCGGCTGATAGTAAAATCTTTCGTCTCGTTATCGTACGGAGACAACGAAACTATTAGCGTACGTGAATGCCTGTTACAGATTACGAAAAAAATCACAGTGTACGTATTGCAGTGGTATTTGCCCCACCTTGGGCGCCAATTTTATTGCAGTGGTATTTGCCTCCACGTTGGTAAAGCCAATTTTATGCTGGATGTTGTTTCCAGCTTTTAGCTTTTGTTATTTTTCTCAAGGTAACTTGTTAATATGTTTCTAAATTTTTATTATTTGTTTATTATTACTCTTATCGCTTTCTTGTTCGTTGTTGCTGCGACGGCTCCTGCTGCGATGGCGTATTTTGCAGTGTACCTCGTCGGTTGATTCTTGCTCGTAGAGTGTATTTGTCGTGTGTAGGTGAATGAATAAGGAAGACTTCTTGTAGAATAAGTTAGAAAACAATAGTTCATTCATTTACTGAAGAATCGCACAAACAAGTAAGAAATATAACTCGTTGAAAGTTCGGGTGAAAAAGAAAACTCGAAGATTGATTTGGTTGAGCTGGGTTTTTCACAAAACCCTCCCTTATTGCTTACTTACGTAAGGTTCCGAATCGCTTACAGTACCTTGCCTTCGACTTGGTATTAATCCGAATCCGAATCCGAATCAGAATTCATGCAACGCGGACGCTAGCGGTGGTCCTAGTTTACAATAGCTAACGCGGCGCCCTCACTGATTCAATATCCGAACTCCTAACTACCTACAGTTTCCTTCTAACATTCCTATTATCATTGCATTATTAATCAACTTTTCTAATTAATACAATTCTAAGCTTGAACCTTACGTATTTACATTTCAAAAATTCTAAATATATAATTTATTTATAATAAACATGTAATTTAAAATAGCCTATTTCTAACAATACTTACATAAACTTGATATATTTGATAAACACTTGAATTTAACAATTATAAACAAATAAATCCTGTAAAATACATTTAATACATTACTTTCAATTTTCTTTATTATTTACAAAATTATTACTATTTATTGATTTTAAATAAAAATTTTGTTGAACGTCATTTTAAATATGTCTTCCACTATAAAAATTGTTGAAATATTCAGAGTTACGTAAAAATGTAAAATTCCAATCTTGTAACCTCCATATCTTTAAAGAATCACGAGATAGAAATAGAAAGGTATTAGGAATTCTTGACATGGAGATTTAAATTGTTTTTCGTTTGAGTAATTTACCTGTCAAAGCAGGTGTTAAAAGTGGGGCCGTTGTGATGCTTTGCATGGAATAATCTGCGTCGGGTGATTTGCATGCATTTGTCAAGTAAATATTTTATAGTTCGCATTTCACGGCATCGGTTGTTGACCTAAAAACGGAGTTGACGTGAAATTCCACTTAGAGCTCAAGTTCTCGATCGTTGCTACGTCGCCGTGCCTAGAAAACTTTTATGAGAGGATTTATTTCGTTCATCTGCTCCTCTGTTTCTTAACCAGAGGTGCATCGTCCTTCTTGGGCCTAATTTTTAATTAATTATTTCTAGAAAACTAAAGTAGAAGGAATTTTTTAACGTCTTTCCCATCCTCTCTTATCGTGGTTTAATTTTGTCGGGCTAATTAACAGTCACCCTGTATCATGTACTTGAACTATAAAGTCCAAATTTATCCCCGGATTGTTCCACGAGTAGGAAATGTATGTTTACCTGCGGGAAAAGTTAGTGATATGTAGAATACTATGAGTTTGATAATGCAAACTTTACATCTGATTCAACAGGTTTAAACCCCTGAGGAGCTGAAGCGCGAGTTAGTGTCATTGTGGTCCGTCCCAAAACACTCATTTTTATTTCAATTTTTTTTTTGTGTAGAGTATTTTACTTATAAAATAAAATACTTGATATGGAATTTACAATAAAATTGATTAAAGGATAAATGCCAGCAATTAAACCCTGATGACAAATACCTTTTCTAAATTCCTCACTCGCCTTACACAAAACTTTGGCAAACCAAATGTTGAGGGACACTTCAATTTAAAAATACGTTGACGGCTTCATTTGCGTTTTAATAGAAACTTATTACAACAAATGAAAACAAAAACTTCCGGAAGGAATTCTATTTTTTTACTACCGAAACCAAACTAAACTTACTGTAAGATTTGTAAGCCTGTAAGTCAATTATTAAAAAAATGGAATTTTGAAACTCTCAGTATGATATGATTTCTTGTAAGCCTTTAACCCTAGTCCTCCTACCAGAGCTACAGGCATACTTTTTGATTTTAAAATTGAAAAAAAAAATCTTAATAAATAAAATAAATACACAGAGCTTGGTTCTCATTCTATACTCAAGTTGGACCTCTTAGCATGGTTTTATGCACATTTCAAATATAGAGGTCCAACCAATTTTTAGGTACCTCAATTTAAATTTTTTTACCCTGTAGACCAGGTATGGTGATACTTATGTACTGCTACCTACCGGTGTAGATAAGCAGAAGTTTAACACCGGAGCGAAATTGATCCAGTGTCACCGGCAGCTTCAGTGGGACGGGAATGGGTTCTTAAACCATAACGCGAAGGCCAATCCAAAATAGGCGCCACTAAATTTTTTTTTAAAGGAATTCGCGTAAAAATTAAGAAAAACACGATACGTCCAAAGCATGAACACAAGTTTATTAAAAGATTGATCACAAGTAATCGATTAAATCAGATAGTGAACAACACGACTAACGTTAAACAGTAAATCCTAACAATTCGGATCCGAAATTAATACAAAGTTAAATTTAAAAAAAACATTCACTTATTCTAACGCCGAAGTACTCGTTCGATGAATTACGTTTAGTAAGCGCAACGCAAGAGAAAAGGTGAATTCCTCCGAAATGGAGTTTACTTCGCGAGTATACGCAAAATTTACGTGTGCGAAAGCGACAACATCAAAACCACCGTAACACAAGAATAAATAAACATAAATATCCGACCTGATTACGTAGCATTCATACGTCTGTTGAGTCAGGGGCGTTCCACCGTTGCAAAGCGGTAAGCGGCGTCGCTGCTCCTCGGAGTGTCGGACTCCTTGCACACTGGGGGGTCGGTACGGTACTACGGGCGATATGATGATCCCAGTAAATGTCGCACGCACGGGATAGTCGTCCGAACGAAGAAAGGACAGCCAAAACGAAAAGCCTAAGGGGAGCAAAATGACCGTGAACTGCAAGATAATGCAAAACGATGGAGTAAACCTTACCTAAGTCAGAATAGGACGTAGGCTGAACACGAGTTGGCACACAGTCAACTCTCTCGTACAGGTGAATTAATCAGAGTCGGCCAACAGCCGTAAGATCTATTTATTCTCTTCCTCCAAGAGAAATTAGAGCGGGAACCCACAAAACTAACTACACGCAAATCACCTGACGGTCGACAACACACTGGCAATTCCGGCGTTTTGCAAAATCGAGGGGGGTGTAGAAAACGGTATAAAGTGAGATGAACGGTGGTCTGTTTGAATCGTACCAATAACATAAGAATGTGACATCAGCGGAAACCAATCAAAATAAAGGGCAAGGGTTACGGACATACGCACCGGTTTCTGATGCGGATGTTTTTTAAAACAAAAGAATTCGACCATCCGTCGTCGTCCGCGTCACAAAGTAGTACTCTTTAAATTGGACAAATAAACGCCGCGTAAACGCAATTCCAACCCTAAGCAAGGATGGGGCTAATTTTATATTAATGAACTTATTCGTCTAATCTGAAGCTTTTAGCGAAAAGCATGTTAAAAAGAATGTTTTGGGTAAATTACACGAACGAGGAATTGTAAATTCCTACGCGTAATGTGGGAAACAAAACGAAGTGTGCTAAAAATAGATCGTAACGTTGAAATGTGTACTGTACAGGGTGTGTTCGTACACAGGCGGAAAATAAACTGTAACAGTACTTTCACACAAAATGAATTGAATTTGATTGAAAGAAGCTACATTTTGTGCTTTTTATTGTAATTTATGCAATTTTCAAACATTTTAGGCATATGTAATTAATTATAAAAAGTTTTTTTACTTCTAAAACAAAAAGAATTTAGAAAAAAGTTTACCATAAAATTTTTAGTCGCTCATCAAACATTCATATTTCACTTATTTTGTGTGATCGGTGCAGACTGGTGACTTATGGATGGAGTACACAGACGTAGCGATATTCGGGCGATATTTGGCCAATTCAATCGCCAGCATCGGGCGTCTCGGGCGACCAAATTGCTTTACTATCGCCCGATTACAAACGATACTTTGATCGCCTGACAATTTTAAGCCCTTCGTGGAGCCCCGTTTATTGTGGCAATTTTCGTGCAATTTTCGGGCAATTATCTCCACCTTTATCCGAAGCTCTCCATAACAAATGAGCTAAGAACAAGTTTCTTAAATTATTATTATTTTTAGTTTAAAAATGTAGACATTTTATTATTACGATATTGTTACACAACTGTGAACCGATCAGATCTGAGCGGGTAGTTAAATTCGCGGATAAGAGTGCAGCGTATTTAATAATTCTCTAATTAAATTTATATTTAAATATCTTCTGTGTTTCGATCATTTGTTGGAGAGAAAAGAACAAAACACTCACACCCACCTCGACTCGACTACCGGAGCAGTGACTTTCGACAATTACACTAAAATATTTTTATTTATTTATTGTAAACGCGCAAGTTTTACAAACCTTCCAGTTTTCACGTTACAAGTATACGAAAGGTGTACTAAATTGCCGAATTATCGGTTTCCTACGGCGTCGGTCGCGATAAGAGCGAAATTCTATGCTTCGCACGGTTTTAAGTCACATCCTGCAACATAAGATTTCCGTTTCGATTTAAATATAAAAAAAATTGCTAAGATACAGTCTCCTTTGTTTGGATGGCGGCGTTTCAGTTCTTGAAGTGGGAACTTAATTTCTATGGCTTTAAGTTAAAAAAAGAAGTAAATGAATTTCTGTATACAGAATTCCGGTTCCTTACAGTATTATAATTAAAGGGCGGAAAAATTATATTTTTCGAAGTTATCGATCAGAATTGTGCGCGGTGGGAGAAGCGCAAATATAATTCTCCCGCTCATTAATTATAATTGTCAGAGTGTTCTAAAATAGTTGTTTTTAATGTTTAAATCGTATGTATGTATGGCAAGAAATAAATCGAAAACTGTTACATTTTGATAAAAGATTAGAATCATCAACAGCGTCCGACTTAAAAACGACATCACAAAGTGCGTCGCAGCGTCACTAATTTAAATGATTTCCATAGCTGGACACCCAGAACTGCGGAAGCCATTATCACGGAATCGATATGAGGTTTTAGCAGTCCTCATGTTGGTATGGTTATGGCGCGAAGTCCCGACCGCACTGGACATAACTTCGGATTATCGCCGACATTTGGCAGCCGGTTATGACGCCTGGAAATGTTAATATTGACTGTCGCGGGTCCCATAATCCCAAACCTCAATCCCGTGCATCCCAATCCACGTGAAATTAATTACTCATAAGACGCAAGCTGGAAATTCCACCGAGAAGACCGGAATAATAATCCTTAACGTCTACGAAAATATTGAAATATTTACTTTAAGGATTCTACAACAATGTACGTGTTCATTAATTTAGAACGGATACTTTTCGTTTCATTTTGGCATAGTTTAGGATGTCGTCCTTTTTTTTTACTCTGCACGCAGGATAATATGAAAGTAAGAGTTACTGGGCTCCGTTTTAATAACGTATTTTGGAGAGGGTGCTTTCGCCGTTCCCCCCTTCGAACATCAGCTACTACAAGTAATAACTTCATAAGCCGTGTGGAATTATATGCATATTGCGTATTACAGGACGCCGCAGAATTTATCAAAAGAAAATTTGCATGCCTTCCCGGCAAAGAATTTGAATTTCAACGCTTCCTAAACCTTTGTTTTAACCTTCAGGACGACTCATTCTAGAAAATATTACGCCACCACAGTCTCGCATATTGAAGTACGTTCTGGGCAATAAATTAAATTCAAACTTGTGTTTGTATTTAATGTATGTACAATAATAATTGTTAGTAATTTTACTGACGTCTGCAACTTCCTAATTATTTCAAATTTATGTAAATTTTCTCCGAAGTTGTGCCCCGCCGGCGTACAATGCTAAATTATTAATCTCCTTAGCATTTAAATGCCCCCCGATTATTTAAATTCCGTGTTAAAACGTGTAGGTATTTGGAAAGATTTAAATAAAAGTTTTCCGCGCTGCGAGGGGGCCGCGCTTTTGTGACTTTGAGGGTGCGAACTCCGGAGATTTCCATATGTGACAGGGGTGAATAGTTATGGAATATGATTACAATTCTATATTCTCTGTGAAGGATACTCACCCGTGGAAGGAATCCCTATTGCTTTTAATATATTTCTATCAATATCGGAAATGTATCGTGTGAATCAGAAACGCATCGTCGGTTTTCAAATTTTCACTTACGTGACTATGGCCCGTATTCTCATCTTCTTCGGATTAATTTCATAACGTCACTCTCTTACACATTAAATTAACATAAAGCTACATCGTTTCTTGTTTATTTTAACCACGATTTTAGTTAAACACGATCTTAATCATGGTGTGAGAATACGGGCCTTTCTTCACTTATCTTTAATTATAGTCCTTGCGGGGGTTTTACAGTCATAATCCTGCTTTCAAAACGGAATTACTGAATGTACATGTACAAACTGGGCTATGTGATTTGATTATTTATTTATTTATTTATAGGATGTCGTGGATCGTAATTAATGAATTCAAGTAATTTTGTAATTCATTGGCGTTGCGAAGAGGTTTTTAAAACGGAAAGGTTTCCTTCCCCCTCGGGGGTCCTTTGTGTTGCTTTAATAGGTATTCCGGGAAAGTAATCGCGTTAATAACATCTGATCGGACACATAGAAGTATCATAATATTGCGAAATAACAAATCTTCGCGGTCGCCCGCCGCGCATATTAAGCAGATCCCGTCAGCTTTTATATTTTCACGACAATAACGCCCCGGCAATTTCGCCGTAATTCCCTCAGAATGTCAGATTCAGGTTGACTGATTTTCTCACTTCCTTTGTGCGGGCGTCTCTCCTCGTGTTTTACTATTAAATTTTGATATTACGTCATTAGTTTCAAACGTGATACCCCTTAATAACAACTCTTCAGCGACGAGTGCACATCGCTTAAGAAATTTCCAATTTATAAAAATTACCCGACCGAAACACGGACGGCTTTGACTTTTGACGAGATGAAATTTATTGAAATTGCGATCGCGTTATGACACCGAAATGCGGGAAGTGTTGCTTCCGCCGCTTTAAAGGCGTAAACGCCACATTTTAAACGACGACAAAGGAAACGCCGAGGACGCATATACATAAATACATATGCGGTTCATGAAACACATAAACTTTCCTAGTCAATTCCGTCGTATGAAGTTTAATCACATATTTAAATTTACGTCGGCCCCCATTCACATAAGTATATGAATTGCATGAGTATGATAATAATGTCGCACTTACTTAACCTTTACGACTATGTATAGAAATTTGCGTTTCAAAAATCAAACACTAAATATAGCCTCGACTGAAACAGAAGTCTAAGCGTGAAATAAATTATTTTTTCGAATTGTTTAAATAAACTTAATACGAATTATGGTGACCAGGTCAATAAGATCAGGCAGTTTTACTGTCTTTGTTTATAAGAAATAATCACATAATTTACTGTCTTGTTATTATAAAAAAAAATATATGAAAAGGAATTTATTTTAAAACAAGTTTCCTTCACTTATACCACCAGCCTTTTTGACATGAACACAAAGAGTAGATAACTTATTCAAGACGTGTCGGCTCGTTTGATTTTTGCCGAGTAGTTTCCATGACCTCGAAACAGTTGTCCCTTTAAATTGGCGTAGGTGAAACACGGGGGAAACGAACAACACAAACACGTTGGCATATGATATGACATAAAGTCAAAACGCATCATCATTATCATTACATAAAGCAGTTGTTAGGTTTTAATAACATAGCTAATTGGCAAATGGTACTGGATGCAGAGAGATGGACCTTTCGGAGTTTGATCACACACTAGGACATCCTTTTGAATGCTAATTACGCCTTCGGACTCTGGGTGATGTACTCGACCATACGACTACTAGCTGTACGGTACGAAACCTACCCCTTTATTTTTTAACTCATAACGACATCGTTACATAACCATAATCGTTAAGTGACATATTTTTGACCAATCAGTACATAGAAATGCGTCGTATCTAAGTACTGATTGGTAAGAATATGTCACTTAACGATTGTCGTTATATAACGTTGTCGTTATGAGTTACAAAATAAAGGGGCTAGTCGCCTTTTATATAGTTTATACCGGAAATTCCGATTATGAAAGATCTTGCATGTGGAACACTTGCCCTATGAGTCATCGTGGTTTTCCTATACCATCCGCTCTTACTTATGTCTGTGTATAATTGCATAAGGCCGGCTTTTTACAGCAAGATAGAAAAGTCGCCAGTGTATTCTTGTCTAACTCTATGTAGCAAGTTACCTGAACAGATTGTTAACTGTAAGACCCTACAGACCTTCAAAAATAACCTAAAGACGTACTTAATTGCACGATGTTGTTATACTGTAAAAAGTTTCATTTGCGACAAGGCTGTAACTTTATTAACGAGGTGACAGAGGGCTAGTTCCTCACATCAAAACATGAGAAAACGTTCATATAAACATGCGCAAACGCATAATTTTTGATGTTTCATTTCAGAATCCAAAAATTAAAAAAAAAAACATAGTAGGCGTTGTTTGATCAAAAAAAGTTATTAAGATAAGTTGTTCAGAATTACGAGATAACGCCGATTCCCAAATCTGGGTGAAAATTTTTAATTATTTTAAATTGGCCGAAATAATGTATTTACATTGTAAATTTCACCCAAATTTGGAAATCGGGGATATCTCGTAATTCTAAACAACTTATCTTAATAACTTTTGTTGATCAATCAACGCCTACTATGTTTTTTTTTTAAATTTTTGTATTTTGAAACGAAACACACTGTATCTCGAAAACTATGCGTTTGCGGACATATGTTTATATGAACTTTTCTTCATGTTTCGGCGTGAGGAAATAGCCCTTGAAGTTTATTCCCTCATTAAAGTTACACCCTGTATATTCCTAATATATGTACACATGTTTGTAGCTCCAAATTGACTTGTACTTTACATTTTATGTTTACGTTGTACTGTTTTGACTTAGCTTATGTCACATGGTGATCCTTAAGCCGAATAAAATTATTATTATTGTTATTTTTTAATAAGTAACTTCGGCATGCAGCTGGTAATCCTTGGATGCAGTTTTAATGCATAGGTCAGTCATGACTCATGACGACAAATCCCTTGAAAAAACAAGTCGTATGTTTACAAGGGAGAATTTTGAGCGGACGTTGCATCGAATTTAATTTACGCAATGAGCTTAATGATTTACGAAATGCTGGTTTCTTACAAAGCTATCTCAGACCATTTCTATCTTTGGCTAGTTCTCTCCAGTTTTCTATCTGTTTTCCTCTTTCTAGTCGACCTTCCGGTGCCTCTCTCATTGTTTACTCTCTCTAGGTGATTCCAACCATTGTAATCTTCTGCATTTAACAAATTGGCCAACTGCTTTTTTTCTACAAAGTTCATACAGCTCGGCATTCATTCTTCTTTCCCAGCCATGTTCTCTTTTCTTTCCTATAAAGATCTTCTCCCAAACTTCTCTCTTCTTTATTTTTCTGATTCGTTCACTTATATCTAACCCAATCAAAAAGTTTCTTTACGTCTCGACAATATAGATGAAAGGCTTCTTGGATAGTCGCCGCAAAGCATGTTTATCAATTTTATCAACATAGAAAATATAGGCTATTTAAGTACTGGTGAACTACCCTTGTATCAAAGCACCCCGTGTCGGCACGTTTGATCTTTGCCGAGTGGTTTCAATGACCCCGAACCAGTTGTCCTTTTAAATTGGCGTAGGCGAAATACGGGGGAAACGAACAACAAATGGTGTTGGCATGACACAAGTTGTGGTATACAGTTTTGACTAGTGATGGATGGTCACTTTTAAAAATGTCCAAAACTGCTCGGAGCATTTTTAAAAATTCTCAGTTATGACGTGAGATGTCCACTATTTGGCGCCTTAACCCCAAAGTGGTGACTTTATAACCCTGAGTGAGTTTTCTTATTATAAATAGTATAGATTTAAATTTTTCTTTGAAAAATGCTTAAAACTGCCTCTGTGATTTGGTGTTATTTTAATAAAACTTTCAAAAACAATAAAAAATACGCCAATTGCATTTTTTGTAAGGAGCAGTACTTAGCTCATGCTTTTCGGATGATAAAACATACCTATTAAAAAGCGTGACCCTTGCCTGCCAGAGGTAAAACAGCTTTTTACTGAGAAAAATAGTAGAAAAAATTGCAATGTAAGTTTTTAGTTCATGTGTCCTATTTATTTTCTCATGTAATTTCTTTTTAAATTCAGAAGAACCAATCAGTGGCTTCAAATGCTTCAACCAGTACCGTAAATACTAATACAACAGAAACAGATAAATCAGTGCATGTTACTCCTCAAATTTTGAAAACAAAAGTATGTCAAGGTTTTTCGATTCGATGGATGAAGTTTCTCAAATGGCCGCGGATCAAATTTTGGCACGAGCATTTTATCCCGTTTACTTTTGTTGAGAATGAACATTTTGTCAAATTTATGAAGTTTTTAAGACCCAGTTGTAAGCCTCCTTCCAGGAAGTTGATTGCAGAAACTCTGTTGGATAACGAATATGAATTAGTGAAAGAAGCAACCAATAAAAAGATCAATTCCTCAAATTCAATAACTATTTTAAGCGATGGTTGGACAGATGTCAATGGGATTTCATTGATAAATATTATAGCAGCTACCCCTGATGAACCAGTATTCATTAAAACTATTGATGCCAAAACGGAGCGTCATACAGCAGACTATATTTTTGAAATTTTTGATAAGGTTATCCTAGATATAGGACCAGAAAAAATTAGTGGAATATGTACAGATAATGCGCCACTGATGAAGGCTACTTGGATACTAATAAAGGAAAAGTATCCTTTTATTAGGTACTATATATTGTCACGAAAGGGATTTTTCTAAGAAAAACCGCAAGGGGATTTTTTGTTGTATTCCGCGAACAAAGAATTGCAACGCGAACTTGTGAAATCGAGGGCACCGCAACTGTGTCGAAAGAACTAGGTAATCGGTTCCAATTCCGCAACGATAGAGCTCAGCGAAAATTACGATAAACGAGGCCGCGGACATATGAAATCGATGGGCGAAACACGGGGCGAGAACAAAGAGATGCAACATGCAGACTAGCCGAAAAAGGTGTATAAAAATGCGAGCCAAAAAACTAGGAGGCAGTCGTTCTACCGAACCGACTACGTGGCCACTGGTGTCGACGCACCGGGGCGCCGCGCGCCGGGACGCTGTCCTGCAAATAGTACCAACTCCATCGAGACGCCACCCTGCCATCTAGACGCTCTGGAGCCCGACCCGTCCCACATCAGGACACTCTGCAGCCGACGCCGTTCGCCGTCAGGACGCTCTGCAACACGTTCCACATCAGGACGCTCTGCAGCCGACGCCGTTCGCCGTCAGGACGCTCTGCAATACGTTCCACATCAGGACGCTCTGCAGCCGACCCCGTTCGCCATCCGGACGCTTCCACCTCACGACGCTGGCCAATAAGTAAACGCTACTACAGCGAGCTGCTGCAGACCTGTTGGCCGACTACAACACCCGACCCCCGGGAAAGACGTGAGCAACCGTCGTCTTAGACACCAGGACCGCATTCCCTAAAACTACGAGACGAACCCCCGCAATTAAACTTATTTAAATTACTTAATAAAGAGGTATTACTTTCTTTTTTTAAACATTGTGTTTTCAAGCTCTACCATCTATTACCTTACCTACGCCCTCAACGGATAAAAACCCCGGGTTGTGACCTAGTGGAGGCCAGGGCTTTCCGTGACATGGTGGAGGCAGCCGCTCTTCATCGCGACATGATGGAAGCGCCGCCCTTCATCGCGACAATATATGGATGCTCAGCACATCCCTTCAATCGCATAGCAAAGGATATTTGCAAATTGAAGACTTTTTCGGTGATGTTCTCAGTTGCAAAAAAAATAGTTCAGTTTTTCAAAAATAAGCAATTACCACGTGAAATTTTGAAAAAAAATTCAAATAGAGCAAGCTGGCAAAGAGTAATCTCTGCTAACTCCCGTTGAGACAAGATGGGGTACATTAAATGATTGTTTCGAGAGTCTTATAAAAAATAGTGATTGTATACAGGCTGCAGTGTTTGACAAACAAATACTCAAAATTATTCGCCTAGATGAGGAACATATCTGTTCTCACGCCGTTCGTCAATTGCGGCATTTTAATAAGTAATACTAAGCACAAAGAATAGTGTCACGAGGGGGAATTTTCTAAAAACCACGAGGCGGTTTTTTCTGTGTTCCGCGGATAAAAAACATAAAAAGTATTTCAATGCGAACTTGTGTAATTGAAGGCAAATTGCGACCGTGTCGAAAAGGTCACAATAAGGAGGTAACTTCAACGTAATGCAAAGTTTCCTAATTCATAATTGCGACCGTGTCGAAAAGGTAAACACAATAAGGAGGTAACTTCAACGTAATGCAACGATTCATATTTCATAATAACACATCAGCGGAATTTATTACAAACGGGACCACGCGCGTATACTAACGAGTACGAATGATGCAAACAGACACAAAGCAAGTGACGAAAACATGCAACGTTCGAATAGGCAAAAAACGTGTATTTAAAATGCGGGCCAAAATTAGGAAGTCAGTCGTTTTCCACCGGACCGACTCAGTGGCCACTAAGTGCCAACCCACGAGGGGACGCCAACATCGCCGTCCAGCAACATTGCCGCCGCCAACGCCCAACAACGCCGTCGCCGCCGCCCAACCACGCCGTCGTCGCCACCCCAGCATCAGCATTGCTGCAGCCACATCATCTGCCGCTGCCGCTGACAACATTGCCGTCCGTCCTAAAAAGTACGAGGACCATCTCCCTCGCCAGCTATCCGAGAGAAGACCGTAGTTCTGCACTGGCCGCCGCTGTTCCAACCCGATCACCCGTAGGCTGAACAAGGACGTGTCGTGCTCCAGCCAAGGAACATTGAGACCAACCACGCAAGTCGCGGACCGGCCTTGAACTTCGGCAGTCTTCCCGGCTAAGGAAACGTCGCCGCTGTTCCCTCTTAGTCGAATCAACAACCCCAATCGCCGCGAACGACCCAGGACCGCACCCCAAGTTTCACGGACAAACCACCCTCAACCAAATTAATCATTTACGTAAATAAAGAGATATTAATTTTGTAAATCATTGTCTTTAAAGCTCTACCCTCTGATAAACCTACGCACCCCAATCAACCCAAAGGCTAAGGACACACCGTCGCGACATAGTGGAGGCTTAGCGCGACGTGGTGAAGGCCCTTAGCGTGACATGGTGGAGGCAGCCGTCCTTCATCGCGACAATAGTAATCGTATTTAGCTTTAACTCCTTCAATCACTTTTCACAAACTGAACTGTTGATCCTAAAGGATACGCAGCAATAAATTGTGGGTCATGATTATAAAAAAATGAAGCAAATTCCTTGGCTACGATACCACTTACTGCGACGTGAAAAAAAAATGCCCGACTTCGGCAAAGGTCACTGGGTCACTGCTCGATTGCAGTTCTGTTTTTTGTTCTGCGGTCGCAATAAAATTTCCTTTTCTTGACCTACCTCGAAGAGATAGGCGTGCGATTAATTCTCGCCCGATTTTCAACTGCGATTTTCTCGAAATGTGTAAAACTTTTGTTCAGGACATATGAGGTCAATCGTTGCCATTTACGGTTTAAATATTTGCATACAGTAAAAGAACACCCGGTATTTTAGAAGTAGGTGAAACTTGTGGAGTCAGAGTTATTGAATGATTACGTGAATTACATGGGTCAAAGTGATACATGGGAGAAAGATCTAATCTGGAAAGCAGCCACATGTACAGATGCTATACCATGGTGGAAAGGTTTATGTTCCGGTAAGGTTATTTCTGAAGTAGCTGTACGAATTCTTAAGTTTCCCTCAAGTGCAGCCAGTTGCGAACGTAATTGGAAAACACAAGCAATGATAAAAACAAGAAAAAAGAAACCGGCTTACAATTGAAAGAACTGAAAAGTTGGTTATGGTGAATAGCAATTTAAAACTTCTTTCGTTAAGTGATTTGGAGGGTGCAAAACAAGTTCTCACTAGAAATGTTGTCAAGACAAATAATAATATCCAGAATTTTGAAAAAAATGCTCTTACAAGGGAGATGGACAATGAAGAGGAATATGATGAAAAAGATTTATATTACATTACGGCACAGATCTGCCAGAATGGATGACAGCGATGAAGCAAGTGAGTCAAATGATATTTATATGGCATGGCGGAAAGTCAACAAGGGGAAATGTATTGTTTTGAAAATGAACAAGAAGTTGAAAATGAAAATCAAGCCAAACAGAAAGCACATCTGATGGAAATTGAAAATGATTCCGTTAGTACATCCGTTGATGAAATGCTAAATAGTGAAAATTTCGGCACGAATACAAATATAATTTATATAGACAAAGACTTTTATATTTTGAAATAATAATATTTGATCTTTTTAAAATTTCTCAAATGTATACGATGTTTCTAGCTCGTTCACAAACTTTAAAAGGAGTGAAAGATTACATCATCAAGTGTTATAGAACATGTGTCCGATTCGCAATAATTTAGAAGATATTTAAGTTTAAATATCAAAAATAAAATGGTTTAAAAAAAGGTGGAAAGCATTACTTTACAATTCATAAAGATGTATTGTCAGTGTCCGTTAATAGAATTTTTCATTAAATTTTTATGTTACAATGCAAAGTACATATTATTTTTTACTTTATTTGTGAATATCTTTGAAACTATTACGTATTGGACACATGTTTATACATATATTTCACTACGAATGATGTATATATCACTCTTTAAAATTTATGAATGAGTTAAATATTCACCCTGTATTTGAATATTACACATAATGTATATATTTATTATTTATTAAATATATTTATATATTTTATATTATATCCAACGTAAATAAAATTAAAATATGAGTATTTGGTACCAGCTAGCCCTGGACCAGACCAGTTGATTCATGCTGAGAAAATGGGCATTTAAAAATGTCCATAAGTGTCTCAACAGTGACCGTAGAAATGCTTAAGCGTTAAAGAACTTTTAAAAATACTCGAACATCTGCCATCACTAGTTTTGACCAATAAGATTATCGCAGATCCGGAAACACTCGATAGCATACGAAAGGACATTTAAATTGGCGTAAATGTTTTCTCTTTTCTAATTTGCGCTTCCTCGTTCAAGTGGCTTCCCTTGTGTAAGTTAACTACTCTTTGATGAACAATAATAAAAAGTATCACAAAATCTTTAAACCGGACACTAAATAGCGCACAAAACACTTAACGTTTCGCCGTCGTTCGAAGCTGTCGAACGACAGCGAAACGTTAAGTGTTTTGTGCGCTATTTAGTGTCCGGTTTAAAGATTTTGTGATACAATTTTCATCGGACAAGAACCAACTTTAAATAATAATAAAAAGATTATTTGCCAATACTTTTCCTGAATAGGTACGTGGGACAGTGTAAGTTAAAAAAAAAAATCTCTAAAATAGAATCTGTTCTATTCCTCTCACCTCTCACCTAGATGTGAACCTGAAGTTTCTTTCGACTTAAGAGCGTAAATAAATTTAAATACGGAATTAATTGGGGGTGGTCCTCGTGTAACTTGAACGTTTGAGTAGATTCCAGTAAACGGATGTTTCAGACGTCAGGAAATTTTGTTAGGCGGAGGGGGCGCCGAGTGTCCTCAGACGCGGCTTTAATTATGAATGCACCCTCTCGTCTTTCGCGAAGTCCTTGCTCATCCTAACTAACTTTATGTTACTTGCTTGCTTCCCTTTAGCCGACCGTGCAGCCGACTTACGCTTTAAACTGGGCCGTTTTAATGCTTCCTCCGAAACTTAAGAAAACTGCCGCGAAGCGGAAATTTCGCAACGGAAAGAAACGTTTCTGGATTCTGGAGGACTTTGTTTCGAGGATTTTGCAAGTTTCAAATTAAATATAAGACGTAAATGTGTCTCCCAAAATAGTCCTAATATTACAATTCTTATTTAATCTTAACCAAACGTTTGGTATACTTTTGTCCGGTGTTGTACATTATGATTTTTTAAATCTTTTGCATGAATTCAGACGTGCTATTTTTTACGTCGGGCAGTACAATAGACGTAAAGCAAAATTTGCGTGTAATTTAAATTATACGTCACGCTATGACGGGGGTAAATGGCTTGTGAAAATGATTCTCGCCCGTTGTAAAAACTACGCATTACATATACAATAAAAAAGTAATAAAACGAAAGGCATTGAGCAACACAATGCTATTCTACTCGTGCTACCTACCCCCCGGAATATGCGCCCGGATAATAAATAATCAGAAGGCAGAGATTGTTTCCGCTGTCTGGATTTACTTCCGGTAGGTCGTGTTTATTTCCGAACGCATTCCGAGATTCCGTCGGCGAATGCAGAAAAAAAAATTAATTATATCAGCTTACCTCGCCGTTTCGGATTACTTTTAAATCTCGAACGCTTCGAACCGTTTCGGTCAGATTAAGTTTCCACCTGGCGGTTGTAAATATTAACCCCGCAATTGAGTTGGGATCAGGCCAACTTATTACCACTCGAAACTGCCCGGCGTTAATTAAAAATCTACCTTTCGAACTTCAAGATGTTTAATACTGCTTTTTTTTTAAATTCACCCAGTAGATTTGCATTTCTAAAAATTATATTGCTTCTTGCCTTAAATTGTTTCAGAAAATTGCCATTTTGTCATCCCCTCACTCTTGTAATGCAAGGCGACACCACAAGGTATTGATCGGAAGACCAAATTTGATTAAAACTTAATACTTTGCTATATAAGAAAACTATTAATTAGCTACTTTTACATAAAGAAAACTTATACGATAGTACTTTGCTTATTACGAAAGCGGACTTTTTAATTCTTCTTGGAAAGCACAAGAAATATGACAGGTAATTCTTCACCGCCGTTAAGAGCGACGACGAATGAAGTTAAGGGTTTTTGTCCTCCATAAGAAACTCCGACTTTACAAAGTTTGCAATCCTCTAGACTCGCATTTAAGACTATTATAACTCTAACTTGTGCGTTCCGCGACACATAAAAACAATAATAATGTAGCAATTCTCCGCTTCCTTTATAGTTTTCAGCGGTTTAAGTTACTGAATCGTATCTATCCGTGAGCTGGAAAGACAAAACCGCATTATCTATGTACGTAAAGCGATTTGTTTTTCCGTCTTTCACGACGCGACGCGACGAGAAACTCTATAGCTCTAATTTATTAGAGCTCCGATAATCATCTGATACGCGATTGGTTTTCTGCTAGATATGCCTGATTGAAACTCAACTTAATAGTAATTTAATACTTGTGGAATGTTAAAGTCCAAGCTGGTTCGACGTATGCCTATAAGATGTTGTAATGAATTTCATTTACCTTAACGAATTCCACAATTTCGCTTTGTGATTGCTGCTGTTGCTGCTGTTTTAATTAAAACCCCCCCCACTAAACAAAGGTGAAAGGTTTACTGCGGCGTAACCGTACAGGAATTCTTGTTTTTAATAGATATCGGTTTGGAATTTTGACAATGTACTGAACAAAATTTCAAGGAATTCGCCCCCTCCCCCCCTCCCCCGAGACACCGGGAGTCGGCGGTTTGTGCGACGCGGGCGGCCGTAAACACGAAGCACCAGCTCTTAAGAGGCACGTGCTCGACTACTCTCACGTTAATTGTAGAGCGTCATTTCCGGTAGACGTTCTTCACTCTTAAATCAATGTGCGGCCAAGAGAGACTTTGTATTAGTCGGTTTCACAGATGTTAAATTACTAATGTTGATCTTCCCTAGGTGGCAGTGTTTATTTTTGAGGCGTCCTATAAAAAGTGACTCGGGAGAGTAATTTTTTTTTGGGCGACGAGGGGGGTTATTTAGGCGCTTTCTTGATTAATTAAACTTATGCTGCGAAACGAAGTACAACTTCCATAATAATATTCAGAACAAGGAATTTTTTGGGCTCCAGGTTTGGAAATAGAACACGTTCTATTTTTGATTCGATTTAAAATTTGCTACACTTTGCTGCATCTTGCACAAGAAATGGGGTAAAGGGAAACCCTAGATATCCGAGCATCAGTTTTGATATTTTGATTTCACATATTAAAAATTTTATCCAACTGCTGAGGAACAAAGAAAAGAAATTTAAGAATGAATTTTTAGATACATATATTTGTATAAGGCAACAAGTGGTGCATACAGGAAGAAAGAAGAAAATCTGAAAATATGGCGACAGAGCGGATTGCCAAAAGGTTCAAAGGAATGTTACAAACATCTAAAAGCTCGGTGAGTTTGGCATACCTGTTGTAATATGTAGATCTTGAAACATGAACTTTGAATGTTAATTAAGTATAGTACAATAAAATTAGGGATAGAAGATAGAAAGATATTTGAAATTATTTTGGTGTGTGAATAACAACCGTTCCGAGCAAAAAAAAAAAAAAAACGCATAAGAGAATCGATGACACGGATTACGGGAAAAATGTTTAAACATTTCTTTTGAACGGCTTATAATTGAGGAGCGTCCTGGCAAAACAGGATATGTCCATTTTGTATGGAAAATCCACAAAAATTAAGGCCGATTGTCAGTTCAAGAGAATCCCCAACACAGAAACTAGCTAAATTCCTACTCCATGTAATCAATCCGTTATCGAATAACACGGGTTCTGCGGTGAAGAACACAGAACACTTCATAAAAATCATCAAATAATATAAAATCTCAGACCAGGATATACTAGTCAGCTTCGATATTGTAAGCCTGTTCACAAATATACCCACAGATGCAGCTCTGAACATTGTTAAAAAATGGACTCTCCAATGATGAATCCCTATCTGACAGAACAACATTAAACATAGAGACCATAGTGGAACTACTTGACATCTGCATAAGCACCACTTACTTCCAAGTAGAAGAAAAATTCTACAAGTATGGCAATGGGTTCACCATTATCCCCGATCCTAAGCAACATATTCATGGAAGAATTTGAACAAAACACAATAGACCAATTTGACTACAAGCCGACACTGTGGCTAAGGTATGTCGACGTTACCTTCGTAATATGGCCACATGGAAGAGAAAACCTAGATAGATTCCTTACACGCTGAAACAACCAAGAAGAATCTATCAAGTTCACAATGGAAGTCGAAGAAGAAGGAAAAATCCGCTTCCTGGATGTATTGTTTCAAAAAAAAAAAAAAAAAAACGGAGAGATACTCCAACAACCTAACCCAACAAACACAGGACATGAGGTTAAATGAAAATCAACTTAACCCAACAAACACAGGACATGAGTTAAATGAAAACCAACCCAACCCAACCAATACAGAAGTGTTATGTACAACGGTAATTCCATATGTAAAAGGTATCTCTTGAAGAATCAGAAAAATAGGAAACAGATTCAACATAAGAACCGCATTCAAATCCTCAGACACAATAAGTTCAGTGTTAACTAGAACAAAACCAAACAATGAGGACCAAAGAACGAAAAACTGCATATACGCATTACCCTGTGAATACGGTAGGGAGTACATTGGTGAAACAAAAAGACCTCTAAGAATCAGGGTGAAAGAACATCAAATCCTTACACGTAATGGAGAAACAACGAAGTCTAAAATTTCTGAACATGATTGGAGCGAAGATCATAATATAAAATGGGATGAAGCTATGATGATATCAAAAGAGGAGAAAAATATACGCAGAAAATTGAAAGAAGCAGCATACTACCCCATTAACCAAGTGAGCCTTGAAAATAAGGACATGTGGATACCAATCATAAGGAAAAACCTGAAGAGAAGGAGAACCACGGACACTCAAACCAATCCAACAGAGAGGGGTGAGTTAACGACACAAAGTATCGGGGACCCAAGCACCTCTGCGCAACACTAATTGCGCAACTACACTTCTGCGCAGCACTTACTGCGCAATAAATGGTAACTTATATAGAAATTAATAACTGTAATAAGGTGCCGCCTCAGTAGCCAAGTCAAATCATCAATCAGAAGAACCCAGGTTCAAACCCACACAAGGCGATTTATTAGAAACGCGCACATAAAAATCCAGACGATCCCATCAAAATTTAGCAAACAACTGCCTTATAACTGTCAGTGTCAAAGCACAGCGGAAGCTTTACGCAATTTTTGTGAACCAGAACTCTGAAGACGGTTACCGAAACGTCGGATAAGAACAACCCACGAAATGGTAGTAACAGCCCAACAAACAACATTAACAATATTGACATTCCACCATTAACAACCTTCCGTAAATGTAGATGAAAGTAATTCGAATTGATCAGACTCTGTTTTAAATGCATAAAAAGTTAGGATCCTCTATTAAAACTTGACAAAATTGACCTCTGAAACGTAATTTTGCTGTTAAATCTGAGATGGACATGTCCTATTTTGCCAGAACGCTCCTCAATTAATTAAAAAATTATCCCAAAATCAAGCTGCGGTATTGCGTACGAAATATACGCCACATTCAATATGGACCATAAAGTTTTTTAATGACTACATATTTCTTTTACGCGACGTAATTATCAGTAATTTCTAAAATAACTGGAATTGCGTATGTAATTAATTATAAATTCACCCAAAAAGTTGGTATGTTTAGACTAAAGGCCAAATTCACAGCGTAGGTATCTCATAAAGGTTTTACAATATTTACTCAGAATAAAGCTTGTAAAACTTGACCTTCCATAGCAGACGTGTTAAACTGCATACAGACAGCATGCCACGGGATGCGCGGCGTACTACTTCGGATCAATTCGAATGTTTTTGTGATTTATTTCTTTACCTGTCAAGGTGGGGCCGTTGTGATCCTTTGCTTGGAAGAGCCTGCTTCAGGTGATTTGCATGCATTTGTCAAGTAAATATTTTGTATTCCGTATTTCACGACCTAAAAACGAAGTTGACGTGAAATTCCACTTAAAGGCCAAGTTCACGATCGATGTTGCGCCGTCGTGCCTACCACAAAACTTTCATGGCGGCATTTATTTCGTTCATCCGCTCCTCTATTTTTTAACCAGAGGCGCACCGTCGTTTTGAAGCAAAGTTTTTAATAATTAATTCTTTCTCGAGAACTAAAGTATAAAGAATTTTTTTAACATTTTCGCATACCCTCGGCATCGCTTTTATCATGGTTTCATTTCGTCTTGTTAATTAACAGTCTAAAGAGTATGTATATTATAACTTGTGTATTAATAGTGGTCACAGTAAGTGAAACTTATTCGATCACGCGCCGTGTAGTGTAAAGTACTTTCACACATTTGCAATTTTAAACGGGGAAGATTAATTTCAGTTTCGACCAACCACTAATGAGCTCTTTGAATGAGCATTAATGAGACGTCATAGATTAAATGCCACCACCAGGTTGGGGTCAAATCAGTGTTTCGGTTCGGCGGATATCTAAAAACGAATCGTGAAACTCCATCTGACCTTTTCTGAGACCAGTAAGAATATTCTGTTTAATAGACGCAATAAATCGTTTTTAATCTGTACATAAGTGAGCAACTCAACTAATTACTCTTCGTATATCCAACCGTACGTTTCGTAAATACACACGAATACAAACACGTACATAAATTATTGCACCCTATCAATATCAGCTTGCGTTCAGAATTTACGTAAGCAGACAAATTAGTGATCAAATCGTTTATTATTCCATTAAATTTCGTAAACATTTTATATGTCTTTGAAAACGTGAAAAGAGCCGTCCGTGTTAAATTAGTGATCATGTGGAATCGTGGTTTGGTGACAATGTGACGCTTTCCATGGACATGACATTATTTTCGACTATCACTGTACATTATATACATTTTAAATATCGAGGATGTTTATATTTGCTGAACTCTCCAACAATGAACACGTTAAATTACGCCTGACGGATGCTCACCTGACAGTTTACCCATTTACCGCGCAAGTACACATTAGTTTTGCTTACGTGTAGCAGGTGAGTGACAGAAAGAGAAAGGATGACCACCCAATCTCATGATAGATCGCTGCGAGTTCTAGATCGGTGATTAAGATAATATTCTACCTGATTCACAACATGCCTCATCTTTCATTTTCCACCTTTCACGTGGATACGTAATCGTGTCGAATGTGACATAACCATAATTTAAGCGCATGGGAATACACATCCTCTTGTAGGTGCTTCATTATTTTGGTACGTTTTGTAAACTAACTGTGTCTTTGCTAGAAGTTCACTTCTATATCTCTCAAAGTTCCCTTTAGGAAACGGTTACCCAAATACTTTTCGTGATATCAAATTACCGTTATGACTCAAATAAGGAAGACGTAAATCATGTGAAGAAGAAAAAGCCCCTGACTGAAATGTGAGTGGCAAAATAGTTTCAAGTCAAGTGGCTTTCCCACCCATCCATGAATCACTCGCGAAGCCACACTCTTTATTAGCAAGCAACTCTCGCCGTTTAATTCTAGCACATCTACTCTAATTCAAGGCGGCTTGGCATTAGGATAATTCAGCAAATTAAGTGAGCCGAGTTACCCACTGAAAGTAAATTGTACGCCCCAAACGTACGCCAACCGAAAAATGCCTGGCCCCCATGGAAAGGGGGGACACTACTTAATTAATAATCCTCTTCATGCTAATCAATAGACAATCACCCCTATTGACCCTGCGTCAATAAAAAGTACCCTTATTAGACGATAACACCCACAAGATAAAAGGACAGTAAATTTCTTGTCTTATTAAAACAGTCCCAACCCCTCCCGAAAGAATCCCAATCTCGCTAGTAAATGATCATAATAATACTTTTATCATTTACATTCAAGTCAATCAAAGATCTGATGTTTACTTTATTTCGTCAACTTTTGCCAGTATTCGTTTTACCTAAAATAGAACCACCTTAAACTAAAACTAACACAGAATCTCATTATACATTAAATTAGTTATGCATTCAACACATTTTTATACACTTTTGCTGGTCATAAATCTTATTAATGCCTTATAAATTCCAGTGTACTTCAGCAGAACTGGCATCAGTCAAGGACTAATAGCGTTATTGCAAAAGAAAAGAACTGATCGGCAGTTATGTCGGTGAAATACGTTGGCAAAAAGTGAAAAAAGCGAGGTAATAAAATAAAACTTCCACATTTTCTGCAAGCCTCGGTGCACACATAATAATGATGGCGGCCGGGGATGCCACCATGCATCACGGCGAACCCCAGGATGTCTGCGGCACTCAGTGCTTCCGAAAAATACGCCGCTGTTGTCCACCCCCACAGCGGACCAGCGTAATTTTCTGCGTGCAAATGCCCCCGCATAAATCATCCCCGTGTTGTTGTATCGATTTAATTAATCACCTCTTTTATTGTCAGCGGAGCTTTGTCCTTTTTTTTTCTTTACCGCTTTAAACAATGAAACGCGGAGAGATAGTATGATACTCATTTTTCATTTAAATTTATTGATTATCACAGTTTTTTTGTTAATTCCTTTAAATCAGAAAGCTCAGATTATTTATTTATATTTAATTACTCTCATCTAACGATGTTATATGTATCAGGTGTCTCAAGCCACCCTTACCAGCCTTTTTCTGTAACATATAAACGGTAGGAGGTTAAGAAAAAAAATTAATAACAGAAGGTTAACACTTATGAATTGAATTTCAAATTCCTTAATAATATTCTGTTAATCACCCTGTATATGTCCTATGCCCGACAAATACATACCAGGTAAAATACGATACATATATTTATTGATTTCACTGTACAAGAACTTTCTTTAAATTAATTAAAAAAAAAAAAAAAACTGAACCATCCTAGTTGATATTTTCAACAACCCTTAGTCCCGATTTGTTTGTCCCGATTTGAAAATCATGTGACGTAGGTATGACGTAGATGTTAAAGGGTAATCGACGAACAGTTATTCCGTCCTTATTCCACGATTGTAAAACTGGGCCTTAGTCAATTTGTTAGAAAAAAAAAATTAAAAATACTTAGAACCACTTTAATGGCACATAAAAGAAGCACAATTTCTATTATTGGGGGAGACATTGAACTTTTTTCTACCAAAATACAAATAACAAAAATAAATCAATCGATACAATCAAAAGTTCAAATCGAAGAGAGAAGAAACGGCATTCTGTACAATATTTAAGCTTTCACCAAACGCTTAAACTTAAATTTAACCAGCGTGTATAATGTGACATTTGAGGTTACTCAACATTGTGAAAGTCATATTCTAAGTGATGCTTAAAGTTTGAGAGTTTGGTGCAACTGGCCCTAAGTTGATTGTGGCTCACCGAACGCAGAAGTCTGATTATCTTCTTGAAAATCCAAACTGGAACTCTTTAGTTTTAAATTTGATAATGTGTGACTTACCTGGTTACAAATGTAGAAATATGCAAATTAAGTTCATCTCACGACCGGCTAACTCGTGGAGATGGGCTGGATCAAACGTAAGCCCCATACAAAGGTTTGATTCGAAAGAAATAAAAATCACCACTTGTTTTTATTTAAGTCATAAAAGTGTTTGTCCCCCTTTATACGTTTTCGCACTTACCCCTGATGATGACCTTTAGGTCGAAATTAGTTGGGTTTTGAAAACATTCTGACCAGCATTTCTTGTGTAGAAATAAAAGGGCTCTAACGTTTTCCTTCTTTTATTAAAGCGCAGTCAGTTAATCTGACAGTGCAGAATGTCAAGAATCAAGTGACACAAAACGTCAAAACGTGAAACAAACGGATCCGCTTGTTCGTTACAAAATTATTAACCCAACTAGCAAAAAGAAAATAAACGACATTAACTTTAACTTCGCATCTCAACCTAGTCGGCACTAGAATGCGTTCAAAATGTTAAGCAAAGGAATATAAAACAGGTAAAATCCAACCTTCAACATCCAGCTGTGAATGCACGTCAGCTGATTCCGGGGTTGTCAATACAAGTAGCATAATGCGTGTCCGGTGTAACCACTATCGTGATACCACTTTAAGTGACCACTTGCGTCAACTTCAGTGAACACTTTCGTTCCAAGGAGCGCGCCCTCTTGCGATTTGCGGCGTGATGAACTGTCGTATTACCAAACATCAAGATGGACGGCCAAGGTCGATTTACAACGACGCCATTAGATTTTTCAGCAAGGACACCACGAAGAAGATCGGCAGGCAGCTCCCAGTTAGACAAACTCCGGTGAAATGTCCGAAATAAATGGGGGGAAGGGGGAAGAAGAACCAAATAAAAATAATAATAATAATAGTAAAGCCTAGATAAAAAGAAAATACGGATTATGAACCGACTCTATAAACATACCTGCCGTAAATTCGACGGACAAGCTTGGAGAGGCCTAGGACTCGCCGCAGACAATTAACAACCGGGGGGCAACATACCCGTTTACTTTTTTACTTCGAAACAAGCGAGAATAATTCTCAATGCGGTCTGAATGCAAGGCGAACAGTCGCAAGACTGTTAAGACAAGTTAAAAGAAGACTTAAGAAATGGTGAAGGAAGATGGATATGTCAGAAGGACGATTGAAGAAATAAGCGAAAGTTACCAAAAATAAATTAAATAAAAGCACTAGGAGATTAAAATGGCTAGAACACCTGGTAAGAAAGTTGTGTGAAATGACAATAAAGGAAGTTTTGTAACAAAGAAATTATAGCTACACGAAGCAGTCCACCAATGCTTCTAGGAAAAACATTAAATAATTACGTCAGGCGGTTTTAACGTCACTGAACAAGCACGATTCATCTGAGATATTCGGATGAATCATATGTCACGACAGAATTACGTTAAAGCCTTCCTAGAAAAACATTCTAAAAAAGGAACCCTGCATGTACTGTAGAGCATTAGAGTATCATTCTAGTCCGAGGAGAGTTTCTCATGTAGTATTGTGTAAACCATGTAAATTTATTATTTGTTACTTTTAATAAATGAGTTTATTTAATTTAAGAATTAAAGTTATTCGGCGCGAATAACTTGATTTTTCTGAATTGTTGATTGATTTTTTATGAATTATTTCCATGGTAGTTATTCGTCTAATAACTATGTATGTATTAGCCAATTTATTAAGAGGTGAATATCTCCGCCCTTAGTTAAGTGAGCTGCGTCCCTTTTTTTCGTTGTATAAATTATTTCGTAACAATATCATCGAAGGAACCAGATTACAAGAAGAAAAGATGGAGGGAGGTTGGAAAACTCTAAAATGAATTACTCCTGTTTTACTTGCTCTTAACTATGTGGCAAATTTCGTCAGCTGTTGCCCCAGGAAGCTCAGTGGAGATGAGCGTAGTTTTTAAAGATGTAATACGGGCGCCAGGGTGAACGATTACCCATTGTTCCCAAGGTATCTCCGCATTCGCAATAGTTTTCGCAATAAATCCAGGAGATTTCACTTTACTCACTTGCACGGTGAAGGTAGGCAGTACAAATACACAGACAGTTTACTAAAACAATTACTTTTAATCAAAAGCAGTTAATAAGTTACACTCACATAACCCCAAAAGTATCCGTAGATCAGGATTGTTCTTGTCATACTGCGAATCAACCAGCGTTCTATCGGGTGCGTTCACTGGTCTCAGCGAAGGGGTGAGCCACGATGAAACCAAAAGGGGGTATCCAAACGTAAAAGATATCCGAAAGTGAAAGTAAGCCAGGCGATAAAAGCCCTAAGTTAAAGGAAGGAACAACATAGTTAGAAATCAAGATGGCGTCATATTACCTAGATTTTTGATAAAGCCAAGCCTTTGCAACGGTAAAAGAAATCATCCCTATTAGTCTCGTTCAGTGGTGTGCAAATAATTCCGACAACGTCGATACTAGTTTCGCTAAACTTTTAGCGAAAACTTCGATAATTTAATACACACACGACATAACATCACCGCCTTCAAACAAATCGGAATAAGATGATGCCAAGCATTGCCGACTAGAAGTACAGGCCATGCTCAGTGGGTGGGGAGACTCCGAATCTCGGAGTCTTTCATTCATTAATTCATGTGCCATGAATGCCAGACTTCGAATCCTCACCCATTGAGCATGACCTGTACCTCTAGTCGGCAATATGCCAAGTGATCGCAGATGTGGTCAGCGTTAACATCGCCGCCTTGGAAGAAAACGGAGTAAGATGACGCCAAGTGATCGCAGATGTGGTCAGCCTCAACATCGTCGCCTTGGAAGAAAGCGGAGTAAGATGACGCCAAGTGATAGCAGATGTGGTCAGCATCAACATCGTCGCCCTGAAACAAAGCGGAGTAAGATGACGCCAAATGATCGCAGTTGTGGTCAGCGTCGACCAATCAGGACCCACTACTATCGAAATGTCCATATAAGGACGTACAACGCGGCTAGCGATAATCTCAAGCCTGCGCCTGGGATGGTCAGGACTGCCACGCCACAATAAACTCTAAGTTGACCGAAATTCTCAGATATTGCCAACTTATTCCTAACACGATTTTGAACTGTAACCAACATCGAAACAAATAATTGTTACGGTTTGTCTTATTTTAGGGAATGTTAAAATTTTGTCTTCATTTAATGGTCTATTTGATAACAAACTCTAAAGTTCTGTTTTGACTTCACTGATCGCTCTATTCTGAATTCAAACTCTAAGGGCTAACTTTCCGTTTCATTTCTCGTGCGTGTAGATTGGTTGATTTCGGTTTTGGAACAAAAGGAAACGTGTTGGCGTTTGTTTGTTTGTTGATTCGAAAATAAAAATTAATATTAAAATCGCCGTCTTGGTGTTCGTGACATTCCTGAGTGTAGGTCATTTTCGTTTGCTGTAGAATCTACTCGTAATTTATGTGATTCGTGTTGAATTCGACCACCTAGCAGTCAATAGGGATTTTATACACTCAAGAAAGTTGATTGGAATATCGCCAAGGCTTAAGTAGCAGATAAAACTCACGTCACGAACTCCAACTTCAATCACACAATCAAACGGATGTGTCACAGGTTTTAATAGGCCCTTATTTTTGAACAAGGGGTAAGTCTTCCGATTCAACTTTGAATTTGTCAAACTTATCGTCACGTTTCTTCCTTTAGCACGTTGTACGGGGCAGTTTCACGTTGTACGGGGCAGTTTCACGTCATAAGGAGCAGTTTCACGTTATACGAGACAAAATCACGTTATGCGAGGCAAATTGTAGCTGGTGATAGGCAGTAAACAGAAAAGCCGTACGAGAGTCATCTAGTTCTACTACCATCAAAGACCGCGAAAAATTTTCGAAAACGAGCGGAAGGAACAGTATTTCATCAATTTTTTTTGTGGACGTTCAAGACTTATTTTACGTCTTAATTTCAATTCTTAACGGACAAAACATAAATACGCTATTTCCTACTTTAGTACGATTGATTGTAGGTACATATTTGAGATTCTAGAAAAGTAAGGTACTAATACCAATAATTAAAGCACGGATTTAAGTGCATTTTTAGATCATGACGTCATGAGTCATCTCTTTAGTCGGGCTTAGACTTTGTGGAGTGATGAAAATGCACCTAGATCCGTGCTTTACTAATCATTATTCGTATTTAATGTCTACCCTCTGCACCACCAATTATATTCTGTTGCTCCGTTCGATTGGAAATTTTCTCTTCCGCAATCGATTTTATAAATTGAGGAGAAAAACATTTCCAATGAACAAATATTTTTTGTCATGATGATGAGTTGTAAAACGTAATCGAACTTAAGAAGTTGTTTGCTTATGTAAGGTCTTCACAAATCATGATTCTAATATGCAATTAAACGGTTTCCGCGCCGAGACCGATTAATCATCTTCTTCTTGTGCTTTTCTTTCTTATTAGAAAACTTTCGTTTAATGTTTTATGTTACGATCCTCTCATAACCATAACTCCTCTCACCTAAGAACTAGTTTTTTTCTTTTGGTACCTACTGAATTTTCCCCATTAGTTAATTGGGGGTTGGGATACTTACAAAAATCATTTCCGCTTCTGCTACCTATCCCCCCCCCTGTATTGTATCTATATCTTATTGAAACTGTAGTTTGTTTTTAGGTCGAACCAAAATAAGAGTGCCTGTACTAATGAAGCATTGTTTTCAACTTTGACCTTTCTGGGTGTTCATAACGTAACATTCGCCACAACCTCTTGATTTGTAATTAATAGCAACTACATTTTTCAGGTTCCAAGAACTTGCGTTAACAACTTTCCATTTGTAAGTCCACTCCTTGGATTGTTGTTTTGTATTTAAATTATTTTCCAAAAATTGTTCACAATTTTCGGCAAAATATTTCAATAAGGTATATTATAATTAAATTCACAATATTATAATGGAGGATGTGAATTTGTTAGAATGGTGCAAACGGAGCAAAATCTGCGTTGCTTTCTTGGTTTCTTTTTGTTGGAAGTAATTTGGCATTTTACGTCAACACAAGGATAATCGTATGCACTTTAACGTGTGTATACTGAAAAGCTTACTCGACGGAAACATAATTTTTTATAAGTAGGTGTAGTCGTAAATGTTTGCGGACTTTCGTAGCGCCAAAAAACAAGAGTTCCCGGCAACATAATAAAGTCACTCTGACGGAGAGTTACGTCTGCATAAATATGTTGTTTAGGTGCACAGCGTGAAAAATAAACGTATGCGCCTTTCGAAAGTTATGTTGTTTATAAATTTCCGATATGGGAAGAATAAATATCACATCCAGCCACGCGATAAATCAAGATTACAGGAAAAATTCTGTTCACTTTCATTGGCCGGCCACAACAGCTCCATCGCGTGCCCCATAAAGATAACAACAATTATTTTTAATCCTTTTAAAAAATGGAGATTTCTGTGGAGTTTTATGGCGTGGGAAATCGATTCGTAGATGAAAATATTTAACGAAATCGCGTGATACTGATATCCTTAACCTTTATAAAGCATAACCTTTTTCCGCATATGGTACATTTACAACAACACGTGAGGGGTAGGATAGATGGGCTATTACGAGAGGAGAGAGGCCGAAGGAGAGGTCGCAGGTCACCTTGCTGCTCCACGGGATGCGAATATTAGAACCGTACGAAAGAGAGAATGGTCGTTGCAAGCCAGTAAAATATACGACAAGGAGGAAACTGAATTTCTGATGGCGGCAGAAGTTTAAATTAATCTAAGGCAATCAAATTCAATTTGCTAATAACACAGCGGCGGTTAAGGCTAAATTATGCATTCGATATCCCTTATGTTAACCAAACAGTACGGAGAGCAGGAAAGCTTCAAATATTTAACCTCCTTGTAAGTACACATACACGCGCGTGTTCGGTTCATTTATATTTGAAAATCGTGTCGGTTCACAGTTCACGCTGCCGTTCATTTATTGTCGGTTTTTTTTTTATTATTCTTCCTCTTGTCATGCAGACAGATTACGAGGTTATTTTTCGAGAGCGTTCGAAAGAGACAAATTACGAAACGTGTTCCCTTCCAGCAACATCTAATAGTTTTCGTTTTTCGACCCGTATATTTCAGCGCTCGATATCCTTTATTCAAAAGCGACACGTTTCAAGTCGGACGTGAAAAACACGTTTCAACCGTACCTAAATATTTTCTGAAAACCTTACATCGAGTCAAAATATCTGCAGCAATTTGCAGAGAATCTGTTTCATTTTAACTTTCCTTTTTTCTTCAAGTTTATTAAATATTTACGTTTGGTATTCAAATATTGTAAGGATTATAAATATTTTCAACGTTCGTTTGTGTTGTCTATACTCCAGACGTTAATATATGTATATTTTTTTTTTAGTTACTAAGATTACCACAGCTCCTCACTAAAATAAAAATAAATAAATTATGGCACTACCCCCAGGCCCCAAGGGCGTTTATTTTAAATTAAATTGAATATTGAATAAAATGTAACGGAAAATGATCTCTGAAGCACTGCAATATATCTTCTAACGTTGTAAGATTGAAAATAACTGAAACGAGCAGGAGTTTCACAGGACGAGTTACTTAATCTTAACCGGATCGAGTGGCGGAATATCTTATATATCACCGGAGACGAGCTACCACTGCATAAAATTAAACTCCAGTCTTGTAACCGCACGATCTCAATCTCGGGGCATAAATCCACAGAATCACTCGAATATCTGGTCCAAATATCGTCTATAATCAGCGGCGGAGGAGCTTCCGAAGGATCAATTTTCTCAATCCTCCCAGTTTCGTCGTCGTATTAAGAACTCATTTCGAGAAACGCACGGAAGCCACTTACACCCCGTCGAAACCGTCAACATTTCATGATCTCCAACGAATTTGTTAAAAGTGGTTTCACAATTTCAACTCATTTGATTTCCATTGAAAAGTCAATAGTAACTAATAAGCTCGAGTAATTCTAATTTCGTCGTCTAACAGAAGAGAATTCCCAAGATGCTCTAATTGGCTCCAGCTTGAGCCCCGAAAGACGGAAATCACCCTTTGTGCACGTCAATCTCCTCGAACGTTCCCAGAGTCTATAAATACCTCTAAGGACGCCAGCAAAAGAAAGAAACCAAACTGTATGTCTCTATTGGTAGTGGTATATTGTTCTTGCTACCGCGGGGATTATAAAAAAGAAAAGTTGCATTACCCAGTCTCTCCGAGAGAATGACATCACAGTGACTCGCCCCTGACATTCGCTAGACATCCTTCTTGTTCGAGGGGGGTTACTAATTGCTTATTGTACCTACCCGACTGTATTCAAACGAATGCGATCCTGACAGGCATAGTTGTCGCTGACCCGCGAGTTTGTTTACACCTTTCTATAAATACGACCGGATAAATATATTAGGTGCGTTTTATAAAGTAACTGCGCAGCGAATCGTAAATTCCCTTGTCATATAAAACGGATAATGGCGGACTTAATGCCGAACTATGCTCGTTATTTCAACAGTACTCAAATTATACCACTTCGAGTACACGGTTTTATGAAGACTACAATCTTATCGCGACATCCAGGCGAGAGCCTTGATAATCGGTATTAATGTCGCTTTTATGATGTAACTATGTTTTCGGAAAATCACGACGCTTTTATGGCGCACGGTGCAATTGTTTACAACGGCGTACTTACTGTTTAATTGAAGAGACTTTACGGAGAAGATTGGCAATAGTTTGTTTAAATTCCGAGCTCACTTCATGTGTAATTCATGGAAAGATCATTGTACATACATATACAATCTGAGTTGCTTCTTCTACGCGACGTAACAAATTCGCAAATAATTGTTTAATAATTCGTGCGGATTGTTTATTAGAGCTCTTGCTTCGTCCAAACAAAGAGAATCGCAAGGATTTAAATCTGGTGATCGTAGAGGTCAATGCACGGCCCGACAGGCAGCTGATAGTACAATCTTTCGTTTCGTTATCGCACGGAGACAATAAAACTATTAGGACAGAGTTGCAATCATTATTTTGAAGAGTCGCATCAGTATATTGTAACAGAAGACAAAAACATGTAAAATCTAGTTCATCCGCATCTGCATGGATTGCATCATCGTCGCAGCCGGCCGCATAGAAAAATGAGTCATCAGAAACTACGTCAGTGGAAAATAGGTCAAGTCAATTCATATAAATAGATCGATTTTCCAATTAGAAGTTAGTTCGACGAGATCCTGGTCAAGATGAGCGAACTCCTGTCATCTAAGTAAAGTGCCGCTACAGTTGGTCATGTAAGAATATTTGTAACCCAAATAAATGTACCTTATGTCTTAATTCTGACTACGCCCTGCAATCCCTTAAGTATACGTTACTTCTTGGTACAAACTGGATTACCAAAAAGGCAACATTACAATATTGACTTCATGACTTCCAACTGGTTTATAACATCAACGACTTATCGCTACAAGCAAGATCGAACTCTGTTCTTCACAGAAATATTGATGGGCGAAGTCTTGCTTACACCCCTCAACTCAAGCATCTCTTTGCTTCGAGGAAACTCGATGATGTTAAGTGCATCTGCCACGTGCCGAACTTGCTAGACGCTAAGAGTGTGTGATAAGGAATTGGAGGTGATCAAATGCCTTCCTCGAAGGGGTCCTTGCATTGTGTTCGATGACCTTTGTTCATCTTCATAGAATGGCTTCCATCTTTATGGTCTAGCTGGCCAAAAAATAACAACCCAAGAACCCGAATTCCTCCAAGCGAATTTTGAAGATCCAAATTATTATTTGGAATGTGAACCTACTATAAACTCTATCACACTGTGCTACGTTTGAATTCGCCGCTAAGAAATCGTGGCAACACAGCATCATCTTAGCACAGCGTTTCGGTACAGTTGGCAACCCCGTTACCTCGCCAGGGGGAAAAACTCGCGTTATGTGGACGCGTAACATTCATTAGTTGTGGGGCATCACGTGACTATACTATGGTCCATCATTGGTCACCGTCTGCAACTTCCGCGCGATATTTAGCGACCACCATCTTGGATTCACGTTCCTATTTCATTTGTGGTTCGGCTTTTGTGTAAGGTGAAGACGTGTCTTAGTGTGATCTCGGAATTCTTGCTCTTTGTGTGAGAAGAATTCATTAACGGCGCTGTCGGCATTCCTGACTACACCACCGAACGGTTTGGGGTTATTTTAATCCCAATTGCAAGCCTGGGAGCTTTGAAAACTCAGGTAAAATATATCGAGTAATGGCGGATCGTTTCTTTTCATAGAGGCTTCTAGTTCTAGTTCTAGCTGTAGGCGCAGATCGTCTGCTGCGCTTCAGCCTGCGTATAGGTAGACTTCCGAAGCACGCGGCAGACGGTAAACGGCAGCAGCAGGCGGCAACTGCTTTTGTCGCGGCAGCAGACGATACTACTTTGCACTAATATTTTAAATGAATGTACTTCTAAGACCGGACGACATTAGTCACGCGACAGGTTATGAAGTGCATCCATTTAAAATAATAGTGCAAAGTAGTGTCGTCTGCTGCCGCGACAAAAGCAGTTGCCGCCTGCTGCTGCCGTCTGCCGCGTGTCGCGTGCTTCGGAAGTCTACCTTAAGTTGTTCCGAAGTGAGTTGGGCTCAAACCGAGTCAACTCGTATCATTTTTCGAACCTACCGGCCCTATAAGAGAAACCTGACCAGCCATCTTGACAACCCCTGCGAATCCAGTTTGAACCGGATTGTCGACGCTGAACGCGATCGGCAGAGGGCGTCGTGACTACCCACAGCACTTCTGACTTGACGTTACCGACATTACGCTGTCATTAAGGTTACGGTACTGGCAATTAAATTTATTTATCTTGCATAATCGAATAGAGACCGAATTTTCGGCCGAATGCGGTTGATATAATTTGTTGATATAATTTGCCGCATTGTATTTGTGTTTGAATCTTGTTTAATGTAATCAGGCACCTGTAATCACCGGGTGTGTTTGTTAAACTGCATTCGCTCGAATTGTTTTCCTTTGAGTTTGAATCAAGTTGAATTTTATTAACTTTAAGTGCGTGTTTGTGTTCACCTCCCTCATGTACCAGTGAGTTTACGTTTGATTTTCTGCTGATTTAGTCGAATTGGAGACGTCGACTGATCGTTTACGTTCGACTTGTTAATCAATGGCGCTCCTGGCGCTCTTTAATAATTTTTACCATCTTAAATCAAACCCACCCCTATCTCCACTGTTTGCTAGTCGAGGGGAACAGCTGATACGGTTAGTCAACAGAACTTGTACACCATCAAGGTAGGTACTAGGCTAGTCAATTAAATTGTAAAGTTGATGACAACCGACACCCGATTTTACAATCGTCGGATAAGCATTATTCTTAGAATAACGTGACGTAGTTATTCTGTTCTTATTCCACAATAGTAAAACTGGGCTTGAAGGTCGTTTACTTTGCATCTGACTTGCTCTAGTGTAGGTGTACCAAAGTAAAGTTTGAAAAAGACTTCCACAAGGAACTTTACTACTTGCATAAATATCTACATGTAAGACATAAATCAATTTTAATCCCAAACATAATATTTTGACGTCATCCTGAGAATAATTTATTTCCTCTTTCAGCGATACGATCATCCCTCCCCGTCCCCAAACAATGTAAGGGGGTGATTGGCGCACTACCTAACTGAGTAGCTGTGACAGTGCACAGCGACGTTTCCGCCGGAATTCCCAGCATTCCCTGCTGCCTCGCTAATTGTCGGCGCTGCGTCCCACCCTTAATAGCAGCGCTGCGGTCCCGGCGTGGTCCCCACGTGTGCCCTCAAATTTCTAATATTCTTGATACGTATCAAATTTCGGACGCCATCCGGATTTTTAGTTGAATTTATGACGTTGACGTGTGCAATTAATTTTTCGTTACTTCAAAAATAAATTGCCAACTAAATAGCCCCTCCAATTAGTGCAATTAGTGAGGACGTCTGACTGTGACGCGACCGGCCAGAATGCGTCGTTGAATCACGTTGCAATTACATACCGATTTTTTTCGGTCGTCCCCCGTATTGATTTTATTTTAACTTTAGTAATATCCTAAACATAGAGCCGCCGGAAGAGAATTGTGCCCGTGCAGCATATTAATAATGTAAACAGCAAACCCAAACCGTGCCATTACAAAATTGATTAATCCATATGAAGTTCGCTAACTCCCCCCGCCCTCCGCCCCCCAGAGCGATCACTGTCCAGGAAACTTCTCTCCGCAGCCATTCACAGTTAATGGTAGAGTTCTAAGGACTCCTTATTTACGAAGATTGCTACGTATTGAACATTTGAATGATGGCCAGCGCACAGAGAGAGCAACTTTGATGTTACAGCTTGGGCTCGGCAAAGGGATCGCTGGATAATGGACATCTCCACTGAAATCCCCTAAATAGCTCGGCGGAGCTTCGGAAATTCATGCGGAGCTAAAACATTTAATAGATAAAGTTAACGTTGCGTCGCTTTATTAGTTTTATATCGAGCGCGCATCTCGTTTGAGTAAAACTTCAAGCGAATGGCTTCCAATTAAATTTAAGCCCCCCCCCCTCCCCTCCAAGAAATACGAGAAACAGATTAAAAGTGTGTTAATTTCGGCGGATATTATTATTCATTCGATAACGACGTACGGCGTTACAGACGTGGTTTAATAGCGCGCGTGCGTTACGTGTGATTATTGTAAGGAGAGAGAGACGGAAGATATATCGTAACAGGCTTCTATAATAGGTATTGGAATTGAATACCAAATTTCGGAAATGTTCATTACGTGACCCACAGAATAAACGACAATATTTTATAGGTGAAACCCTGCATGAATATTGAATGCCCGAATACTAAGCACCTTGATCAGCTTGATAGTCATAGGATACGTACATAGGTATATCGGCTTGTAAACTTAATGTTATTGTTATGGCACGGAATTAATTTTGATGTTTCATTTTAATTCTCAAATTAAAACAATTTCAACAATTCTAGATGGACCAAGTTTCAAGGTGCACCTGGTTATCGCACGGAAGGGAAGGTGAGAACTTGGGGTCATCTTTGCGCTGCATCTTTTGTTTACTGTTGTTACGGAAATATTGTGTATTACTGAAGCGATTGCCAGAGCACCTCTATATCTTCCACCGTGCTTACAAGTCTTGATAGTGGGATTAAACTTTCTGATTACAACGTACTTAGGTACATAAATATTCAGTATTCAAAGAATTCAGAGAAATTATGTTCAACTGAAACAAGCCCTAACTGCATGAAACTTAAAAGCAAATAAATAATAAATTAGTAATGAATAAATAATTAAATACTAGTGGTAGAAGCCTGAATAGAAAGGAAAGAAAATGTCGTTAGCATCCATAATGGCGTCAGATAATTCGGTCAATTTTTACCTGAGTTTTGTAGTCTTGATAGTGGGATTAAAATTTCTGACTACAACGTACATAGGTACATTCAGTATTCAAAGAATTCAGAGAAATTATGTTCAACTGAAACAAGCCTTAACTGCATGAAACTTAAAAGCAAATAAATAATAAATTACTAATGAATAAATAATTAAATCAATTCTACAATATTATAGGAAGCAAATTTTATAATTGCGCAAAGTTATGAACGAGAAAGCTATGTGCTTGTATAAATGGAAACCATAATTTATGACAGTGTAAATCTATAATGCATAATTGCGGAACATATTTGCGTCGGTCGAGGTGAATTTACGGTAGCCTGCGTTTTCTGTCCGTGGCGTGTTATTCGCGATAGCCGAGAATAGCCATCCGAGTCCTTAACCTACCTCTAGAAAAAATTCAATTCAGCTCCGAAATGAACGGCATAAAATCAAATTCCTCGGAGGAACGCGAAAAATAGCCGGAGGGTAGAAATTTCCTGTTCTGTATTTGCGCACAAATATACCAATCGAATTTTCAAGGCCTGAAATCTCGTGTTTGGATTTCAGCGTCGGCAACCTGATGGCTATATTGCTTCCGGCCGGCCGCGTTTTACAGTGTACCAACTGCAAATAAACGAAATCTGGGGTCGGACTCGGGTTAAATACGGTGATTACTTAAAGGGTACGGCCTGTTCCTTGGACGTCTGCAACGAAATTGCGTCTTTTGCTTTATTAACAACAAAACGACGGACGCAAACATGTTTTTACAAAGCCAGAAGGGAGGGTTGTAACACTCACCTAATAAGGGCACAAACGTGTTGCTCAGTGTTTAACAAGATAAATGCATTATGTAATGATCTACTAGGTCAACGTACTATATGAACACGCTATGCAGAGAGCCACCGTTGTATCGAAGATGTTCAATATACTATATTGTATTATCATACAAAATACCAGAACACCTTGACTTGAAAGCATAACTGCATATGAGACGAAAGCTTAGAAAAATATACCCTTCTCGGATGTATATTTGTTTTGACTAGCCCATCAGTATATCAACAACAAAATATTTACATTTTATCTCTGGTAAGACGCTTTAATTACAGTCTTACAGGTCTCATTTTGTAATGTACAATATATACGTACAAGTCTCACGTTCTATTTTTATTCTTTTTTTCTCAAGATATACTCATATATGTGTACTAATAATGTTGTTTTATTTTGCAGCAAATTTAGCAGATACCCAAACTGATCTGGCCCTATACATCGGCGTAACATTCGCCGTATTACTGGTGGCTTTGCTTTCGTTCTTCCTAGTGAGGGTTTGGCGCAAGAAGGGGCAACATCAATCTTTGTACAACATGACACCTAATGGTATGTATTAGCGATGGATCTCTAAAAATGAGCCCATTAATTTTGATCAATGGTACCCGTTGCAGATAATTAAGTAAGTAACGAGATCGCCGGCCTCTGAGAAAATGATATGTTTGGCTCACATGTGGCGGCCGGAATCGAACGATTCGAAATATTCAAATCGCGAGATTTCGATAACGAAATAGCCGGCGCGCCCGCCCGAGAAATTTGCGTGCCGTGACTCATTTATAACCACCTAAATTGGATGTCAATGTTAAGAACAATAATGACGCTGCCTGGGTTCGTTATTCATCGATGTGCTTTCTATTTTATAAATATTTAACACTTACTTGTATCTTGCATGGATAATTCCACCTCATTAACAAGATGTACTTCTTAAAGCATTGACTAACACGCTTTTACTCTCTGGTTTAAGTTACAAATAACTAAACTATCTAATAGGAAAATTGTAGAAGGTTTTTCCTTATTGTATTCTACTATACGGACACATGCCAACATTTTGTTGCCATTACTAGTAGGATTCGGTCGTGGCTAGCCGGCTAGCGACAAAACTTTGATACCTACCTGAAGGTAAAAGCTTATGGGAGGGCAAACTAAAAGATCGTCCCACTTTCCGGCTAGCTCAATGGGACGGGCGAGGTCTTACATAACCCCCAAGTAAAAGGGCAGTAAATAAAAATAAACAAATAGTCACCAATTATCGCATACTTGTCTTTATTTAAAGAAAAGAAAAGCTTACGTAAACAAATGCAAGAGTCAACCGATTGGACAATCAGTGCCAAAAACACTACAGCTCAAAAGCAAATGTGAATTACGCGGCCCGCATTTCGTTTACGTACTTTAAAAACACCAAAATTAACAAGCACGCATAATCTCTACGAGTCGTAATAAGCAAAATCGTAAGCAAAACGTTCAACCTTAAGTCGTCCGAGCAAACGTTAATACTCCGTACGTCAGTACCGTAATACGTAGTCATAGAAACGACTAAGGGAGGCGGGCAGACGTCCAAGTTTCGTCCAATGTCCCCGAATTCGCCTTAGCTTACGAATAGCTACCCATACATTAGCGGTCCAGCACGCCAATCCATTCGTCGGCCATAAGAAGCATCGAAAAGCCTGGCGTGCGCGTTGCGCATTAATCAGCCAGGTACATCCAAATTTACTTTAAACTTGACAGCTTTAGCTTTACCATGACCAGGTGACAAATCTGCGCTGTATCTTTCACCAGCTTTTCCCCCCGGCTAGCAACAGCGAGAAAGGGGTGGGTCTAATACGATGTTATACTATTAAGGGCGCCAGGACGGACGGTACCCAGCTGATGGACAAAAACCTCGTCGGTGTTCCCGGACCGATTTGGTCGTGTAGAAGGCCAAACTTACAACTCAAGGCTACACTTGACTCACTGGTACGTGAAGGAAGGGTAACGTAAACACGCGCTTAAAATTAACAAATTTAAAACTTCATTTATTAACAATCTCTCGAATAAACGTGGGCTACAAGTTACACGGGGATAAGCATGTGTTTAATTGCAAACAAAAATAAATTACGAAAAGTTTAGAGTTATCAGCTTACTTATTCTATGAAATAAATCCGCACGTGTAATCTCGGCATTCAGCCGAAATTCGCTCTCCAGAAAGGCATGCAAAATTGTCCAACGATTTGAAATTCAAAATAAAACAAAACGACTTTACTGTCAAAGCACAGTCGGTCACGTCAGTTTACTGGTTTACGACGTCAAGTTGTCGGTCGCAACGTCACCTGCTGAACTTGATTGAACCGGCTAGCAAAGGCCGCAAATATGGCGGGACCACGTTCCCAGGTTAGGCGTAGAGAAAATACGCTCGGAATCGAAGGTTAAGCCGACTCGGCTTGAGTGAAACCCAAAACGGTACGGTAAACTAAGCGGGAACTCAGCGTAAAACTAGAACTGGGAGTAGAACTAGAACTAGTAGGAGAAGCCTGAATAGAAAGGAAAGAAAATGTCGTTAGCATCCATAATGGCGTCAGACAATTCGCTCAATTTTTACCTGAGATTTGTAGTTTTCGCAAGCTTGGTATGGGGTTAAAATACCCCAAAACTCGGTAGGTGGTGCACTAGGGAAATTCCGGCAAAGCCGTAGATAAGCTCTTCTTAATCCTCTAAGCAAGGGCTACGATAATTCTCTAAGCGGTAAAACACATCAGCATGGCACCAAGTCCCGACAAGAAATAATCGAGAGCGCGAAAATGAGGCGAAAGGGATGCCGAAGATGCACGTACGCCATAAGCAATATCCAATGACTTTCAAGGCAATGATCACGTGGTCCTTTCAACAAATGAGAATCGCGGAAACCGAGACGGCGTGAGGTTGTCAAGCGAACTCGAGACGCGGCAGACGTTGCCACGTTTTCGTAACGGGATTTTCAAACGTAACAAGACGTTCAGAAATACTGTCAATGTATGGGCACCTATTGTCACCATGGACCGGTCTGGTTGAGTTGACTCGTCGACTTTGACCGTTGGCAAATAATCGAAGCTCGTGTCAGCGTCAGCAAAACCTCAATAGTAAAAGAAACCACACGTTACGACCTGAACTGCGCACAGAATACGCTTGAATTAATTACCGGAAAACCTGTAGGACATCAGGCTTAGAAAAGCATAACAAATTGCTTCAGTATCACGTATGGTGCGTCTTTCAGAACATGGGCTACATCATTCGGTTCAGCTAGCTCACAAACAACACATTTTGAAGAAAGTACACAATGGCCAACAGCCAAGAAAATAAAACGCTATACACCCCAGCGTGGTTAAGGAAATACTGCCCGATGGAACTTGATTCTGCTCGCAAACAGGGAGGGAAGTCACGTGCCCGAAACTGGCCAATAGCAAAATTCCTGTGAAAATCGATACGAACGAACCAGAAATGATCCGCGGCGTCGTACTGTCCAACCACGGTTTCGACGGCCATCTTGAAACATTCTAGATTCTAACGAACTTTTATACGTAACGGAATTTTACACTATAACAACTTGGTCTCGCCAGGGGGGGGTACCCTGCTAACCGAGACGTGGATCCAGCGGCTTCGGCCGTAGGTGACCTCAACAATGGAAATTTATTCGGTGCAGTCCCAATAGGCCGTTCGGTGTGTTTGCGTGAAGAGTATGAAGACATAAAGAGAGTCATTGATTTGTTGCAATATCACATGCACAAATGGTCTGCTTCCTTCTTGGCCAGCAACGCGTATAGGGTATACCAAGTATCCCTGTTTTTTGTGTAAATGGGACAGTAGAGCTCGTGAGAAGCATTGGGTGCAGTCGAACTGGCCGCCAAGATCTGACCTCAAACCTGGTGATCCAAACATTCCACCTCAGCCCCTTGTCGGCAGAAAGAACATTACATTTCCACCTCTGCATATAAAGCGGGGTCTCATGAAGCAATTTGTTAAAGCTTTGCCAACCGAAAGTATCTCATTTCGGCATTTCCCCGCCTGTCATTTGAAAAGATAAAGGCCGGTGTGTTTGATGGTCCACAGCTTCGGCAGCTCGTTTTTTTAATCTGTGGTGGTTGCCCAACGGGGTCCTAAGTCAAAGACTTGTCAGGACCTCAGGAGCGGGAGTGTATTTGAGTGTGTGTAAAGTGTTCCATGGCTTTGTTACTTCCAAACCTCCTTTACCGCCGTTTAAGGGGAAGCAGCGTCGAATTTTATTCCCAACACTGAAGGGTGCCTGAAGTCGATACCGACCACCCCCGAGAAAAATCCCGAGTGCGGTTCGAACCGACGACCATGCGATTGCAAGGCCGGTCCTCTTACCACTGGACCGTTCAGGCGTTTGTTGGAACAATGACAGAACTCCAAAAGTATGCTTGGTTGGCATTCAAAAACCGTGTCGAAGACTTCCTTTTTTTTTTTCTTCTTCTCTAATGGGCAAGGTATCTGGTTACGGAATACTCCTCATACTACTCCAACTAGTAAGGTCATATGGCCATATGGAAATACACGAGCACAGAATTACACCGTAATTGTCCAGCAACTCTTGAGGAGCTTCAAAATGTTTGGATGCAACATGAGCGTCAAGTTGCATTTTCTGCATAGCCATCTTGCTGACTTCCCGAAAAATCTTGGTGGTAGTGGGTGAGCGATTCCACCATGATTTGAAGATCATGGAAGCACGGTATCAAGATAAATGGGATGTACATATGATGGCTGACTATAGTTGGAGCATCAGGCGAGATTGTCCACAGATTGAACACTCCAGGAAAAGCTATAAGCGAAAATTTTTACCTTAATATGTATAGTTGCCGTTTGGTAAAAGAACTTTACTACTTGTATGAACACAATTTGACTTACAGCAAATTTTCCTTTGTATACATATGTTGTATGACTTTTGGAACAAAGAGAGGGTATCCTGTAGCCTGAAAAGATGACGTGATAGACAAAAACTGGAGTCAGTTTTGGATTTAGATGCCAAAAACAGGTGTCAGATCTAAATCAACGAAATTTGCGTTTCCCAGTGTAATTCATAAAAGTAAATAACAATGATACAATAACAGTTTACGTCGCGACATCTCGCGGCTGATTTTCGACCTAAGAGGAGAAGCTAATTAAATTGAAATTGTTGAAACAGTTATTACGTATATAATTTGATATCTGTGAGGTAAATTGTTCAACGTCTCAGGTTATGAAAATACTAAATATGTGACCATGTGGGTGGTAGTAATTGAACACCACACAACTTTCTCTTCACTTTTAAAAGAAACTGGTAGCTTGTAACGTTATGATTTGTGGGTACGAAGACAAACCCATATTAAAACATTTTTTTTTATTACAATCGAAATAGCATTTATTACAGAAACAAAACGCAACTTTTATGTACGTACTAGTTGGAAAGTCTAATTATAAAAGAATGACGTTTCCTGTTGAAAGTTCGGCTTTATCTACCGCCATTAAAAGTAATTTAGTATGCGCACTTGAGCGCATGAAATCGAAAAATATACGTTAATGTTCGAATTTAAATGTGATACCCGGGCATCTGTTCTCGAACCCCGAATGACTCCGACGATCCGTATAAATTACTTAATCGCGTGGTTTTAATCGTAACATAAATATAAACGCAAGCTGTGGATATCTGGAATATTTCTTAATTAGAAGAATATGACGAATAAAAGCGCGCTCAATTAGGGGAGCTGTTGAATTTTTTACGTTTTCTGAAGTCGTCAGTAAATGAAGTGCACATGTGCCGTTGCCGGGTGGAAGGAAAAATAGAAGGTCCGCGTGAGCTGTAAACGTGTCGCAAGGAAGATATATCTTCTGAAATATCTGAAATTTTATTCGGTAATTATCCGAGTTTATGCACGGGTGTTCCACCTCCCGGACCATATATCATAACGGTAGTAATTGACGTTCGTTTAACGAAGGTGTGCCAGGCTGGATGTCTTCTGCGTGCTTCTAAATTAACGTGACAATACGCTCGTAATACTGACAGATATACCACGAATGACCTGCATACGTTTTTTCCAAGTAGCAATTTCCTCAACTCTATACGTACGACATCAAAATTCTCTATGAATAATTTATTAAATTGTAATGAATATGAAGTTTAACGAACTATTTAATGGAACTCCACTTAATCAACTGAATGAACGATGCAATTGTTTTCTTTTTTTTCGGGCAATTCATAAGCGGATATTTAAATATTTAAATGACACATCCTGCCAGATAACGACCACTTGACTTAAACATGACCGTTCATTAAGGTGTTTTGATAAAAGTAATCGTTAAGAATTTCCAACTCCATACTTAAATGTTCATTGGTATTTGTTTGTCTTATGTGAGAAAGTTTTTGTAATAATGATTTGTTATATGTAGTTTAGTGTGTTTGATTTATTTTCGAATGTTCTAGGCTTGTTATAGCTTGTTATGTGCAAAGTGTATATACAGATGCGCAGTGTCGTAATAAAAATTTCAGTGCGCTGTATTTTTGGACGTTGACAGTAAATACATTTTTAAGTAGGTTACAAAAATGTATACAAGCATATGTTACAAGCACACAGTAAACAAGTACGGCGTAAATATTGCAAAATTATTAATTATATCGTTGTAAAAATATGTTACTGGTACTACCAGAGATATATCATTAGCATTGCACTTCAAAAAAATAAAAATGAGCCAAACCAATGAACACGGCGATTGAAAAATGCTTCCCTACTGAAATCTCCACAGGAAGACCACCTGAACCAAAATGGTTAAACGAAGACACTCTACGGTTTCATCGATGAAGTTTGTCAACAACATAAAACGCCGCCAATAAAACCTTGAAAAATGAGTATATACAGAAATATAAGGAAACAATCATTAAAACTAAACGAAGTACTAACGAGCAATTCATAACAAAAACGCGAAACCAAGTGAAGGCGATGTGACAAGTTATTATTAACTCATCACGTAACACAAAGCGCGAAAACAGAAGTGTTAACTCTAACATCAAGGCTGAAGACTTCAACGGTCATTTCGTAACAACTGCTGATAACATTATTGGAAATATACCGACGATCAACGCTCAACCTGTAAATCTCATGATCAACGACCTCTTCACTAAGCACCCCTCGTATTATTTTAAATTTAACGAAGTATCTGAAACCTGTGTTAGAGACATCATCAATAAACTGAAATCAAGTAAATGTAGTGATAAGTACGGTATAAACACTAAACTGTTAACGCCTGAACGGTCTAAGTGGTAAGGGACCGGCCTTGCAATCGCATGATCGTCGGTTCGAACCGCGCTCGGGACTTTTCTCGAGGGTGATCGGTATCGACTTCAGGCAACCTTCAGTGTTGGGGATAAAATTCAACACTGCTTCCCCTTAAACGGCGAGGAGGTTTGGAAGTAACAAGGCCACGGAACACTTTACGCACACTCAAATACACTCCCGCTACTGAGGTCCTGAGAAGTATACGACTTAGGACCCCGTTGGGCAACCACCACAGATAAAAAAAAAAGTTCAATCAATGCATACGTGCCTCGATTTTCCCAGATGTACTAAAAACGGCAATTGTAGTACCCATCCATAAAAAAAGGTGATCAACAACTATAGGCCGATATCCCTCTTACCTATCATCTCCAAAATTCTGGAATCAATCCTGACTACCCAACTTACTTCCTTTCTGAAGAATAACGAATTAGTCAGTGACAGACAATATGGTTTCCGACATGGTAAATCTACATCGAGTTTATTGAAGCATGTCTGAAAATTTTTAAAGCGAAACGTTATGTGGCAGCACACTTTATCGATCTCAGCAAAGTGTTCGATTGTATGTCATACAAGGTACTCCTGAAAAAGCTATACATGTACCCTGAATGTTGCAAATTGCTTTCATCGTACCTCTCCCAACAGATATCAGTCTGTACAATGCAATGCTCACATTTCCCAGGAACGTCCTATCACCTATGGAGTTCCACATATACGTCATATACGTCGACGACTTGCCAAACTATTTAAAATCCAATTCTCAGTCTATCCTATATGCTGATGACACAACCATCCTGACAAGTCTACGACTTAGGGCCTCGTTGAGCAACCACCACAGATTTTAAAAAAAAGTTCAATCAATGCATACGTGCCTCGATTTTCCCAGATGTACCAAAAACGGCAGTTGTAGTACTCATCCATAAGAAAAGGTGACACGGAAGATATCAACAACTATAGGCCGACATCCCTCTCACCTATCATCTCCAAAATTCTGGAATCAATCCTGGCCACCCAACTTACTTCCTTTCTGGAGAATAAGGAATTAATCAGTGACAGACGATATGGTTTCCGACATGGTAAATCTACAGAAGAGACAGTCACAGAGTTTGTTGAAACATGTCTAAAAAATTTTGAAGCGGAACGTTATGTGGCAGCACACTATCGATCTCAGCAAAGCATTCTACTGTATGTCAAACGAGGTACTCCTGAAAAACCTATATATGTATGTATAACTTGCACCCTCCCTGAATGTTGCAAATTGCTTTCGTCGTACCTTTCCAACAGATATCAGTCTGTACAATGCAATGGTCACATTTCCCAGGAACGTCCTATCACCTGTGGAGTTCCACATATACGTCATATACGTCGACGACCTGCCAAACTATTTAAAATCCAATTCTCAATCTATCCTATATGCTGATGACACAACCATCTACAACTCTGCCATCAATCTCACTGATGCCCAACATAGTATTAAGCTCGCCGATCTACATGCTAGAGAAAGTACGAACAAAAACTTGCCGCACCTAAATGAAAGAAAAACTACTAAAATTATATTTACCACCAAGACTCTTCCACAAACGTGCTACAATGAACAGGCATGGCGAGGAATTAGCAAAAAAACTAAGCAAAAACACTTTTGCGCTCAAACTTGCCTTCGTATCGCATACTTTGCTTTGATCCAAGCATACCTGTCCTACGGCATATTGGTTTGGGGACACAGGCCTGCAGACACAGAGTATTCCATCTTCAAAGAAGTGCTATCCGTATTTTAGCTGGAATCGGCTTTATGAACGATTGCCGATCGTACTACACCGCACTACGAATTTATGACTCTACCTTGTGGTTTCATTTTTCAAAGTTTAAAATTTGCCAAAAGAAACATTGATAGTTTTATAACAAACAGGATTTAAGCCTAGAATTGTAACTAGTAGAATAATTAATTTAATAATGTCAAAACAGTCCGGATGTTAGAAGGAAACTGTAGGCAGTAAGGAGTTCGGAAAATGAACAAGTGAGGGCGCCGTGTAGCTACTTTAGGTGAGGTTACTGTATTTAGAAGGTACCGCCATTCATTTCCGCGGCTTCGTTCCCTAAATTAAAAAGGACGCGATGAAATGCTAAAGAACAAAAGTTACTGTTGCTAAGGAGTTTATGAATGAATTTGATTAACCCCAAATTAAAAGAAATAGAAAGTTGGCGCTACCTTCTCGATACAGTAACCTTAACTTTAGGTGAAGGCACCCGTCGCGCTTCATAACCCGCAAGGCCCGCAGTACGAGGCAGTCAAGCAAGCGGTTCGGAACCTGATGTAAGTAAGGTATAAGGGCGGTTTTGTGAAAAACCGTCCAAACAAATTCAACTTCTCTTTAAAACTCCGAACTTCTTTATGGGATAAATTTGTTTGTGCAACTCTTTGAAATTGAACTAATAAATTGTCGTCTTTTCGTTCTATTCTACGAAATATTATCGCGAGTACCATCTACATCCAAAAATTTATCACGCAACAAATACACTTTACAAGCAAGAGATACACTGCAGCAGGAGACTACGCAAGTAAACCACGAAGTAAGAATGCAAATAAGAATAACAATAAACAAGTAAGATTTGGAAAAAAATTGCAAAACACCCTGAGATACCGTGTCATTGCAATATGTACGTATTTATATTTTTAATCAATTAGCTGATTAAACATTGACTTGAGCTTTGTACTGTACGTAACGCTTAAATAAAAGATTTGATTCGATTTGATTTCTTTATCATGGTTTCGCTTATTTTCGTAACGGTACGTCATTTTTCGGGGTCGTCTGGTGTTGCTGCAGATCGTTGCTCTGCTTGACGTTGGTTCGGGTGTGCTCGTCGGTGTCCGGGTTCAGCGGAAATAAAAGCGTCGATCACTTAGCAATCACTTTGTCTATATTTACAGGTTTTTACAAATTGTGTCTTACGGACACTAATCACAGGACGGTAGTTTCGGAAACGGTAATATACGGTGTGTCTTACGGACATTAATCGCAGGACGGTAGTTTCAGAAACGGTGTGTCTTACGGACACTAATCGCAGGACGGCAGTTTCAGAAACGGTGTGTCTAACGGACACTAATCGCAGGACGGTAGTTTCGGAAGCGATGTGTCTTACGGACACTAATCACAGGATGGTAGTTTCGGAAACGGTGTTTCTTACGGACACTAATCGCAGGACGGTAGTTTCGGAAACGGTATGTCTTACGGACACTAATCGCAGGACGGTAACGCGCTGTGCATACGTTCCGGTACAGGCTCCAGGGATCGGATCGGTGATATGGTTGTGAGTGGAACTCCCACTCAGGCTCAGGATGTGCGAGATACCCGCACCGGGTAAGAGAGAGTGAGACACCCACTCTAGGATGTGCGAGACACCCGCACCGGTTAAGAGAGAGTGAGACACCCACTCTAGGATCGGGATAAGAACAGGAGGAGCGGTTGCAGGTAACGCGAACGTAGCACAGGTTATTAAACGCGTTTGAGTCAAAACATCGACGGATGAATGACTCCGCGGGTAACTGCATTCGAGCCACGACCGGCGGCTCGGAATACCCGGCGAGTCACTATCTTCAAGCTACGACCGGCGGATGACTGATAAAGGCTTGCGCGTGGTGGGGAGCCCCACTCTTTTGGAGTTTCCACCTTTAGGTTATTTATGTATTAAAGTTTAATTTATTAAACTTTAATCTGCACAAACAGAACGAAATCTGTACAAAATATGTACAAAAATAGTAACGGAGTGGTCACTTCGTTACATTTTTTATCGGAAATTTTCCCTTCTTTTCCTCTGAATTTTATTTTGAAATTGCCAATCGTCTTTTATTTTCTCAACTGAAATGTCTTTTGTTTCTCTATTCTTCACTGGACGTTCAGCATACCGATTGTCTTTTGTTTTTATCTCTTTCTTTCTAATTGTAATCTTCCCTTTTTCCTTCTTCACAAACAAATTATTATTATTGTTCTTGTTATTTGAATTATTTTTTGATTAAAACGTTCTTGTTTTTTCTTACCGGGTTTTTTTCCTTTGCAAACTTTCGCTTGCTTTTTCTTCAGAAAATTTATATTTTCCTCTGAATTTTATCTTGAATTTGTGGGTAGTCTTATTATTTTTTTTTTAAAGAAATTGGGAAATCCTTTTTTAATTTTTTGTATTCAAATTATCTCCACTTTTTCCTTTTTTCAAATTTTCGCTAAATTGGCCTATTAGGTTTTGCCTAATATGACAGATTTTCTTGAATATTATTTGTGGTTTTAATTAACGACGTAAGTCCAGTAACATCCTGTATTTCAGTTTTTTCCCCCCCTCAATAATATTTAGTAGGTTAAATAAAGCATGGCTCTTTAGAGCGCGCGCATGGGAATAAAATTTCAAATAAACAACTTCGGCGTCATTAAACGAGCAATTTACTTTTTTTATATTGCACCGTAAAGTTCAAGTGTAAATAATCAAACAATTAAACGTAGGTATCACAAAGACGGGAAAGGTTTAAAATTTCAGAAAGTATAAAAATACGTCAAAGTCATTAGCTGAATGAGAAAGCTCGAACGAAGCAAGCAATTTTTTTGAAATAAAATACATTAATAAACGAGGACGTGAAAAACGTATTCGTTGCAGAAACACGTTTCTTTTGTTAGTTTCATTGGCACAAGATAACAGCGATTTTCGTGTTCATATTAATTTTAATGATTATTAATCGCCGTAAGGCAAAAAAAAATTGTATTTATTGACTGGTCATTCTCATGAGCTTTAATTAACCTGAAATTAAGTGGGAATTCCTAACGTTATTTTAGCTTTGCTTGCTTTTAATTTATCATTATTAATCAAGAATTTCCTGAATATAAAATTTTTGGGGCAAAAAAACTACTAGGTTTATGTATGAGTAAAATTTTATTTTTTGATTAAGTACCCACGAGTTATACATGTGTATGTATGTTAGGTTTTTTTTTTTGTTTTTTTATTCTCACATACTACCGACGAAGTAGAATGATGGTTGTATTCAATAAACGACGTCAAATTTATAAACATATAACAGCTTTACAGGCAAACAGACATAAAATCGGCGATTTACATACATCATTAATCTTGAAGATGTCTAAATTGTAACTTTAAACCAATTTTAGCTCTCCGAGCCCCCCATTTAAATTCCCAAGCCCGTGTTTACGTTTTCGTAATTTCGTGTCGTCTATTTTTACGGGCGCGGCCTCGGAAAGCTTTCGAAAGTTGAACGTTAATATTTCGGCGTGAAGAAATTGCGCGCATACGTGATGAATTGTTTCAACATGACGAATCGCGTTCGGGGTTCATTTATCATTAAGATTTCCCCGCGATATTAATGACACGACTTTATGCTTGCTAATTGCGTGTGTTATTTATTGCCCGCGCAACGGCGGGCGCCCTCGTCCTTTTTCTTTCGTCCTGTTTACGTGGTCGTCGGGTCCGAAATGTTTCGCGATTTATTTACGACGCCTCCTCCTCCAAATCGATCGGAAGGAAGGAGATTTGTGCGTTGTTGTGGAGTAATTAATTTTGTGTTTTCCCGTTTCAGAGTACCACCCCGAGTTTTTACACGAGCAGGATAAGAAGTCGTTATCCTTGCAACCAGATTTGACGCAGACGGTGCCCCCTTGCTACGAATACCCCTACACGACGCCGGCGACGTCCGTGACGAGGTCTGTTTCCGAACACCATTACGACGTTCCCCATCTGGCTTCTGGAAGTGACATACAGATGTCGCCTGCCACTAGCTCTACATTAGAGTCATCCAGTGGCAAACGGAGTCAAATGAGCGGATTTACAAACAACTGTAAGTAGAGGTCATAAATCGTTATGATGATTAACTGAACAACTTCAAAATGTAAACGTGAGCAATCACCTACTTACGCTCCCACAACTACATCTCTACTACTAAATCGAAACTAATTATTTCATATTTATGTACTTCGTCCTAAGTTGCAAATTCGTATTCGATTCAAATTCTAACTAAAAATGTATATGAACAGGACAATAAAAAAAACACCCTCGTGCTTGAAAATTGTCACAAAATTTGGAAATACAATTTATCTTGATCTTCTTCTCTACCCTCATCAGGATGTCGGATGTCCGTTTAATACTTTAACCCATTTTTTCTACTCTGCCCAATCCTAGAGCTAGTTTCCTCATTTCTTCTAAACTTTCACCTCTTTTCTTGCCGTCTTCCTTTCCCTAGTCTCTTCGAGTCTAACTATATTTTTAATTTTAACTTCTTTAAGTTCTGGCTACATGTCCCAAACCAGTTCTGCTGTTTTGCCTTTAACTTTTCCCAAGTTTTTCCTGAATTGTCCACACGAATCACTTGTGTACCTTGACTTTTATAATCTTGCTTACTTCATTCCTTCCAAAATAATAGGAGTATAAAGTAGTTCTTGTGAAAACTTCATCAGCTCTCAACAAACTACGCGTTCGCAATCGAACACAAAACATAATCATCGTAAATAATAAATAATCGTATTTTAATTACTGTACTTTCATGAACCAATAACATTGATTCATAAATGAGACACCTAGATGGATCCTTGGGACGCATTCTTGGTGGCGATCGCGAAGCAATCGACCGTCGCTGTGGGGAGCCAGGGGTCGGAACGTCAGACAATGTCTTTTTGTAGAGTAGTTTTCGGGAATTTTTTTCGACCCTTAAACTAAGTCGGATCGCGACGCGCCTTTCAGCATCGTAGGGTGAAAAAGACCAAAAAACCTGAATTTCGCATTCGGACGCCGCGCCGGGGGGGAAAAGATTTTGTATGGAGGTTCCACGACCTTTATTTACCGACCGAATCGAACGTAGACGTAGTACCGTTGGCGGTTTCTATCTTCGGACGCACGGCCCCGAGTCCGGTCCTGGATTTTAACGAGGGCCCGGAAGCCGACGTTTTCACACGACGCCAGAATTTTTTTATACTCTCTCACAGGTAAATTCAGCCCTCCGTGTATGTAGCCCCCTGGGTCCGGTCCAGCCCTATATCACGGATGGGGAGATATGATTTTTTTGAAAATTATGAAATTTGTAAGCTATTTTTCCGAAATTTTTTACGGTACCTAGGGGGGTCGGATCGAATCGAGCTGCACGTCATCGTACGGCAGAAAATGACGGGGAACGCGATGCCGCCGCGCGCTTGGAGATCCGACCGTCCGGAGCGCCGCCAAAGCATCGGACTCCCGGAAAAGGATGGGACAACTTTCGGGGGCCGCCCCCGCCACAATTACCGACGGAGCTGGCCGGGACACGTTTCCTCTTAGTACCTACGAGTCAGCTTCTTTTTACATCTGCGAATGACTCGATATTATGTAAATGTAATAATTTCTAAAAACGTACACAACTAAACGAATTAAATTGTCTGTACACAAAATAACTAGCAGTAAGTAGTCCTTATGAACACTTCGACAGCTCGAGAAACTAGATAGAACGTATGAAGAAATACCGAAATATGACTTAAAAATTGTACTGGGAGACGCCAACGCGAGAATAGGAAAGGAGGAAGTATTTAGACCAACGATTGGAAGACTTAGTATGCACAAAGATACTAATGAAAATGGACATTCCTTAATAGACTTCACAAAGGAGAGAAACATGATAATTAAAAGTACATATTTCCAGAGGAAGAGGATACAGCAAGGCACATGGCAATCACCGGATTGACCATGTGCTTATTGATAAAGACGAGGAAGCACGCAAGAACATACAGAGGAACAGATTTAGACACAGACCATTTTATGGTAGGAATTAAAGCGGAACAAGTAGTACCAATACAAGGAAATCGAATAAGGGAGATAAAAAAGGAGCAAAGGCCCATTAGATTAAGAACAAAAGAGGAGCGAAACAAATATGAAGAGATTATAACCGAAAAATTAGAAGAGATTAAGGGAAGAAGGGAAATTGAGGAAGTTTGGAAGGAAATACCAATAGCAATGGAAGAAACGGCCAAAAGATGTAATAAAAAGGTAAAAGAAGAGAGAAACAACTGGATTGATGAAGAGTGTAAAGAAGAACTGAAAAAAGAAAACAATTGAGAATGGAGAGAATCACAAATCAATCAGAGGAAGCAAACAAAGAAGAAAAACTAAATGGATTTTAAGGGAAAAAAATGAAATAATGAAATATTCTTCAAAAATGAAGAAGGAGAATTGATAAGAGGGGAGGATGACATTCTGAGCGAATGGAAGAAATATTTCGAAGGTTTACTAAACGCAGATACCCATCAGGAGCAAGAGGAAGAAGCGATGGTGCAGGGAATAAAACAAAACGGACAAAATAACCAACCACCCAGTGAAAAGGAAATAAAAGAAATGATTCACTCTCTTAAAAATAATAAAAGTCCAGGACAATACATATAACAGTAGAAATGTTTAAGTACGGAGGAGATGGACTAATCAAAGCAATGCAGAAACTACTGAAGGAAATATGAAACCAAGAAAAAATACCGGAAGAGTGGAGGGAGGCAATACTGCACCCAATCTATAAGAAGGGAGACAGATCGAAACGCCAAAATTATAGAGGGTTAGCTCTGCTCAATGTAGCTTACAAAATACTGTCGCGATGAAGGCCGGCTGCCTCCACCATGTCACGGAAAGCGCCCAAGCCTTCACTAGGTCACGGCCCGGGGGTTTTATCCGTTTAGGGCGTAGGTAGCAGGTAATAGATGGTAGAGCTTGAAACACAGGTGTTTTTAGAAAACGGAATTAATACCTCTTTATTAAAGGAGATTAAATAAATTTAGTTGCGGGGGTTCGTCTCGAATTGTTGGGAATGCCGTCCGGGTGTTCACGGCCACGGTCAGCTCACGTCGTTCCTTTTCTGGCCGGAGTGGAACAAGATTCTTCCCTGACGGGTTGGTGGACTCGGGTATCGTTTCCCTTGGCTGGCGGGGAAAGTTGGTCCTCGTTCCCGGGGGTAGGTACTGTAGTCGGCCAGCAGGTTTACAGCGTCTCGATGGAGTGGCGTTCAATTGTAGGACAGCGTCTCGGTGCGTGGCGTCCAGTTGTGGGACAGCGTCTCGATGGAGTGGCGTTCAATTGTAGGACAGCGTCTCGGTGCGTGGCGTCCAGTTGTGGGACAGGGTCTCGATGGAGTGGCTTTCAATTGTAGGACAGCGTCCCGGTGCGTGGCGTCCAGTTGTGGGACAGCGTCTCGGTGCGTGGCGTCCCGGTGCGTGCCCACTGAGTCGGTTCGGTAGAACGACTGACTTCCTAATTTTGGCCCGCATTTTTATACACCATTTTTGGCTAGTTTACATGTTGCATCTCTTTGTTCTTGCCCCGTGTTTCGCCCATCGATTTCATATGTGCGCGGCCTCGTTTATCGTAATTTTCGTTGAGCTCTATCGTTGCGGAATTTGAACCGATTACCTGTTTATTTCGACACGGTTGCGGTGCCCTCGATTACACATGTTCGCGTTTAAATTATTTGTTTGCGGAATACAACCTCGTGGTTTTTTAGAAAAATCCCTTTCGTGACATTACTAACGAAATATATTAAAGGCTGTTTAAGTAAAGAGTTGGAAAGTTTATTGGGTGAATACCACTGTGGATTTGGGCAAGGCAGGAGTACAATGGATCAGATATTCACACTGCAAGAAATACAAGCAGAAAGTTACGAATATAAAAAGGACACTTTGGTACTGTACATAGACTTTAAACGGGCCTACGACAGGATAAAGAGAAAGGAGATGTGTATAGCCCTAGAAGAACTGGGAATTAGTCAAAAATTAATTAATATGATAAAAATAACGTTAACACAAACGGATAATAGAGTAAAAATTAAAAGTAAAACGTAGGAGATAAGGCAAGGAGACCCGTTGTCGCCGGTATTGTTGGATTTGGCTTTAGGGGTAGTTATGAGGAGGGCAAATATGAATAGAAATGGGCTAGTTTACAAGTGCTTGGCATTTGCGGACGACATTGCAATTCTAGCAAGAAGCAAACAAGAACTACAAGAAACGGTAAGGAAATTGGACTATATATAAATGAATCAAAAACGAAATACATGACTTGGTCGAATAGGGAGTATAGAAAAGGCCAGCATCTAAAGATAATAACAACGGAAGAAAAAGAATATGAATTTGAAGAGGTGGACAGATTTACTTGACTAGGAAGAATGTTCACAGGGAAGCCGGAAATTAAAGAGGAGATGTGGGCAAGAATAATGAATGGAAATCGAAGTGTTTATACATTGAGCAGGCTGTTGAAAAATAAAAGTATATCTAGAGGAGCTAGGATGAGGGTATACAAAACAGTAGTAAGGCCAATAGTCGAATGTGGAAGTGAGACGTGGGTGCTAAGTAAGGCGGAAGAGGAAATGCTAATGGTATGGGAAAGGAAGATTCTAAGCGGAAAAAATAGGGAATGTATGGATGAGAAGAACAAATCAAGAGATAAAAGATCTATACGAAGAACCGAGTATAGTGGCGAGAATTAAAGCACAAAGACTTAGGTGGCTCGGACATATGGAAAGGATGCAGGAGGGTAGGATTCCTAGAAAATTATTAAGAAGTGACATAGGAGGTAAAAGAAGAAGTGAAAGACGGAAGTAGAAAAGGATTGAAAGCAATTAAAGATTGTCAACTGGAGGGAAAAGGCGAAGAACAAGAATTAATGGAGAAAAATAATAAATCAAGCCATGGGCCTGCTAGGCTCGAAGTGCTAAGATATATGTATATAAGTAGTCCTTATGAACACTTCGGCAGCTCTCAACAAACTACGCGTTCGCAATCGAACACAGAACATGTTTTTTGTGACCCCGAATTTTGCGCGGCATCTTCAAGTACTTATAAAGACATAAAAGACGCTCGTCCAAGACGCAGTTAATTCGAAATTCTTATTTTTACGAAGACGGGCGTGAATTTTTTTAATTTGTTTTGTTTCTAGAAAACGGTGGACATTAAGGGCCAGTTGCACCAAACACTTAAGCTCTGCTTAACTTTAAGCGTCACTTTAGAATATGACTTTACACAATATTGCATAACCTGAGATGGAACATTATAACCACCGCTTAAATTAAAGCTCAGCTTAAGTGTTTGGTGCAACTGGCCATAAGAAACCAACTTTTTTGTTCATTTTGATCTAAACTACGCCAACGTTTGGTAGCTATACGTTTTTATTATTTATTTATTTTTGATAAATGTTGACTACCAAAAAAAAATCGCATACATCATATTATAAAAACACCATAATAAATATGCCATACTATTCTAAAGAAGTTGAAGATATGCTTATTCAGAAGATGTCGCTTCAAACTTCTAATTTTGATGGAAAAACTGAGTAGTTTTTATATGCAACGGAAACTTAGCAGTTTTTATTTATAACTAATGAACGGAAGCTTATCGGTTAGCGCAATGCTTGCAGTACGTCTCTGACCGATAACCTTGAAACATATAATTCCACCGCTCATTAGTTGCAACACTCTCGCAGCCGATGTACGATATGTTGTTATTACAAGAGAAGAACGTACTTCATGAATAAAATAAATATAAATAATTGTGACTTTTCAATGAATATTTCAAACTGCTAAGGCGTGCCCTCGCACGACTGGTTTCTGACCTGAAGTTGTGCAGAAATAGCAAATAACAACGAACGCTGAATGTCCGCACTGGCCATCTTGTGGGTAATAGCAGCATTCGTTGTTATTTGCTATTTCTGCACAGCTTCAGGTCAAAAACCAGTCGTGCAAGGGCGCGCCTTAAGCCCAGAACACGATGGAATTGCATAAAACCTAAGACATAAGACATAAACCGTAAGAAACACACTCGTTACGGAGCTACTGTGTTACAGCGCACTTCTTTACATAGGTCGAATTACTGTTGCGGCTTATGTCCTATGTCTTATGTTTTATGCAAATCCATTGTGTACTGGCCTTTAGCAATGAGTTATGTTTGCGTAAGTCTTGTTGACCGAGTTTCTCGAGCTACTCTTCTGCGAAATAGTACAGAGGGTAGCCCTGTTGCAATCCAGCCGACTTTTGCAAACTTTTAATAAATTGCATTTGTAGCATTAAGAAAAAGTAAAAGTTTTCGAAAAGAATTAAAATATTGATTAGTTTCTGTTTCAGCGGATTCCACCTACGAAGTTGCAACCGAATCGGTAACTTTACCGCTTCCTTCATTGCCGGCCGCCTACGCCGTCACGCCGACGACCAGCGGAAACTACACCAGCGCCTCGGTGACGCACAGCGGAGCGTACTTGAACCTAGCGGAGAGCAACGTCAGCCTGTTGGTGCCAGAGGGCGCCGTCTCGCGGACCCGGAAATCCGAACTGTTCCTATCGATTCTCAACGAGGACTGTTTCCGACCGAAACTTGCAGAAAACTTGACGCAACTGAGTCCCGTGGTGTCCTGTGGGCCTAACGTCCCCCTGAACAAAGCTGTCATATTAAAGATACCTCACTGCGCTGATCTGGCGAAAAATAATTGGTTGATTACGATATTGCAGAGCGACTGTAGCGACTCGCAATGGCAGACTGCCGTTACCTTAGGTCAAGAAACTATTAACACGGGGGTATTTTGTCAATTAGACAATGACATGGCGTACTTGGTAACCGAGGGCCTGTCACGGTTTGTAATGGTCGGGCAATCTATAAATGGGTACGCGGTGAAACGCTTAAAGCTCTCTGTTTTCGCCCCAAAATTATGTTTCCAATCGTCGGCGGATTTTAGTATACGAGTCTATGTATTAGAAGATACAGACAGTTCTATGGAGACAGTTTTCGGCCAAGAGAAACGTTTGGGGGGCTACCTAATGGACGAGCCTAAATCTATATGTTTCCAGGACGGTGGAAATAATTTATGTCTGACCTTGGACAACATAAGCGACGGTTGGAAGGCCAAGCCCAGCTCTAATTACCAAGAAATCCCTTTCAAACATCTATGGCAAATGAACAGCAATAGCCTGCATTGCCAATTTACGGTAGAGTCGTGCGAGATAAGCCGCTGCCTCAGTTTCAAAATATTGGTAAATCAGAAAAGTTTCGACAACTATCAGGCGTTCGATATAGTGTGCAGGGACGATTCTGAGTTGCCGAATAGAACGAATTCGGCGAAGCTCTACCACGAACTAGTGCCAAAAATGGGCAGCGTTCACAGTGAACCCCCGAGATACACCAGCGAGACCTCGAAGACATACAAAATTGATGAGTTTCATCAGAAGGGTGCCAAAAATTTTAAGCTGGTCGCGCCGGAAGACGTGAACACTTCAAAGCTGGCGAAAAATTTGATTCTAACCGACAGGGGTGTTTCGACTTGTGATGACTTCGTATTTAGATTAAGTAGGCAAATTAAGAAACAACTCTGCCAGTGCTTAGATCCGCCGACGGCCAGAGGTAACGACTGGAGAATGCTCGCCCACGCGTTATCCGTAGATAGATACATAAATTATTTCGCTACGAAACCTTCGCCGACTGATTGTATTTTAGACTTGTGGGAGGCAAGGCACAGACAAAGTAACGCCATGACTGAACTAATTAATATATTTAAGGACATGGAGCGGTACGACGCCATGAAAATCATGGAGAACAGCTTGGGTCCTAACTGGTTGTAATTTTGTTAATTATATTATTTTATTTATAACGCAGTCGATGCTTTATTTAAACATACTTGCTTTATTATGTCTGTATAAAATTTATGAAGAAATGTTTTATGGTAGAGTTGTTAGACGTTGTATAAAAAAAAAACGGGAATAATTTCGTCTTTCCGGAAGACAATTGGGACCAGGTTCCCCGAGGAAGTTAAAATGTGCAATTTTGTAAATTTTTAGTGGGACGTTATTTTACTTGCGAGGGAAAAGCTTTTACCACTTGTTAAATGGGCACTTGATCCTCTGTAAAGAAAAAAAAAATTAAATGTCTCTAGTGTAACATGATGTAACTCTAGGATACAAAATGCGTAAATAACTAAATAGAAAAATGTACTTTATTATAATATGTACCATCTAGTGTAACATGATGCAGCACTAGAATAAGCCGGTCTAATCAAAGCGAAACGAATATTTAGAGTTTTATACAGAAATCGAATGTAGTTTTCTAGATATTTTAGAACTTTGTACAAACATTTACTTTCTTAAATAGAGTAAAATATTTACATTAGGACGTACGACGTGTATTAAGTATGTATTTTAGGTTACATTTAATGTGTATATAGTCCAATATATATGATTTTTTGTATATCGCTCGCATTTTTTTTTGTATGTATCCGCCTACGACCTGAATATTTATTTTAGAGGGTGTATTGACCCGTGAGTGTATAGATAACCCTCAGGCAATGTTACCAATATGACACGACATAAAATAACTGTATGTCCATCACCGCTGGTAATAGAATTGCGATCGCCACCTTCGATATAAAATTGCCGAGGGATTTCTTTTGAGCTTGCCAGGAAATTTAGTTACCGACTACTGCGACATTCTAGAACGTCGTTATGATGAAAACTACGTTACGTTCCACACAGTTTGTGGAAACTACTATTTTTAAGCCAAATTCATTCTTTTTCTATACTCGCAAGTAAATTCAAAGTAACAAAATTGGGATATTCACGTTCCAATTTTAATAGATTTCTTAATTGAACGAAAGACTATACATTTAGAGTTTAGATACTTGGATCGCAAGAAATTCATGTAGAATGAGTAGGTAATAGAAGCGGTGCAGACAACCAAAAGAATTTTTCTCTGTCGGTACTGGCAAGTTGCCTGATCGTTGGGATAAGTTTATGTTAAAGAAAGGACATTATTTTGAAAAATACAAATTGTTTCACTATCTTTGTGTTATTATAGTTATCGCTGTATAAAAAAGTCCAGGTCAAATCTATACTCCCCTCAGACATTGCGCGTTGCAACAAACATCTTTTTTCCTTTGATCTTTCAATTGTGTAAGATTTATACTCGCGCATCTCAATTTTTTTTTGTATTCCCATAAGAAAAAGTGGAACTTAATCCATCAATCTTAAAAGCTATAGAATGTCACCAAGTCGTAAAATTATTCTTCCAGAAAAAAATTATTCATACACATTTGTAATAGACTGTTTTTAAACCGTCTTTCTTTCAAACCTAAAGAAGCTTTACTTCCACGTTTGAGCATAATTAATAGGAGCTTAGATTTGCTTTGAGTTTTAATCAGAAAACATTTTTTACAAGAAAATTCGCCATCACTTTATAAATTACAAAAAAATATTGAACCCTTTTATGTACAAGTGACATTTACTCGTTGAACACTGGAAACTAATCAATCATACCTATTTACTCTAAGGACCGTTTTCGTAATTAAATTTAAAGTTACTTTAAACTTAAACTAAAAAATGTTTGTTGTCGTAAGTATTCTTAAAGCGACTTTAAATTGGAGTCTCGTTTCGTCCTGTTATAAAAACGACCCCAAAGTGCCAAAATAATTTGATGTGTTGTTTTAATAACAATTCCTTTAATCTATTAACTTGAGAAAGATCTATACTCTTCATTTTTTTAATTTAATACGAAATTAGGTTTAATCTCCTAGGCCCGGTTTTACAATCGTGGAATAAGGACGGAATATCTTATAATGTTCCTCCACATCTACGTCACACCTACGTCACGTTATTCTAAGAATAATGCATATCCGACGATTGTAAAATCGGGCCTTAGAACGAGGTAATAAAAAAATAGAAAATATTTCTTCATTTTCTTACTGAACCGATTTGAATATTATAGTCGTTTATACTGATGTATAAGGTTGTTCTAAAGTAAGTTCCCAGTTTAAAATGGCCATAACTTTGGAAAATAATTTTTAGATACTACAGAAATAAAAACACCAATTTGTTCGTAAGGACAGAAATGGGGTTTTATCACAACAAGAAAAAATAAGAAAAAGTTCAATAAGAACTAGTTCTTCTATGTTATAAACGGCATTAGTAAGTGCATTCCCAGGAATGTTTTCAGTACATCTGATATCGATTGTTTCAGTTTCTCATGAGTAGTAGGTCTACTTAGAAATACCCTTTCTTAAACAAATTTTATTATTAGTCAGATTTGGTGACGCTTTAAGAAATCTACTATCTATCTGTCTCTGGAAATGGACGAATGGCAATTCTTTTGAGGGGGGCATCGACGTTGGCCAAGTCTTTTTCGCAAGTCGAGACACTACCTTGCAGGTAATACATCAATTCTCTACATTGGTTTTACATTTAAAAGCTTTCTCGGACCTTTGCTTGTTGAGCTTGTTGATGCTCAAGTGCCTACCTGATATACCTCCATGTATCTTCCAAAGTTTTCGCAATTCTAACGTTCGGGTGGATTGTATATTCAATGGCTAAACACCACATTTGGGACTGTACCGCTTCTGAAGAAGCTCTCTAAATCCTATTTCGGGGTCAATCAGTCCCCATTGACACCTTTTTCCATATCATCCTATCTTATGCCTTCTGTTTCCACCCATTGATGCCTCCTGCTCTGTTCAAATCTTCTTCTGCTTCTTCCATCCACGTTGTTCTGTACCTCCTCTTCCCACTGGGTTCCCATGTCAGTAATAATCTGGTTGTTACTTCTATTTCTGTTCTCCAAACATGTGCAAGGCACTGTACCCTTTGTCGTTTAATCCCCTTTATTATATCTTCTTCTATTTCAGTATACAGGGTGTTGCATTGATGAACGCAACATAGGAAACCCCATGTTAATTTAGAGATGTTCAAGGCTTCCCTAATTATTTTATAGCAAAATTCCATTTAGGATTTTTAAAGTACTCTCCAAGATGAATCTGTCTGCGCAGTTTAAGAATTTTACATTTGCTCAATTTCAAAAGATTTAGTAACCAAATTTAATTTATATCGAACTATCAGCAAGGCCTGGATCAGTGAACGTTAAAATAAAGTAACGTTAAATCAAGGCCGTGCTGATAGCTCGATATAAATTGAATTTGGTTACTGAATCTTTTTAAAATCTTTTGAAACTGAGCAAATGAAAAATTCTCAAACTGAACAGACAGATTCATCTTGAAAAGTACTTTAAAAAACCTAAATGGAATTTTGTTGTAAAGTAATTAGGGAAGCCAATATTTGACCACATATAAATTAACATGGGATTTCCTATGTTGCGTTCATCAATGCAGCACCCGGTATAGTTGTTGATTCGTTCTTCTTCTAAATTCCTTTTCTGATATCTTCAATGATCCTTAATGTTTCCGTTGCATATGTCATTACCGGTCTTATGACGGTCTCATATATATTTAACTTTGTTTTCTTTGACAGTAGTTTCTTGTTTGCATGAAACGCTCTATTTGCCGTCATTATTTTTTCTTTAATTTCTCCTTCTCCATTTCCGTCGCCAGATATAATTTCCAGGTACTTAAACCTATTCACTTGTTGAAATGTATGTTTTCCTACCTTGACGTTTTTATTTCCTTCTATGTTTTTATTTACTTGTACGTTATTTTTGTTTTGCCTTCATTTATTTTTAATCCAATTTCCTTTCCCTCTTCTATTATTGTCTCCAGCGTTTTAGTTAGTATTTCTCTTTTCTTTGTTATTATCACTATATCGTCTGCGTATGCTATTATCTGTCCGCATCCCCCTGCCTTACGCCTTTATTTACTTCAAATTCCTCTCTTTGTCCTTTCAGTGTTTTAATGCTCATTTTTGTGGTTTCATTGATCATTGCCGTAAGTCTTCTTAACTTTGCTACTCTTCCAAATTCCTTCGTTGCCAGTATGAGATTTTTCCTTTCTGCTGTGTCGAAAACTTATCTGAAATCGTTGAATTCCATTTTTCGTTCGTATTCTTTTGTCGTTGTCGATCTCTTTCCCTTGCGTAAAGCCACACTGATATTTTTGGGAGGACCAACTACTCTTTAATTTGTTTCTCATCAGGTGAACTCCGTTGTCTAACTTTAGAGAATCCCATTGTGCCCAATAGCTTTGGAAAATTTGATACTTCAGCCCAAGTTGGTCGTTGTCCTTTTTCTTTCCCCTGTCTTTCTCTTGGCGTTGTTCTCGCCTTGTCGCCATTAGGTGCCCGTGGCACGTGCTACATTTTGTCTATTTTAACGCTGTTTATTTAATTTTTTAAGTCAAAACGAATACAGTTATTAATAGCTTATAAAATCACCAATGTGTTCCGTTTAATTTAATAATAATGATCATAAGTAAAAAAAAATATATAAAAGTGCAGAACAATTAGATTTATTTCTTAAATTAAGGGAACATACCCGCATCCTTAATAATAGCCAATAGGTGATAGATGTAATAATTCAGGGTGCGTTTACCTAAAAAAGTCGCATCTTAAAAATTAGAATTATAGTGTTAATGAGACTTCCTTTATACGTCTCTTTATACATCTCCATACCAGAGAATTTTAATACATACAATAGAATAATTGAGACAGGATACAAGTGATAATAGATTTAATGGAAAAATTGAAAGAATGATCATTTGTGTTATCCAACTTGGGTATAAAGGTTTCAGAAGACAGAACATGTCACATTTCAGATTTTAAATGGTAACTTGAACTTACTAAAATTTATGGAATTTTTTAAATACTGTTTGAATTATGTAATTTCTTTTAAATAGAGTGAGAATAAAATAAGAAATAAGGTGACTATTTAATACTGATAATAAAGAACAATTTAAGTAGCGACATCTTTCGAACGCTGTTCGACCTGACGAAGGCCTAATTAGGCCTGAAACAGCTGTACAGAGCATGCTTGAGGAATCCGCTGTAATCAAAACCGATTTGCACAAATTTTTTTTATTAATAATGAAATAATACCAACTGCGTTTGTAACTTTTTAATTACGTCTTTAAAGAAGAAGAAAGTGTTGAGACTTCGAAAAAATAAAACATTCAATAAAGATCATAATTTCAGAACTTGCTTAACGCTTTTAGATCCTTTGAGATGTTAAACTTTCAGTGGTTTCTTTTTAGTCCGTCGCAAGTTTGATGCCTTCAGCCTTCACTATACAGTTCATTTGTACACGAATAAAATGTATATTGAATAACAGAAATTTGGGTGTTTATATCAAAGATATAATAATAATAATCAAAATATAGTTTCAACAATAAAAGTAAAAGCTGATTTTAAATTAATAATATTGCTAAACATAACATTAATCTGTACATACATAGGTAATACATACTTCCAAAACAAACTGGCTTTTTAGTACATGAAGATTTTATTTATTCCATTCATTGTGAATGCCAAAGTAAATACAGAAAGCAATGTCTGTTAACAAATTTTAAGATATTCAAATAAAAGTTATCAAAGCTCCTGGAGCCAGTTTTTAATTTGGTTAACTGATTGCATACCCATTATAATTTCATTTAAATAGTGACAACTTGAAAGTAATTTGTTTCTTGATTTCTATGAAAACACAGGTGCAGTTTCATCCTGAATCACATTAGAACATTACAGGAAACATTTAAAATTTGCTAATAGTAATAATTTAAATTAAATCAATCCAGTAACTTATTTTTCAAGCTGAAAAGAGGAAGAATCTTACCCATGCAGTTCATCTACCGAACACTTGAATTTTTAGAAACAAAAAAAGACACCTTTTAGATGCAACATGAAAACACCAATCAAAAGTCGACTGTATATTTATTACCATAGTTGCTCCAATTGTTATTTTAGTTTGGAAAGTTTGACCTTGCCTACTTAATATTTATACGTAGGCAATAAGGATGTTACATGGGTGTTAAGATAACATTAAACAGTTATGTTATATTAACTGCACTTGAATAACACCTCATTTAAAGGCATCGAAATTTGTTAGTTTGATGCCTCAGAGGTTTAATGTCGTTCAAATAAATGACTATTAAATCACATATAATCGAGCATAAAATAACACCGTAAAATAATCGTACAAGTTATGTCATGATGATACATCATGTCATTTTTTGACAGCTAGAGTAAGTACACACATAACAGCGCCGTTATTCTCAACACAAATGATAACTACAATCCATTCCTTATCTACTTGTTATCGCAGTATGCCGTGAAAGTCTAGTGAGAATGTGGTACTCATGTATGTAACTAAATTTTGACAATGAATGTCATGTCGATTTAAATTTTAAAGTTACTCTGAATTAGGCAATGTTGCAACATTTTCTTTTCGTCACGAGGTGTATTCACATAATTTACATAAAGTTGAGAACTGACAACACCGGTTAATCAATCTGATTTGAGTTGTCACAATCTGACGTATGTTATAATAGCCGTTTTTTGTTGTTGCACTATTTTGGACTGGTTCGTTCTTTGGTTCAAACCTTATCCAAAGCTGACGTCATTAATTCATTCGTCAAGAAAACGAAAGAATTTAAACCACTAGTTGAAGCGTTAATAAAGGAGGTTATGTCACACTAATACAACGCTTCTGTTAGTAAACAATTAAAAAATGAAAAGTGTTTTAATAGATGCGATTTTGTAGTGTATGTAGTACTAAGCAAATAAATTAGTAGCATGTTTCAGCAAGGCTTTAAGTTCATTCTCTTTATTAATTTTAAAATTTTTATTTCATGATTGAATTGAACGCAGTAACACATCTGCGAATACTGACTTTACAACTGGATTCCCGAAATTATTTTTCTCATTATGTAAACTTGCGGACAGAAAAACTGACTCATTTCTTTTTTGTATTGTATTGGCTTTCGATCTGTGTTCGATCTGCCAAAGTAGTAAATTATTGTAGCTGTTATATTTTGTCTCATTTAATCGCTGCTTTGAATATTGGTCTATTTAAATGAAGTGCCAACGCGTGCAGTGCAGAAGGTACAGGAAAGACTAGAATAAAAATGTAACACAACGTTTAGTATAACCTCCAATTCTGCAAGGTCGGTACACAGTATGTAAATATAACCAAAATGTCATTAAATTTTTATGTGACAGGTCGCTTTTTTTGTCAGCAAGTTTACATTAATAGCAAAAGAAACACTGACGTTGTCACTGATTGAGTTTTATGAAATGTGATGATAACTTACAAGGTTGAAATGGAGTAAGAGCTTCCTAAAAACGGACATAACTAAACATTAAACAAATTAAATAGTCTGCACACACAATAATTATCAGAATGTTTACTTTCAGACTTTTATTTCTTTGTTTATTTGAAATTTGAATTCAACAGAAAAATGCATTTTCGCGAAACTAATATAAAAATTTAATAAATGACATTGTAACCGGTCAATGGGCAGTTGATTTTAGATTTTAACTGTTCCGAACTGCTTTAGGAACAAATCTGTTTTATTAAATATTAATTAACTTGAAATAAAATACAAAATATAAAAGTCAGAACTGAATTATTATTTTTTTACATGAAATATTTCTAATACCTTCAAAAAATAAATTGCGCTCAGCTTTTTTTTCAAGAAGAGAGGCGTCCATGTGTCTCCGGAAAGAATTAAGCCGAAATTAAATTACAATTGGCACACAGCCGATTCTCGGGAGCATACTGAAACTGAACGGCGGAGCGTCGAAGAAAATCGGATTGTGTTATCTTTTTTGCCATTCGTGATTATGGCGCCTTCCCTCGGTCGGTCATAAATTACGGCATAACTTGAAGTTGATTTCCACCGCAAGTTACAGACTTTTCCCTGGAATTTATCATCGCGAAATAGTTCCAAGAGGACGGAGACGGTTCATTACTACCGAACATAAAGAATTTTCTACAATCCCTTGAAGGCTTAAGTATTTCAAATCTGAATCAAGAAAAAAACTTTTCATTCTTTTTTATATGCAGAAATAATTCAGAACAGTATTATTTTTTTTTTATCCCATACTATTGTATAGCGTGTGGCATTTAACCGAGTCCCTGATGAATATATGACAAAATGTTTTATGCAAAAGCTCAAGCTTGCCATAATTTAAAATTGTTTTGAAAAATACAACTGTACGATGTGTACACCCTATATTTTATAACGAATTTGAGTTTATCAGGTTATTTGAAGGTAAGCTTGTAAGGTGGTTCAATGCCACCCTCTGTTATATAAGAAGGAAATTAGAACGGCCACCTACGCAAGAAATCGCAGCTGCATGAAACAATCTGCCAAAGCTTCCAGGAAGATGCAATGCAAGAATCACCAGTATGAGTCATTGGAAAAATCATACTAAAGTGTCGGGGGATTTTATTTTCCAATGACTCATACTGGTGATTCTGTGCATTGCACCTTCCTGGAAGCTTTGGCAGATTGTTTCAAGCAGCTGTGATTTCTTGGCGTAGGTGGAGTTCTAATTTCCTTGTTACAATATTTTTGTGTCTTTGTGGAACTACAGGAATTATAAATCTTCCGAGAAGGAAAGCATTCCAACAAAACAATCTCTGAGGTGTACGCATTTAAAAAATTCAAATTGATAGTTTGATACGACGACGATTGGAACAGTCGACTTGATAGTTTGATAGACAACAAAGAAAGAGGTGGATTTGGATTTTTATGTTGAAAGCTCAATGTTCCTTCACGCAGAAGCTTCCGCTAATTATGTGTCCAGTTACTTTAATAAGGACTAAAGACAGAAATTTTGTTTTTCGAAGAAACTTGTAACGCACCTGTTTAAAATCCTTGTTTGTTTACTTTTAGTTACAAGTAAATACTTAATAAGAATGTCCAAACAAAACAAATTAAATTTATTGCCGACCGTATACTACGGAGTAATTCCGAAAAGTCGCACAACTGTTTAGTACTATAATTCGTCACGCTACTATCTCTGTTCTACGAGTACAGCTGCCTGCTACCTGACTACCTAATGCGGCCGCCCTAAAGGTTATGCTACTGACCTATTTTCTATTTCGATTGAACGACCCTTCGGAATAAAAAGAATGATAATACTTTTAAATACGGCTCGTGATCGCTGCTAATCTGGACCTATGTCGTGATAACCCGTTCTTCTAGGTGCGTCGGAAAATAAGTCGAAAGAACAAACGAGCTAATTACGTTAAATAAAAATAGGAAGTTAGATTTAATTAATTATTTATTGTACACTCATACGCAGCTTAAGTACTCCAATTTGCCTTGTATCACAAGGTTTTAAGGGTGAGGTTCGCGTGCGGGAGGTGCATTTAAGGTGCGTATGAGTGTACCAGCCACTGCGGGGTCTGATATAATGAGCGTAAAAATCTTGCGTTGAAATCAATACAAAGAAACAAAATTTACGGTTATCAGAAAGTGCAGTAGAACTCGCTTAACAAATTTCACCTTCGAATATCGGCGCGGCCTACCTTCTTTCAAATCACACCGTTGGTGGGTTAATATCTGCAAAGATATTTGTCGGAGAGCGCTGCTCCTTAATTAGATTAACAATTAATTGAATTTCAACTTAGATTTGGTCTTGGTACTAGTGCTTGTGCAACGCACAGTGTGACACAGTGGGCCTACAGTGTACTTAATTAATGGAATTAATTAATTAATTAATCGGATGTTCAAATGAATGTAAATTACCTCGCGTATCCCGTGGTTTCATGCGCAACACCACGCACTCGGATTTAAAGCACTCGCGTCGCGACGCGCACGTGTTTGGTTTTTTAATTGCCCTTTCTTAACACACTGTATTTTAACCGTACCGAAATAAATGATTTATCTAGAAAAATGAGTAAATGACTGCAAGCGCTATAGAAAAAACCGCCAAGTCAAATTAAAATTGGACTCAATCATTCGTGCCCAGCTCCAATTCTGTCTGCCGTTTTTCGCGCTTCGTCCTTTCCAAGTAAAAATTAAACACACCCCACGGACTTTGCAGCTAGATTTCGAAATCACCTCGACCAGTGATGATCGCTGCATTTAGTTCCCAATCATGCCTATTCCAGATGCTCTGCATGCATCGAGCAACCACCCATTAGCTTATCAGAGACACTCGCGGGTGTCTGTCGCAAATGAAACCTTCATAATTTTAACTTTACAAGTGTCCAGGCTGACATTTTAAAAGTATCTGGTGCTTGTTGAAAGAGACCAGACTAAAGCGCAATGTAATTTGATATCTTTACCTAACAGACATGTATCTGCAATTTTAACGCGCCCAAATTCCATACAAAAATCTAAACGAAACAATCCAAAATGTCAAGTAGATTTGTTTTATGATGTCTGTGCAGCTATAGTGCATCTGAATGGCGCCTGCAATTATCGAATTCTAAAGAACTCTCCGGGTGGTACACAGCCTCTTGAGAAGGGACAGAGCGTCGCACTTAATTACCCGGGCCGCATTTTTATAGCGTACAGTTTCGAACACGTGTTTATTATTTGAAATTAAACATGCAATAACCGATTTTGTTTTGGAAACAAATTCAGCGAGCGTTTCAAGTTTGTTTTAATATTTTTGTTCCTCATGCTACCTCTTTAATCGACTTACCTACCTTCCATACTACTGTAATTTCCAATGACGCTGTTGTATATCTGCTGCGAAGTCTTTAGAAATCGTTTGAAACACTACTTGGAAAGTATGCCCACCTCAGTGGACACGGAGTGGGTTACAATATGATTGTCGGTAGCATAAAACCTAGTTGTAAATGGGGCGCCACCCAGCGTAAAATATTCCAAGTAGGCAGAAACATGCGTGGTATCGCTAGGCCTACTCACATCAAAATAGTTCTTTCGTAGGTCTATTTTATTTCTGAAAGCAATATCGTTATACTTTTCCATTGTTGTGGTATCACTGTACAGTGAAATACATGAGGAACTAGCCCTTGGAGTTTGTACCCTCATTAAAGTTACAGCCTGTATAAAGAACATCACTTGTCGCGAATGAAACTTTTTACAGTATAATAACATCGTGCAATTAAATACGTCTTTAGGTTATTTTTGAAGGTCTGTAGGGTCTTACAGTTAACAATCTGTACAGGTAACTTGCTATATAGAGTTAGACAAGAACCATATCATATCTTGCTGTAAAACGCCGGCCTTATGCAATTATAAAGAGACATAAGTAAGAGCGGATGGTATAGGAAAACCACGATGGACTCATAGGGCAAGTGTTCCACATGCATAATCGGAATTTCCGGTATAAACTATATAAAAGGCGACTAGCCCTTTTATTTTGTAACTCATAACGACAACGTTATATAACGACAATCGTTAAATGACATATTTTTACCAATCAGTACTTAGATACGACGCATTTCTATGTACTGATTGGTCAAAAATATATCACTTAACGATTATCATTATGTAACGATGTCGTTATGAGTTAAAAATAAAGGGGTAGGTTTCGTACCGTACAGCTAGTAGTCGTATGGTCGAGTACATCACCCAGAGTCCGAAGGCGTAATTAGCATTCAAAAGGATGTCCTAGTGTGTGATCAAAGTCCGAAAGATTCGTCCATCTCTCAGGATCCAGTACCATTTGCCAATTAGCTATGTTATTAAAACCTAACAACTGATTTATGTATGATAATGATGATGCGTTTTGACTTTATGTCATATCATATGCCAACATGTTTGTGTTGTTCGTTTCCCCCGTATTTCACCTACGCCAATTTAAAGGGACAACTGTTTCGAGGTCATAGAAACTACTCGGCAAAAATTAAGCGAGCCGACACGGAGTGTCTCACTTGAATAAGTTATCTACTATTTATGTTCATCTCAAAAGGCTAGTGGTATAAGTGAAGGAAACTGTTGTAGTAAAATATACTACGTTTGTGAACGAAAGTTCCAAAGTAAATGCTTGGCGCACAGCCGGGAATACTAATCGACAATAATTCCATCTCCGAAAACAGAGTGGGAACCATATTTCGAATCGATGGCGCTCAATGACGTCATTTACGGCGAGCAATTTAAAAAAGCATATCTGCTCAAAGAAGCCTGTCATCGCACTTTACTTTAGACCTAAAATCGTTCAAATCAGCTTAGCCGACCCTCTCGTAATCAAATATATTTCGCGTATCTGACATTTTCCACATAGTTTTGAAATTGTATTTCGTTTATCAGCTTTCTCGGGTGATAATCTACTCGACGTCGGAAGTGTCGCTTGTTTCGTTCAATTTCTCGACGGCCGTCATCGAAAAATCTTCGAAACTTTCCGAAACTAAGGGAATCCTTATTGCAGCTCGGTTAAACCCCCCCAGTTTAATTTCATCGCTTGCGGAATAATAAATGAACACATTTGCGGGGCAACTCGAGTGGACCGAGACAGATCTAGGCAGTTTCTGATCGGAATACTGATGTAATCAGGTGTAAATGTGCCTTAACTATCTGCTAATCCTAACAATGTGGAGAAAATTCTAAACACGTAACTGTTGCATAATAATTCACTCGACCAGTATACAGTACGCCTCCGACCGAAAACCTTGAAAAATATAATACTTCCGCTCAATAGTCATTATTTCATAACAATCATAGTTAATTGACCAACAAAAAAATGAATTTCGTAACAAATTAGTATTTAGAATCGTGTAAAACACACCAGACTTTGTCTACACGAATAAAGCACATTATGGTGAAAAATTTTCACCCCTAAATAACAAATATATTCCGGCGTTTAAACAGGGACTATTATTCACCACTTGGTGAGATAAAGAAACAATTTTATCAGTAAAACAGTTGAACTGCTAACCAAACGCAATCTTGTTTCGAGACCATTAACTTAATTACCAACCCTTTCTTGAAGTGAGACGAACAAACAAACCAAGTCGAACGTCGGAGAGAGAAAACGAACTATCAGGTTATGATTTATTAAGTGTAGTGAATATTAATTCGTTCCGTCTGAAATGAAGCAAATATTATATTTAACGATGATAACAACAGTAACACAAACGCACGTCTGATTCCCCCCCTTTTTTTTCCTCATTCCTCTTATTTATGACGGCACGGGCACAACATGTTGTTAGTACATTTAAACAATGGTTTTTCTTTTTAAATCAAGACGGAACACGGTCGGCGCAGTTTCCGTTCACGGCTCCTTCCTTATGAATATAACATGTCTATTTGGCACCCTCAAAGTGTTACGTATCAATAATGATTTTCACGCTTGGGAGTTCAATGAAAACGAGAGAGAGAGATCGGGAATCATTTGTAAACGGATGCGGCCACTAGAATGTGTTAAACTAAGAATAACCGACGCGCCCGGAACGTACGGAAAAAGGACGAAGAGACCTTTGAGAATCCAAAGAAAATATGATTCTTTCTCGGCGGAAAATCATAATTCACAATTGAAATACGCTCTCCGAGTCTTTTGACCAATAATGTATGCCGACGTAGACGTCCGGGCATCGGTTTTCTATATATCACTTAGCATTTATATGTATGTATGTATGTATCACACCAGAGAATTGTACCTACTGCATATATGGAGGAACTATATTTCACAGAAGTTATTTGTTTAAACGTTTCAGCTTTTAATTACCAAGCATCATCCCCTTTACCTCCAAATTATTTCCCTTTTCGGAAAAATATATCATTTTTAAACCGAGCGTTCATTGTAAAATTCACTTTTGAAATTAACAAATTAAAAGACTAATGTCCAATTGCACAAATTAATCTGAAATGAAAGAGAAAATGTCGCTATGTTTTTTCGGAATTTTTTACGGTACCTGGGGGGGTTCGGATCGAATTGAGCTGCACGTCATCGTATGGCAGAAAATGACGAAGAACGCGATGCCTCTGCGCGTTTGAAGATCTGACCATCCGGAGCGCCGCTACAACACCGGACTCCCGGAAAAGGATTGGGCGACAATAAATTGTGTATCTGTGAAACCAGTAACTTTTGTGTAAAGGAAGTTTAGGTATTTAGCATCTATTTAAAGTCCGTTAAAATATCTGTACAACTTTCAATAACACACTGTATATTTTACTGACTTTCTATCATCCATTCTTATTAAACAAATTCGAATCATTTCCTTCTCACTTCTCGTTTTCTCTTACTTTGTGGTTTCTCATTCAATTCTTTTTTTTAAGTATTTACTCTTCAGTCTGTTTGCTTTTCCTTCTGTTCAATAGTATAGGTTGAAGCACTTTATGCTCTAATTTCTATTTTCCTGCATGGTTCCCTATTCCATATGAACGACTTACATAGATGCAACAATTTTATTTTGTTCATTCTCTTCTGTTTCGATATTTTCTATTCTTTTTATAAAAACCTCGACTTTATTTTCTTTTTCTGTTGCTATTAATTGCTATTATACTTGCGGTTATTGTCATTTATACTCCCGTCCTTGTCATCAGGTCGTTCAAAATCAAAGTCATCTTTATCTTCATTTGTTTACCTTAGTTAGAAAGCCCTTTTCCAAATTTGTTTCTGCCTCTTTCTGTCCTGCACCGTGTCTTCTTTTGTTTCTTCCCTTTTTACTCCTCTTTTCACTACTACATTTCACATTTCTTTCAGCCACAATCTTCTTGGTCTTTGTCTTGTTTTCCGGTTTTAGTCTCAAATACCTGTCTCACTGTTCTATCTTCCGTCCTTCTTTTCACGTGGCGATACCCGTCTTAGTTTTCCTTCTTCCATCTTTTTTTCTAAAGGTTTCACTTTTAAATTATGTCTGCAAGTCACATTTCTAATTTTATCTGAAGAATCTCATTTCTATCTTCTTTGTTTCCATGGCAAAGTCTTCGTTTCTGCTCCGTACGTAAGTATTGGTGTTATCATTTTGATTTAACTTGAAGGCTTCCGCGGCCGTCGTCCATGTTTGAACTGGCTTCCGGTTAGAACCGCGTCACGTTGACTTCTTCTACTGCCGACGTTTAGTTCTCCATTGTAGAGGAACTTCCTCAGCGCTGCTGCTGCTGGTGGCGTTGCTGCTGCTTCTCGTTAGTCATTGAGACTGGAAACCGACGACTAACGAAAAGCAGCAACAACAACACCACCTTCATTGCAGAAGAACTTCCTCAGGGCTGCTGCTGCTGGTGGTGTTGTTGCTGCTTCTCGTTAGTCGTTAGTCTCCAGCCTCAACGACCAACGAGAAGCAGCAGTAACACCACCAACAGCAGCAGCAGCCCTGAAGAAGTTCTTCTGCAATAGAGAACGAAACGTTGGCAGTAGAAGAAGCCGAGATGCGGTTCCAACCGGAAGCCAATTCAAGCATTGGTGTTACCAGTTTCTTAAATGTTTGTGTTCTTACTTCCTTAAAGGATTTCTTTCCTGCCTGCCTGTCTTCTTACCTCCAGCTCATTCTTTCTCTTATTTTTTCCTATTGCCTGCTATTGTATTTGTAGTTTTCTCCTCTCCAACTTGTAGTGTGTTGCATTGTTTCTTTCCCGTTGTCTTTTATGTGTTAACTTTCATGTTTTTTTTCTAAAGTTTTCCTTTTAAACTTTCCATATTTATTTTAAGTGTTTCGTCACCTTTGACCATTATAACCATATCGTCGGTATAACGTCTTTCTTCCTCTTCCAGCGTCCTACTTCATATGGCTTCACCTCATTTTTGTTTCCTTTGCGGCTTCATCAAACACCTGTTAAAACAGCAGTCAACTTAATGTACGCTCTTACGTAGTTCTTTGTTTTTTCGTATTCCTCTTATTACCATATTATATTTCCTCCTCGGTGTTCACTATGTTCCGACTTCTGTTTTTTTCTTTTTTAATTTTAAGGGATTCAATTTCTTTCTATTGCATGGTAATTGACAGTACTACAAACTTTCATCTTGTTGTTGTGGTTGCTCTCTTGCAACCACAAAATCTTTAGAATGACTACTCCGGATTTTACTTACCTTTAAACTAGGTGGCAAGTTTGCGCTGCTTTTTATCAGCTGTTGCCTCAGGTAGGCACAGTGAAGATAGGCGTGGTTTAAAGATGTTAGAAAGCGCCAGGGTGAACAATTACCCAGCTGAAGATGATAATACGAGACTGGGTTCCCAAGATATAATGGCACAAATAGACAAGCAGCTACAAAAAACAGTTGCTTTAATTACACACGCACAAAATAATTACAAGAAAAACAGGGTAATCTTATTTTTATTCTTAGCTATTTTTATTCTTAGCTATTTTATGAAATTCTGTTCTTGATTCTCTACATTGTTATGACCTTCTGTTTTGTTATTTACGTACGCTCCCCACATTTTTCTGTCTTGTGCTAGTTTTCTTTTTGCTTCTTTTACTGTAGTTACTCTTTTTTGTATGTGTTTGCTTACGACACTATCCCAAGTCTCTCTTGGTCTTCCTCTGCCTCTTTTCCTCATTATTTTTGCTTCCCATACCTGTCTAACGGGTCTCTTCTCATCCATACGTAACATATGGCCTCACCAACTCTGTTGTTTTCCTTCAATATAATTCAGTGTCGAATCAGTTTGTAATTCTTCACGTATCTCTACGTTCCTTACTCGCCACTTTGTTGTAATTCCCTTAACTGCTCTCAGACACTTAATTTCGACTTGCATGTTTCACTACCATAAGTTAATACTGGTCTGTATATGGTTTTCAATATTGTCATTTTAGTTTGCTTTAATACCACCTTCTTCTTTATAAGGTTTTGATTCATCATATAGTAGGTCTTCATCGTTTTTTCTATTCTTTTGTTTATGTCCATTTCCTTCTATAATTGTTCCTAAATACATGAAATATGTTACTTGTTCAAAGTTCTGTGAATAAGTACGGACTCAACACTCCTCTCTGTCTTAAACCCTCCTTTGTTTGAAACTCTTTCGATGTTCTATTTCCCGTAGCTACATAATTTGTACTGTTTTCATATATACTCTTTATTGCTCTTACAAGTTCACTATCTATTCCTCTTTTGGTCATGTTTTGCCATAGTTTTTCTCTTTCGAAACAGTCGAAAGCCTTTTCCAGATCCACAAAGGCAAAATATGTTTTTCTCTTACTTAAGGTTTTCTGGATTATTTCCTTAATTGTAAATATATGGTCATGGACGCTTCTTCCTTTTCTAAAACCGCTCTGTGATTCTTCTACATTTTTAAAAAAAATTTTCTAGTATTCTTTCGTACGCTTTTAATGCTGTGGTCAGTAACGTTATTCGTCGATAATTGTTACAGTCCCTTGTATCCCCTTTTTTATGTATAGGTACTATTACCCCCATTTGCTAATCTCTAGGAATTACTCCTTCTTCCCAAGTTTTGTTGCAGATTTTTGTGAATAATTCTAGTTCTATATTGCCCATGTTCTTTAGCATTTTCGTCGTGATTCTGTCGTGGCCTAAAAAAATAAATAAAATATCCGAAAGTAAAAGTACCAGAACGAGAAAAAAGCCTGCTTTAAAAGAAGCAACGTAATTAGAAATCTTGATGGCGTTACGTCGTCAGCCTAACGCCTGGATTTTTATGTAATTTCTCATTAAACGGTGTTTGTTTTGGAGTGAAAAAGGAAACGGGTATGTTGCCCGGTTGTTAATTGTGGGCGGCGAGTCCTAGACCTTCTTTTAGGCCTCTCCAAGCTAGTCCGTCGAATTTACGGCAGGTATGTTTTTAGAGTCACATAGAGCGTCGGACGGTTCGTAATGTGGGTTAGGCCTTATTTTTATTTGCTTCTTCTTCCCCCCTCCCATTTATTCCGGACGTTTCACCGGAGTTCCGCTAACTGGGAGCTGCCTGGCGATCTTCTTCGTGGTGTCCTTGCTGAAAGTTTTGATGGCGTCGTTATAAATCGACCTTGGCCCTCCATTTTGGTGTTTGGTAATACAACAGTTCATCAAGCCACACATCGCAAGAGGGCGCACTCCTTGGTACGAAAGTGGTCACTGAAGTTGGAGCAAGTCGTCACTGAATTTGACGCAAGTGGTCACTTAAAGTGGTATCACGAAAGTGGTTACACCGGACACGCATCCTGCTATTCGTGTCTCGAAGGTACTGATGACCCCGGAATCAGCTGATGTGCATTCACAGATGGATGTTGAAGGTCGGATCTTACCTGTATTATATTTCTTTGATTAATATTTTGAACGCACTTTAGTGCCGACTAGGTTGACATGCGAAGTTAAAGTTCATGGTGTTTGTTTATTTGTTTTTTTGTTAATTAGGTAAGTTAATAATTTTGTAACGAACAAGCGGATCCGACTGTGTCGCGTTTTTTTTCACCTGATTCTTGACATTCCGCACTGCCAAATTAACTGACCGCGCTTTGTTTGCATTTTGGTTTCATTTATTTTGTGTGTGCACCCCTTTTATGACATAAATAAAAGCTAGTGTGCATTACTGGTGATTTTTATTTATTTTCGAATTAAATTCAAACTTTTGAATTGAGATTAGATAGATAGATAGTGTCACGCTAAGGGCCTTCACCATGTCGCGCTAAGCCTCCACTATGTCGCGACAGTGTGTCTTTAGCCTTGCGGGGTTGATTGGGGTGCGTAGGTTTATCAGAGGGCAGAGCTTTAAAAACAATGATTTAAAAAATTATTAATACCTCTTTATTTAAATAATTAATTTAGTTGAGGGTGGTTTTGTCCGTTAAAAATTTGAGGTGCGGTCCTGGGTCGTTCGCGGCGACTGGGTTTTTTGCCTAGTCGCGCGTTGCATTTTTCGTCACCTACTTTGTGTCCGTTTGCGTCATTCGTATACGCGCGTATAAGCGCGTGGCCCCGTTTGTAATAAATTCCGCTGATGTCTTCTTATGAAATATGATTCTTTATGTTACGTTGTATTAGTTACCTCATTATTGTGTTTACATTTCGACATGGTCGCAATTTGCCCTCAATTACACAAGTTCGCGTTTAAATACTTTTTATGTTTTTTATTCGCGCAACACAGAAAAAAAAACCCTTGTGGTTTTTAGAAAATTCCCCCTCGTGACAATAGAGTCTGATCCAGCCCGTCTCCACAAGTGAGCCGGTCGTGAGATGAACTTAATTTACACATTTCAACGTTAGGTTGGTTACATAACTTAAACGAGTTACAACAAGCTAAATCAGGTGACGCGAGATGCATGCGGATGTCATAAGCAATCAGAACATTGTTATCAAAAATGCCCATAAAAGGACAAGTCACGTGGCGATCGATAATCGCACGCCTAATATCCGTTAACAGGGTTGACCGTAAAATTTACGAATATTGCTAAGCTATTCATTACGCGGTTTTGAACTATAACACTCTTCTTCTATTTAAATCCACTCACATTGAACATAGCTTTTGACCTTTGGTCTCTCTTTTACGAACCTCAGTCGTCTTACGATTACCGGTTCCTTTTATAGTTGCATTTAAATAAAATTGTCCTACTTCTTTATTACACACCCTGCTACCTACCGTATTGGTCCTTCTTTCACAAATAACCAATGACTTCATCAGTATTTTCTTGGTTTTTCTAAAGTTAATCTTTTTTTTTTTCGATTATTTTAAAATAACCTTGAAAGTTACAAATAAAATAGAAACTAACAACCTGTGTATAAAACGAAATTATTGATTAAAATCCTAAGACTCATAGACATCTTCACTTTTAGCGTAACTCCAAAAATGAAAATCAGAGTTAGGTCTGCCCCACCCCTGCAACTGTATTTAATCATGTTAGGAAATAAATAACTATTTCATGAATCCACTGTACGATACATCATTATAAAAAAGCGATTTAGATACGAAGCAATAAAGCACGGCAATACTAATCTCAGCCAAATGCTGAATTCCCTGGCGACAGATTCGCGTTAGTATTTTTTTAACCTAATAATCTGATGAGATCTTGCTCCTTGTCCGGGCGGCTCAGAGCACGACCCGGAAAATTAAGTTTGTGTTCTGCGAAAAAACGGCGAGCAAGTGTTGGGCTGCTGCTCGCTCTTCCGGAAAAATTCCACGTTGTACACTTACAATGCGAAGGCAATAGTGGAATATCAAAAGCGATCGCGTCCGATTTTAAAATTCGTAATTTCGCTTCATAAATAATGCGAATCGAACGCGTTGAATAAATGTTTTTGTGGGGCGCTGAAACGTGCACAAGATAAATTTAAATTGCACTGACGTCATATTGGGTAGCCATTAATCAGAACCACTTGATCCGCTTTGTGATACAATGCGGTAACGCGATTATTCAATGAGGATCGCAGTGTGCTGCGGTGGGATAAAGCCGCTGTCCTGTATGTCTCTGTACCTTGCTTCGGATTATGGTTATTATTACTATCCTATTGATTGTGTTGCCTAGGGTACACTTACTCCTTTACATCCGTTCTTTGTTTATCACCCCGTTACTAAAACCAATGGAAACTATTTCACAAAAAATCACCTTGTATAAGTAATGTAGCATTACCTGTGGAAATATTTGGTTTTGGAAAACGTATGTGGCAGTGTTAAATAGCGTTTTCGATTGATCGCGCTAGTGCGCACTCGGAGTATCTTCATCTCATGTTATTGCATGAGGTTAAAAAAAGATGCAAATACACTAAGAGCAACCGGTGCAGGTGAATCGAAAACGCTGAAAATTGAACATAACCTGACTTTTAAATGTCAACAAGACATAAATCATAAAATAAGAGTTACCACTCACTCACAAATTAAATAATTAATTATAACTATAAGATTCACAGGAAGACAATGTCTGCATGAGATCATCGGGCAGAGCAACTCTTGCACCAATACCATGTGGTAAGGATAGAGCTGTATATCTTTACGCCACACGAAGTCTACTCTCGGGGATGACGTATTGATGCTACCCTCTCAGACATTGATGTTCGGACGACTTCTTCGACTTTAGTACGGATGATGCGATTGGTGCAAAGATACTTCGGAAGACTTAAGGTCGGATTCTTTGATTTATTCACAATGATATTATTGTGTCGAATCGAAACAAACAATGTTTGACGAGCGGTGTTAGATTTACTTAAGCTTTGTTATCGTTGCGAGCGAAAAGCGGATCCGTGCTTCGTGTTTTAATTTCACTTCAAACGTATTACTTTTATTTAATTTAGTCCTGCGGTGAATTTGTTTTGTTACAAGCTTAATCGTCGCACAAATAAAGACAAGTGTGTAATAACCGGTGACTACTTATTTATTTTTATTTACTGGCCCCTTTCACCTTGTGGACTACGAATGGCCTCGACCTGTCCCATTGAGTTAGCCGGAAATTGGAACGTCCTCAGTTTTCCCTCCCATAGTTTGCAACCTTCTGGTAGGTAGCAAGTTTTTCTTTAAATTAATTAATCCCCGACCCCTTATTGCGACGTGAATACAAGTTCTAAAATAATTTGTATGGGTGAAGTGACAGCGTAGGGAAGAAGGCCATCCTCCTTAAAGTTTTCTAGTTGATATACTCGATTATTGTCCTCGATATCGTTTTGGGTACATTTTTGAGCGTTTTAATTTACTTTCAACAGCTTTTGAGTCCAAGGACAACGCTGTCCGACAATGAAATGAATATAAGTATATAAATGAGGTTAATCTTTAGCAAATGCATTTATAAGGGTCCAGTCGTGGCAGCGAAATTCATTTAAATTTAATAAATTCTTAATTCTTTCGATAAATTTTTCTAACTTTACCAAACTTTAACATGCTTGCTTAAATTTCATAGTAAATTCCGCGGCCACAGTAATCAGGGTTAGTTACGGACAAACTCTTTATCTTTCGCCCCCCCAATGGAGATAATTTTGGGCGATATCTTTTAGACGAAAAATCCAACAAATTTCAGGCGAGGTCTAGAACTTCCTTCAAGGAACATTGTTTTCCTTTAAGGTTTAGAAGATCTACTTAAGGTCAAAATTGTAATAGAATACCAAAAGAAGATATCGGAAAGAAACAAAACTAAAAATAATTCCTCTGGTTTCCGAGTTGTTTCCAAATTTAAGGATGAGGAAGATGTTCGAAGGGTATACAGAAGAATGTGTTTAAAACTCTATTGAGACGAGTTAAGAACCTATACCCGTGCCTCATGAACTATTACGAAACTAAATTTGGGTTAACCCTTCTCAGGCCATCGGTTACATTGTTACCACTGGTTACCAGGGATCTAAAAGGGTCAAACTTATCAAAAGCAAAGCATATCATGATGGTATAGAACGATTTCCTCATCAAATAGTGTTTGACCATGGTGAAACTTCTTTGCCACAGAGTTTTAGTCCAAAGACTGAAGAATTAATTACATAGAACACCAGAAAGTTCAATTATAGAGAAAGATGATTTATCCATACATGCCATACCGGGAGTATATATGTATGTTGGATAGCGGCAAGAAAAGATGCAAAAGACTCGAAAGGAAGGGGTTTGATTGGTGGATGTTTGGGTTAACTCTTCAGACCATTGATTACACTGTTACCACTGGTTACTAGTGGTCTAGAGGGGTCTAAAGGTTGTCAAACTTGTCAAAAGCAAAGCATATCATGATGGTATAGAACGATTTCCTCATCAAATAGTGTTTGACCGTGATGAAACTTCTTTGCCGCAGAGTTATTAGTCCAAAGACTGAAGAATGAATTACATAGAACACCAGAAAGTTCAATTATAGACAAAGATGATTTACCCATACATGCCATCCGAGAGGGTATATGTAGGATAGCGGCAAGAAAAGATGCAAGAGACTCGAAAGGAAGGGGTTTGGTTGGTGGATGTTTGGGTTAACTCTTCAGACCATTGATTACACTGTTACCACTGGTCACTAGTGGTCTAAAAGGGTCTAAAGGTTGTCAAACTTGTGAAAAGCAAAGCACATCATGATGGTATAGAACAATTTCCTCATCAAATAGTGTTTGACCATGATGAAACTTCTTTGCCACAGAGTTATTAGTCCAAAGACTGAAGAATGAATTACATAGAACACCAGAAAGTTCAATTATAGACAAAGATGATTTACCCATACATGCCATCCGAGAGGGTATATGTAGGATAGCGGCAAGAAAAGATGCAAGAGACTCGAAAGGAAGGGGTTTGGTTGGTGGATGTTTGGGTTAACTCTTCAGACCATTGATTACACTGTTACCACTGGTTACTAGTGGTCTAGAAGGGTCTAAAGGTTGTCAAACTTGTCAAAAGCAAAGCATATCATGATGGTATAGAAAGATTTCCTCATCAAATAGTGTTTGACCATAATGAAACTTCCTTGAACTTATCTGAAGACGAAAATAAATAATTGACCTAATGTCATTTGTATTGAGTCCTCTGTTTTACTTTCATTCAACTTGTCTTGGTTTCTTTTTTTTATAATGGGGTAGGACCACACTTCTTAAATGCGTTACTCTCGACGGAAATCTTTACTCTTAGAAATCAATCCTATGTTTATCGACGATTACTCAACACCAGTTCAACACAGTCACCTAGATGAAAATTTGAAACTTTTCTTCTTTCTGTAGTGTTCAGGCTTTCACGGCTTTTGTTGATGGTTCTCGGGTTCTCTGCCGTATATAAAATTTGTAGAACTTGTAGTTTCGATCATCTTGTCGTGATCTTCTTTAAAAGTGAAGTGAAGGAGATCACGAAAAGATGATCAAAACGTCAAGTTCTATACAAACTTTCTTCCTGAGGATGGATACTGGATTATGTCACCTATTTTTAAACCCTAATGGCAGGTTTCCACGAGGCCAGTAAACAGGTCAGTAGTTGGAGTCCAGTCACAGGACTCCAGTAGCCTTGCCAGTCCAGTGAATTGGTATTTCAACGTGGCCAGTTCACTGAAGCCAGTTAGACAGTCCATTCGGGCGGTAACCATAGATGTGTGCGCATGGGCAAACAAAATACGCACTGGCTACTCCTCAAGCAAGTCGACTGGAGGAGCTTGGACTGGACCGTCACTGGCATCCAGTGGTGTTTACACGGAGCCAGTCACTGAAGTCCAGTCACAGGATTCCAGCTACTGGCCTGTTTACTGGCGTCGTGGAAACGCGCCTTCACTGGACTGGCAAGGCCAGCTACTGGAGTTCTGTGACTGGACTCCAGCTACTGGCCTGGTGGAAACGCGGCTTTAAAGATGGTGGTCTTACATAAGAGGATGAAATCTACTTCGAAAATAAGAGTGGAATTACAACATAACAAGAGATGGTGACATTTCCTCTTACATAAGGAGATGAAATCTACTTCGAAAATAAAAATGAAATTACCTACACAAGAGATGGTGAATCTCCTCTTATGTAAGAGTCGTGGGATCTCCTCTTACATAAGAGAAGTGATGGCATCTTCTCTTATATAAGATATATACATCTCTTTTGTATGTATTCCACTCCAGGTGTCACCCTCTTATATAAGAGGAGATGCCAAGACGTTTTGTGCATGTAATTCCACTCCTAAGGCAGATTTCACAGACGTTACTTAAATGTAATCATCCGTTGAAAGTAAACGTTGCCATGGTTACATGTGTTGAACGTATAAGAATGATTATTCTTAATCGATGATTAAAGTTAAGTGACGTTTGTGAAATCCAGCGTTAATTTCCAAGTAGATTTTATCCGCTCCTCTGTGCTTTCGAAGGCGTGTTACATAAGTGATAAATGGTCAAGTCGTCATTAATAACATATTTCTTGTGGTGAAAACGAGTTGGAATAGCCTCTGTGTATATACAGGGTGTTTCAATGATGATGCAGCAAACTTAGGGGACAGTTTTCTGACATTATTTGGAACAAAATATCTTAATACAATTTTGTTATGTGAGCAAGTTGAAATTTGCAATATTTGGAGTCGACGTTTTTAGAAATACTGCAGCAATTTAATAAATACCAATAAATACCTACCGTAAACGAAAGAATTTATGAGCGGGTTTTAATTCTACCCTTGACCGAAAGACATATTAGGGTGCGTCCAAACATGTAACGTATCCACGTATCCGATCATGATCGGATACGTAAATTTGGAAACAATTCGGACCAGAAGAATTATTTTTAGTTTTGTTTTTTTCCAATATCTTCTTTTGGTACTCTATTACAATTTTGACCTTAAGTAGATCTTCTAAACCTTGAAGGAAAACAATGTTCCTTGAAGCAAAATAAAGTCCGAAGTTCTAGACCTCGCCTGAAATTTGTTGGATTTTTCGTCTAAAAGGTATCGCCCAAAATGATCTCCATTGGGGGGCGAAAGATCAAGAGTTTCTCCGTAACTAACCCTGATTACTGTGGCCGCGGAATTTACTAAGAAATTTAAGTAAGCATGTCAAAGTTTGGTAAAATTAGAAAAATTTATCGAAAAAATAAAGAAATTATTAAATTTAAATGAATTTCGCTGCCACGACCGGTTTTTAAGGGACACCGGACCCTTATAAATGCATTTGTTAAAGATTAACCTCATTTAGGTATTTATTTATATTCATTTCATTGTCGGACAGTTGTCCTTGGACTCAAAAGCTGTTGAAAGTAAATTAAAATGCTCAAAAATGTACCCAAAACGATATCGAGGACAATAATCGAGTATATCAACTAGAAAACTTTAAGGAGGATGGTCTTGTTCCCTACGCTGTCACTTCATCCATACAAATTATTTTAGAACTTGAACTCACGTCGCAAAAAGGGGTTGGGGATTAACTAATTTAAAGCAAAACTTGCTACCTACCAGAAGGTTGCAAACTATGGGAGGGACGTTCCAATTGCCGGCTAACTCAATGGGACAGGTCGAGGCCATTCGTAGTCCACAAGGTGAAAGGGGCCAGTAAATAAAAATAAATAAGTAGTCACCGGTTATTACACACTTGTCTTTATTTGTGCGACGATTAAGCTTGTAACAAAACAAATCCACCGCAGGACTAAATTAAATAAAAGCAATACGTTTGAAGTGAAATTAAAACACGAAGCACGGATCCGCTTTTCGCTCACAACGATAACAAATAAATAAATATCAAGTCTCAGTAAATCTAGCACCGCTCGTCAAACGTTGTTTGTTACGATTCGACACAATAATATTATTGTGAATAAATCAAAGAATCCGACCTTAAGTCTTCCGAAGTATCTTTGCATCTGTACTAAAGCCGAAGAAGTCGTCCGAACATCAACGTCTGAGAGGGTAGCGTCAATACGTCATCCCCGAGAGTAGACTTCCTCTTCCAGCAACGAAGCGTGACGTAAAGATGTTCAGCTCTATCCTTACCACATGGTATTGGTGCAAGAGTTGCTCTGCCCGGTGATCTCATGCAGACATTGTCTTCCTGTGAATCTTATAGTTATAAAAAAGTTTTGTGCAATGTCAGGTCAAAAAGCGATCAAAAGATGTCGCTACTTGAAATGTTCTTATAGTTATAATTAATTATTTAAAATGTGAATGAGTGGTAACTGTTATTTTATGATTTATGTCTTATTGACATTTAAATGTCACAAAGCGCAAGAAGGCAATAAATACCTACCGTAAACGAAAGAATTTATGAGCGGCTTTTAATTCTGTCCTTGGCCGAAAGACGTATTAGGGTGCGTCCAAACATGTGACGTATCCGCGTATGCGATCATGATCGGAAGATCGGATATGATACGCAAGAATGATGCATCGACTGTTCGACGTTGCACGTTTGTCACTGTGAAATTAGTTGCTGCTACCTATCCATCCAGTGTTTGATGTTTCGGCGAAATTCCGACTCCAAGTGTGACGTAGTTGTATCGCATCAGCGTTCCAAGTGATACAAAGAAACGATACGGGTATGCGTCACGGCAACACGTCCACACTTGGCTAATCATGATACACGATCACGATCGGATACGCGGATGCGATACATGTTTAGGCGCACCTTTAAAGGTGACAACATTGAAAGAATGTGCGTTTAGTATGCATTCTGATGAACGTTGACGATTAGGAAGCGTTTCCGCATACAGACGTGCTACCAATCGCGCTTTTCTTCGACGTTCTCCGTATAAAATATGCATGTCTGCGTATTCTTGAAATGTAAAATCGCCCATCGCAAACACATATGACAACGCATACGCTAATATACTGTTAAAAATAAAAGTTACAAAAACTACACCAAATCTACGCAGATTATGCTTCGCTGCCATAAAACAATAAAACGATGATTCTTTTGACGTAAGTTAAGGCAGGTTAAGGATTCCGCTCGTCCTCATCTACGGTACGTTTCCCTTCAGTTTTTCCAAAATCTATTCATCAAGAAAAAAAACGTACGAAACTTTTCTTTCTCTCCATCGATATCTACCGACATACCGAGTTTGGTGCACTTACAACGAAACAGCCTGTATATGGGCAAAGAGGAACAACTTCTTGGTTTCCAATTTGTTGAAAATAATTTCCGTTCAGTTCATTTTCAGGTCAACTGCTGAAGAAGACGATTTGATTACTGGGTGAGCCTTCAACACTTTAAAGAAGGTTTCAAGAAACTGAGCGATTCTACAATAATATACAATGATTTCATACTACAAACAGATACCGAGTAAACACGGAGCTGAGAAGAATTGAAAGCTGAGCTTTCATTATGGAATTCTTGGAATTCGATGTAATTCTTTATCTCCCTTAGGAAGTAGTCAAGAACGGAAATTTATGACCTCAATGATCTTGGAAATTTGCCTTAGAGGTAAATGACTCCTGAAAATAACTTATTTTTGTATGTAACCAACAAGCAACGGAAACAAACACAGGACGAATGACACTAGTGACAATTTTGTTCGCGACGAGCTTATACTGCGACTTACCTTTGCGAAAACAAAATATTTCCATAGCCAATGCTACCGAAATATTAAATGAAGACGATACATATTTGTTAAAATTATACAAATTTATTCCCATGTAATTTATTTTTATGAATGTAAAACTTACACTGTAAATCAAAAATAATAGCATTAGTCCAATGTTGTTCCAACAGACGTCAGAACCGCAAGTAGTGTGGAATTTTTACGCAAAGGAAGAGAACTGATATTAACGACGGGAAACCGGAACTAAGGACGTTCTTTAGGAGAATATTTTTATAGCGCTCTTTTACATTTTAAATGTTATTTTTCCCCGCGTTCGCAACTAAAATGTGGCACGTAATTCAAAATTCCTTTTTATTCGTTTAGAAAATTTTCTCTTTGCCTTCAACCACCTCTGTAGGTATAAATACTGAGAGAGAATTCAAGCGAGGGCGACGCGACGTTTTCTGTGTTTATTGCGAAATAATAAATGAAGTGTTGACGAGGGATGCAATCCAATAATCCCCGAGACAATTATAAGTGTAATAAAAAAATGAGGAGCAGAAGTTGCCGACTATCAAAACACGAATTTCAAATACGTCATCGAAAAATGGCGCCCGATTTGCATAGAACGTCGTTTTATGCTAATGTCCCTGATTTATGGTTATTTTTATTTGATTCTCGAAATTATTATATGGACTGTATCCGTATGGATGAAAATCATATTTTATGTGCGAGAAAGAAGCTTTCGTCGGCTCGAATCGATTCGAGAGTGAGAATTATTCCTGTGGTGGAACTTTTACGACACTTTTATATGTTTATGTTTATACTTGTGTTTTTCGCTCTGGTTTTCTTCTTATTATTGTTCATCATATCATATTTTTACGGTACATTTTATAACTATTGCCCTCGGAAAATTTTTCAGATAAAACCGACCGACATATACACACGAACGCTTTAAAACAGAATCGTTTTATTATACAAATCGACAAATTTTCTTAAAAAAAAAAAGAAAGTTTCTTATACGCACATATATCTATGTATATAGACAAACTTTGACTTGCCATTACGTAAAATACAGTAAATTTGGAATTGAAACAAAAGATTTCTTTCTTTAGTTTGACCAAAATGTGAGAAGTAAAGTAATAATAATGAAGTGCTATTTAGTGAAAGCACTTGTCAATCCGGTACAATATCTTCTAATGACTTTTTGGCGTACAAGTCCCATCTGTTCGAATGTTCGCGGCCGAGACCAACATATGGCACGGTTGGGGTATAAAACCAAAGCCGGCAAACTACCCCTAAACCTGTAGTATGAATGAAACGAATAAATAGTCGGGTGTATTAGCGATCCTTTTATTCAAGCATCGATATAAACTAGAACGGCAGAAAGTTTCGAGGCCGCCTCATGCTCGCCTAATTACCGTCCTTATCAAACCTTCCTTCCGGGGGTGCAAGTGAACATATGTGCAGGTTATACGATTCATATTGAAAACTATTCGCCGGGATTAGAATCTGGGGTGGACAAAAAAAAAAAAAGAACTTCAATTGACTGTACAAACCAAAGTTTCGACGAGTGCCTTCGGTGTGACCGACGCGAATACTTTTCGCAGAGACAATGATAAATAAAATTGTTACGGAACTCTGTCTTAACTGATATCCGACTTTTTGTCCCAGGGCATACCGACTTGATTGATGCAAGGTCACGCTCAGGTCACATGTGCTTATAATTGGCTAAATCCTCGGGAGAATTCTAAAAATCACAGTATACCAACCTCGAATGTATACGTATAATCTGTTCCTACGTAAGAAGACTACTATTTCACCAAAAAAATTATTATTATATTAATAACGTAATGGGTGGTATGCATAAAACGAAGTACTTCAAGCACCTACTTCGAAAGTGAAGTACCTACTATAGTAACGTAGTATTTACTATGCGATCTAGTAGATACTAGAGCACAAGAGCACATAGAAGTTTTTACTTCGCTGTAGAAGCACCCACTTCAAAGCCTCAGATTCAGCTTAATAGTAAATACTACTGCAGCTTCGTATTTACTACGTGCTTTCGTAGTATAATAGAAGATACTTCGAAGAATATACTAATTTGAGAAGTATTAGCATCTACTTCGTTTTATGCAAACCACCCATTGGATGGGATGCATAAAACGTAGTACATCTACGCATCTACTTCGAAAGTGAAGCACTTACTACATTAGCGTAGTACTTACTATCCGCATCTAGTAGATACTGTTATGTACAAGAGTACATAGAAGCATCTACCATACATTTTGTAGTATCTACATCAAAAACTTCAAAATTCGGCTGCCGCGTAGTATCTACTTCAGTTTAAGTGAAGCTGCTATTTAGTAAACATTTCCAACACGTGATAAGAATTATAATAAAATATTTTGGGTGCTTTTATGAATATGCGAACCCGGAAAGGAGAATATACTCGTATCTTGATGATGTACATGCAAGTTATTCAGGTAAAAGTGACATAAGTTGTAATTATGAAATAGTTAACTGATGTACCAATAGATTGTTGCAAAAATACACAGACATAGATGTGATAGATGTTCAACACACCGTATTCGTGTATAACAAATGAACGAACGAGTCACTTACTTTTCTTGGCCACGTCTGTAGTAGATATTTCATTTTAATAGTATTTACTAATTACTAAGTGTTGTAGTTTATAAACTTTACTTTCATAGTATATGCTTGAGAGCTTTATATAATAGAAGATACTTCGAAGAATATACTAATTTGAGAAGTATTAGCATCTACTATTTGTGAAGGTTAACATTAAATAGTACATGTACTTATTTTATAAGTGAGTATTTAAATACAAGTACATATATAACACGTACTTAAATACAAGTATAAGTCTTAAAAGGAGTACTTAGTACTTGATACTGATGATTGTAGGTACACGGTAACTTTATAGGTTGACACAGACTGTAAGTACAGGCCAACAATATCTCAGCCATCTTCGATTAGCACTTCCGTCGGGAATCAACAGAATTACTTGTTTTTGGTCCACCTGATCTAAAAACAAGCGATTGAGTTGCCATTAGTTTCTGTCACGGACAAGAAACGGGCACATGTTATAAATTCTTTCCGATTTTATTATTATTATTATTATTATTATTTTTTTTTTTAATTCGAACGGCCGGTTTCCTCGAAGATTCCTCCACGCGTGATTATGAATGTCCAAATAATTAGGTTAGACCGTCATAAATTCATGACACATCACAGTTTTGAAGCACTCCGGCGAGGGTTGCGCGCATTTCTCCGACATATGGACAAGTGGTATTATGTATAACCCTGGAGACCTGTCAAAACCTATTTATCCGCTATACAATACGCATGAGTCGCCCTTTTCGCTACAACCCCGACGAGTGTTGCAAAAACAATCTGTATTAAGTTTTAGTTACGCTACTTGACTCATATCCATAGTTTTAGATCAGAAACTCTAAAATAAACAACCCTAGGTATCAAAATACTGAGATGTTAATTATTAACCCTTTTTCTTAATTTTGAATATTACTGAAGTCGGAATGAATTTCGAAAATTAATTTTTTTTAAGTCTTGCATTAGTAGCTTTTAATTTTTAACGTGATTTATGTGTGCCAACAGATTGCAAGTACCCAGTCCTGTGCAATATGTTAAAATCAGCCCCTCGTCGCATAATAGGGTTTTAACAGTGAAGAACTAGGACCATATGTGAACGAACCACAAAACACGTGCCCTCATCCCAAACTGATGCAGGAAGACTCTCGCGTAATTAAATTCACGCGTGTTGAAAATTGTTCAACTATTACAAACTCCTAGTCCAATAGAAAAATAATGGAACTTAAAGAAGATAACTCCTGCACGTTATCTACATACATCTAGACTCCTAAAAATAGATGAAGAGAACAAAAGAGCTAAATGTTGTTTACTTTTATGTCAACTTATATCAGGTGTTCAACTGGAAAGTTCATCAAGTAGCCTCTAAGTTTTTCATAACATTGTAGAGCAAGTCTTGAATTAGATCAACGCGAAATGTCATGCGCTTTCGTTTTCTGTGACAATGAGTACTGGTTTGAACTTCGTACATTAATACCCGATGAAGATACTCTAAAGGTACGTCATAAGCAAAATGCTTCAACTAATTGACAACTGTCATCCATCAAACGTCAATAATTGCTTTTGGAAGTCATCTCTTTTTTGGTCTACCTTCTTTCATCAAAAAATCAAAACCAACTTTATGAACTTTTCAATTGAACACTCTTTATAATAAGATCATGAAGTTTTCTAATAAAAGGAGACTATAGAAACTATCTGGTTTGTTATACAGAATTTACTGCTGGTAGAGCAGATGTCAGCAAGGGGATTCTGTAAGTCCCAGAAATGGAGCTCCTTAATCATTCGGTGATAAGTTAAAAATGATAGTTCTAGATATGACCCCCTGTTGTCTTCCGAATAACAGTATTTTTAGACCCACTGGTGAAGATTCGCCCAGAGTGTATATGTGCTCCCTGTTTATAAATAATTTGATTGTATTACAAACAGAGAACTTGAGGTACCTATGAACAGAACATTAACGGACGAAGTTGTCCAACTAGTGGGATGTGATTTAAAAAAAAATGGGCTAACCAGTTAGAGGTAATCACATTTATCATTTGGCGAAAAGAATAAGAAGGGCAAATCGAACTTCGACTTCCTAAAATGCCAACAAGATTGATACTCTGCATTTTGATGCTCTAATAAAAGTGAGAGGGCGTCATTTCTTTAGAAACCACTTTTGGCATTGTTTAATGCTAATCCAAAGGGCTTCCGGATCGCTTTGTTAGAACCAACTTCAAAGCATAAACTATCGGTATTGAGGATTTACACCGCCTCGCAAGCAGAGCTTGAGATATCTGTGATCGGAACATTAACGGACGAAGTTGTCCAAGTGAATAGCAAAAGGACCACCTTCAAGCAATTAAGGTGGAAACAACTAGTGAGATGTGATAAAAAAAAGAATATGGGCTAACCAGTTGGAGGTAATCACATTTATTATTTGACGAAAAGAATAAGAAAGGGCAAAGGTTTTTCTTTTCTATCCCTGGGCTCCCCCATCGATCGTTAGAGCGGAGGATAAGGTAAGTACAACTCACAAATTACCAAAATATAAAGCACCTAAGTACCTACCAGTACCTACCACAAGGAATCCGATTTCAAAAATCGAAGGAGAAAAAAGAAGACTTCGGCAAAGAATAATATTACCTTGAACGCAGATCAGGTGTGTAAAGTAGAAAAGTACCAAGCAAGTTAATTAATAAAACAAAATATGCGAGGGTGGTTTGAAAAGTCGGTGCAAAGTCAGAGAGATGGCACCACTGGTGCGTATTGAGGTTATTTTCAGTTAGTAGCATCTCTTGGAAGAACGCACCCCAAGTCTCAGTCAGATCGGTCTATTTTTCTGTTTTTGACGTTCGTTTGAATCGAAGAAGTACAGTGATTTCCAGAAAATGGACGAAAGAGAATTTCGTGTGTTGTTCAAACATTACTTTATGAGACTAAGAAAAAGCTTGATTACTATTATAGTGAATCTGCACCTTCGAGTAGAATGGTTTATAAATGGAGTGGCCATATATGAGCACAAGCGACGCTGAACGTCCTGGACGCCCTGTTGAGGTCAGTACTGCAGAAAACATTCAGAAAATCCATGATATGCTGATGAATGATAGGAGGGTGAAGGTGCGTGAGATTGCTAATGTTGTGGGCATCTCGAACGAACGGGTAGAAAAAAGTCCTTTTTCATCACGAAAACGCACCAGCTCACTTAAAGTTCCAACTCGTTCCGCATCCCCCATATTCTCCAGATTTGGCTCCCTCGGACTACTACTTGTTCCCTAACTTGAAAAAATGGCTAGCGGGAAGGAGATTTTATTCTAACGAGGAGGTGATTGTGGAAACGAATGCCTATTTTGCAGAGTTGGAAAGGATGAACCAACTGGAAGTGCGTTGGACATAGGCCCAGTTTCATAAAACGTAGTTAACCACTCGATCAAGTTAATCGTGTGATTAACCAATATCTTTGGAGGAAAGTTTCAATTTCCACCTATGATATTGCTTAATCACACGATTAACTTGATCGAATGGTTGACTATGTACGTTTTATGAAACTGGGCCTAAGTGTACACTTAAGCCCACAAGGAGACTACGTTGAAAAATAAAAATAGCGCACCCAGAAAAATTAAGTAGTTTTAAGTCATTTTTGCGCGGACTTATCAAACCACCCTCGTAGGTGATAATGAAGAATGCTTCCGGGTAGGTACACTTTCAGGGAAAGCTAGGACTAAATAAAAGATGTCGTAAAAAAACTCCCCAACGGTCATCAGAGGGGTGCTTCAAGGAACCAAGAAGTACGAAGCATGGGGCGAATGAAACAAACAGAAGAATGATTTTCTGGTGGAGTGTGGGACAATCAAATCAAGAAGAGAGAAAAAGACAAAAGAATTATCCAGCCTTTTCAAGGTGGATGCCAAGGAACTACGGGGCTTCTGAAAAGAAAAGGAGATTCTTAGGCTCTGTCGTCGAGTCGCCGCCCCAATCTGGGCCAAAGCATGTTTAATTGGCAAATATAAAGAAATGCCAACGAATTTATGCAATAAGGGTGTGCAGAGCGTGTAGGACGGTGGCAACTGATGCTGGCACGAGTTATACCCATTGACCTGTTGGCGATAAAAGAGAGAGAGACTACGTTGACATGGAAATTGAGGCGGATAAATACAACCAAGGCGCAGCGGACCTGGAAACTGCTACATGATTCTGACGCATGGTTTGACCACATGGGGAAATGACCTGACCCAATTCCTCGCCGGGCACGGATCCTTCAAGCACTGTAGACAATTAAAAACGTTGACTCTCCATCTGAACATACCTTCTTCATATGCAACCGGAGGGAAACACTGAGGACCAATGCCGAAATCCGGATTGGACAGACTTTAACATCGGATAACATCGTGAGATGCATACTTGAGAGCTCTGAAAGCTAGACCAAAATGGTGCAAGGATCAAAGGATCAAAGAGAAGGAGGAGAAGCGAAGAATAGGGACCTAGTGGACAGCGTAGGACAACGGGACCTAAATGAACTACGAGAACCTGAGCTGGAGGCTTGTCCGCTCCTGCGAAGGAATGCCGAAATCCGGATTGAACCGAACAACATCGTAGGATTCATGCTTGAGAGCTCTGAAAACTGGACCAAAATGGTGGAAGGCATCCTTAGGATCAAAGAGAAAGAGGAGAAGCGGACGATAGGGTCCTAGTGGACAGCGTATGACAACGGGACCTAAGTGAACTACGAGAACCTGAGCTGGAGGCTTGTCCGCTCCTGTGAAGGAGTGCCGAAATCCGGATTGAATCGAACAACATCGTGGGATTCATGCTTGAGAGCTTTGAAAACTGGACCAAAATGGTGGGAAGCATCCTTCGGATCAAAGAGAAAGAGGAGAAGCGGACAACAGGGACCTAGTGGACAGCGTAGGACTACGAGAACCTAAGCTAGAGGCTTGTCCGTTGCTGCGAAGGAATGCCAGCCAATGGTGATGCCGCAGCAGATTTTGGGGACAAAAGTTGGTAGGTAATTGGCTGGTTTGGATTGCCATGAAGTCGGTGGTCTGGCCCGGGCGGTCGTTTGTATGAATCCAACACACCCTCTGGTATTACACCACAGCCTCGGGCGCCTTTCGAAAATTCTGTAAACCTCTATTAAAAAAAAAGGTGCGCCGATGGCAAAGGAAACGCATTCATGGTAATTTAAAGTCATCTGCACCTCTGTTTTTTTGGATCAAGAGTATCGGCTAGGATAATAATTAGTAAGGGAGAGTACACTTGATAAGTTGAGAAGTCCTCCTGTACACTTCCACGACGAGTTGGAGCTCTTTAAGGAATGGCTTTTGCTTCTGCCCCCGAACTCCTCGAAAACCATTAGAGTAAGTACGAGGTAGATACGACTTCCTTAAGAAGTAAATCCTCGAGCTAAGTGAGGGGTTTTTTTTCTTGAAGGAATAGGTATTTAATTTCATTAACCAACTAAAGGAAAGTTTAGAGCTGGCAGTGCTTTCATTGGAGAGCAGAAGGTACGTGCAACTCTCAGGTTGCCCAAAATACAAAGTATCTCGAGCTGCGTGAGCGCTTTCTTCCGCAAGAGATTGACCCCAAAAAACAGAGGCTAAAAAAATGTTGAGCAAAAGACAATCTTTCGATGGATGCAACTCCTTGACCACCGGCAGGTCCTCCTGTACACTTCCACGACGAGCTGGAGCTACTCAAAGAGTATCAAAAAGAGGCTGGCTTTTATTTCTGCTCGAAAATCATTAGAGAGGGATAAGGTAGATGCAACTCCTTTTCCACCGGCAGGTGCATCGATGCTTAAGGAGATCCATTCATGGTAATATAGTCTTTTGTTTAAGATCTTCTGCACCTCTGTTTTTTGCGATCAAGAGTATCGGAAAGGATGATTCGTGAGAGAGAGTGCACTTGATAAGTTGAGAAGTCCTCCTTTACACTCCCACGACGAGCTGGAGCTATTTAAAGAATGTCAAAAAGAGGCAGGCCTTTGTTTCTGCCCCTGAACTACTCGAAAACCATTAGAGAGGATATAAGGTAGATGCAACTCCTTTTTCACCGGCAGGTGCATCGATGATAAAAGAGACCCATTCATGGTAATATAGTCTTTTGTTTAAGATCTTCTGCACCTCTGTTTTTTGCGATCAAGAGTATCGGAAAGGATGATTAGTGAGAGAGAGTACACTTGATAAGTTGAGAAGTCTTCCTGTACACTCCCACGACGCTATTTAAAGAATGTCAAAAAGAGGCAGGCCTTTGTTTCTGCCCCTGAACTCCTTGAAAACCATTAGAGAGGGTATAAGGTAGATACAACTTCCAATTCGTTCTTTTTTCATTCTACCTGAAGAAAACTACCAAATTCAAAGAAACACTTCTTTCTTAATTGAAGCATCAGTTCTTTACAAAGGAGCTTTTAAACCATCAATCGTCCATTGAATCGAATCTACGGTCTTCTTACTTGTTCTCTTCCAATCAGTGCATGGTCTCTTGAAACTTTTATTCTTCTGTTTATATACCTTTTGTTGTAGTAGTATCATTCTGAAGTAGATTCTATTTGGCACATTTTGTTGTATTTTCGTATTTCTTTCTCAATCCCCAACTGTTTTCTTGACTGTCTTTTGTAGCTGTTACATGTAAGAAAATGTTGCCTCTATTTTCTATCGATTTTCGAAAAACTGATAAAAGTTATAAATAGAAAAGTTTTCATTAAAAAAATGTCCAAATTTTTCTAGAATTCATTTTCTTTAATTAAAAAAGCTTCAAGTTTTAGATCGTAGTTCAGTTATTTTTAAAAAGGTCATAGTCACTTCCGGCTGCTAGATTTTATTAATGAAACGTCAATATAAAACAAAAGCTCGTCCGAAACAAAAAAGCTCGCCCGAAAAGAATTCTGCTGCTTCAGTAACTTATGGTGTGAGTTTGCAAACATACAGTCGAGGTCATTAATCACCCCTCATAATGAAATAGCAATTTGCTCGTTCTACACTTCTGAAATGCAATGGTCATATTAATTGAGAACTTCATCGTAAATGAAGCGCGCAGGATTTTTAAAAGTCTTTCAGCAACTGTTATAAAAATCATTAGTTTCGCATTTACATCTCGAATAAAACTAAGGGACGATCTATTAATCACGCGTTTCTAGTTTCATATCGATTTAAAGCTTGTGTTGGAGAGAGTTTAGTTTTTAGTACACCCTATAGAGCAAATCAATATCTGAATTATTGTTTCCTATAGGTACCTACTTTTTTTTTAAATAAAGATTGGATTATTTTTTTTTATTATATGTATAAAAAAGTATGTATTTTGTAACTGTAATATATGATCGAGATTCGTATAAGAAAACGGAATTCGAATTAGAATATGCTCCCACGGGACGAGAAATCGCGTGGAGGAAAACCGAAAACGTCACATTCTGAGCGTACTACACTGAAAACCGTATTGGGCAAACGTATTTCGAAACTCCGCCCTTCGCTAAAACTCTATTGGTCTGAAACTACCCCTAAACTTAAGTTTACCCCTATAGCGTAGTTTGAGTGAATCTGTCCGTTCCTCAGGAAACCCGCCCCATTAAATCCGTACGCGTCGCTCACTCCGACGCACGGGCCGACGCAGCGCGCCCTCTCCCTCGCGTGCATAGAGTGAGTTTCTTTTTGGATAGCTTCGAACAGGGGTAGGTTGTAAAATATAACAATATTTAGACACCGCAAGTATGTTTTTCCACATTATGCGTTTTGCTTTCGGAGTGAACACATTGTGTACGAGCTACGCCGAAACTCTCGGGTGAGAAAGTTGGTGCGAATGTGAATCGGTGCATTTACCAAATTCGTACGAGTCAAAATGACCATGGACGTGAATAATAAAAAGGCGGATTTAAAACCCGACCTGCTCTTCACCAAGACCGAACAAACGAAAACCACCAAGCGATCCTTCGACGTGGCCTTCCTCATGTTGCCGGACGAGAAATTGAAGCAGAAGCAAAGGCTAAGCAAGTTCCTGAATTACGACGTTAACGTGAACAGTGAAACCCCCGCGAGCTTCAACAACAACGACGCAGACGACGCCGAAGAAGACATAGAAGTAGGAACCCCGGAATCTTTGAAATGCGTAGAGGCAAGCAAGACCCCGAATTACGCAAAGTACGCCAGTCACAAGCCCCAAATTTTCGACGACCCAAATTTAAGCAAGCAACGATCGAATTACGACGGCGAAATCCACGGTTATAGAAATAAGCTTTCGCTGAACGTCTCACCGGATCAGAAGAGCGCTTTCACCAAAGTAAGTCTGACCCCCAAGGAATGTCGCATGTCCCCCAATTTATCCATCAGCCCCGACTTGACGTACCAAAATTCTCTCAGCCCCTCGCCGCCTATAATCAACAGGAATTACCACAATTTTTCCAATCCCAATCAAATTTTCAAAACTCAAAATACATATCAAAACGCGTTCATGCACGAGAACGGATTCAGCGCGCAAGAGAATCCCTTCATGATCAAAGCCAACAATCCCGAGCTTCTCCAGCCAAACCTTTCTAAAATTCGCCCGATGCTCGCCCAATATCGACCAGATCTCGCCTACAACTACCCCCAGTTCCAAACGCAGGAGATGTTAAAGTTAGCTCAGCCAGATTTGAACATGCGAAATCCCGCCGCCGCCATATTAACGTCGTTACTGCCACCATCTTTGGCCGCGCTGTCACTTCCTGCCCAGAACGTCTGCGCCAAATGCAACATCACGTTCAGAATGACTTCGGATTTGGTTTACCACATGCGGTCGCATCACAAGAACGACTCGCTCGACCAGGCGAAACGGAAACGAGAAGAAAAGCTGAAATGTTCGGTTTGCGCGGAGTCCTTCCGAGAACGACATCATCTAACTCGACACATGACGGCCCATCAGGACAAAGACAACGACGATGACGAAACTGTTATCAAAGCCAAGACTTTCGCAACGTTCTCGAAGTGATTCGCCTAAAAAATTACTGGTTCTTAGATCACATTTTGTATAAAAGCGGTGATAACTACACGTACCCTACATGTAAATTGTTATAATTTTGTAAATATGTATTATACTGTATTATTGAATATGTGCAATATTGAATGGAAGTAAAAGCAATAAAGAGTATTATAGATATTGATTTTTCTTTGTTCAAATCGAGGAACTGAATATTCTTTAAAATAAAGTTATTACATTATACACACTGTGATCAACAATGATTGCATCTGTTGCAACAGTTACTTACTATCTATAAGGATGCCAATAATAATTTCTATACAATGCCGTGCGGACAATAAAAAATTACTGTCAAGTAATTGTCGATCACAGTGTATTGATTTGTCGTAGTAATTTTTTTGCCCTTTTTTGAAACTAGGTACGTCATGCTAACCTCGCCCTTATTGACTGGACCTGCACTCGTCTCCTCACTTATACCGCCGCTAAGGGTCCTTCGAATCGTAACGATTTGCTTGAGCACGAGTGTACATACCTCAACACTTTGATTGTATTTAATTTTTCTTTCAACTTAAAGATATGGCAGCAGTTAAATCGTATGCTTTCGTATTTTCCACTGACCTAAAATTAGGCCGCCAAGAAGAAAGCATTTTTTGCATACATATTTGCATACACCACTCTGTACGCATAAAAACTAAAGTATTCAAAACATTACTTACTTGTTGAAAGATTGAGAAACAAATTGACAGTTTCGTAAACAATTAATAAAATTTATGTGCAACTGAGCATCATTTAAAGTAAATGTAAGAGATCAATATAATATGTAACTAACGTATGTACGAGGGGCGTTCAAATATGAGTGAGAATCTAGTTGCCTTGAGCATAGGAAACAATGGATGGAAACAAGCGCTCTGTCGGTCATGTTGTGCCATATTCCAACTTGTCATTAGTAATAATCAAATTCTTCACCTTTACGCCTCGCCTGCCAATAATAATTAGCATATCAGAGAAAAAGTGCCGTGTTTTGTGGCACAATACATAACCATTAAATTTTTAGTGAATGAAAGTGTTTTACCGTCTGAAATCCCTACAAGACTTCAAGTCCAGTTAGAGGGTAAAACGTATGCCCAAGGAATGGGTGTTTGAGATTGGGCGAAAAAATTACGAGAAGATCGAGAATCGCGTAGAAAACATACCCCATGTGAGACTACCGAGAACGTCCTCGACTCCTGAAAATGTTGGGACGAACGTCCTCGACTCCTGAAAATATTGGGACGATTGATCAATTTATTGGGGTTGATCGTTGGATAACTGTCAGAAGAAGTTGGCATAACTGTGGGGAGACGTTTGCTTTCACCATTGAAACAGTTTTAAGTGGCCATAAATTTTGGGATAATAAAGAACTCATTACAACTGTGCAAAACTGGATACGCACGCAACCAAAAACGTTCTTCGAAAATGGTGTACGTAAGCTTCCAGAACGTTGTCGCAAGTGTATTGCAACGTTGAAAAATAGTATGTAACATGTTTTTGTTTCATTGATAATAAAGACGTTCACTCATATTTGAACGCTCCTGGTAACATAAGTTTTGGGAAAAAATTTAAAGCTCTTAAGCAAACAGTAGCAAATTTTTTATTGGTCCATGAGTACTAGGGCTTGTTCCTACATCCTAAAGTAATTAATATGTAACTAATTTTACATAACTACCAGAGGACCATTACCTTCAATGGCGGCGCGCATTTTTCGCTGGAATCTTCTGAAATGTTCTTCTCTGCAACTGGTGTTTGTTTTGGGCTCCTCAACCATTATCAAAAATTTTTCCTAGCGAGATGTGCCCAAAATTCTTCAATAGGTCCTCGCCTGGGGAACATTTGGGGGATTGTTTTCTTTGGGTGCAAAACTAATGTTGCTTTCGTTTAAAAAATTCTTGGTTATTCTGGCGTAATGATTTTGTTAGTACTAATCATCAAAATAATGAAACAATATTTTGGCCCGATCTTGCTTCGTGTCATTACGTCAGAATAATCAAGAATTTTTTAATCGAAAGCAACATTAATTTTGTACACAAAGAAAACAAACCCCCTCAGGCGAGACCTATTGAAAAAATGTTGGGCACCTCACGTTAGAAAGGTTTTGTGATGATGGTCGAGAAGTCCAAAACGAACGCCAGTTGAGGAGAAGAATATTTACGTGTTACCTCAGGATGTAGAAACAAGCCCTAATACTCGTGGTTTGTTTACTTAGGAGCTTTAAATTTTTTCCCAAAACTTATGTTACATACGTTATAAGATTCATTGCCCACTTGTAGGCCCACTTGTAGGTACAATACCAGCTTAACTTTAAGCCAAAGTTTAAACCCGTTAACAACAATGAATTATTTATTGAAATAATAGTTATTATGGGTTTGAGCTTAAGCTGAAATTTAAACTGGCATTGTACAACACTGGGCCTTAGTGTAATGTAAGACAGCGGTTCTCAAACTGTGGGACGCGCCCTTTTGGGGGATCTTCGAAGGTGTATGGGGGGCGAGCGTCAAATAAATGAACAGGAACAGGACATCAAAACTAAACTTTTACATTTTTATTTCAAACTTAATTTTACAAACATATAATCACAACGAAAGCATTATAACTAAAGCCCGGATTTTTAGGCACTTAAAAAGAGCAGGCAAATAGGCAGTTAATGTCTAAGAAATAGGCGCATTTAAGGCAGCCTAAAAAATTTAGGCGTTTTATAATAAAAAAATTATATTAATGCTTGTTTTAGTTACATGGTCATTTATTAAGAAATCGGAGGGAGGTTCTTGGGAACTTATTTAACTGTACAAGTGCAATCAAACACATAATTCTCCCAGTGGCGGAACTTTTTGGCCTCCCCGCAAATTATTCTGGCACCTACCACGTGACGTTGAAACGATACGATACAGCGCTTCAGTCTTTTCATGGTGAATTTAATGTTTATTGTATTACGTTGATAATTTAAACAATGGGTAAAGAAAATACAGACACGGAGGATTTTGGATCCACTATAGGGGTGTTCAAAATCGAATCGATTTATAGTTGAATCGATTCTTTGCAAGCGATGCATCGAAAGAATCGAATCGATTCTACGTGTTTAAATGGAATCGATTCAATCGAATCGTTTGTGTGGAATCGATTCAGATGAATCGATTCCATTTAAACACGTAGAATCGATTCGATTCTTTCGATGCATCGCTTGCAAAGAATCAATTCAACTATAAATCGATTCGATATATAACCACTATAACTCTGCCCCCCGCGTCACGGGGTTCGGCGCATTATAGTTCTGCCACTTAATTCGCCGTAAGGACTGTATTGTAAAAACACGCTTTAAATAGGGGCCATCAATCGGGGTTTTTTTTTTAGGGCTTTTCTATTTTTCTATGGGCAAAGGGTCCTCTTTTCGTACACTATCAAATCCACCCACACCAGGACTGTTTACATTGAAATACCCACTCGCAAAAGGGGGTTGATGATAAAGCTAATGAAGAAGCAAAAATAACAATTTTTAAATTTAAATAAAGATATAAAAAGAAATTAATAATGGGGAAGCTTCTATTCACAAAAGGATTAGGCAAACATTTTATAATAATTATGAAGGGACAAGGTGCTTATTGTGAACGCACCACAATTTTGATTATTTTTTTGTAGTAAAAGAGTTTAAAACATTATTTTTGTAAAAATAGGCGATGTGGCACCATCTATTGAAAGTTATAGCAATCATCAAGTTTCTTGCTTTTTTAAAAGAATTTCATATTTTCATTCAAATGTACAAATGATTCTGTTGTCATGTAGCTTGTCTCTTGAACGTTGTTTTTGTGAAAATAGGCGATATGGCGCCATCTATTGAAGGTTTTAGCAGTTATCAATCAGGAATCACTTTTCCGATAAAAAAAATTCATTCAAATTTATAAACATTTTATGATTCCACTGTCACATTTGCTTGTCCTTTGAACGTATTTACAAAAATAATGCACAAGCAAGGAGGCCTTTCCATGCGGTGATGTGGCGCCATCTGTTGAAAGTTGAAGCAGTTGCCAATTTCGTTTTTTTAAGTGACCAATCTTTTTAAGTTTTATTTTTGTGAAAACAGGTAAAGTCCAAAATAGGCGATGTGGCGCGCCATCTATTGAAAGTTATAGTAGTTATCAGGTTTCTTTTTTTTTAAAGAATTATTTTCATTCAAATTCACAAACATTTTGTGATTCTACTGTCACATTGCTTGTCCCTTAGAACATTATTTTGTACGGAAATCGACCTTTCCATGCGGTGATGTGGCGCCATCTGTTGATAGTTGTAGCAATTATCAAGTTTTATTTTACTGTTCATGAACAGAAACGTCGAAACGTTTTGTAAATACAAGTCTTCCAGTTACACAGCATGTCGCCTGTCATTTGTTTCCTTGTTGAAACAAAAACCATTAAAAAAAAACTGCAATTGCTTCCATTCCACTTTTTTGAAGGAAAGCTCGTTTTCAAAATAAATGAAAACACCAACGTTTTATATGTTTGGCGCCATCGAAGATAGATGGCGCTATTCGGTTTCAAGTATTAATCCGAAAGGTTTTCGATTGTTACTTTCTTATTGTCTGTTTTCATTGTTACAACAGACATCATTCTTATTGTCGTTTTCCGTTTATTACAATAGATAACATTCTTGTGTTGTCCTATCGTACTGTAGAGTTCGAAACCTCGAACGTCAAATTAACAACTGTCATCATGATGATGATGGTTCACAATGAAATTTTCATGGCCAACTTCGATGACAGATTTTAAAAAAAAACAGTCTTTATAAAATGTTCAATAATGGTGGGATCTATTACGCCTCCATCAGATTACCGTTTATAAAGTAAACGCTGAAACAGCTAAGAGCAAGCGGCTTATTTACGGTGAATGCAATCATCGTAAGAACTGGCGCTAAATTCAAACGCCTCTCAATTATTTATGAATGATCTGTATATCAAATAATTGCTGCATATTAATAGCTCCGAAACGACGTTTTCTTAGAATCAAAATTATTTCTTGTGAAGTTTACCAGATTAATGTGAATTAGAGAAATAAATAAAAAAAATTAAATACGCTTTTGCTTTTTAATAAGCGAATAGTTACAAGACAGTTCACTCCAGGAATTTGTTAATGACTAAATTAACAAAGCTTGATTTTTCTGCGGTACTCGAAGAAATAGGCCGCTAGGATTTATTACCCAATTCCAGTCACCCAATTTAATGTCTTCATCTGCGATTAGAGTATTTGCTGAAAGTAGTGTTCAAGTTTTCTAAATGACCCTCCACTGACTTTATATTACGCAGGGCGCGCAGAATTGTTCGTGGTAAAAAACCGGGCTGCGAAATACGAAAGTTTGAGAACCGCTGACGTAAGGCGAGATGGTCACCTCTTATCTTTCTTAAATTATGTTAAATGTAATCCCTTTTGCGCGTGCGTTAGCTCACTCTTTCTTTTCTCTCCGATATGTGTATAATTATAAAAATTTTGTGCAAATCGGTTTTGGTTACAGCAGATTCCTCGAGCATGCTCTGTACAGCTGTTTCGGGCCTAATTGAGCCTTCGTCAGCAGTACTGCGATGTCACGTAAAAAAGCGATCGCAAGATGTCGCTCTACGTAAATTATAATTATAATTATAATTATAAATATAGATGGAAGTGATGTTTTGTTATTTTATTTCATTAATGAATGAATGAATGTCATCGGCATATCTGTAAAAGCGAAAAGTTACCTTACATTCCTCAAATTACTTTACGTTACACCAATTTTTTTAAATTAAATGTTGCATCAAACCAACCTTTACAAGTAAAAGTGAAGTGCTTTAATTACAGAAAAAGATAATAGATTTATCTAACTGGTAGGTACTTCCAGAAGGTGATATTGAAATTTTAATACTTAATTGCTGCTAGTTGTTTATAATTTAAGTTTTTCAACCAAAAAGAAATAAGCGAGATGAATTAGGTTTCAAGAACATTTAATAAATAGAATAACAGAACTAATAGAACAAAACAAACGAGTACGTGTCCAAAAAAATTACCATGATGCAGATCTGGGGGAAACATAAACATAAACTGGCAATTTTGCAAAATTGACAAATAGTATAAATTTTTTATACATACACAGCAAACCAGTGACATATGAAAGTGTACTATTTAGAAAACGATGGTTTAATTCTTGTTTATTTTGTGTTATATTCGTTTAGAGTTTTGTGTTAGATTTTCAGCCACTAGATGAGTTGCTAAGGGTAACTTTGGTTGGCTTTATCCACCATTTAGCATTGAGGTTTTTACAATTGACTGAAGTGCTGCATTAAAAGCTGACCAAAAAGATCTGGAAAATGCATTTGCCTTAAGTCACCATAAACACTATCGAAGTGTAAAGTCATTTTATTTTTCGATCATCTCAAGGCCAATACAAAAGATGACATGTTTCGTTAAACCACCATTACCAATTGTACAAAATTTTGAAAATAAAGCCCGAATAAGCTAAACTTAAAGACAAACTTGTAACATCGTCTCAAAACCATAGAAAGGAAGACATTTTCGCTAAGATAATTGACAATTAGTATCTTAAAATGTCAATGAAAAGTTCCAAATTGGCAACCTAGGGCCATTTTCATAATAGAAGTAAAGGAGACCTTAATTTAAAGATCAATAAAAACCAAAAAATATAAAAGTTTTTGAAAAAGCGGTAAAAAAGTAGGTTTGTTTTATGTTCTGAAAAAACAAATTTTATTAAACTGAATGCAAAAAAATATGTGCTTCTGTTTGAAAAAAGAAGTTGATTACTGCTCGATGAAATTGTCATACTAAAAAAATCAAAAATGATACTCTTTTGTAGTATTTATAAATCAGTCTTATGTGATTTTTGAATTATTGATATTGGATTAACAGAGTAAACAGCGTTCACAATGACTTAACGTAACAAAATTAACCTCTAAATACAGGTTTGAAGCGTTTTGATTTAACGTAAGTACTTAAAATTCTAAACTGAAACTAATTAATGCGTTTAATTATGAACAGTAGATCATTTAAATTTAGAATTAGTTCGTTTACATTAATAAGCAGTGTATTCAAATTATTAATTTACGTTACGTTAAGTGATTGTGAATGCTACATTAGAGAGTGATGCGTTTTTTGTAAGACAGACGATATTAGGGAGAGGTGAGTACATGACCAGGTAATTGGACCATTAGCCATGGTACTCACATAACCAGATATAGATTTGCGTGTATCTAAGTCTCCTGCGAAATCAGCATCAGAATACATTTTTATTGAAATAAACCGTTGAATTTGAATTTTACATTAACAAACAGTGTATTCAAATTATTAATTCGCCGCTTCTTACGAAGCTTTCATACTCCATTCTATTTGTTCTTCTTCTATATTGGGTTTCGTTTATTCTTAACGGTCCTAATATTGAACTCATTATTAGAGAGTATTATGCAACATTAATGGACAAGTTGGACATCAAAAGCCAACGACCACATTTGGCAAAGGAAGAAAGTGCTTTTTCACTTTTGCAATGGTGCATTGTAATCATTCATGATTAGTTGCATAAGCAAAACTGTATGACCTACGTTACCACATACTCACTGGACTTAGCCCCTAGTGACTCCTTCTTGGTCTCCAAATTGAAAAGTGACTGTCTGGAAAGAGATTTGGCTTCTCGTGTACTTCTGAGGATAACTTCTGAACGATGACATAGTACGTTCAGTATTTTTGCCTACTGAACCAGTTACGTGTGTGCATGGAATATAAAAGAAAAACTTCACGTATAGAATAAAGGCAAGCAAATGAAACATTGTCGGAAAAGCTCGTTAATTGAGGTGGTGGCACAAAACGGCCGTCCGTCCTTCTTAAAACTCCATCTAATTCAATTATTTAACCCTCTCTTAAACAATAGGTAGTTGTGAAATGAAGTGCTCATTTTATAATGTTTGAATCTCCGTAACGTGATTTGGAATTAATGGCGCGCGAATGCCGTGATAAGCGACTTGCATTCGGCAATATTCGACAATGCTCGCCCTGTTGTCTGTTGTAAATATTTTAATGCATTTTTATTTCCGGCCGATAAGCGCAGGATCACAGCTTTGTCGCAGGATTTATTTGCGTTCCGTTTATTATTCCGTTCATTTATCGTTTTAGTTTTACGCCCGTTTTATAAAGTGTTGCGGCTTTATTTTATATGTATGACCACTAAAACGAACGTTATAACATCTATTATATCATTTGAAAATGTAACACTTTATACAATATTTAAAGTTTAAATTCGTTTAAATTTTCTTCTAGTTTATTTGATTCAATTTATTATTTTGATGCCAACTCAAAAGTAGTAAGCTTCTTCACAAAGAAAATGTTGTTCTTTTAGAGTGCTTCTATATATGCTTACATCCAATGATCTGAAATTAATGTGCTAACAAGGAAACGGAACAAATGGCGGTCACGTGCCGAAGCAGAACCAATCGAGATTCGAAATCTATTCAGGCTTCCAGCTGAACCAATCATAATTGATTGTGTACGCCTTGTAAGCGCGGGCAGTTTGAATCCGTACTGAATGCACCGTATCACGTGATTACATGGGAGAATATGTCCCTCGAAGATATGTGTTAATAATGATGTCTTGTTGGCCCGATGACATGGGAAATGCTTTAAACAGATTATCCGATAAATGCGTACTAAAAATTTTCTTAATTTAAAAATTCAGGAAAAATTTCAATTCAGAGCTTTATTTAGCCCGCAACAGAGGAATTTTGACTAATTGTTTGAGATTTCCATATGAATGAGATAATGAAATATGGTAACATTAATATGGATATACGCTACAAAGCGAACTGTAAGCAGGCCGTCTGACCCTCTGTAAGTACCCGGCCATAATGGCTATATTAGCACGTCCTGCAATCTGTATGTATGAGATTTTCAGTAATTTGCATAAAATGTGTCTCAGTGATTCATATATCTTATTGTGTTTGATATATGATTCCTCTCCTCTGCTCTGTTTGGGTTTCAATTTAGAACGCGAAGGAATATCTCTCTTCCCCCCCCCCCGTGAAGCTTTTTCTGCGCTTTCGTTGTTCGAGTTAACTTTAAAGACAATCTGTTTAGATTTTCTTTGAAAACGCGGAATTTCCTATCGGACGCGATAAATGAAAAAGGGAGAACTAATTGATAAGCAGATTTTTTCGTGCTCTCTCGCACAAATCGGATTAGTTTTAGTATTTAAATATCACGTCACACCCTCCTCAGTCCGGCCTGCTCTAATAAATCAGTAATTACACTTATCTAATCTTCTTGTTCGAGTGCGTCCGTTCGGATTTTCAGTTTAGTTCAATTTACGGCTGGCTAAAGTTTAATCAAATTTTATAATCTATCGGATTTCTATTTAAAGCTTTGGCGAACGAACAATGTGTAAATTTTGCTTGCTTTGGAATGGATGTAGCAGTTTTTGTTAACGCTTGTTGAGAATTGAATTTATGTCCTCAGCAATTTACTGTTGTGGCATTTACTAAAATACTTTTTTGATTAGGAGGGTTACTACAAATAAAAGTAGTCTGTACAAATTCAATTTCCTTTCTATTTCACACGCGTACTACGATATCCAAGAAAAGAGGACCACAATGGGTCGTTGTGTTAGTGGGCATCCCGGTGTCTCTCTCCTCTATAAAGGATCGTTGTGTTGGTGGGCATCCTGGTGTCTCTCTCCTCTATAAATGAAGGACGAAATGACGTGGTAGGGAACAGAAAATATACAAGGAATATATAAAGGAATCTGTAAAGTAACAAGTGGAATATACCGTGAGAATTTGTGGTGCTTTTGTATTAATGATTTTATATGAAAATGTAATTATTGTGTACAAACAGTTCAATAAATCAGATCCCGTTCGTGCACATTATAAAACATGTTCGTCGAAAATCCATTTGTTGAAATATAAACGCGCAATAAATGTGAATTTATCGAAATATGCGACATTGAGTTAATTAAATGCGGCGGTCTCTTTCGGCCTGCGGACGAAAAATAGAAAAACGCACACAACACGAAATTTAAATGATTTATACTAATACAAATCACGCCTAACGGTCAATTTACAAAAAAGTGCGAACGGTCACGAGCGCCCGTTTAAAACTGATTACCTCGCATAAACAGATTCAATTCCGAAAGATGATTTAATAAATCCAAGCCGATGACACTTTATGAAAATATATTACGCGGCCATATTTCGGCACTATCGGCGATTTATTACATCCGAAATTGCCCTCTATTGTTGCCAATAATAAGGGTTTTATACTGAGTTATTGGCACTGCTCGAACATTTCTATTAGTTTGATTAAACCATGCACAAGATCTTATGGGCGCATGAGTTCGAATATGACGTAAGCGTTAGGTCGTTTTAACCAGGGGAGATCTAAGTGCACTAGGGATATTAGTTTTGTGCTTAATAATATTTGCAACAAAATATTGATAAGCAATTTCTAACAGGATATTCAAAGTGAGAGTTTGACTGAATCGCAAAGTTAAAAGTGGTTTCTATGAATTTTCAGTAAAACCAAAATATTAAGCTGGTGGAAAATAAATTTGGCGATTTTTGTACGGCCAGCGTGCGATTGTTTCGACTTCCGCAGCGAACGCGAGCGTATGTAAATGATTTCTGTTGTTCTGGGCAATATTTCACGCATTTTCCAACTGAAAATGCCGCTTTTCAGCGGGACGCGGGTCAGTTGATGTACGAGTGCTATTGAACAAGCGCCGGGCCAAAGGAAACCAGATCATTAATTTTAAAGAGCACAATGGTGGCAGGAAAGCACATGTTAAGTTTAGTTTGTTAATTACGACGTCACACACAATGGAGGCGCTTCCGCCGCTGCCACGACCGGAAATGTGGCGCTCGTTGCCCTGTTTCAAACTCTCACCGCTGCAGGATCATTTTGCCTCTTATTAACTGCACCCTGCATAGTTATCACATTATCCTTTTAATAATACTCTCCGTTAAAATCTTCTCATTTCTACACATAACATTATTTACTATTAGAAATGCGAAATGCCGAAACCATAGTTTAAATATACGTATACACTATGTCCCAACCATTATTATTTTACAATGTACAAGCACAGTAATAATCAAAATACAAACAACACAATCAATTCAGTTAATTCAAGGAGAGAAGAAACGGCATTCTATACTACATTTTTTATTTTTTTATCAACGCTTGCATTGTGTTAAAAGGAAATTCTTGACCATAAACATAACATTTTAATAATAAAAAAAGAACATAGGTTTTTTCGTAAGCCCTCACGAAACATAAAATAACAGCAGAAATTTTCCCTTAACCGGACGAGCGACGTTCGAATCATAAGTTTGAGGTTATGAGATGGTGATGTATGTGCGGGGCAATATGGCCGCTAGTATGCAAGCTGAGAAATGCGGTCTGGATCCATTTGCGAGATTAAATTTGTGATTCATCGTAGCGGAATGGAGAGTTGTCACATATGTCGGGTCGGTCTCCGGCTAAGTGGATAGTTAGTTTACGTAGAAAATATTTTAAAGCAAAAAGTTACGCCGTCGCTTGATTTACGTGCGGTGCGACGCTCGCCATACCCTACGCTAAACTCCCAGTCGATATTTATTATTCCGAAAATGCCAACTTGCGTTTTTAAATTCAACACGAACGACCACGTTAAAAAGCTCCCCGAAAGCTGCGAGTAATTTGTCCACGAAATCACTACAAAGTTTTTTGCCCCGCGCGTCCTGATTAAAGAAAGTCGCGTCAATATTTCACAACGTATAACTGCCGTCGTTCAATTTCGAAAATTGTCACACGAAAACAAACAATCTTTGTTTTTATTTTCAGTGAGTCAATTGCGAAATTGCCGGATGACCGTTAAATCATTTTCGCAGACATATTTATGATTCTCGCCGGTGACAAGCTGATTGATACGTGCTTTGAAATCGTGAAAATCTTTCTATTATTTTATTACTGTTCGCGAAGTTTTCTCGTTCGGGTACTACATATTACAGATATAAATAAATACTTCAATCTTTTATATTATCTAGAAACGTCTGGAATGAAAGGCATAATACATAATAGAGACTTTTTATTCAATCAATCACATACCCAAACAACATCTTTGAGTATATAATAAAACTATCAGTTAATTTTGTAAATGTTTTTTTTATCGATTAGTTAACGCTTAACTTAACTGTCCGATAACTAAACAAACAAACAAATACACGATCCGCACATTTAGGATATATTGAGCTTTGTCTTTTTAAACTTTTTCTTTCAGTTTTCACTAACATTTTGGACTACATGAAACCAGATAACAAATGTGTTGTTGGGGGGGGGGGGACTTTAATATTAATTTCTTACCTGACGTGACTTTTTGTCCTCTTACGGTTTAACATACTTAATAAATTCACCTACGCGCGTGACAGTATCATCTGAAACATGTCCTAATTAATACAAATATTCAGAATACGATCGCACAAGGAATACTTAAGGTGACATCTTTCTGATCACTTTGCTCGATGTCTTATTTTTAGTGACACTGTTACGGTCGAAGAATTCATTCAAGATATTCCATAATATTTGCCGGTCGCCCTGTATATGTGTGAGAACCAAACGGCCAGGCTTGGCCTACGTTACTTTTGCCATATTTCTCAAGATTACGCCACCAAATCCTACGTTGTTATTTAGTCCTACAGTATCTCACCATTTCACTCTGTCACCCGGCTAAAAATGATTTCATTCCGCAACGACCTCCGTCTCAGCGTATAATTGGAAGAGCGCAGCTTTACGCGTCGCATTCAGTTTGCCGCTAGATTTCTTAGCGTATTTGTTTATTTGTGATTACAATCTTTGTGTTCCCTTTCACGTGAATCTGTGAAGGAAATCGAAAACGGAATTTACTACGAGATTTGAACTGAGTAAACTTCAAGCTCGTTAAACAGCTTTTCGAAAGCCTGTCTTTGGGCAAAGTACAGGCCATTTTGTGTGTACATGCTGCTTCGTAACGTGTATCTTTCTTCTATTAGGCTTCCAGTGGTAGTTGTACCCATCAACCTTAACAACCCTTGGCTTGGGGGTGAAAGAAAATCGGCGTTTGAAACGATTTGAAACCCTAGCAACACGACCCACCCCCGCCCGTGAAAGTGGACTCGACCTGCAGACACGACGCCACTTGCTGACATAACCGCTTCGCCGAATTGACGGCGCTAACCACCGTCGGAGAGTGTTGACAGTTATCTGTCATTACGCCGGATTTTTGGTTACCAGGTCGGAAATATTTTAATTATTTACGTTGACTTATTTTGTCGACTCACTTTAACGCGGCGTTGTTATTTGCTTTAGTTCTTTGTTAACTAAGTGCTCTTCTTTATTTACTTTAAGGCGTAGTGTAAACGAGGAGCAGATCTGCTTATCGGTTAAAGTCTAATTTGATCGTTTGCCTCATAACAAAGTTTATTGAATTACTTTACGTGTTCGATTCATTCGACTAAACTTTTGTAATTTAATCGCTTGTTTATTTTTTACTAAATTTCGAGCATTTTAAATAAAAACAAGCGTGCTCAGCTGATGACTTTCAGTGTATTCAACTTGTCCACTCTTTGCTTTTGGAGTTTCGTCGTACCCTCCCTTCTCCAAGAGCTTTGCCGGCGGTGCTGGAGAAACTTCAAAGTCACTCGCACAATTTGCTGTCCTTCAGGTAGGTAGCGACACCAATAATATTTATCCTAGAACTAAATGTTTGCGAAGAACTTTCAGTTCTGCTAATAGGAAGGATTTTCATTTTGTGGCGTGACGTGATTTGATGTGACAAGTGTCAATTGACATGGAGCCTGCTCCCGACGTGGACGTGGACGTGGACGACGAGAATGGGAATCCTTGCGAAAACCTTGATTATTCTAGAAATTTGATAGATTATAATATTTTTTTTGGAACACTTTAAGAAGGAAGAATCAAAGACAGACAGCGTCAAATCGGCAGCCGGACAAACTGGAATTTCTGAAAGAAGTCTTTGGAAGATCATAGCAGGAAAACAGCAAGCAGGGCAACGTAAGAAGTTACAGGACAAGTTGGATGAAGCACAACAACAAACTGTGAGAAGTATTGTCCATCAATTTTTCTTAAAAATGAGCCACCTACCCTCAACAAAGTCTTACCAGCAATTAATAATAACGAGACTCTACCTTCCATGTCTCGAAATTCGTTGTGGAAGCTATTGAATGTTTTGGGCTTCAAATGGAATGAACGAGGTAGGAATGCGATGCTTGTCGAACGGCCTGAAATAAAATTATGGCGTCGTCGATGTTTAGATAAAATGCTTAAGTTTCGACAGGAGGGAGGAAAACTTTATTACCTGGACGAAACCTGGATAAACGCTGGTCACGTAACTCAAACCAAAGTTTGGAACGATTCAAGTATTTCAACGCCCAGGCAAGCTTTTAATGAAGGCCTCTCAACTGGCTTAAAAAATCCAAGTGGTAAGGGAAAACACATCGGCTTTGTAGAAGGCGGATTATTACTTTTTGAGTCTAAAAGTACAACCGATTACCACGAAGAAATGAATGGTGAAGTCCTTGAAACCTGGATTAAATTCCCAAATTCGGTTATGGATAGCGCACCCTATCATTCAGTTACATCAGAGAAAACACCCACTACATCCTGGCGAAAGGCAAATATAGCCACCTGGTTGCTAGAAAAGCATGTTCCTTTTGATGAGTGCCAGTTGAAAGTAGAACTATTAGATCCAGTGAAAAAATACCGCCTAACACACCCCCGTTCCCTACAGAATTGACAACATTGTGACAGAAACAGGAGGAGAAGTATTCCGATTACCGTCTTACCATTGCCAGCTGAATCCTGTTGAGTTGGTACGGGCCCAGGTTAAAAACCATGTGGCAGTTAATAATAAAACTTTCAAATTATCTGATGTTAAAATATTGTTTGAAGAAGCCCTTAATAAAGTTTTGGCAGAACACTGGGCAGCTTGCGTAATTGAAGAGGAAAAGAAAATGTACCGATTGGATAACATAGTGGAAAGTAGTTAATACGGGGTCTTCTGATGAATATCTTGAAGATTCTGAAGACTCCAACAAAATAAACGATCAAAAACAATCTGGGCTTTTCACTGATCTCACCAAAGCTTTTGATTGTGTTGACCACAATCTTCTTTTAGAAAAACTATTCAGATATCGTATTAGGGGAAACACTTTAAACCTGTTCACTTCATACTTGACAAAGCGTAAACAAAGAGTAAAAATTAATGACAATATCTCTGAAATCTCCGATTTCAAATTCGATGTCCCTCAAGGTTCCATTCTTGGACCCACTTTATTTATTATTTTTATTAATGACCTAGGATACTTCCTGCGCGACACCGATTGCTCCTTAGTTTGTTACGCTGATGACACCAATATATTGGTAACAGGAAATAGTCTTCCAAATGCAGTACAAGCAGCCAGTAAGATCAAATTCTGGATGTTCAAAAATGAATTATGTATTGATGACGATAAAACATCTCTAGTTTGCTTTAGAAATTAATGTGAAATTGTACTTCCATTTTTGGGCAAAATATGTTGGTTCCTCTGTCTCAGGTAATTAAGATTCTTGGTTTAACTGTTGATTGTCATCTGCAATGGTGCTCTCACTTTCCTTTAAGTTGAGCAGTTCTTATTTATTTTGCTAAATGGTCATTGTAATCAAATGACGATGCGCACTCTATATTTTACTAACGTTCATTGTTATTTAAGACATGGAATTGTACATTGGGGTTCTAGTAGCCATATAGCTAGGGCAAAAATATGCTGTTCGCATTCAAGCTGGTCTTAAGAGACGAGATTCTTGTAGGCAAGCTTTTACAACCTTTAAAATATTAACGGTTTCTTCCATTTACATCTACGAACTCTGTTGTTTTGCCTACAAACATCTTGATCTGCTTATGCAAAATATCACTACTCACTCACACCCAACTAGGTATAAGCATAATCTTAAGACAAGTCCCCATTCTACCTCTCTATATCAAAAGGGTGCCTGCCCTTTTTAATTGCTCTTAATTTTTCAATGCTCTTCCTAGAATTATTAAGAATGTTAATAGTTTTAAGAGGAAACTTAAATCCTATATGTTAAGGAAAAACTGTTACTCTCTGGATGTGATCTTTTTTTAAGTTTTTCTAATTTTACCTACGTCTATTTGCAAAGTTTGACGTTTATCAATATCGTTGCATACTTTTTTTATTTTGCTTGATACATGCTAATAAATAATTGGACGCACTGTATATAGATGCGTATGAAAGTAGAAAAATAAATCTCATTGATCCCGAGCCTATTAACTATCCCAACTTTATATCTAACTACAGTCAATTACTACCATTATTATTAGAAGTTTCATGAATAACATTAATTTTATGTACATTGCAATGCCCTCAGTTAAGCTTTCGCTAACCTTTTATTAGTTTCTACAAATCAAATTGGCACTAAATATTTCATTGATTATATAACTTTAGATTTTATTTACGTCATAAGAATGTCGTCTATGCATTTCCCTTGCGACAAGTTACTGAAGGAAATAAAATCAAATTTTGGAGACAGGAATTTATAACGCCAAGATTTTTTCTACCAAAGAGCAGATTATGATGGACGTAATCCATGGATAACTACAATCAAGTTCTTGCAGATTTAAAGCAAGCGATTATAATGTCTTCAAATAAAGTACGAACATTATTCCAAATGGGTTACAAATGTTTCGTATAGAGTTGAAATAACACCAAATGGTATTAGTAACTCCATGTGGAAGTTAAGAACGCATTATAATTTATAAAATTATAACCAAAAATATGATATCAAAATCTAAACTGGCACCTAATTCATTTGGCTAACAGTAACCGATGGAACCAACAGTTTTTGGATAAGTTTTTAGAGAGAAGCCGGAACTCCATCTACACTGCTCAACGAATCAAGTGGATATTTACAACGATTTATTTTTTACGTAGGAATTTTAAAAATGACGATGTACGAGTAAATCCATGATGTGATACAAATTTATTCATTGAGGGATCCTACGACACAATTAAATAAATCTAAAGAAACAGACCTTCAATGTGAAAAAACGAGTAATTGATAAAAAAATTGTATAAATGGGAGAAAAATAACAATTTACAAAAATCTTTTACTAATGAATTAAAGAAAGTTAATACCGCATGGGTTCACCTCTGGTTCGCCTTAACGCTGTTACCTACTCTATTGGGAAGACTCGTTTTCAAATTATTGATGAAGTCCTGAGGCATGACTTTCCAAATTGCTTGCAACTCGCTAGACAATTGCTGTAAGGTGTGGGGAGGCTGTTGGAGCTGAGGCCCAATTCTTGAAATCACTCGACAAATCGTCGGCTTGGTATTACAAGGTTCCATGTGCGGTTTTGTCATTTTAAGAAAAACGCAATTAACTTTTTTGATGGTTGCGGAAACTAAATCATTAGTAACTCAGATCCGATTAGAAACAAGTTATCATGTATCAGAAAGTAGCTGAAGAAACCTCCGATTACAAGCAACTTTGTTATTGTGCAAACTTAAAATCGCCAAAAATGTAACATGCAACCTTGTAATACCAAGCCGACGAAATGTCGTATGCGACATGACGTCAAAATGACGTAGACTCTCATACAAAACTATACAAATCGTTCGAGAATTGCGTCATTTTGACGTCTTGTCGCATACGACATGATGTCGAATGATTTCAAGAATTGGGCCCCTGGCCAAATTGCCTGGATATCTCGGCCCAAACATGCTCAAAGCAATTCATGTCTGGTGAGCAGGGTGGCCACTCCATTCTCGCAATCGCATGATGTTTTATCCGATCATTTACAATTCTTGCACGGTGAGGACGTGCATTATCATCAATAAAAACAAATCCTTCATTGCTTCATTAATTAAAACCAACTGCTCAGTGCGGCCATCAAAACATATGCCTTTGTAGTAAAATTATATCAACGTTGTTATGGATATGTATTATAATTAGATAATTAAAGCTTTTGAAAAATAAAGTGCTTCTTCAAGTTACAACAAATTCTTAATTCGATTGGCGCAAAATATTTTAACATGATTGCTGCTCTTTCAGCACCGACATCACCTAGAGAACTTATGAATCTTCTAGAAAAGCATCTTGCTCCGAAAAAGAACATACTTGTGGCTCAACATCAATTTTTATCAAAATACCAGATGAAGCAACAATCAGTCGCTGACTTTGTAGCCACACTTAGAACAGATATTGCCGATTGTGATTTTATCTCAAACTGCGAGTGCAAAGCATCGATTGCAGATGTTTTTCTCCGAGCACAGTTCATTCGAGGGATTCGTGATAATGCGATCAGAGAAAATTTATTACAATCCGAACCAGGAAACTTCAGTGAAATTGTATCCAAGGCTGTCGCTCTTGAAATTTCGAAAATCAATTCCCAGGAATTAGCGCAAAAGACAGCGAGCTCGAATATCAACAAGATAAACAATAACTCAAAGAGGAAGAACAAAAATGAACAGAAGAACTTCAATCGTTATCAAAACAGCTCTTCACGGAATCACCTCAATTCAAGAAAATGGAGATCAAAAATCGACTACAAAGAATTGGGTATCGATGGATTATGCTTGAGATGCGGTAGAAATAACCATAGAGCAAGAAATTATCAGTTAGATAAATCGAACCTCAAGTGCTCCGGATGCCAAAAAAATGGTCACGTTATTAAGATATGTATTCGATCGTTACTTGACCGAAAATTAAAATCGAAGCAAAATTCGACCAATTATGTTCAAAACGAAGAAGCTTCATCTCATCGACATTTACCAGAACAAACCTGCAGAAACAGATCTCGAACGTTATCATATTCAAGTTAACATAGAAGGAAAGCCTGTTACGTTCGAAATTGACTCAGGTTCAGGAAATACATACATTCTTACCTCGCGACAAATTGCGAAACTGCATTTTGATGTCCCATTACAACCCTCGAACATAGGATTTCGATCATACACACGAGATGTGTTTATTCCAGATGGAAAAATCAAAGCCCAAGTCAATTACAGTGGACAATCGATACAAGATGATATATACATCGTTCCAGAAGAATATGATGCAATTCTAAGCCGAGTTTGGATTCGACGATTGAAAATCAACTTGGACGAAATTGATCAACAGAAACATTTAACAGTAGCACGATCACGTTCCATTCAACGAAATTGACGAGATTATCACAACATATCCGAACATTTTCGAAGCAAAGATAGGGTGGGTTCCAAACTTCAAGGTAACTCTGAAACTTCGACAGGAAGCGAAACCAATTTTTCAACGAGAGAGAGAAATTCCTTATGCGCTTTTCAGTTGAGTCGAAAAAGAACTGGAGTCCCTCTTCGAGGAGCTTGCCTGGAGAAGCTGTTAATTCTTGAAGCCGTGAATGTTCGATTTCTTGTTGCAGTCAGGACTATCAAACGGTCTTGGGCATGGGTTGTGGCTCGTTCTCAACCTCCACCATGGATGTACGCTGGAGACCCAGTTGCTAAGTAACGATTCCACGCTCAACTTACGACACTTTGCGACACATTCAGTCAGTTAACGACTTCTTCTTGTGGCAAACCTTCACCGATCCAATGCACTACTTGCTCGAGATGCACTGTTTCCAAACGTCGTAGAGGCAAAATTTCTATGGTAATAAACAGAAATGTTGTTAAAAATAAGACTAGGCACAAGCAATTCTGTTTCACTAACTTGCTAACATTTTGGAGCCATATTCCTACTACCCTTTTTTGTTAAAGCGTTAACAGCACAAAGCAATAAAAAATATTGAACAAAATATTCGCTATAAAACGGTATAGAGCAGTGGTTCCCAACCTTTTTTTTTTAATCGTGACCGTTTTAGATTTTTTAAAAATGTTTGCGGTCCGGCTTCTCATTTGCGATATTTGCTAGTATGCATAGTACGATAGGATGCATACGCCGCGCCGGCCATTAAATTTTTGCTTTTAAAACCGATGGCGACCCACTAGAAAACCCAAGGCGACCCCCGTTTGGGTCGCGACCTACCGGTTGGGAACCACTGGTGTAGAGAGACAGTATACAGTGCAAACCATTTAACAACACTTGTGAATGTACATTTTAGTACAACTATGATTATCCAGTTCAATTGTTGAGCACTGTGTAACTACTGGTACAACAAGGCCAAGAAGGATCTTGTCGATTAGAAGGAGGATCGTTTCAAGGTCAATCGGAAAGGAAACAGAGTTTCGAGCACTACTCGATCAGGACGTTTAGAAACAAAACTACAAGATTGACAAAGACAACAGAAGTTTATTGATCTTATTGGGGGTGGTTTGGATCAAGAATAGAACGCCTCATGTGATTGGGGGTGGTTCATAACCTTCACCGTCGTTGCAAACACTTGTTAAGATATTCACACACAGATTTATAAAAATAAAATCTGCTGTCATGCTTGAAGCCTTGTAGATCAATCACTTTCTTCATTTCGCTTATGCTTCTCCTTATCTTTGTGTCCTTCGTTTTTTCTTTCCGATTTTGGACTCCTATTTTCTTTAGATCGTCAGTCACCTTCTGCAAGCAGCTCGTTCTAGGTTATCCCCTTCTTCTTTCTCCTCCTGGATTACATTCGGTTCATTATCTGCGTCCCCTCATGGGTTGGCACTAGTGCCCATTGAGTCGGTCTGGCGGAAACGACTGGCTTCCCAATTTTGGCCCGCACTTTAAATACACGATTTTTGCCTAGTCGCGCGTTGCATTTTTCGTCACCTGCTTTGTGTCCGTTTGCGTCATTCGTATACGCGCGTATAAGCGCGTGGCCCCGTTTGTAATAAATTCCGCTGATGTCTTGTTATGAAATACGATTCTTTATGTTACGTTGTACTAGTTACCTCCTTATCGTGTTTACATTTCGACACGGTCGCAATTTGCCCTCAATTACACAAGTTCGCGTTTAAATACTTTTTATGTTTTTTATTCGCGGAACGCAGAAGAAAAACCATCTGTACGGAGGTTGCTTTCCGATATGTTACAGCGCGTCATATAATTCCAAATCACTAAACGATTTATAATTGGATTTGACTTTAAAAATTCTGAATTCCTTTTTGCATTCAGATAAATGATTTTATAAAGTTTTAACGCCCACGTCTTCAAAATGAAATGAAAACTTTGTGTTTTTCCTAAATTCAAAAAGAAGTTTCTATTACTTGCACAGAAACTTATGAATTTTGGTAGAGTTACAATAGAGTATTAGGATCATTTGATGTCTAAGGTACCTGATCATTAGAGGCCGGATTTTAGGTGAAATGCCTTTGTTTGGTTCTTAAGGCTTTATATATTTTTTAAAGATATCTCTTCGTTTCGAATCATTTGACTCTATGTCTAATGAAACGAAGAGATATCTTTAAAAAAATATGTAAAACCTTAAGAACTAGCAAAGGCGTTTCAACTAAAATCCGGTGTCTACTGATTACGAAGGAGGTCATGAAATCTAAAATATTTTGTTTTGTTTATAATCTCAAGTATCAAAAGATGTTGTGCCAAGTCTCGTTCGTATAGCTTTATTACGGTTGAAGTTATTTTTTTTTAAAACTACTGGTGCGTGGTAAATTACGATCATGACAAAATCCTCACAAAAGAAGGGAATACTCCAAAGCAAATACATGAAAGGATGTCTGCTTCCTTTCGCTTGTGCTTCTCCTTATCTTTCTGTCCTTTGTTTTCAGTTTCCAATTTTGAACTCCTATTTTCTTTACTTCGTCAGTCACCTCTAGTAACCAGGACGCTCATTCCCTTCTCCTTTTTCCTCCTGGTTTCCATTCCAACATTGAGAAAATTGTTTTTGGCCCTGCTCTTCATGTGTACCCCAGCCAATTCACTCTTTGCTTCTTAGTTTTCTTCACCATGTCCTTCTCTATGTATTGCTCCACAGTTCACAGTTCGTTCTTCTGTATTCACCTTGTCATCAAATTTTAAATTTAATTTACTCGCCTCTTACTTACCACTGACAAGATGACAAGCTTCTGCTGACGAGATCGTATCAGCTGTGCCCCAGCTAGCAACAGTGAAGAAAGGGGCGGGTTATTTAAGATGATAAAATTATTAAGGGCGCCAGAAGACAACTCTTCAGCTAAAACGACGTCTCTATTCGACCAGATCGCGCAGAAAATGAATCAATAAATACAGAGGCGAGACTTTACTCACTGGTGTGCGTGAATCGATCAGTCGACGTCTCTAATCGACCAGATCGCGCAGAAAATGAATCAATAATAAATACAGAGGCGAGACTTTACTCACTGGTGTGCGTGAATGTAGAAATTAAAATCGTAGCTAAAGTTAACACAATTTATTACACACTTGAATAAACACTCTACACTATTACAATTGATTGCTTACTTTGGGCTTAAATTAACTACGGTAAACGCAGCGCAACACGTAGTTCGAAATTCTTACTCGCGGTTTACTACTCACGAACCAAGAGTAAAATATAAACCGATCGGTCCGCAAAACGTCAAATTGAAAACCTAAGTCGTACGTCAGGGTCACCGATACCAACCGAAGCGCAGTGGCCGGTGGGTAGTTACAGCGCCCTCTATCGACCTCAGGAAGCGTCGACAATCTGGTCTAAACTGGATCCGCTCAGATCGTCAAGATGGCTGATCAGGTTTTGTCGATCGGGTCTCGGTACGACTACGGGGCAGGAGCGCCCCCGGAGAACTAGGCCAAAAGGTCTGGTCCAATAGCCTGCACCAGAAAACTGCGCCCAAATAGAAAAGCCTGAATGTAAAGGGAAAAGGTTCGTTAGCAGCCATTTAGATATACCCGCCATTGCATTTTTTACATTATCTGGGGCTAATACGTTCCCGGGCTTGGAACTGGAGTTAAAATGACCTCCAAATGTGTTCGAAGGTATCACGAGATCATCCGGCACAGCCGCAAATGAGTTATTTCTCCCAAAGAGCGAAAACTCCGATAATTTTACTATGCACGTAAAACACGTCTAACTTGTAACACACTTCGAACAAGAAAGGAACTCAACGAGGCGAATTTGTAGCAGGCGAAGGTTGCTAGGATACGAAACCGAAAAGCAGGCACGTGGTGTGTCACACGAATGAGCGTTGAGTAGTAAAGAGGAGGGAGGCAGGGTAGCCACCCGTATCCAAACGCGGTTCATAAATCACTTTGGCTTCGCATTTTCGTTGGCGCGAAATTTGAACGTAACAACCTACTACGGTTCCTATGGGGCCCCATATATTCTTTCCTCAACTATCCCTACATTTTTTGTCACTGTCGCCTTTTCTGATCCACATATCATGATTGGTCTTATTTATAGTCCATTTTTATATTTGTTTCCCAATATTTGCATGGTACACTCTGTTTACTGATGTTATTTTCTCATTTATTTCAGTATCTCCCCACACACATTATTTGCTACCATCACCCCGAGATACTGAACTTGTCCACTTCCTCGAGTTGTATCTTCCAGTTTTAATTTTATTATTCTTTTTGGCGAAGTGTGTGTGTCCTTTCTTTTCTCCTTCTTGCACTAATTCCTCCTCTAGCTTTCCTTCCATTCATTTCCTGCTTTTCGTTATTAACCCAATATCATCAGCACATGCTTTCATTTGACCTCCTCATGTCCTTGACGTTCTTTTATCTATTTTCCGAGTTACATAAGCCAATTTATTAATTGATTATAGAGACTGTACGATTCTGTTTAAGTAAAAAATGATTCAATGAGAGAAGGGTGAAAGATTGTCTGTTTGTGTTCCACAAATACATGGATTAACACATCATAATCAGATAATCAGTGCTATTCTGTAGCGTAGTGGTTTACATTGGCTACTGACGTCAGTGGTTAAATTCGTATTCAGTCAATACGAATTTAACCACTGACGTCAGTAGCCAATGTAAACCACCACGCTACAGAATACGAATTTAACCACCGACGTCAGTAGCCAATGTAAACCACCACGCTACAGAATAGCACTGAATGTTCTATTAGGCAGTCCTTCCTAAAGGACTTCACGATCAAAACACATTTCTAATTATGGATCTTACAATGAAACCAGCGCTTTTAATAAAGTAACAGGAAATGAATTTGATTCAAGTTATATTACATACAAACGGTATTTGCAAAAAGGACAACTACATGTATATATGTATGTATATTAGCTCCTAAATAACAATTGAAGATAAGGCGAACTCTAAACAATAAAATAAAAAACTAAATGCGATTATATCAAAAAAATATATGTATGTATGTATATCGGGAATAGTGTCGGCCGCGATAACAGATTACGACCGTAAGTGAATAAACTTAGCAATATTTTAAAGTGACATCGACCCCAAACATCTTCTCCGCCTTGTACCCGAAACAGGACGCTCGCGCTAGGCGAAACGGTTGGGAAACGCTGTTTTAATTGATACTTATCACCGAAAAACATTACGACCGCGACTTTATTCGCCTGTGACAAATCAATTTGAAGATATACATATGTATGTGCTCGCCTTAATGTATGCACCCTGTTCCAGTTCGAAAACATCCCTTAATACGAGACCGTGCCAGGAGTACGAAGGGCAGATATACTTAGCATTGTTCCTTATTTGGGTAGTTTAACATCACCCCTGTGTTTCTCTTTCATTCCCGGTCGCTTCAGTTCCTGAACGTTAGAAGGAGCACAGGCGATGACTAGAGGCTCGAGGAAACAGACAATCGTCGACGTAAGAGTCTACAAATTACGGTGGCTTAACTACTTATTTTTACTATCTCTTCTTTTCCACTCCTAAGCAATTATTATTGTTCTTATCAATCTATTACGTATGTGTGTATTTCGTATATACAATACACATATATCACTCTATCCTTTAAATATATCTTTACAGTTGGTTCTTGTCCGATGAAATTTGTATCACAAAATCTTTTAAGCGAACACTAAATCGCGCACTATACACTTAACGTTTAAGTACATCATTTAAAACACCTACCGGTACTAAAAACAAAATGGGAAAAATACAAGAAACCATGAAACCCTGAGGTACCACGCAATTCCTCTTCAAGGATTCCACGTTTCAAAGTGGAATTAAAAATTTAAATGATCCTCAATGTTGATACCTTTCCTAAACCTAAAGATCCAGCATGTCGATGAAGTTTGAAGGCCACTAAACCAGATTATTCCAACTACACAGAATTGTTTTAGAATCGCCTGATGAAGCAAAGTACATCAAACTTTTTTACATTTTTCTACCATTCAATTTTATATACAGTTCCACGAATATTACTTGATGCAACGTAATCTAACTTTTAAACTATTCTCAAGTCTCGTGCCTTCATAAAATTCTTCTCCTTGTGTTCATTCCGCACAAGATCATAACATCTTGCGGGAAATAACAGTCTGGGATCGAGCACGGATTCAGAGTCCTTCTTTGTCGATCCCGTTGGCGAGGCGACTTCAGTAGCAAAAGGACTCCGTTCGACGACTGTGACATAATAAACGTTTTATAGCTAATTGTCATTGGTTTATGACTCAATATGGCGACTGGACTAGTTTAAACGCGATTGGCCTCGGGGGATTGGAGTTGTAAAGCGATTGAAAGCTGTAAAATGATAGCGGATGTTTCAGAAGTCGCTCGATAAAATATAATTGTTTTCGTCGTTCGTCGAACTTATTTTGATATACTTTTGCGTTCTTCATATATTGATATTTAAGGAGAAACTTTAACCGACGGTAATATGGCGCAAACAGAATCCGTATTATATTAAAATATTTCAGTCACAACCCATTTCGATTCAATCAGAAGAGAGAGAAGGACCAGAGGCCCAAAAAATACATTTGCAGAAATCTAGCGTCAAATGAATAGGCCACCCACATATCAGCGAAGAATGACCCGTTTAAAATTGCCGCCGCCAGAGATACTACGACTCCAGTTCGTGGAAGACGAAGGTAGCCGATTATAAAAGCGCGAAATTTAAAAATGAATGTGTTCTGAAACCACGACGTATGTGGCAAATACGTTACTTTTTAGTGATGCATTATAGTTCCTTGTATTGTTTTTGTTAAATAATAGACTTTTCTGTTATAAAAGTACAAAGAACATTAAAGGTATTCGAATGAACTTAAGCGAAAGTAAAAACTCCACCGCTGAGCTTTTTCACGTTAAGAGCTTCGCGTCATCATTTTGCCTCTTTTATTTGATTTTATTTTAATTAAAAATATTGTGTGCTATTTGTAAGTATTGTAGAATTTTTATAGCAAGCAAAAATATCTCCTGATACGCGTACCTATTCGGGAGAACGAGGTACGCAAAGGGTGCGCACTCAAGTTTAGTAATAATAGGGTGTTTTACATGTTTATTGGTTTGAAATGGGAGCTATTTAAAATATCCGCAGGCGACGGTTGGCAAGCCTGCGTCCTAATATCAACCGTAGTGCAAACGTACCTAACTCGGTTTGCTCGCGGAACTTTTAATACACAATTAAAATACTGTCCTGCTAACTTCCTTAGCCGGGCGTTGTTCGCCGAAATTTGCACGCAATTGGATTTAGAATCTGGATATTAGATCTACAAACCACATTAAATTCAAACCTATTGTTTATTGGGACATACCTTACCATGTGATGTTAGAATGAATTTCTTACACTTAATGATAGATTAATAACATTTGTTCTCTTTTTAGTGAAGAAAAACAAAGAGAAAATGATCGACTTAATACTTAATAAGCAATTTTAAATTATGGAGAAATAAAATGAAATGAAAACCGTATCTAATCTTATTACACAAAAATTAAATGGAAGTCGCAAGGCAACAAGAATCGCCGATACAATCAAAACTAAATAATCGGCTTTACCGAAACTAAGCCTAATACCATCAAGTGGTAAAATCTGTTGTGAACACACAGAAGAAGACAGGGCTCGGTTTTTCCGAGCGAGTGTACCCAGAACGGTAGTCTGCCGAATTGATTGTCAAGTATTACGGCCACAATCTTAGTAATCTTCTCTGTATTTATTGTGCAACGAGTAGACGTTTCGCGGTCTTGTCGAAAAAAAGCAAAAACAAAAACACAATCGAGATGGGCGAAGTACGTGCGGGAAAGAAAATGCGGATTAGATTCGGTTCATTATCTGCTCGCCCGGAGCTGTACGGAGGTTGCTTTCCGGTATATTACAGCGCGTCATATAACCCCAAATCGCTAAACGATTTATAATGGGAAAATACATTTTCGATACTAGCCGGAAATCTTGGATTTGGCTTTAAAAATTCGCACAACTTAATCCCTTTTTGTATTCAAATACACGACTTTGTAAAGTCTTAACAATACACATCTTCAAAATGAAATGAACACTTTTCCTAAATTCAAAAAGAAATGCAAAGAAAAAGTGCTTTAACTTTATGAATTTTGGTAGAGTTACAATATTATTGTGTTAACTTTGTATCTCAAAGCGTTGTTGTGCTGTGGCTAATTCTTGAACTATGTGTCGTGATTGTTCATAAAAATGGATCCTGTAGAACAAAGAGCCGTAATAAAATACCTCCAAAAAAAGGGCATGACACCAATCCAAATTCAAGAAGACATTGTGACAACTATTGGGGAGTCTGCAGTTTCTTATGACATAGTCAAACGCTGCGGAATGCGGAAGAACATCCTGTGAAAACCAACATGCCGGTGGCCCTCCCATAACGGTAACAACAGACAAAAACATTAAAAAGGTACACGATATCGTACTGCGAGACCGACGAGTACGCATCAGGGACATTGTGGAAGATACTGGCTTATCATATCATGTGGTGCACCACATACTGACTAAAGAATTAAATATGAAAAAGATGAGTGCAACATGGGTGCCCCGAATGTTAACCATTGATCAAAAAAGAAATCGGGTGTTGACTTGTGAGCGTCTTTTGGAAAGGTACCAAGCAAACAAGGAGAACTTTCTTAGTCGGTGTGTGACCATGGACGAGCCATGGGTGCACCACTATGATCCCGAGACCAAAGCGCAAAGTAAAGAGTGGAAACATCGCGGTTCTCCTCCTCCTCCACGCAAATTCAAAGTCGTACCGTCGTTTGCTGGAAAGGTTTTGCTGTCTGTGTTCTGGGATGCTCAAGGAATCATCCTGACTGACTATTTGCAAAAGGGACAGAGCATTACAGGGGCCTATTAATTACGCACAATTGATTTCTAAATTGCGAGATGCTCTTAAAGAGAAACGCCGAGGAAAGTTAAGGAACGGTGTGCTGTTCCATCAGGATAACGCTCCCAGCCATACATCTTGTATTGCCATGGCTGCTATACTCCAAGCAGGCTTTGATTTAGTGGGGCACCCACCATATTCGCCAGATCTCGCCCCCAGTGATTACAGGCTGTTCCCCAAATTAAAAGAAACCTTACGTGGGAATAAATATTCCAGTAATGATGAACTGATGCAAGCTGTAGAGAGGTGGTTTGCAGAGGTAGGACAAAAATTTTTCCACGAGGCTGTTAAGATGTTGGAGCACCGAAGGACCAAGTGCATTAGTGTAGAAATGTCGAAAAATAAAAAATATAATGCCACTGTAGTTTTACTGTAAGGGGGTCAGGGGTGCAGCATGGGAATCCACCTTCGTATAGTAACAGTATTTTTATGGCGAATATTGATGCTAAGGACACTGCAAAACTGTGCCATCAATTTTAATATTTAGGCCCAGTTGTACAATTCTAGCTTAAACACTTAGGGCAAGTTGTACAATGCCAGTTTAAACTTCAGCTAAAGCTTAAACCCCTAACAACGATTATTTCGACAATTATTGTTGTCAAGGGTTTAAGCTTTGGTTTGAAGTTAAGCTAAAATTTTACAACCGGGCCTTAGATCCTGTTGTACAATTCCAGTTTAACTCTAAGCCGAAGCTTAAACTCTTAACGACAATTGTTGAAATAATAGTTATGGATTTAAGCTTCAGTTCATATTTGAATTGGCATTGTACAACAGGACCTTAACAACAATTGTCGTTATGAGTTTAAGCTTCAGCTTAAATTTAAATTGGCATTGTAGAACTGGGCCTTAGTAAATAGTTGTAATTTTGCGACCGAGATTAAAGTGAAATACGATTGCTACTAATTAAGTTTATTAAAAGTAAGATGTAACTAGTATGTAGAGTAACGCTTCGGATACTTCTGATAGACGATACGTGTTGTTCGTCGGAAGTGTAAAACTAATCTCTTGTTAATTTGGCTCGGGAATGAACACTTTTAGTTTCATAATTAATGAGTGTATTTGCATAATTAGAAAAACGACATTGGGATTGGTCGCGAGACCTGAACGAGCGAACTGCACGAATAAACAGTGTGAAATATTAACATACAAATTTAACTGAAACGGGATAGTTTTCTAATAACATATTTATTGGTCGATTGCGCCTTCGACCTATGGAAACATAAATTTAAACCGAAATGCAACTTAACCTAAGCAATAATCGAAAATTAATTTGTTTGGTCGAACAGATCTGTTGAAATGAAAACCTAAACATCTAAATGAATTGATTTAATAGCTACGATGGCCTAACCAAACCCACACTGCAATGGCGTCTTGTTGGTTTCACGACAAAATCGATTTTCTCTTTGTTACCAAAGATCATAAACGCAGACTTTGCAGCATATGTTTTGAGGCCATGACGTCTTGAAAGATTAACCAAAGATCTGAATTTATATTAACATTAGTTTGGGCCATATCTTCAGCCTGAAACTGATAGCACAGATGACTGTCGTCGGCATAAGTATGTAATTCACAGTAACGAAGGCAGTTATTAAAAGGTGACGTATTTGTAACATAGAGTAAGGGACCACAAATGCTGCCCTGAGGTACACCTGAGGTTAAAGTTCGTACATCTGATTTAAAGCCATTAGCAAGAACGCATTGTGATCTTCCTACCAAGTACTGCCTGAAGAAACTAATTGCTCCATTACTCAGGCCAATGTAATGCAAAATAGCCAACAGTAGATTATGATTATTCATGTCAAAGGCTTTAGAGCAATCGTAATCAAGCAGGGTTAAAATTGTGATGTGCCCTTTATCAGAACAACGCAACAAATCATCAACAATATTTAACAAGCCTTAGCCTGATCTAAAGCCAGACTGCCTGGACGGTAATATATTATGAAATACCAAATGGCTACGTATCTGCTTATCAGCAATTCTTCCAAGGACTTTAGATAAGGCTGGAAGAAGGCTTCAGTAGGTTCAGATGGACGAGAATTTTTAGGAATAGGTATTATAACCGCTTCCTTCCAACAAGAAGGATAAAGATTTTCAGTTAAACAAAAATTAACAATATGAGTAATGTATTTTAAGAGAAATGGGCCCCAACCATTTCACTCTTTACTTTTTAATTTTCTTCACTTCCTTCTCTATGTACTGCTCCAACTCAGAGTTCGTTCTTCTTCTGTATTCGCCTACTATGGTTCCTATGGGGCTCCAACTATTCTTTCCTCAACTATCCTTAATTTTTTTGCCATTGTCAGCGTTTCTGATCCATACATCACGATTGGTCTTAATACGGTCCTTTTTTTTTCCAGTATTTTGTTTTTAAGATTTTTCTATTTGCATGGTACCACTCTGTTTACTGCTGTAATTTTCTCATTTGTTTCAATATCCCCATGTCCTCATTATTTGCTGCCATTACTCCAAAGTGTCTGAATTTGATGTTGTATCTTCCAATTTTAATTCTTAATTAATTATTCTTTTTGGCGAGGTGTTTGTGTTTCCTGGATTTATTTTGTCCTATCTTTTCTCCTTCTTGCACTAATTCCTCTAGCATTTCCTTCACTAATTTTCTGCTTTTTGTTATTAGTACAATATCAGCATATACTGTTATTTGACCTCCTCCAGTCCTTGACGTTCTTTCATCTATTTTCCATGTAAGAACCCAGCATTTCGTAAATCACTAAGCTCAATTCGTAAGTTAAATTCAATAAAATGTCGTGAGAAAATTCACCCAACTAAAAAAAAAGTTAAGTACTCTTTAATGGATGAAACTGTCGGCACTTGCTGAAACATTGTCGTAAAGTAAATAATGAATAAATAAAACACTTGGTATTGTTTCACTGATACACATATTAATGACTCTATACGTATTTCGGCCTTTACACCATCATCAGGAGATTCTCAAACTAAACTAAAAGTAATTGTACAAATGTTCTACATACATATATATATACTTATGCTAATCTTTATACTATACAAGGGATTTATCTTTTTTTTTATTGTTAGATCTAGAAAATTAATGGAACCATCTGTATTTTCTTTCTCTAGTGTGAATTGAATTTTTGGATTATGGGAATTGATAAAATCGAGGAATTTATCTAGTTGTCTGTCAGTACCAGACCATAGGCACAAGATGTCATCTATGTATCTAAACCAGAAGATTATATTTTTGATTATTTTGTCTGACGAGCTAAAAATATTTTTCTCAAAGTTGTCCATGAATATTTCGGCAAATAACGGAGATGGAGTCGAACCCATGGGTAAGCCTTCTTCTTGTTTGTAAATATTAGGTTGTTCGGAAAGAAATGTCGTATGTCGCAGAAAGATGGCAGAAGTTCACTGATGCAAATGGTAATTATATAGCTTAATCCAAATTTATATACTTATGTATATAAACATTCTGAATTTAAAAGGAAAGCGACATTTTTTCCGAACAACCTAATAGTTCTATTATATTGAAAATAATTCTGATTGAGACAAACGTTAATCATATCCATTAACTCATTGTGGTTTTTTACGTTGTTGTGGCTGATATGCCCCTGGAGGTTGTTAGTTTTGACTTCTTTGGTGGGAGCGGAAGTGAAAAGACTCTTAACATCGAAAGAAACCAGTTTGTAATTATTCTTAATATTTACGTGTTTAATTTTATTTATTAACTCGAAAGAATTTTTCAATGGCATACTGTGATTTAAATTGAATAAGGTTGGGAATAATAACTAAAGCGAATGATCCAGGAACATCACGATGACTCAGAGGGCAAGTGTTCCACACACAAGATTCTTCATAATCGGAATTTCCGGTTTAAAACCATGTAAAAGGGAACTTAGTTTTCCACACAGCTACAAGTCGTAAGGTCGAGTACGTCAGCATTCACAGGATGTCATAGCGTGTGTGAACAAACTCCGAAAATCCGCCTGTCTCTCTGTATCTAATCTAATACCATGGTTTAGGTGAGAAAACATTAATTTAGTTACCAATTCGTTATGTTATTAGAAACTAACAACTGCTTGATTTGATTTACAAAATGCTATTTTATTCCCCGTTATAAAATTATTTTGAATTTGTTTTGTATTGTCTAGTATATCGTTCTGAAGTAATCTGTAATTACGTTATTAATGTTTCTTTATTGAAATCGTTCCACATGGTTTTGCGTTAATATTTTAATACTGTTTAGAATTTCGCTTCATGCCAAATTCCTTAATTCGATTTGTACTTGTTTTTACCCATCCTAAATATATACATTTATTAATATATTTTCTCTTTATTTCATTTAAAAAAAAAAAAACGCAATTTCCGCAATCCCGACAAATATATGTAGTGGCGGGCAAGGGCTAAAATCTCATTCCATATAAAAGGGACATTGAGAGCAATCTCTGGCTAAAAGCTCCAACCAGATACGTACAAACAAAGAAATTGCTACTTGAGTCCTTTGTGCTTCGATTTTAGTAAAGGAGTGAGGAGAAGAAGTGGAAATTGTTGATTATTATGGTATAATTATTTTGTGAATTAAAAGTTTGGGTGTAATAATAGAACTTCTCTCTCACTCTCGTCGTGACATCTAAAGGAGCATAGTGTCTCGATGAGGCCTTGTAAAATTGATAAATTTGAAAATAAAGGTTAATTCATCACCTTTCTTTTATCATTTTTTAACCACCCGTCCCTCGCATCCACATAATTCATTGTCATGTAGGGATGTCAAAGGTTTGAAAGTTCGCGGCAACTTTTGGCTGCCTGTGGAGGACAAGAAGAGAACTTTATTGAGAAGATTGTGATAGGAGACGAAACGTGGAACCATCACTTTGCCCCTGAAAGTAAACAGGATCCAAAGGAATGGAAATACACCCATTCTCCAACAGCAAAGAAATTTAAAGACCAACCATCAGGTGGCAAAGTGATTTTTTGAGATTCCAAAAGAATTTTGCTGATAGATTATCTTCCCCACAATACTAGGGTAAAAGGGGCTTATTACAGTAACCTTTTAAGATTTTGCACGACAATGTATTGTGCCATTCTTCGAGATTTCCTGAAGGAAAAATTTTAAGAGCAGAATACAAGCAGAGCGAACGTTCTTTTTTTTTACTTTTAAATATTGTGTATTATATTAGGTACAAATATAAATTAAGGTGGGTGGATGAATAACCATCAGACGGTCCAAAACAATAGAGATAGTAAAAGCAAAAACAAAGATTTCAAAAGTCGACAAGAGATGGCGACCCTAACCACTTAAGCCCGACCAATTTCATTTAAGAACCACCTTCAAGATTCACCTCTTGGTTAATACAAATATAAATTAAGATGGATAGATAAACATCAGATTGTCTAAAACAATAATAGAGAGGGTAAAAATAAGAAAGATTTCATAAGTCGACAAGAGATGGCGTTCCTAATCACTTAAAGCGTCTACAAGGTTCACCCTTTGGGTAATACAAATATAAATGAAAGTCGATGGATAAACAGGAAATAATGACGATTGAAACGGTGTTAAACAATAATAGAAATAGTAAAGACAAAAAAGATTTCAAAAGTCGACAAGAGATGGCGTGCGTAACCACGTAAACATGACCAACTTCGTCACGTACAACTCACTGAAAATGACCAATTTATTGAAAGCATCTTCATATAGAGCGCACCAGTTAATGGTGCTGTCAAATTCTTTTTTAATGTAAATTGTTTTAACTACATTAGACATATACATACATCAATATATAGCCTCGTAAAATATGTATGTATCTAGATTTTGTTAAAAAGAAATTATTAATTTTCCATAAAATTCTTTCTTCATGCAGTTCAGGTTTTGTTTTTTTTCTACGCGGAATATTGCGTGAATGTTACAACTACTGGTTCATAGATGGCGCTATAAACTGCCAACCGTTAAATTCGATTCCAACTAAAAGGCGACAGATATTAATTTCGACGGCGAACGAGAAAGTAAATTTCAAAAATCCTGTAAGAGTTTAATTACGTAATTGCTTTGTGTTTCCAGAAATCGTTGGATTTTTTTATATTCGAAATATTCGTTCTGATTAATTTCAAGGAATTTAATAATAATTTTCGCCGACGATCAAAAGATGGCGTAAATCGCTTTATGGCGTAAATCGCAGATGACTCTGGAATGTCCAGGGTACTAAGATTACTGTATTTAGAAGGTACCGCCATTCATTTCCGCGGCTTCGTCCCTCAAATTAAAAAGGACGCGGTGAAACGTTAAAGAAGAAAAAGGATAGATGCATAACAAGTTACCGTTGCTAAAGAGTTTATGAATGAATTTGGTTAACCCCAAATTAAAAGAGATAGAAAGTTGGCGCTACCTTCTCGATGCAGTAACCTTACAGGGTACTCAAGCCCCTAGATAAATAAAGCGCCGCATTTACCGCCATTTTGAGTAAAATCACGTCAAACTAAGCGCGCAAATTTAAAATTGATCGTAACAGGTAATGTGATTTCAAACTTGGCGCGCTCATTTTGACTCAAAATGGCGGTAATTGCGGTACTTTATCTATCTAGGGATTTTACAGGGTATTTTCAAATCGCTCTTTGTTTCAGTGATTTTTTTTTTCAAAGAATTTGTTGAATTTGCTCAACACACTTGGCGAGGAGGTTTTTATTCAACAACGCAGTGCAACAAAGTGTTATATGAATATTAATATTATGTACTGGCTTATGGATGGCGCTGCAAGCTTTCAACTGGTAAATTCGAATTCGACGAAGGGGCGGTAAAAGCAATTAAGAAAGAAAATAGTAGCGAAGCAAATTGCAAAATTCTAGTAGGATTTCTTTAAATCCTAAATAAATTGTTTTGTCTTTTTAAAATTCATATAAAAATTCATTCTAAATATGTATTTAATAAAAAAATTTCTCCGACGATCAATTTTTTTTAAAGATATTTCTCGATATTTAAACATTTTTCTGCTACAGTATTTTTATCTTCCGTTTAAGACGACATAACATTAATTAACTAAATTGGTTCCTCCGTTGTCATCGTTTCATTCAATTTACGTTTTTATCTCGCGGCAAGAAGAGAAACTAAACGGAGACAGAGGACAAAAGGGCACTTCTAATGAACAGTACAGAATTAAGCGAAATTCTTATTCCGAATTCAATGCGGGACGCGTTTAAATATTAGCCAAACGCGATGCTATCGCGCTAAGTGATATCATGAAGACTTGGCGTTTAGATACGCCATTCTGGTTTTAATTAAGATGAGATGCTTAATTACCCCTTTTGGAAGTTCTACACTGCAAGTTGCTTAATACAATTTTGTTGCTACAAAGAAAGAAAAAAAACGCACACAATTCAAATGTCTATATTATATCAAAACTAATTAAGCGAAATTTAATTGTGTGCTGATCTTAAAATGAAAGCTGCTTTCGACAAACGGCACAAGGAAGTTATTTACTAGCAAAGACCATCCTGCTTTGGTCACGATAAAGCCCGGCTTAGTTTTAATTAAAGCTGGAGGTTCGTCGTCTTAAATACGCGCATTAACCGTAACAGTGTAAGAAGCTCTTATGCTTCTTCGTGTAGCTCGTTATCTTAACAGTGTAGACGTGATGTCGTCTGTTTAAGACTGTTTGAATATTCCAAGCTTGTGCCGGGTTTAGCAACAATCTTAGCAAATGGCTCCTCAGACTAATTGTTCATATCTAAACATTAACATACTAATTGCCCCCTATTTTATTACTTCCTTGCATGTGAAAGTGTACGTGCTTGCTACCTCCTGAATTTATTGCTAACGTGCAAACGCGCGCAACACATAACCGTGTAATGCGACGAGCGTTATTTTAATTGCACCGCTGCAATTCTAGCCGATCTCGTAAATGAAATTTACTGTATTAGCATGCGAGAAAAAAATCGTTTGTACGTAAAAGCCCGACCGCATGGCCGTAAAAATCAAGATTGAAAATCACGACCAAAGCGTATAAGTGATCCCCGGGGATTCGTAGAAGTATGCATGTAAATAGGGTACAGTATTCTGAATATATTGAAGCGAGCTCGGACCTTACTCCAGGATCCAATATGTGTTTCAGAAAATAGCTTTCAGGAAAATATGGACTAGCATGAACACTGCCCGCCACAATATTGCAAACCGACTACCGGTCCACCTATTTATTTCACGTAAAAAAATCTTTTAATGACTTTAGTTTATACTAATTGCGTTATTAATAAAGTGTTTTCATCTAAAATGAAACACACTGTAGAAGAATTAAATATGTGATTGCACAAGGACCAGCTCTTAGAGCCACCCGTGTAACTTTACTTGATACGTATATTGATTCATCCAGGAAAGCATTTAAAGTAAAAGCTAGAAGTTAAAACGCGAATTAATTCTGAACTACCCCTCGTATACGTACCCACATAAGATAATTGATTAAAAATTTTGTGAGGTCACAATAGACTTACGAATCCCAAATCTAAGAGTGTCTCTCGTATTTCGAAGAACGGCATAACGTCGATGAAATTTGTTTTCGACGAGGCGCGTAACGACCGAAGAAAAAATTCCTCCCGAGAAGCGTTCTCTTAATCTGGAGCTATTTTGAGGCGGCGGTGCTCGCAAAACAAATTCGAAGCGCCGCGATCTTGTTTTTATGTGGCGTATCTGCATAATCAAATGATTCCGACGAATATTTAAAATAACTGCCGTTTCAGACAAATATTTTCATAAATCTGTCATCGGTGATTGCGGTTCGGGAAATTTATTTAATATTAGAGGAAACGGAACGTCGGCGTCGTCGTTTCGCGTTGCCGGGGAGGGTGGTGGCCTGGTAAGATTCTTTGAAGAAGAAAGTGGTACGTTTTAGAATACTTTTAGAATACTTCCAATGTAATAAACAGTGCCGGCGCCCTGATACAAGAGGTGGTTCAGCACCCCAGGATATTTTTTATTTGAATTTAATTTTTTTCCCGGATTCATTACTTTCATGAAAAATTATAATACTGAAGTTCGAAGCCAATATTTTATGGAGATTTTACTTTGACATCTCAAACTTGCATGTATGGTTGCCTACCGTCACTTTGCTAGGAGCTTCGACAAGTCCGAGTCGGCGTCGACGTGTGCAAAAGTGCCTATGTGCAAGGCGCAGGAACGACGTGTGTAGAAGTTGCCTATGTGTAAGGTGCAGGGTACCCGTCGTTTATTACTCCATTTAAATAACGGCTGTGAAGCCAATTGAGCGTGTATGTTCAAAAGGTAGTAAAAAACAAAAATAAAGAATGTAACAATCACATGTTGACCTCCTTTTGAATTCAAAAGGTGGTAATGATATTTTGCGTTTATGTAATAGTTATAATGTCAATTTCCTGTTTAGGGCTCACACCAGGATCGCACATACTTCCTCTTCATGTCTTGATAAATTTCTTACGAATATTGCTGAAGGTACAGAGTGTAATCAATTCTGCAATTTCTGATCACGGGGCGATTACTTTGAAAATTAAAGGCAATATTGAAATTCTTCCTTTAATTATGCTCGCTGAGAATATTGACAATTTCATTGAATCCCTGGGGAATTTTGTCGCGGATGTATCCGGCTCGAAGGACCATATGTTGGCGTTGGTTGCTTGAAACTTCACCGTCCACGGGTTGTAAGGCCGTATAGACACTTTTATTTATAATTGAAATTTTAATGGTCCCCTCAATGATAATTTTGATAAATTTATTAATGTTTGTACCAATAATCAAACACAAAACAGGTCACGATAAAAACAAAAATAAATGGTATACTTCTGAACTCTGTCAGTTGAGAGAGAGAGAGTGAAGTTGCTTGGCTCTCTGACCGAACGTTACCCATTAAAGGCAGGCGATCACTGAACGCGAAACTAAGCTAAGCGAAACTAAGTTTTTTGAAAATTAGATCAAACGTAATCTTACGCGAACGTGGCAACTAAAGCTAAGGGAAGCAAAGTTAGGATAGCAAAGATATAAAACAATGTTTACCTTCACTCGGTTGCCTCGTCTGCGTAAGATTACGTTGGATCTAATTTTCAAAAAACTTAGTTTCACTTAGCTTATTTTAGTTTCGCGCGCAGTGGCCCGTCGCCTGTATTAAAGAACATTTCACCAAAAGCTCTTATTATGCCAACTTGATATCCAATGCTGATAATAAATCGAAATGCTTATGGAATGTAGTTAATACTCTCCTTAATAAAAAATAAATAAATGTATTCTGCCTGAATGCTTAGATGGTCTCAAATTAGCCAATGACTTCAACTTATTCTTTCCTACCGGCATTTTGAAAAAACTATCTAACCTAATTCAGAACGATTGTAACTATGAAGGCTGTACAGTTACATATTAGTAATTCTATCTTTCTATGTCCAGTTTCTCCAAACGAGATAGTCAATAAGGTAAATATCTTTAAAATAAAAAGTCTGTTACAGTTTATTATCCGCCTGTGTACGAACACACCCTGCACAGTACACATTTCAACGTTACGATCTATTTTTAGCACACTTCGTTTTGTTTCCCACATTACGCTTAGGAATTTACAATTCCTCGTTCGTGTAATTTACCCAAAACTTTCTTTTTAACATTCTTTTCGCTAAAAGCTTCAGATTAGACGAATAAGTTCATTATGTATCACAAAATCTTTTAAGCGGACACTAAATCGCGCACTTTACACTTTACGTTTCGCAGCCGTTCGACCGCTTCGTCAGAAGATTTTGTGATACAAATTTCATCGGACAAGAACCAACTGTAAATAAGTTCATTATATAAAATTAGCCCCATCCTTGCTTAGGGTTGGAATTGCGTTTACGCGGTGTTTATTTGTCCAATTTAAAGAGTACTACTTTGTGACGCGGACGACGACGGATGGTCGGATTCTTTGGCTTTAAAAACATCCGCACCTGAAACCGGTGCGTATGTCCGTAACCCTTGCCCTTTATTTTGATTGGTTTCCGCTGATGTCACATTCTTATGTTATTGGTACGATTCAAACAGACCACCGTTCATCTCACTTTATACCGTTTTCTACCCCTCTCGATTTTGCAAAACGCCGGAATTGCCAGTGTGTTGTCGACCGTCAGGTGATTTGCGTGTAGTTAGTTTTGTGGGTTCCCGCTCTAATTTCTCTTGGAGGAAGAGAATAGATCTTACGGCTGTTGGCCGACTGTGATTAATTCACCTGTACGAGAGAGTTGACTGTGTGCCAACTCGTGTTCAGCCTACGTCCTATTCTGACTTAGGTAAGGTTTACTCCATCGTTTTGCATTATCTTGCAGTTCACGGTCATTTTGCTCCCCTTAGGCTTTTCGTTTTGGCTGTCCTTTCTTCGTTCGGACGACTATCCCGTGCGTGCGACATTTACTGGGATCATGATACCGCCCGTAGTACCGTACCGACCCCCCAGTGCGCGGACCGTTAAACCCCGCAAGGAGACCGACACTCCGAGGAGCAGCGACATCGCTTACCGCTTTACAACGGTGGAACGTCCCTGACTCGACAGATGTATGAATGCTACGTAATCAGGTCGGATATTTATGTTTATTTATTCTTGTGTTACGGTGGTTTTAATGTTGTCGCTTTCGCACACGTAAATTTTGCGTATACTCGCGAAGTAAACTCCATTTCGGAGGAATTCACCTTTTCTCTTGCGTTACGCTTACTAAACGTAATTCATCGAATAAGTATTTCGGCGTTAGAATAAGTGAATGTTTTTTATTTAACTTTGTATTAATTTCGGATCCGAATTGTTAGGATTTACTGTTTAACGTTAGTTGTGTTGTTCACCATCTGATTTAATTGATTACTTGTGATCAATCTTTTAATAAACTTGTGTTCATGCTTTGGACGTACCGTGTTTTTCTTAATTTTCCTCCGCGATCCCTACAAAAAAAATTAAGTGGCGCCTATTTTGGATTGACCTTCGCGTTATGGTTTAAGAACCCATTCCCGTCCCACTGAAGCTGCTGGCGACACTGGATCAATTTCGCTCCGGTGTTAAACTTCTGCTTATCTATACAGGTAGGTAGCAAATCCTCTGGTTTTGATGGTTTGTGTTCTCAAAAAGTGCATTCTTGCTCTATGCGCGAGCCTTTATGTGATCTATATAATATTGCCATTGAAACAGGACAATTTCCTGACATCCTAAAACTTGCAGAGATTAAACCATTCTATAAAAGTGGATGATTTCAACAATTTCAGGCTCCTTTCAGTTTTCTCTAAGCCTTTTGAATGCATTTTGGCTGATAGACTTTATAAGTTTTTATCAAGTAATAAGTTCTTTAATGACTTCCAACATGGCTTTTTACCAAGAAGGTCTACAGAATCAGCAGTTTTGGCTTTTGTTAATCACATCCTCTTGGCGATGAAGAGGCGCATAAAACATGGTTGCATAAAACATGACATTCTTCCACGGAAGCTAGACCTTGCAAGTATTAGGGGGACTGCAAATAGTCTTATGAAATCCTTTCTTCAAATCGCAGGCAGAGGATAGTCATGTATCACCATAATCAGGAAAACAAATCTGATATTCTGAACTGTTCCATTTTTGGTATACCCCAGGGAAGCACTTTTGGCCTCTTGTTGTTTATTATATATATATATATAAATATCAATGATATAAACAAGGTACTTAACTCACCCGACCGTGTAAACATAAGGTCTGTTCGTAGTGCAGTTCTGACTAGTTTGCAACCGTTGGAAGTATGCAGCAATGAACGTTTTGCATCTAACGCAACTGAGCAAATTGTTGATTACTTCGATGGGCGACTCGTTCTGACGGTTCCAAGCTAGTTACAAACTGCACTACGAACGAACCTATAATAATTAACTATGCTGACGATTCCAACGTAATCACCCGCGCTGAAAATATGGATCAGATGGTCTCCAAAGGTAGTGCCTTTGTCGCAAGTATCACAGAATGGTGTTCAGAAAACGGTCTTCTTATAGACAATGATAAATCTAAATGTATCATATTTCGTACTGACAGATCTAAAAGATATCCTGTCCAACTGGTATTTGTTTAGACAACAAAACTTTTAATGCAGCGGATGGCAATAAATTTTTGGGTATTCACATTGATCCCCATTTGAAATGGAAGCTCCATGTCAGCGAAATCTGTAAGGAGATCAGCAAGGCATGTTTTGCTCTTAGAATTTTATCTAAAACTCTTCCGACAGAAGCAGTTACCATTTATTGTCCAATAGGAAAAACCCAGAAGGACACAACGCATACAATGACTTAATAAATAAGCATAAAATTTAGTTTTCTTCTTTATTAAATACATTCATATGAAAAATAATAGTTTCCCTGTAGTTATTAAATATTAATTTTAAAAAAATGTGACGATGATGAAATATTTAACTAATACAAAAAAGTACTTCCGGTTCGTCGACACCAACTTTCTCATTTTAAATGGACCATCCCATATATTTCTACATTTTAGGATTCCCCGTTCAATTCTATATCTTTTATATTCATATACATCGGACAAGAACCAACTGTAAATATAAAGTATATGAACAATAATGCTTCAGAACGGATAACTATATAGAAAATATTAAGAGTTATTATAAATACCACATTGTAACGAGCGTCTAAATAAAAACCTGGTCAAGTGGGTTGTGATCGAGAATTTTTCCATTGCATTTACATAGCAGAATTACTAAATGTAGCTGTACTTGACCAGGTTTTTATTTAGACACGAGTTATAACTGGAGTATTAGCAGCAGCTTTAATAAGTGCATCAAAGGAATCATAAGAGAGATCGACTAGTGGGCCGATTTTGTTAATTAGAGAGCACATCCTGTATATCGGAAATTTAATTAATATGTTAGTACACGGATTAGGTAAATAAAAAGTCTCATGTGATCTAGAATTAAATGCAGGTACTTTAAAATTTAAACAGCTAAGGAAATTAGGAGAATTAATATTATTGTTTAGTGATTTGTAAATAAATTTAAGAGTATTTCGTCTGAATTCAAGTGTATGAGACGAAATCGTTCGAAGAGAATATTCTGGTTAATACCTTGCGGAGGATACGAACCAGCACAAGTATTTCAAAAATTTTCTTTAGATGTCTTCCAATGTGGATAGTATAATATGGATTCCAAACAGGTGATGCGTATGAGTTTTGAACGAACTGAAGACTCCTATAAAGTCTTAATAGTGAGAGAGGGTTTGAGCAAGATTTTGTATTCCGATATATGAATCCTAGTTTTTTGTGACATGAGGAAATAATGATATTAAGTAATGTGATTGTTAAAAGTTAAGTGAAAATCGAATATAACACCAAGGTCAGTATGAAAATTAACTCTAGCTAATACTTCATCAAAAAGAAAGACATAACTTTGCATTTTGCCAAATCTAAGTCCAATTAATTCTCATGACACCAAGTAGCCAAAGCACAAAAATCCTTTTGCAAGGATAGACTGTTATGGATAGAAAAAATGTTACTGTACAATTTAAGATCATCTGCGAAAAGAAGTTTATGTCCACAAATGTCCAATGCAAGGTCATTAATATATATGTTAAATAGTTGAGGACCTAGGACGGATACTTGAGGGACCCCCGATGTTACTGGATAAACCGTTATATTCAACAAATTGTTTCCGATCATATAAATAGGATTTAAGAAGATCAATGGCTGAGAGATCAAAACCAGAGAAATCATGAGTGAATGATCAAGCTTGTCAAAGGCCTTTGCCATATCGGTATAAATAACGTCTACTTGTATGTTATTATTCATGCTATGAGACATGAAGTCAGTGATAACTGTAAGATTAGAAACTGTTGACCATTTGCTCACAAAGCCATGTTGATCAGATGAGAGAATGCCGTGAGTTTGATTACATACATTTACGCTGGATTTCACAAACATTACTTAACTTTAATCATCGATGAAGAATAATCATTCCAATACCTTCAATACGTGTAACCATGGCAACGTTTACTTTTAACGGATGATTAAATTTAAGTAACGTTTGTGAAATCCGCCAATAGAGTGATAAATAATATACTCAAAAATTTTACTAAAATTAGAAATGATCGCAATGGGTCTATAATTTTTTATATTTGATCAGTCATTACTTTTAAATACTGGAGAAATTTTTGAAGTTTTCCATTGGCTAGGGAAGACGGATTAGCTTATGCAAAAAATTCAAAATCTTCACTAACGGACGAACAAAAATTATAGAGCAATCTTTTATAAAAAGAACTTGGAATGCCATCTGAGCCAGAAGTCAGTTTATTTTGTAACTTACTGATAGCCTTTTCGGACATCATTTTCATTAACCAACGGTAGAGAAATAGCTGGATAAAGTAAGTGAGATGTTGAATTACCGTGAGCGATAGATGAAGGGGCAAAAACACTCTGAAAATAATTTGCAAAGAAATTTACAATATCTTGGGGATTGCCTATTTGTTCATCATCGTGAACCATATGACCAGGTATTCTAGAAGCATTAGTCTTAGAATGATAAGGAGAGGATTATTGATAACTCCCGATTTAACTTCAGTTATAACTACAAATCTACTATCTATCTACTACTACTACTATCTGCGGATATAAAGTAATTGTGAGCAGAGATTACTTTTTAATTATGTGAATGTCCCTGTATAATTATCCTGTATAATTAATTGCTTACCGTGTTGAGCCCGGCACTGGTATTAATATTTGATTTCATTAACGAATTTATTTTTTTATACCATCAATTCTATTCTCTGTTTTTTTTTTCAAATTTTCTCCTTAAACTATTCATTTACTGAATAAATTTAAAGCATGAATAGAATATGTATGTACCTAACAGCACATTATCATCAATAACGTCGAGTTACTCAAGAAAAAAGAAAACAATTAAATATATTTTTATTTATAACAAAATGGCAACAACTTTTCTCTTTTTATTATTTAAGAAAAAGCTCTGTATTTTATTGAAAGCAAGAAAATATTCACTTTCCAAAGCTGTGGGGCACTCTCAAAAACATAATCATTGAATTTTATCTAACGCGCAAATAGGCTTCGCCATCTATTCGCTGGAGGAATAAACCTCAAGCCCCTACGTAGGAGAAATCTGTATTTGAGTACATAAATTGAACTATAAAATTAATATAATCATAATAGCATGCGTTAGTACTAGTTATCATACTACTACCTATTTAATTATGGAATTAGTATACATGAATTAAATTCTAGCAACTTACTGCAACAGCTGGATCTATATATTCAGCTTAACCTAGCAAGATGGCAGAGCCACCTCCCCTGCATTAAAGAATTCTGTAGACACGGATTAAGTCCAATAAATTCCTGCATGTCACGTACAGGGATCGCAGAGAGTCTCTGTGTGCAAATAGACGTAATGCGTTCTTTTATTTAAATATACTAGTGACATCTGTGCCAAAATATAATTATTTCAAAACAATGCGCATGCAAAGAAATTCAAACGCACTGCAGTACGGTCACCAACCGTACTCTTTAAAGAGTGCAGGTACTTTTTATCAATACCAAAAATTGTGCACTCTTATTTCCTTCGCAAATGTACGCTTTCACTAAACATCCTTAAAGCCAGTGAGTCCATAAAGTACTGACAAGAATTACATTTAATTTAGTTTAATTATTAATTTAATTTTGGGGATTAAGGTAACCTGTGATCAGGGTTGCCAGTTCTCCTATTTTTTAACAAAATCTCTTACCTTCTATGAAGCATTAGATATAGGAGAAAATCTCCTATATTATATATAGAAAATATAGGAGAAAATCTCCTATATTTTCACGGAACAAACTTTCTTATGGTCGTCATAAATTGTTGCGTTTTTCTTCCAAAAAGAAACCGTTTTTTTTTTAATTCTTAGTTAGGGAATATAAGTCATCTGTCATGATGCAATTTTATGTTGCTACACTGACTACAGAGAGTGTTGTTTGTTTTCTATTGTTGCCTACAATATGGCTGCATCTGCATCACATTCACATCGGTTGATCGGTTAAAAACTGAAATTTTACTGTTTCACTGTTGGAAGTACAGCTGAATTCAAAAAAATCGGGAAATGTCAAAAAAGATCGACATGTTTTTTTCAATATTTTCATAGCGTGAAAACGGATTTATTAGAAATAGGTTAGAATTATTTGACGGTACGTCACTTTATAAGTAAACAGGTTAATTTTTTGAAAGGCATGTATGTATTGTCAAGTAGACAATTAATTGACAAACAGAACCAAATTTACAATTGGAAAAATTTCATTTCCCGATTTTTTTGAATTCAGCTGTATAAATGGATATGAATTGCATTAATCATGATGACAATAAGAAAATTGATGAAAGTGCCGATGACGAAAGCGGGAACAGTACCAGCAATGAATGCAATAGTACTTGTTATTACATTTTTACTATAAATATATTAAACATTTTAAGTAGCGACATCTTTCGATCGCTTTTTGACCTGATATTGCAGTAGGATTGACAAATTTAAGCCAGTTCGCTACATAATAAGTCATCCCATGCAAGGCGGCCATGCTTGCTGTCAAAGCATATGAAAATTTTTAAAAAAATTGTGCAAATCGATTTTGATTACAGCGGAAGGCCCAACTAGGCCTAAAACAGCTGTACAGAGCCTGCTCGAGGAATCCACTGTAATCAAAACCGATTTGCACAAAATTTTTTATAAATATATTATATAAATTATATTTTTATTTTCTCATTTCCATGTTCTCCTATATTCTCCTATTTTTTTAAATAAAATCTTCTATACTTTAGCTTTAAAGAGCTGGCAACCCTGCCTGTGATTCAAAAGAACTTTCATCAAAGTGTGCCTTGATAAATAAAGATAGATATAACGTGCATGTCTGAGATGGCACAATTGGTGACATTTCAAAATTACATTTGTCAGTTCTGTCAAATTTAACTTCTGACTATTCTCTCACATCTCAACGTTATGGCTTTCACTGATCACCAGAAGTGTCGTATGTGAGAAATATATTTTAGAAACAGTGAAATAATTGCAGGTTTGTGAATTTATTTAACACGTAACGCATTTGAAGGTTTGATATAGTTCCAATCAAAAATTAGAAAGGTAGAAGATAGGAAACGAATCGACTAATGTGAAAGTGGTGTCATCTATTGAGACAGATGTATTCCCTTACCTAGTTGATAACCACAAATTACAGAAACCCATTGAAAACTCTTGGAATCACCAAGACCGCTCAGAATATATGGTCAAAATTAACCAACTATTAATTAACTGTTTATCTAGGGTCATTTTACACGAATACGTGCTAGTAGTTAGCTTGGATATACAAAGTGGTCAAGAATAACTGTTGGCAATATAATTAAGAGCGTTTTCATATTCGGCTGTTTGCAACACTGCAACCGGAAATAAGTTTTGTTACTTTATTTGACAGCGATATGATTGAAGGTTATGTGAATAAAAATTGCTGTCAACAATCGGAAGTTACTCCAGTTGTACCATTTAAGAATAAAATTCGGCACTGCCAACTCAAACAGTGATTCTTGACCACTTTGTATAAATGTTGTGTGAGATAACCTAAGATTGGCAACACTGTTTAGGATTAGGAATCGCGGAGTGAGAGGAGTACTGAACGAGACAAGTCAGGGGTTAGACGCTTGGGACACAAGTTCCTCCAGTTAAGAACTTTAGGTGGTTATTATTTTGTTGACCCGACTCCCACAACAATAAAGATATTATACTGTTATTATATTGCTGATTTTAAACAAAATCAGCAATTTTTTTAGTTAATCATGAGCAATGGTTCCTATTGCGCTATATGAATCGGGTGTGCCCTCTGGTGTCTCAGATGTTTATAACCCCCTCAGTGGCCGCGTTCAGGTAACTGCAGCAGCTGAGTTGCTTACTAAGCAATCGTTTGTTATTGGCTGTTACTTTAATTTGAACCAATCACAAACGATTACTTAGTCAGCAACTCAGCTGCTGCAGTTACCTGAACGCGGCCAGTTTTTGGTCGGTATTTCTTATGCATTTCTTACCGACGTTTCCCATCTTCTATCTTTCTAATCTTTGGTTCCAATGTTCAAACTTTATATATATTCAGACATACGTAATTTTTTTCGTGGCGCTCTTTGATGAAAGTTTTTTTTTAATCACAAGTTATTTTTAAATTTTATTTCGTAAAGAAAGCTGAAAGCTGATAGCTCCTAGACATCTTTCATGTAAAAGGAGACCCACTTATACTGAACAACCACCATCTATTGAGCAAAGTGTCAACTGACAGTCAATTCTGGACGATAACGTTGTTGTAAGATACCAGCGACGAGCTGACGACAATGAGCCAAGAACCGAACCTATCCGCCATCAAGAAGGAAATTAGGTAGACGAAGATTTTATTTGAATAAGCTCCTTCTTCTTGGATTCCTAATCACTAGTTTGGTAATATACCAATGATGACGCGACATTTCCCGAGAAGGAACCTTCCAAGGTCTCCATTTGAAATGGAAAAGTAATATTTTTATGTAATTGGAATTGATATGAAAAGCGAAAATAAGCACTTATGCTTGTTTATTGACTTTTTAGTGCAGGTAATACAAAATAGACACATTTTTCCTAAAAATACGCAAAATAAGTTGTCGTCATTACGAGGCAAAATGAAATAAGACCACTATTGTCGCCACTGTATTTAACAACGCCATCTGTTAAAATTTGCCGAACGTTTCTTGTTCGTTTGTTTTTACGGAGGTGGTTCTCGCGATGTAGAAGATCAATAAGTAAACGTTAGGTAAGTACTTGCCGTCGTCGTTATGGACGAAACGAATTTTATTTGTGTGAAATATTGAACAGCGACATCTATTGCAGTTTTTTTTTTATATTCTGTTGACCACGTGGAAGGAAAACAATTTGTATTGTCACTGTTTGTTTCAAGTTATGTACTTCTTTTTTAATTTATGAATTGTGCACTAAAATCAATCGTCCTTTATTTTTATTTATTAATTTTAAACACAATTTTCTTAAATTTTGTTTATTTGTTTTCTTAATTTTGTCACCTTTCCTCCTAAACAGCTTTTTTTATTCATTAATTCACTGAATTGTGCTGTAAAAATCGATTGTCTTTTGTTTTTATTATTTTTTAAGGATTCTATCATTTCGTTTTCTTTTCAATGTAAATCTATGAAATCGTCTTGTAAAATCGACTGTCTTTTGTTTTTATTATTACTTTTTTAATTTTATTATTTATTTTTTGAATTTTCGCGATTTTGTTTTCTTTGTTTTGTCACACTGAATTGTGCTGTAAAATCGATTGTCTTTCGTTTTTATCTTTTGAATTTTTATTATTTCGTTTTCTTCGTTTTGTTATCATTCTTTACAGCTTGTTTTTTTTTATTTTAATTTATTATTAGTCAATTGAATTGCGCTGTAAAATCGGCCGTCTTTTGTTTGTTTTCTTTAACCATGCATGGTGTTGCATTTATGCAGCCACCGAAATAATACTCTATTGTTAAAAACACAAAGTGTAGATTTCTATTTTAAATGATAAGAAAGGTTCCTACTGTCCTTAGTTTTCATCAGAGAAAGGGAAAACAAGAACGGACAGTCAAAGCGTTTCACTTTAATCATAAATCACAGAATATTCTGTGATTTAATCAAGCGCAGGCGCGCCATCTTACGACAACCCTCCAGAAAGAGCCTGGTTTTAGTCTCTGCTTAAAAAAAAAACATAGCACGTTCCTCTACTAGCTATAAGTACATTTTCTTTTTTAATTATATTACATGGAAAGTAAATAAAAGACATGGAACGAATGTAATAGTATATTACATATCGAGAGTTGTAAATAGCAAATTACGCACGGTGGAAAAGTTGCGCATGAGCCGCGCAGCGGCGAATGCAAGTTTTGTACTATACTTTATCTACGACCACAAAAATTACCTTATTATTCAAGTTCAAAATAATCAGCAATGACATTTGCAATTTCGACGACCATCAATCTAATGTGATGCGGCTACGTAGATCTAACACAAGCGTGCGTAAAGTAGGTGCGTTGTGCGTTTTTCTTACTTTACGTACGACGTTTGTAAATACCCGCTTACTTAATTTATGTGATGTAGGTACGTAATCCGCGGGTAGCGTCGACAATCTGGATCAAACTGGATCAGCTGGAATCGTCAAGATGGCTGGTCAGGTTTCCACGATCGGGCCACGGTCATTTACAGTAATGGTCATAATAAATATAATTATTTTTTTTACGAAATAAATGTCAAATTGACATCATAAATTCTGTACAAGTCCTTATACTAAATTATTAAATATTTACCAAACTGAACTTCACACAATAAAAACGTCTTTTGTTTCCTTTAAAACACGTCTACGAACTAAGTGCTGTGTCTCACATTCCTTCGAATGAAAAATCGCGTTTCTTATGAACACTTGTATTTCGACCATGCAATTATTTTCAGCAATCTTAAATTCCTGAGTGATATTCAACATACATTACCTTACATTGTCTACGACACCTTCACTAGAACCAGTTTGTTTCTAACCAATTTCTTACAGGAAAAATATCGCACTACTTGAAACTTGAAATTTCAAATTTAATTTCTGACGCGCAACCAGTTTCGCCAGCGATATCTGGATTGATTAAATTTTAATACTGCCATCTGACGGCCACTCGTTGTTGAGAAATAACTGCAACTTCTTAAGGGTGGCCGTCAGATGGCGCCACTAGCATTTGAATTTTTACTTCCCATTTAGGCCGAGTTGTACAAATTTAAGCTGAAGTTTAAACCCACAACAACGATTATTTCAACAATTTTTGTTAAGGATTTAAGCTTTGGCTTAAAGATAAGCTGGAATTAATTGTACAACTGGGCCTTAGCTGTCTAGGCCCTGGTTTTCTTATAGCCATTTGTCTTCTGCTTCTGTTATTGCCATTTTTACTTGTGCCCACTCTTTTTCAATATCCTTAACTCTTTTAGTTTTGTAGTTACTTCCATTTCGAAGGGAACTTTACCATATTCATCTTTTAAATTGTGAACGTTTTGTTTTTATCTTCATCTTCATTCAGTCGAAGAAGCACTTACATTACATTTAAATAAAAATCTATCCATTTTAGATTTTATATGAGGGGATGGGCCCACAGTTGTCTACGAGAAGAATTTTATGGACAATTTAATATATTTTTTTATTTTACTAAGGCCCAGTTTTACAATCGTCGAGTAACTGTTCGCCGAATATCCTTTAATGTTCCTCCATATCTACGTCACACCTACGTCACGTTATTCTAAGAATAATGCTTATCCGACGATTGTAAAATCGGGCCTAAATTATATACATACATTGATGTATTAAAAGTATACAATAATAAAGACATAGATATTTATTTCAATCGAGCTTCGGGAGTATCACATCACTTATGCTTCTATCGTCGACGTTTCATCCCTCGTTACGTGGACTTACTCAGGGCTGCTATTGCTGTTTCTTATTGCCATCCTGCTGTGATCTTTTCGCTGCTGCTTCGTAGAAACAGAAGGCCCAGTGAAAATTGACATGAACTTCGAAAGTCTTCAAGTTTTCCTAGAACAAGATTCACACATCAAGAAACATGTTTGAATTAGCTCCGAATAGTCATAAAATTTATGCCCCCGTTCCTCCTACCACACCTACGAAAGAAATTTCAAACAACAACTAATCAAAGTAATGAATATCTTTTATTTAATTTCATTTTTTATCCATAAAGAAGAGTATAATTAACTAAATATACAAATTTACATAATAATGTAATTATCTAATTTAAATGAATAAGACTTCCTCCACTGAAACGGAAAGCCAGTTTAAGATAAAAACTTGAGTTTTGCTTGAGTTGCAATCTTTGTGAATAAATTAATTCAAACGTATAGCATTTTACTGCACGCAATAAACAGTATGCAGTCGTGTGTCAAATCGTATGCTAAAACTATTTCTTCAGCGTGGAACTAATTTAGAAAAAAAAGTGTAACAATAGCGTCACATACGATAGCTGAAAGCAGCCGTTTTTTTACGAAAACGTAATAAAACGTAATCCATTCTCACGTTAATTATATCTTTAAGGCAATAATGAGTTCTATAAGAATGAACGCGGCAGGTCACGAAGCACAATTGTGAGGGAACAGTCTAAGGGCCGGCAAAATATTGGTTTATCATGTTAGGAGCACCAGTTGGACAAGTAAGTACAGGCGACCTAAACCTAAGAAACTATCAAGTATTTGTTTGAATAGGCGCCGAACGCGTGAGAAAAAATACGAAGTATTTTCTCACTTCGTTATAAAATAAACTTGATACCGGAGCATCGTAGTATAGAGAGTACGGGGGTCTCTCTTTTTCGGTGATCAACGTAAATCCTGTAAATCGCATGACAATGGCGGCAAGCGAAAAGATTTACACGATTTTCGACAACTGTTAAAGCAATATCACGTTCGCCGACCGACTATTAGTGGACGTGTTAAAAACGGTAGGGCATTTATGTTTATAATCTCTCGGTTTGTGAGGGTGACACGAAATTGCTTTGAAATCATGTTTGAAAGGGTATTAGCGTTTTGCGACCTCCGGGGGGACTTTTCTTCCATCCTATTAACATAATTAGACCTCAAATCTTCTTAGGTACAGAAAACATTCCGAAATTTTATTTGCGCATATTTTTTATTTGTGTGCGCACGTATAATTAAAAAAAAAAAGAACACTCTCATTTCATGTCGTAATTAAATTTTAAATGAGAACGTTACGAATACGTTGTGTGTTTAAAATTTTAAATCTCCGCGAATGAATTCGTTTAAACCTAATTGCCGTAGTCACCAAATGTATTGTATTCAGATGTGTATAAATTAGTGTTAAAACCACTGGATAATTTTTTAAAATAAATAGGTTTTCATTTGGCTACGTGAAGTAATACAAAAAAAAGTATAAATACATTATCTTAACCCCGCGGAAGCTTTTAACTAAAGTTATTTTTCACTAACTTTACAATGTGAATGTGAGTCTAGTAAATTAGGTACCTCATTTATCATATCTTAATTCAATTAATGAGTTCCTATCTGAAAAACTCTGTAAAATTCAATGGATATAAATCTAATCTCTTTAAACAGGAAACTGGGGTACCCCAAGGATCTATTTTGGGTCCGTTACTCTTTGTTACTTTTATTAATGATGTAACCACTAGTCTGGATTCATCGTATCTGCTGTTTGCTGATGATTTAAATATGTACCGCACTATCATTTCAGTGGAGGACTCTTGTCATCTGCAGTTGCAGTTTACGAATGGTGTTTAAACACATCCAAGTGTAAAATTCATTTTTCCAATATATGCCGATCGGTCGATCGATAAGTCAAGGCACATTCATGTAGCTATCTCCTTCTAACGTTCGTGAAACACCCTTGCTGTTCCTGTCACGTCTTGTCATTTCGTCGTATATTTTTTTGTCTCAGATCTATACGATCGGCATATAAATAAACGTGAACTTTTTGTGTCATGACTTTTACTTTTACGAAGAAAACAAAACCTCTTTATATGATCTATAGCATTGACACGATCAGGACTTCCAGACCTCATACTTCTTCGTGATCTTGGTGTCATATTTGATCCCAAACTTACTTTTAGTTATCACATCGACTCTATTGTTCAGGCCGCTTTATTATCAGAAATGGAAGAATGTTCTCTGACTTCAACACTCTGAAACTTCTTTATATGTAACATATCTTCGATCTCGTCTTGAGTATGCATGTACAGTGTCCCCGGATTGAACTAACTATACTTGTAAACTTCCTTATTTCACATTTTCATTCTTCATAAAAGGTTTTGCTTCTTCTAGCAAGTCCTCAGCACCACCAAAATTTCGAAATAACATTATATAACATTATTCAAATATTGACTGATAATTTGTTGATATGAAATCAGTCATTTGCAACCAGTTGCATTTGTTGTCATAGATAACAGCGATAAACAGGTTATATAACATGATAATGAAGACTACTTTAAGATATATCGTTCACATTAGATATTTGAGCTTCCATTGACATTATAAACATTTTTTTCCAGTAATACTTTTACTTTCCTTTCAAATAAAAGGTACTTTACTCTTAAGCAAATTTCACGCTGTCTCGTTTTGTAACCACCCTGTATGTTATTTCGAAATTTTGATAGTGGCCGAGGGCTTGCTAAAAGAAGCAAAACTTTTCATGAAGAATGACTGTTCTTCCTAAAGTGCGAAATAAGGAAGTTCACAAGTATAGTTAGGTCCATTCGGGGACATACTGTATAATATTAAAACTCTTCACTTGAACGAGTACAACGTAGATTCTTGAAAGTATCTGCATTCCAAATAATTGACGGCACATATCCTGCTGGAAGTTATCCTCAGGAGTTTCTTCTACAGAAGTTTAATCTTACATCATTAGCCTCGAGACGTGTAGAACATTCCATAATTTTCGTGTTCAAAATACTACATAATATCCAGCTTTTTAATAAAAAAGAGTATCACAAACTTTGACGGGGTGGAGGCCCAAAATATAGAGAAAAGTCTTAATGAACTTGGTTCCGCAAACGGACGGTTTCGGAGATACGGAGGACTATTCCTTTTTGTAGCAATTTGTTTCGCAAATTGCATTTTTTTTTATCGTAGTCGACATATGTAGGTTCTATCGAACATACAGTCCGTACTTGACATATTTGAAAACTTTAGTGTACGCAACTCCAATAAGGGACCTCGAGGAGCTGCAACATCGAGTAGGTCAAGGAACAAGGGTTTTTGAAAGATATGTCGTGGCTGCTGTAGAATGGAAGGAGGGCACTTTCAACATCTCATGATGATTTTTTGCAATTGTTGTTTGTTCATAAATATTGTTAGTTTGTTTGTATGTACATAAATTTAAAAAAGATTGTGTAAACGCCAAATGTTTCGTATTTCCGAAACCGTCCAAATGGACCCGTGCTCATTAAGACTTTTCTGCATATTTTTGGCCATACCCCCATACCCCCCTTCAAAGTTTGTGACACTTTTTTTGATAGCCTGCATTGCTCTTCTCTCCAGGGTTAGTTTTAAGGAGCGTATTGACCAAAGCTCTGAACAAGTTCAAAGCTGCGAGCAGCTAGTTCGACAAAAGATCTGAACTTGGTGTAGACACTTCTCGAGTTGGCCGGTTCTGAGCATTGCGCGAACCGAACCCGATTCGTGAAGCAGCGATAAGATGAAAGGGTTCGGAGTTCGGGCAAGTTACAAGCCAGCTAGGAACTCATTTCCAGTGTGGTCGTGTGTCATTCAATCTGATAATAATAACAGCGAACCAGTTCGGAACTTTCTTTCTTCTGAAATAATTCCGAACTGCAACAGATTTTAGTATGTATAGGTCGAAAAGTTCTTAACCTACTTTGAACTCGTTAGTTCTGAACTAGCTCTGAGCTAGTTCGAAACACTGTTTTTGGTGAATACGCACCATTAGGGTCGGCAGGCCTAACTCTAGGTTGAGGAACGTATTCTATGCACTAAATTTCAGAACTGATATAGGGGTGAGTTCTCTACTTGTGTACAAGTGATCCAAAACTCTAACGGAGTTGGGCAATTGTTGGATATTTTCGGTTGTACTATATCCATTAAATTATGTATTTTACGTGTACTCCTACAGTGTCCTATAATTGGGCTTGTCCCGTTGGGCGCTTATCAAATAGCATAATAGTCAAATATAATAATATCTAACTCCTTTTGATTATATTGGAGCGGTAGAATGAAAAAGAGATTGTAGTCTATTATAATTCAAAATTACAATCGTTTAGTAAATCACGAAATTTCTCAAGGATCTGAACAACTCCACAATTATTCAATTCATAACAACTGCTTTTATTTCTATAAATATCTACCTACTATGAAGCAATAAAACTGTATTTATACTTAAGTCGTTTTTTGGCGATTAAATATTTTCAACCAATATGTCGAAATAATTTACCTTAGTCTATAACGTCATGAAAATGGGAATCGCTAAAATGTAATCTCGACTACGATTGCAACTACATATTGTCAAATGCCTGTCAAGTTCATTTGACATATGATTGTAAACACGCGGGTGTCAGTAGTTGAGTCGGAAGTTATCAAAACAATTATTACTATGTTGAAGTAAGTTTTCTTTATGGACAAACCACTATTAGTTAGAAATTTTATTTAACTTTTGTTAGGCAAAACTTTCTTTCGTTGCTAACGATGCTAAATGAAGATATAGCAGGAGAACACCAACGAAATATGATGCCGATAAGCTTATTTAACTCTGATGGAGAAACTGTTACAAATGTGATGATCTGATGATAACAAGTACTTGAGCACATGAGATAATTGATGGTTATTGTGAACACTGGTCACTACGCTATTTAGACTTTCATTTTTTTAGTTTGTTTAGGCCCGATTTATTCACCTCCAAGTAAATTTATCGGGTGATTTATTCCCCTAGTAACAATTGTGATCACAATAGTTACTATGGGAATAAATCACCAGATAAATTTACTTGGAGGTGAATAAATCGGGCCTTTAGAATGACAAGGCAAACTTTGAACTCTTTGTTGCAATCACTGAATTGTACAGGAAAAGAATGTTGATGGAGAAGAACCAATTTCAGTCGACAAGGCTCTTTTAATGACATTGTCATGGCTGGGGCACGGTGAATCCTTGCATGGACGCTTCAATGTGGCCAAGAAGGTTATAGCATAGCATGGCCTGACCAATATGAAGTGGTCAAAATTATCAATGACTTCAAAGACAAAAGTGGCTTCCCAGGTGTTGTAGGCTCTATTTTTCGCAATCACTGTCATTCTGTCTTCAATCTGCCTGATAAATAAATAGTACAAGTGTGCTACCTGCGAATTACCCTAACACAAAATTAGAGCTTACCTGATAGTGTCTACATCACTTTCAAAAATTTCTTCCAATTCGGTACCTTCGTTCAGTTCTACATAATTCGCATTCTTCCATGTTGGGAACTTGGTTTGACGTTTCTACTGAAGGTTCCGGATTCTCAGTCAGTAAATGTTCAACTTCCTCCTCCTCTTCTAAATTTTCTACCACATGCAATGGTAGATTGCAGTCCCTTAAACCATTTATCATCGGTACCCCAAAGAGTGCCTCGTAGGGAGTTCTCTGTATACCTTTATGGTAACATCTATTCTTTTTTAGCTGCACCAATCTTAATAACTCAGACCATTCTGTTGTATTATTTTCGTTCATGCCGAACATCCTGGTTGGCCCTCTCCACCGATCTTTGGCTCTGAGAATGGCTTGGTTCACCGTGAACGATTTTGGCATTAAACATTTCTGCAAGATTGGTGATAACGGCATTAACAAATTCTCTGCCGTTATCGCTATGGATAATACACGGGGCACCAACAATGCAAAAGATATCCATTAAATGGTACGCCACTTCTTCAGCTCTTTTAGATTTCAACGGTCTGAGGAAGACAAACTTAGTTAAATAGTCCTGATAGTTGAGAATGAATTTAAATTCTCCATCTTTCTCTGTCTGCATATCAATGAGATCAATTTGCCCTCTTTTATTGAAACTTTCAGTTAATAAAGGCTTCACAACAAGTCCCTTTCTTTTTAGTTTCTTTTTTAGTTGACATTGTAAACACAGTTTTAGATACTCCTCAATAATAGTTCTGCTAATATTACAATATTTTCTCTTTAACTCTTTTTCCATACCCAATGTCCTGTTTTCTCTAGAATATCATATACTTCTACTGCACTACAATAATATCTTATTGTCGATGTGCCATCTTTTCTTTTTTGAATTAGTTTATCTGTTCCACTAATACTCAGAATTTCAAATCGATTCAATCTGCGATAGTCCAGAGGAGATAATTTTTCGTTATTGGCTTTTCTTGAAATACTACTTTTCACTTCGCTTATAACTTCTTTGTATTTTTCCTCTGTTAGTGTGCAAATAAAATTGGTGTTGGGTCGTAGAATATGTGCTGTAACTACATCATAGTAAGCATGTTTGTCCACAGATGAGTTGACCGCAGCAGCTATAGCGTTAGCCAGGTGGTCTAAGTGGTTAGGACGATTTGAAAATATGCTTGAAGCTCTAGGAATGACAGATGACAAGCGAAAGAAAGCCATGCTTTTACATTGCGGAGGTGAGCATATGTATGACATCTTCCAAACGTTAACTGTAAGAGATGAATCATTTCAAGCTGCTACTACTGCACTGACCATGCATTTTCAACCAAAGAAGAATACTATGTATCAGATTTATAATTTTCGGCAAATGAAACAATCTCCTGATGAATCCATTGGCCAATTTCATACTAGACTACAAACACAGGCTGCTTTGTGTGAATTAGGTTCGTCAAAAGATAATGAAGTGAAAATGCAGATTTTAATTGGAACAAGAAATCCAAGATTGCATCGTCGAGGTTTGCAAGAGCAAAGTTGGTCTCTGAATGACTTAGTAGATGCTGGAAGAAATTACGAATTGTCGGAAACACAAGCTGCGGCAATGGAAGGTGAACAGAATGCAACAGTTGCCCGTGTACAGAAAATAGGTTGTAAGTACTGCTCAAAGTCTCACGGTAAAGGAAAAGAAAAATGCCCAGCATGGGGTAAAACGTATCGTCGGTGTGGAAAGAAGAATCACTTTGACGTTGTCTGTAAACAGAAACAAAAATATTCTCAAAAAGAAAGCTAAGCAAGTTAGGATGCTGGAAGTAGATGATGACAGTGATACGTCAGGTGATGTTTTCAATATATTCAGAGCATCAACGGGAATGCCAAAAGCTGAGATACTTTTAGGAAAGCATAAAACCAGACCCGAAAAAGTCGATGCAATAACTAAAATGACAGCTCCAAAAAATGTTTCTGAGTCTGTTAGGAATGGTAACTTATTGTACAAAGTTTATACCTCATCTTGCTGATTTAACCAAACCTTTACGAAATTTGACGCATAATAATCGAATTTTTACATGGACTTTGAAGGAAGAAAAAGCTTTTAAACAGATCAAGAATAAGTTGCAAGCTGCGAAAACTTTGTCGTTTTATAATATCGATGACGAAACTCAATTAACAGTAGACGCTAGTCCCTTTGGACTCGGTGCTATTTTGGCTCAGAAAAAGAGAAATGAAAACGTTCGAATATGTAATTGCGTATGCGAGTAGAACTCTTACGGAAACAGAACTCTTACGGAAACTCAAACCGAGAGGGAACTTCTGGCTTTGGTATGGGCAATAGATCATTTCCGAATTTATTTGATGGGCTGCAATTTTGTGGTATTCACGGATCATAAGCCATTGGTGAATATCATAAAGAACCCCAGGGCGAAACTGTCAGCTCGATTGAAAAGACTAGTATTGAAAATACAACAGTACAAGTTTGAAATCAATTACAAAAAGGGAGAAGAAAATCCAAGTGATTATCTTTCCAGACATCCAGAATATTGCAGAACCATTTATTAACTTTATGGCGAAAACAAAGGTACCTAATGCAATGACTTTAGACGAAGTTGTTAATGCTAGCAAAGAAGATGCCCTCTTTAAGAAACTGAGGAAGGCTCTAAAAAGAAGATGTTAAGTATCGTGAACTACTTAAAGAAGCAATTTTCAGACCGTATGCACAAGTTTGGTCGGAACTTGCGACAACTGATGATGGATTAATTTTAAGGGGTGATCGAATTTTATTACCAAAAGCTTTACAACAAAATGCACTTGATCTTGCCCATGAAGGACATCAAGGCATAGTGAAAACAAAAGCTCTGCTGCGAACAAAAGTATGGTTTCCTGGAATCGATGATGCGGTGGAAAAATTCCGTGTATTGCAGTGACACCTACCACAGATGTCCAAGTTGCCAAGGGAACCTTGGTCCGAGTTATCTCTTGATTTTTTAGGTCCAATACTGATGGACGATTAGTTTTGGTTGTCATTGATGATTATTCGAGGTATCCAATAGTTAGAATTTTACCTTCAAACATGGCAAAGACGGTAATACTGGTTATTCGAGGAATATTTGCTGATCTTGGGATACCAGATGTGTGCCGAACTGACAACGGTCCACCTTTTAACAGCGAAGAGTTTAAAAGGTTTGCAAGCACGGAGCAGTAACCCATTATGGCCAGAAGCAAATGGAGAAGTGGAAAGGTTCATCAGAACTTTACAGTTCTAACAAGTGTCACTACAGGAAAGCCGTGGTCCAGCGACCTTCAACAATTTTTAATAAACTATCGCGCTACTCCACATTCTACAACTGGAAAAGCTCCTGGAGAAGTTTTGTTTTTTAGAGAGTTTCACTGTAAATTGCCTCATTACCAACCGTACATCACAAACTCTGATATCAGGAAGCGAGATGAAGTTATGAAAGAAAAAATGAAAACCTATGCTGACACAAAAAGACTCATCAGTTGGTGGTAGGAGATGAGGTTCTACTGAAACAAAGAAAACTTCATAAGTTAATGCCACCATTTGATCCGGTTCCTTTTGTAGTGTCCGGAATTAAAGGAACACAGATAAGTATAACACGAGGAAGGCAAGTTTTATTATGAAATTCGTCTCTATTGAAGAAAGTTCAGCACCACTCTCCAGCGCGGGACTATGATGTGGATGACATTGCACCAATCAATAAGAAAAGAGAAGAAAAAGAATTACTGGAGCAAGTAGAGAAGGATAGTACCGATAAAGTTCCTGATACCAGACATAGTAGCGATAAAATTCCTTATACCGGACCCATACGTAAAAAGAAAATACCTATATTGAAGTAAAACTTACATGGCTTTAAAGTTTAGTTAGTTCTGTTGCATTCTACTTAACTTTATTTTTTAATTTAAGAAAGGGAGAAATGTAATGAAACAAATGAATAAAGAGGGTTGGGTTGGGTTCGGGTTGGTCATAGTATTTCTGCCTTCTCTCCTCGGCCAGTTCCTTGATCGGGATCATGCCTGCGATTACCAAGACCGCATCTCTAGATACTGTGCGATAAGCACTGGACATCCGGATAGCCATTTTCCTTTGAACCTTCTCCAATTTCTCCCGGTAGCTTTGACACTTCAGCGCACCAGTCCACAACGGTATCGCATACAGCATTATGGAGTTTATCGCGCTTGCCAGTATCCTCCTTTTACTCGCCCTGGGTCCACCGACGCTTGGCATAATCCTCGATAGAGCTGCTGCCGCTTTCTCAGCTTTTTCGGCGGTCTTCTGCAGATGATGGCCGAAGTTAGGCTCCGGTCAAACCAAACTCCTAGATATTTAACCAACTTCCCAGATTCAACAACCACCTCTCCTAACTGGACGTTCATCGTGCGCAATTTTCTCTTACCACTTAATAGAATGGCTTCAGTCTTGTCAGCCACCAGGCTAAGTCCCATGCTCTTCAACCACTTCATTACGTTGGCGATAGCTCTATTCACTATTTCCTCTAGGGCTTCGATGGTCTACGCCTATCACCGCTAGGTCGGGAACGAGGAAACCTGGAGGAGATGGCAGGAAGCCTGGAGCAAGGCAGAGAAGGGCAAGTGGACCAGAATGCTGATTCCAGACGTCAGAAGATGGAGCGAAAGACGCCACGGGGAGATCGACTATCATCTCACCCAATTTCTTAGCGGACACGGCTGCTTCAGAACGTATCTTACCACTATAAGGAAAGTTGAAGACCCACGGTGTGTCTACTGCGGTACGGATCCCGACGACGCGGAGCATGCTGTCCTCAACAGGTGTAACAACAGGTGGAATAGAGAAAGGCTAGAATTGGAGATTCTATTCGGATGCAGGCTGACCCCCGAGCGGATCGCAGACAAGATGCTGGAATCGAACGAAAATTGGGAAGCGATTAAGCGGCTGGTCCACAAAATCATGAGAACCCGAGAAAGTGATGAGAAGGCAGGAGTTCCCAATATGTAAATAGGCAACCCCTCAATCCCGATGATATGCTATGAGCAGTTCCAGGACTAGGGGGAGTAGATATGGGTGGCGAAAGGGGGGAATTTTTAGCCGGTAGAAATTCGGCACTACCAAGACACACGGGTGTTGCGGTGTCTTTTGAAGATTTCCCCCTCCTACCGTTAAAAAAAAAAAGTTGGGTTGGGTTGGGTAAGGTAATGAAACAAATGAATAAAGAGAGTTGTTAAAATAAGCAATAAATACGTGTTTGATATGCTACAGTTTCAATAAAGTTCAAATAATTTCCAAAAAACGACTTATGGTTAATAAACCATTTTTTTTCTGGGTATGGCCCACAAAAAAAAATTATAATCATAAGGTTTCCATGTTTGAAGAACGTTGCTTAATGTCAAGAATTTACATTGCAACTGAGATTGCCGAGAATCATAATGGTGTAAATCATTTCTTAAAAGATCGTATTAATCTCTACAGAAAACTATTGGGTAATTTATGAAAAAGAAATAGAGATATTAATCGAGTTCTGTGTAGGTACATGTTTAACTTCACTGACGTTTCGCAAAATAATTATTTGCTTTGCCAAAATGAACGACAGAGCAAATAATCATTTTCTTTTACCTATACAATCTCACGAGTAAGAACATCACCCAACTGATCTAATGGGGGGGTAATTGTTTTATTAGATGAAAATAAGCATACAAATTAGAAGATTTTGTCTTACACCACCCTGATTCTGAGCACCCCATATATGACGTAACTGGAGATACGTTTCGGATAACATCCGAAATGCAGAAGATGAGAAGAACCTTAACATTAAATGAATTCGTTTTGTAGGTTGTCGTAAACACAATATTAAAACTCATCGTTTCCGTGGGAACTGACCACTATGAAAGTCTACAAAAATACTAGACCGTAGAATATCCCTTTAGTTCATTAGATTGTGAGTCTTTACGGTTATGGTCACGTGTTTTTATTACACGAAACTCTCATTGTTACGTGTTTCGTTTTACACGTAGTTTTCCGTTTTTAATAATAATAAGTTAACAAAGGTTTCGCGCGCGCAATTAAAACGACATTCGTTTATAGACTTTATGGAGATTCGATTTTCGAGAACGAAAAAAGAAACCTGATCGTTCTGAAAGTTATTCAGATGGGCGCTCGCATGACAGACAGCTCAAAACCAAATCACGGCGACATTTGAATTGCAAATTTCACGAAACAATGACATAACGGTGAAGTCGCGGCTGCCTCTGATGTTTTAGTCTCGTTCGCGTCGCGCGCACATAGAACGATTATGTTATTTTTTGGCGCGCGACTTTTCGAAATCGCCGAAATCTTCCACGGCCCAAAAAGCGACCTTGATTTATATTTATAAATAAAAAAAAAGGAAGAAAAAATCGAACGGAACGTGCGAAGCTCGCGCGTTTGAACGCATTTTTAATAATGTCAAGGTCCTCGCGAAACGCGATTTTCCGGGAAGAATTTCTTTGTGGAACAAAAATAAATTCGCCTTCATAATTATTTAACTTGTGGAGAAAATTAACCAGACGATTGCGATTTATTGGAAGCGTTGCTTTTGCGATTATTCACGAGGTGTACTGAAAACTAAAATATTTGTTTAGTATCCGCATTCCTATTTCACTTCGCTTGCATTTACGTATTCTAATGCGATATATTTTTTTTTCGTTTTGGTTTAATTTACATAGAATGTTGCTATTTTTAACTAAATATCACTTTTGAAAACGCGCGCGTCAATGACCTCTTTGTTTAACTTTTATTATTCCATCATTTGTGCAATTGCAATATTTTACTCGGCATTGTTGGAATAACCAGACTGTATTATTCCTATAACTTTATTCGAAGGTCGTCCGTGTGGGTGACATCAAATAGATTTTAATCTTATGTCAGGCTGTTTGTCATCATTACATTTTGCAGCAGCGTTTGTTTCGTGACACCTAATTTGGACACCGGCCAGAAAGGTAGGACCTCACGTTTTGATTTTATAGTAAATTTAACAGAATAATAACACGCATGAATTTCGTCTCGTCCCGTCTCGTCTCGTCTGCTGCTTTTATATTTAAACATTCCGGTGTGCGAGAGGGCGTAATAAATTTTTTTCGCGAGGAATTCGATAAACTACAAGATCTTGTTTACAAGTAGTATTTTCTTTTTTTTTTTTTTTTTCATGAAATACTAAAGGATCTGATGAAATCATATTTATTGTGTCTAGCGGGGCTTACGCTCGAATAAACTCTGACTTTTTATCTAATTTAAATGAAAAACAGAAACGAAAGAGTCGCCGATTTCTGAAACGTTTCACTACAACTCGTTAGTTTAGACTTTAGGAGCTCGATTATGTATTACTTATTTTTCTTTCCGAGAGATAGTAATAGGACATTAAACGACCTAAAATGTCTTTCTGCGAAATAAAATTTGTTTATGATGAATTCTACGTTTTGATATTCTTATGTCCGATTTCTTCACCGCCTTATCCTAAGGTTAAATTTATCTCTCGGTTAGAGTTGACTGTTCCAAACTGTGTGTCACATTCTAACTGACAGATAAATTAACCTTAGGATAAACACGGTGAAGAAATTGGCCATTACGCCCAGTTTTACAATCGTGGAATAAGGACGGAATAACTGTTCGCTCAATATCCTTTAACGTTCCTCTATATCTACGTCACACCTACGTCACGTTATTCTACAATCCGACGATTGTAAAATCGGGCCTTAGGCAGTCAAAAAAAAATTAATCATTTTTTATATCCTCGAGGTTCATCTTAGTTCACTCCTCTGTAACTGCACTGAGTTCATACAACCAAAAGGAAGATTTTTCAAAAAAAGATTCTTCTATTATGTCATTGAGTATATTCTAATCATATTGACAACGATGGCCTCCAGCCTGATATACCGCTGTGAAGCTTGTACAACCTCAATCAAAAGTAATGAAACGCTCAAAACCGAAACGCTGTAGTCAGAGAGAGAAGATACTGAGTGAGATGAAGCCTTATGGCGAACGAATGTTTCCGAAGTCCTTCGGAACCCCACAACACGTTGCGCTCTCTCTAACTCGGCACCGTTGCACTCTGACTACAGCGTTTCGGTTTTAAAAGTTTCATTACTTTTGATTGAGGCTGTACAATATTACATGATTAGAAGAAGCAACATGAGTGCTGCAATTCTGTAAATCCGACGTTTATAGATTTGTGTTTGTTTACCAGATGAGGTAAGTGTCTATAACCATTACAAATCTACTGCATAAATAATTCGTTTTGTTCAACCATCATGAAGCTCGTAAGGCAAAACAAACTACCCATAAGAAATACTCCAGACTTACAACTGCTTCTGGTGAAATTTACTTTTGCAGTTAAGTTTCTGCGACGTAACAACTTATTCCTATATTATAATATCATGAATTTGCGACAGGGGGTTGGAAATGTTTAGTTGAATCACAAGAACAAACCAAAAGCGAATTGAATAAACTGTTAGCCGCAACTAATGCTGAAAATAGTGCGGGCGAAAGAAGCGCACCTTCAGCTAGATGAAACCGCATAAATTATATCTGAACATGCCAACAAGTCTTGGAGAGTCTTCCGCGGCTATTTTCTACATTATTTTCAGGCGTTTCTATTTTAGACATCATCCAATCCAATTATGAAATCCGCTATTATAGTTTAGACAAATTCTTGTTACAACAGATTTTATATAAATATTGTATTGAATATAGTTTAGGTATGATTCATGGATTGGTACATTTCAAATTCCGGAACTCGCGTGACTCTTGTAACAATAAATTAGAACTTGATTAGTGAATCCATCTTTCACTTAAAACAAATATTACACAATCGGATGATGAGAAGTCAAAATATTTCAGCTTTAAACTAAACAAAATTGACGACGACTGAGATTGAAGACGAAGAAAGTATCGTCATCTGTGTGTGGGTTACTCTACTCAAAAAATAAACTGCAACTGCTACATGGAAGTAATTAAATAGATTTTACAAGATACCATAAATTTTTCGCTTGTTTACTTTACATAAAAATTATCCTCCGTGCATAGGGCGTTCATAAATGTTTGAGAGGCATTTAAACTTCCCGCTCAGTCATTTCGTTCATATTCGTTCGTTAATGAAAGAGAAACATCAATCTATTTATCTCAGTTGATAGAGTCTTCGCAGTGATTCATTCTTTGTTCACGAAAGACACAACCCTATTATGTACAGTTGCGGACAGAAAGTTTCAGATGTCACTATCACTCATCTGACGTATACATATATGCTGCGTTCGAAAATTATACGTCGGATGTATCTGGAGCGTATGATCTCATCTTTCTCACTCACGATTTTTAATCTATTTTGTATCTCGCCCATCCGTTTAAAAAAATCTTGTGTTTATATTATTCCCATGACAACAGGCGATCTTTTCACACCCTACTTAAATGTGGGATGTGAGAGATCGCCTGTTGTCATGGAAATACTATAAACTGCTACCTACCTGCGTAGATAGGCAGAAGTTTTACATTGGAGCGAAACTTTACTCCAATGTTGCCAGCCAGCTTCAGTGGGACGGGAGGGTTCAAATCCAAACCGCGAAGGCCAAAACCCATAAGAAAATAGGCGCCACTTAATTTTTTTGAAAGGGGGGACAAGGTGAAAATTAAGAAAACCCGTTACATCCAGAACACGTCAATTTACTTAGTCACAAACAACAATCATAAAAAGAATATACACAAATAAATAATATATGGGGAACACAAACGTTTACAACATATTCGACTTGTCGGATCCGAACTTCGCATTAAACTATATTAAAATGAGTCAAATCGTAACTAATGTAACAGAATATAAAAGAATGCAATCTCTGGTTATTTGCACGCGTCAACGCTCGTCTACTTATATCATCTGTAAATTACACCAGCGGTTGCGCAATAAGTTGCAAGTTTAATTGCGGCAAAATCAAAGTAATGGGTCAAAAACTAAATCCGCGAAATATCGCTCAAAACTAAGAAAAGAAACTATAACGCTCCGACCTTTATTCCTTTGATGTCCGATTCGTTTGTCGGTGTCTTTGCGGAAATGCCGCAGCGACGCTTTGTAGTGTGCCGGCTTCCGCGTAGAGGGGCGAGGGAGGGAACTTCCAACGCCGTAATTCGCGATGCACTTGTACAAACCGGATCGAATTCAACTTCCGTAGACTCTTGGTGACAACCAGTACCCAACGAGAAATAACTCTTGATAAAGGTCCAAGATTAAAGTCTACGATTAACGATAGCTCTTGCTAGAAGCTCACGATAAAAGCCTATAAGCAATGAAATAAAACGAGCACAAAAGTCAAACCGAGAGTTGCTGCGTATAGAACTTACCTCGGTCTGTCCCCGAAGCTGGGACAACCACGGAACACGCGGTTTTTCCTGTCTCACAACTGGGTCTAATCAGAATCGGCAATTAGCCGTAGATATGCACTAACATCCCTTCGATGTAATGGCACGCACAAATAAAATATTTAACGAAAAGAAAGTGTGACCCAAGAGACGGCAAGTTTCGTTCTGACAATGGCGCAACATTTCTCGTTTGACAAACAAGGAACGATTATAAACAAGCGAGACACCTTCTAATTTTACCTCCGGGGAACTTTCTTAGTAACAGTGGGAACCAATCGGCTGAAAGGGCAAAGATCACGCATAATACGCGTCCAGAAGTAGAACTTCGTTATAATTCGTTCAATTCCTCACATACACGCGATTTTGAACTCAAATAAGGATGGATTACGTATATAAAATGAATTTGTTTAAATAAATGAAGGTCCTGTTAATGGAAATATGCTAAAACGAAAGTTTAAGAAAAATTACGCCGGCGAAATACGGGTATTCCTACACTGACTGCAATGTGTACAACGACGCGGTCCAGGGAATAATCCGACACGTCGAATTTCGCATATACAGGGCGTGTTCGGAACAGAAATTAAGGCTGGACGGTGGCAATGCATATACAGGGGGTATTCAGAACAGAAATGAAAAATGAACTGTAACAAAACACAAGTTTTTTTTTAATCGGATGAACGAGATACAAAATAGGTTAAAAATCGTGATTGAGAAAGATGAGATCATACGCTCCAGATGCATCCGATGTATAATTCTCGAACGCAACTATAGGAATTTCTTAACTTTTACGTCAGTGGAATGACAGTGACATCCGAAATTTTCTGTCCGCAACTGTACTTCCATATTTGACAACCAAGAAACAATAAAATAAACTAAAAATCAAATGAATTTTCATCCACAGCAACAGAATATTATAAAGTAAATAAAATGAAAGTTGTAAATCGCGATCTGACCAGACAGTATTTAAGTACGTATATTAAAACAGCGAATTGTTGACGTCCTGAAAATCACTCGAGAGTAAACGACCCCTTTTAAGAACGCATTTTCCAAAACTTAATTTCAGTTCGACACGAATGACCTGTCGCCGCGCCCTTTCACGTCGTCCGCCGCCGGTCCACGTAGTCTTCTTAAACGAAAGAAAAAGCTCGACGCCGCGCCGTTCTTTTTTAATTAGTTTCCAATTCGAAATTACTGCGCCAATTAAGAGCGCGGATCGTAAACCCCATTTACGACTAATCAAACGGTAAGCGTATTTACGAGCGGAGCTTTTCGCTAACTTCTAGTGTTGGTACGTCTCGACGCCGACGTCTAGCTCGAGCGACGCCGGCGCCACGGCTAGAGCTCGCCGGCGCCTGGAAACACTATCAATTTTCGAGGTCGTCAAGATATCCACTGCGTGATATTCGAGGAGGGTTTCGCTCGCAGATTTTAAACGATTTTTTTTTTTAATATGGACACTTTTATGGCCGTCGCAAAGAGACGAAAGAATATATTAAGAGATAAAGCCAATAATATAACAGAAATAAAAGAAGTTGTTTATCACTTATGGTATTTAGATTTATCTAAAAATACAAGTAGTATTTGATAGATATAAACACATAGTATTATGAAAATCTAAAAAGTAACAATTTCTCAACTCGAGTGCTATCGCTCGATGGTTGTGTAAGTTTACAGAAATTGTTGATACTTTCGATAAATACGTAGAGATAAATAATTTCTGCTTGTTTTTAAATAATGTATAAAAAATTACCCCACTCTACAGGAAGAACTAACAAAGGACCAAGCTGTAATAAAATAAATTAGAACTGATCAACAAAAAGAAAAAGAAAAACCAAACGGCGCTGCTTATTTTCGTCGGGAAATAAATCCCTATTTACAAATACTTACCGTTCGTTATTTAAAGAGGAAAACAGCATTATCGATGATCCAACTTTCGATAAATTATCGTTTAAAAGTGCCTGGAAGTAATGAACACATAAATTTCTTTTACACGTGGGTGTACCGATACAGAAAGAGCGCCGTCAAATAAACACTCCGACAAATCCGAGAAACGGCGAGGTATTTGGAGATGTAAACTAGTTCGTGCTAGATTATTACGCTCCTAAATTGCGTTTTGCTTAATTTAATAATTTAAATCCTTCCGACCAATCAAATATTTAATTTTGCTTGCGTGAAACACTCTTTACAACTTACTGCTTCCTACCGTGCATTCAATTAAATTCCACATTAAAGTAGGCTCTGATTTCAGTGTTTTTTCTCCTAAAGGTTTGTACCACTGACAGTTGTCAAATTATTTTTTCGTGCTACCCTTTGAAAACATGAAGCGCAGGGTGCGTTTGTGCATTCAAGCTGAAGGACAGCAAGTTCAACATCTGCTTCAAGCTTTAGCGTTGTTTTGAAACGAATTAATTAAGTGTTTTGCGTTTACCTTGCACATTTTTTTAGGTGACGTTCTTGAGTGGGTAACTCTTCTTGAACTGAGTGATCTTTAAAAATTTTTATCAACTCTTGCCATGAAATCTGGACGGCATGTCTTAGCTTAAGTGCACTCTTTCATGCTGTTTTACGGTAAAGCTACGACATGTCGTCCAAATTCCATGGCAAGAGTTCATAAAAAAATTAAAAAATCACGCAGTACTTGTATTGCGTACCGCCAACTCTATTTAAAAAAAAATCACAGCTTACTTAAATTAGGAATTCATTTGAAGGCACGGTATAAGTAACAACAAATTAAATGTGGATTTGATTGAGCCCCCCCCCCGCCGCTCCCTAAGAAGCACGACACTTAAGAATTACCGAAACCAGGCTCGTCAAATAATCGAGGTGCTACCTGTATCAATAAACACAGGTGTGATGCATGGTGTTTGCCATTTAATTCCGAAGCGAAATTAAACTTAATTCGAGGAACCGTGAAGAGCCTATAAATAGAGGACCGTACTCGGGGAACGTATTTTTGGAAAATAGAATCGCCGGTAAACACAGGATTTTATGAATTAGCACAACACTCATAGCTAAAGCCCGAATCTTTAAGCGATTGCCTAAAAATTTATTTAAGGGGGAAAAAAAACATAGGTAGGCAATTGATTAGAATGTAGAAATATTTTAAACGTTTGCCTAGTTTAAGTGCCTACAGAAATGTTTGTTGCCTGGGCATGTTCAGTTAAACTCAGCGCTGCACGCTTTCATAAACAGTCGAAAGTTGAAATTCAAAATTTTTAAATTTAAATAAAATTACCTGAGGGTCATTCACGAAAGGATTGCACGCTATAATTCTTAAAATAAACAATCTCGGGCGATAAGAGGCCCAAGCGACCAACTTTAGTCAAAATGCCGACCCTCCTTACGATAAGTGGCCATTAAAATACGTTAGAGTAAATAAGCCACGCGATTAAGACCCACTCAAGGTAGCGGAGCCGCACCAAAAACACCTCGAAATCCCTTGAGGGTAGGCAACTTAAGTCACTCCGGTGACCTAAATGAACGGGACCAAAAGGGGGACGCGCACAGATGCCGCCACCTTGCAGTTGCATGTAGGGAGAGAAGGTTCAAAAAATTAATTAATGTTCACCGAGACACTTCCGCGAACGGTTGCTTTCCAATTTGCACATTCACATTAATGTAATTTTTACAAAATGTGCGCCGAACCCTTTTCGTGTACAGAAGTGTCCCCCTCATTATTTTATTTTTTTCTCTTGGTTCAAATTTAAAAATTGTCAGTTTTGCTTCTTCTCTAACTTTATCGTCGTCGACCCCTTTTTGCGAGTGGGTATTCCAATTTAAATATTCCTGGTGCTGTACGAATAGAAAACCCTTCGCCTAGACCCCATAGAGAAATAGATAAGCCGTAAAGACGTCCTCTGCAGATGAGTCCTCGGACTACCCTATCTTTTGTATTATCTGGATTTTTTAATTTAAACGCCGATTTATGGGCGTGTTTTTATAATACATTCCTTACGACGAAATACGTGTTTAATTCACAAAGTATACAGTTCCATAAGCCCGGAAGAACCTCCCTGTGATTTCTTAATAAATGACCATGTAACTAAAATAAGCATTAATACTTTTTTTTGGACTATAAAACGACGGAAAAGGAGAAATAATTAATCGCTTAACTTTTTTAGGCTGCCTAAAAGTGTGCCTATTTCTTAAGGTGCGTTTACACTTGTTACCAAATTTTAAATTAAATTTACTTACCACTGACAGATGACAAGCTTCTGCTGACGTCCCCAGGCTAGCAACAGTGAAGAATGGGGCGGGTTAATCAAGTTGGTAAAATTATTTAAAGGGCGCCAGAAGACAATTCCTCAGCTAAAAACGTAATCGACCAGTCGACGTCTTCAATCGACCAAATCGGGCAGAAAATGAATCAACAGCAAAACAGAGGCGAGACTTTACTCACTGGTGTGCGTGAGCGCAGAAATTAAACCCGAAGTAAAATTAACACAACTAAAGTTTTATTAAACACGTCAATACATACAGCACTTTACACAATTTCAAGTGGCGTCTTACTTTATGCTTAAATTAACTACGGTAAGCACAACACAACACGTAGTTCGAAATTGTTCCCCGCGATTTAACTCTTCACGAGAAATGAATAAAATATAAACCGATCGATTCGCAAAGCGTCAAATTAATAACCTTTTGACAGCGCGTCCAGTCGTGTTGCAGGGTCAACGTTACCAACCGAAGCGCGATGGTCGGTGGGTAGTTACAACGCCCCCTGTAGACCGCGGGAAGCGTCGACAATCTGGTCCAAACTGGATCCACTCGGTTCGTCAAGATGGCTGATCAGGTTTCCACGATCGGGTCTCGGTACGTTCCCAGGGCAGGAGTGCCACCGGAGAACTAGGTCTAGAAGCCTGGATTAAAAGCCTGCGCCAAACAGAAAAGCCTGAGATTTTCTATATTTCCAGACTTACACGGAGAAAAATCGTATTGTTAATTTTAACACAACCGAACTTGTTGAAGTATTGTTGTTTATCTTCGTACAAATATTGACTTGAGAGAACCGCATGTTGTAAATGCGGGTACAACTATTTTATAGTAACAAATTAATATTTATTATTTTGTGTTTACTATACCAATTCATTATTTTAATGCCGACATGTCATTGTGAATGCATCATACTATACTACTACATTATTTTAACACTGACATGACATTTGTCGATGCATCACCACCAATTCGTAGTTAAAAACTACAATATTGATGAATATTTCAAGTAGCGACATCTCTTGATCGCTTTTTGACCTGACATTGCAGTATAGGGTTGACAAATTGAAGCCAGTTCGCCACATAATAAGTCTTTCCATGCAAGGCGGCCATGCTTGTTGTCAAAGCATATGAGAATTTGGCGAACTGGCTTCAATTTGTCAATCCTACTGCAATGTCAGGTCAAAAAGCAATCAAAAGATGTCGCTACTTGAAATGTTCATTACTTTCACATCGCATTGGCGAATAACCTGGGCACATCGGTTTGGTTTGCAGTGGCGTTCTCGAGCTACGGTTCTGCTGACGAAGGCCCAACTAGGCCTGAAACAGCTGTACGGAGCCTGCTCGAGGAATCCGCTGTAATCGAAACCGATTTGCACAAAATTTTTTACAATATTGATGTTGGGTTGACGCCAAGACGTGATCAACATTAACAAAAAACTTTGTGTGTTAAATATCTTTATGACACTGATAAAAACTACAATTTCAATTGTTCACAAAAATAAAGTTGAAGGACCAATACAGAATTTGTGTCGTATATATGACACCAATTTCTTGTTAGATCTTTCACAATTGGTGGTAACTTAACAAAATATTTTTTTCCTTGTAGTAGGGAGCTTAAAAGTGCCCCAACTCGTTCGGAGGTGCAACCAAAAATTCCGACCCAGTCGTTTGGTGGATCCTCCTCACACAGAGAGCAAGAATTCCGGAAACACACAAAACACGTTACACCTGGACGAAAGTCGAACGTGAAAAGGACGATAGAGACGACTCGAAAATGGTGGTGGCCGCTAAAATACGGGCGGTAACCAAGAAGGCTATCACGTGGTGTGCCACACGAATGAGCTTCGAGCAGTAAAGAGGAGGGATGCAGGGTAGCCGCCACCTGTATCCAAACGCGATTCATATATCACTTTGCCTCCGCGTTTTCTTTGGCGGGAGATTTGAACGTAACCCACTATATAACAATGTTACATAACATTTGTTGTAAAACATTAACTAAAACACATCTACAACAAATTATATACCCTAACCTAACAAATTATATAACCTCATTCATTAAGGCATCTGACTATGAGTTTCTCCTTGCAGCTGCACTCACCGCAGTGTTGCTCAAAAGCCGAAAGGCGCTAAAAGACGTTCCCGGGTTCGACCATCTCTAGTCGCCAACAATAAATGCAGTGGAAGTGATCTTAAACGTGATGATCATGACCTTTTGATTCGGGAACTAAGAACTGTCGGCAGTTTTAAAAACTTTGTTCGGATGATACGCCAGGACTTCGAGTACTTAATTAGTTTGATTACATACATTTTCTTTGATCTTTACCGACACTGGCCGGGAAACGTGTAACTCGTTATAAAACACGTCATGTAACACAAAGTTATAATTTGTTACATAGTGTAAACGCACCTTCAGACATTAACTGCCTATTTACTTGGCTAATTCAGTCTTTTTTTAAATGCCTAAAACTCCGGGCTTTACTTATAAATAATCAATTTTGTAGTATACTACATATACTGTTTTGATAAAAGGTTTATTTTTTAATAACAAAATAAAAATATTTAATAAATAGATAGCAAATTTCTGCTTATTATAAATAACACTCGATAAGTTCAAAGTTTGTGTCGCACGGTACAATAATAGATAAATGTATATTAATTAATGTTATAACTTATAACGAATATCAATTGTATTTCGTACGCATAAAAGTAATTTATTTAGGCTGGGCTCATCAATATGTATATACTGAAATAATCATCTACGGCAAACTATAATTGTTTATGATGTAAGAAGCTATTAAAATCAGAATCTGAAATTAGATCAGTATCTATACTTGGGAATTAATATAATTTTTTTTTTCCTAGCAAATGATCACATCGAATATCATGAGGTTAACTCGTTTCCGAAAACAAACAGAAATGTTTGGTATTAATTAAATTTAACGATTAACTAACCGCTTTTGTGCGTTGCATTATTTATAAATCTCATCTGAATGAAAAGAGAAAATATCGTCGTAGACCGGGAGTAATTTATGTATGTATGTCGGTGCCGGAAAATTTAACTTTTCCAATGAAAATAACGTTCCTCGTAAAAATCGGTTATTGCTTCGAGAACCGCTTTCGTTACCTGTGTAAAAAATTTACGATGTACATAAATACATGGCAGAAGTGAAGAAAAATCTCCAAGTCGTTCATCCCAAGCGCCGTTTTATCTTCTCAAACTGAAATACTTCGGTTTGTTGTTTAGTCTGAACTAATAAAACTTATTAGCTAAACATATTTAATTTACTCTCACAAACATGTTGCGGTTACTTTCACATCGAATGTAAAATATTTTGCTTTTATTTATTCACTCTTTTATATACTACATCATATTCATATATTTATTTTTTTATTGCCCCTAAATTAGCGCGCACGATTATGAGTTTGATTAAATTTATAAAAACGGGGTCTTTTCAAAAAAAAAAAAGAAAAAAATGGAGCACTTTTTAAAACCGAAATGCAACTGCAGTGGAGCATACAAGATTATGCCGTTCCGCACAGCAGTTCGAATGAAAGTTAAATTAATTTCAAGGTGGTGGCCCTATTCATGACGCTAATGTTTTTCACCACCCCTTGTTAAGCACAGTTGTGTGGAGAGAATGGAAACTGCAAAGTCACCATCAAACCGTACATCGTCGAGCAGACGACGCGATCATTTCCGTTTTTAATATCGTAACTTCCGGGTCTCGTTTCAGACCAAAAATTAATCTGTCATTCATGATTTAATTGAATTCTGGGAAAGTCGAAAGAACGAACGACAACATTAAAAATATCAAACAAGAACAGGCACTTTAAAACATGTACAGAGAAATTTGGGCATCATCGACGTATAACTCAAAATGAACTTAAAAAAAATTAACGTATTTATTAATTATACCCACATCTAATTAGTATAATAAATTGAGTTTCTTTCTACTGTATCTCATTTCCAGTCTGATGAGTGATGTGATGAATCAAATAAGAACATGTTCATACTTGTATGGACATTACTAACAATTTGGTAACTCCATCGAGTTCAAACGCTCACTAAATACCTCAATCTGAATTCTTTATGTTGCAATATGATTAGTATAATACGTGAGCTGGATCTTTGCCCATGAGTCAGCGCTAATTTGCATTAAAGTATCTGACAAAACCTGCAAGGTCATGGGTGAGGTATAAATTTATTCAGTATTTTAGAATTTTCTGGCAATAAAAAATTTGGAACAGAAAGAAGCACAGGCAAACGCCCTATTAAGGATTATTATTATTATTAAGGATATAATTCTTCAACTATCATTATTAATAGCTACAAATAAGTTTCACTTTAGAATCATGCTTTAACATATTTTGTTTTCAAAGTACGGAAACAATAATTATTGTTTATGCCAATTTTAATATCCCACATTACAACAATGATAAAACTAATTAAAGCTGCAGTACTTGCTTAAATATAATTAGTCCGATGAAACCTAAATCCTATGTATCTGATAAAAGTTGCCAAAAATTCTCGTGTCAGTCGCCATTTCGTATCAATTAACGCTACTCTAACCCTTTAACAATTAAATCCTTTATCTCTATTATCAAGAGGTAAGCAAATAATTGCACCTTTATAGTTTATTTAATCCCCGTGGTATTTGGCGTGTTGATTAGGTTACAAAAATACAGCAGCTTAAAGTTAATAGAATTTGCAACAGAACGTTTTAACGAATTTTACTATTCAAGAGTAAGACACATGATTGGAAAAATATTGGCCCAATACGTGACGTTGATAGTAATCAGCTGGCTCCGAAGAATAAATCGAAATTTTTTTGCGCAAATTAGTGTTCGTTAAATTACCTGAACCAGTGGGATCTGCTACCTACCTGCGTAGATAGGCAGAAGTTTTACATTGGAGCGAAACTTTACTCCAATGTTGCCAGCCAGCTACAGTGGGACGGAAGGGTTCAAATCCAAACCGCGAAGGCCAAAACCCATAAGAAAATAGGCGCCACTTAATTTTTTTTGAAAGGGGGACAAGGTGAAAATTAAGAAAACCCATTACATCCAGAACACGTCAATTTACTTAGTCACAAACAACAATCATAAAAGAATATACACAAATAAATAAAATATGGGGAACACAAACGTTTACAACATATTCAACTTGGTCGGATCCGAACTTCGCATTAAGCTATATTAAAATAATTCAAATCGTAACTAATGCAACAGAATACAAAAGAAGGCAATCTCCGGTTATTTGCACGCGTCAACGCTCGTCTACTTTATCATATTTAAATTACACCGGCAGTTACGCAATAAGTTGCAAGTTTAATTGCGTCAAAATCAAAGTAATGGATCAAAAACTAAATCCGCGAAATATCGCTCAAAACTAAGAAAATAAATTATAACGCTCCGACCTTTATTCCTTTGATGTCCGATTCGTTTGTCGGTGTCTTTGCGGCAATGTCGCAGCGACGCTTTGTAGTGTGCCGGCTTCCGCGTAGAGGGGCGAGGGAGGGAACTTCCAACGCCGTAATTCGCGATGCACCCAACGAGAAATAACTCTTGATATAGGTCCAAGATTAAAGTCTAGGATTAACGATAGCTCTTGCTAGAAGCTCACGATAGAAGCCTATAAGCAATGAAATAAAACGAACACATAAGTCAAACCGAGAGTTGCTGCGTATAGAACTTACCTCGGTCTGTTACCGAAGCTGGGACAAACCACGGGACACGCGGTTTTTCCGGTCTCACAACTGGGTCTAATCAGAGTCGGCAATTAGCCGTAGAAATGCACTAACATCCCTTCGATGTAATGGCACGCACAAATAAAAATATTTACGAAAAGAGAGTGTGACCCAAGAGACTGCAAGTTTCGTTCTGACAATGGCGCAACATTTCTCGTTTGACAAACAAGGAACGATTATAAACAAGCGAGACACCTTCTAATCTTACCTCCGGGGAACTTTCTTAGTAACAGTGGGAACCAATCGGCTGAAAGGGCAAAGATCACGCATAATACGCGTCCAGAAGTAGAACTTCGTTATAATTCGTTCAATTCCTCACATACACGCGATTTTGAACTCAAATAAGGATGGATTACGTATATAAAATGAATTTGTTTAAATAAATGAAGGTCCTGTTAATAGAAATATGCTAAAACGAAAGTTTAAGAAAAATTACGCCGGCGAAATACGGGTATTCCTACACTGACTGCAATGTGTACAACGACGCGGTCCAAGGAATAATTCGACACGTCGAATTTCGCATATACAGGGCGTGTTCGGAACAGAAATGAAGGCTGGACGGTGGCAATGCATATACAGGGGGTATTCAGAACAGGAATGAAAAAAATGAACTGTAACAAATCGCCTTAAGTGCGCTTAATTATTTTGAGTTCTGCAGTAAAGGTACTTGAGCGCCTTTCCTTGTGTAAGCCACCCCGCGTATTTTTTTCGATATCGGAATCTGCGCCATTTCGTTTTTTCTGTTGCGTTTTGTTTAATCGAAAGCAGACTTTACGCAAGGTTTATTAGACCGTAAGCCGTAAGTAATTAACCAAACATAATAATTGAATTATTTGGAAACTAGAATTAAGATATACAGTTACTTGAAGGGGTTACATAGTTACAACCATAAGGATCTAACTGCAATTTCTTTTTGTGAATTGACATAAGTGCTGAAAGGGGAGATTAATTACTTTACTTACTTAATCCTGAGTCTTTTTACCATTAAGTGTAAGACTTTGGAGTTGAATTCCTTTTCTTTTTCCACTCCTTTCGATTTTGTGCGAGCTTGTTTATATCCCTCTGCTTGATATCCCTTTCCTGTGCCGCCTGTCTGACTTCGTCCGTCCATGTCCTTCTTGGCCTACCTCTTTGGTTTGCTCCTTGTACTTATACCTCATAGGTTGGGTTTCTTAGTCCTAGTTTAACTTTAAACTCCTGTTTATTCCCATGGTAGCAATTATAAAAACAATTGTTCCTATGGAAATAAACAGGAGTTTAAAGTTAAACTAGGACTGAGAAACCCAGCCTTAGACTTTTTTGATTAATCTACTTTCGGGCATTCTGTTGGGCGTGTCCCAACCACCCTAGTTGACTTTCCTCTATCTTCTGTATTATCGATCTTATTTTTAATTTTTCTCTATATGCTTCATTCCTTATCCTGTTTCTTCTAGCCTTCCCTTCTATTTTTCTCAAAAACCTCATTTCTGTGGCGTTTATTCTACTTTTGTCTTTATCTGAGAGGGTCCAAGATGCACTTCCGTATAGTAGTGTAGGGTTTACAACTTTTTTAACAACCTCTGTTTTAACTTGATCTTAGATAGTTATATATTTTACCTACTTTTCCTATTTCGTCCGTTATTTCTTTTTCTTGTCTTCCATTCCCTTCTACCATTGGTCCTAAGTACTTAAATTCTTTCACCTGTTCGATCTGTCTTCCTTCTATTGTAATATTATGGATTCTGCTCTTTTGTGATACTATCATAGTCTTTGTCTTATCTACATTTATATTCATGTTTATCTTTTTCAATTCTACGTTTAGTACATTCATGTTAAGTTGTAATTGTTTTTCTAAGCCTGCAATCGTCTGCGAATAACAACTCCGATATTTCCAGTCTGTTCATCTTCCAATATCCCATTGTCATCGGTTTCATTTTCTTCTTTGCCCTTTTTATGGCCTCATCCATTACTGTTGCAAAAAGTAGCGGGCTGAGTACGCAGCCCTGTTTTAGGCCCTCTTCAGTTTCAAACTCTTTGGACTCTTCATTATATGTTCTTACTACGTTCGTTGTCTTGTCTTATTGTCCTTTATTCCTTTCCTTTATAAGCTTATCCATACATGTTCTCTTCTAATTTTATCGAATGCCTTTTCCAGGTCTACAAAGCATATGCGCATCTCTTTATTTTTCTCTATCTACTTTTCTATTGATTGTTTGAGTATGAATAAGGGATCTTGTGTGCTTCGGCCTTTCCTAAAACCACATTGCGTTTCTTCTAATTGTTCTCTTTTATCCTCGCTTCTATTACTCTTGCCAATACTTTAGCTGGTACACTCATTAACGTTATTCCTCGATAGTTAGCGCAATCTCTTGTTTCTCCTTTTTTATATATCGGCAGGATAATTCCTGTATTCCACTCTTTGGGTACCTACTTTCTTTTCTGTAATGATCTTATTTAGTAACTTTCTAAAGATTTGTTTTCCAGTAGTTCTCGTCGATCCCTGCGGCTTTTCCTGTCTTTAATTTTCCTATGGCTTCGTTTATCTCTTCATCCGTGATAGATGATACTTCCTGGCTTTCATTTATTATTTCTTCTTCTATCTGTCTCTTTTAATTCTTTCTTTCTGTTAATTTTTTAAAGTGTTCCCTCCATCTATCCATTATTTGCTCTGTTTCTGTTATAACTTTCCCATTTTTATCCTTTGTGTTTTTCATAGTGAATTCTATTTTCTGCCTTAACTGTCTAAGAGTACCATAGAAAAGCTTTTGATTTTCTCTAAAATTTTCATTTGCTTCTTTCACTTTATCTTTCACCTCTTTCCTCTTCACTTTGTATTTTACATGGTTTTCTGTCGTTTTAGTACTGACGTATTTTTTCCACAGTTCTTTCTTTTCTTTTACGATTTTTTGTATATCCTTTGACCACCATTCTGTTCGTGACTTTTGATGAGACACAACTTTCTTCCGCCGCTTTTAATATTGCTTCTTTCCATATTCTCCACATGTCTTCTATATTGCTTTCTTTTTTCTCATCTTCGTGTTCCAATATTTTTCTTAGACTTTCTTTGTTTTGTACATTTCTTCTTTCAGCTTGTAACTTCTTAATTTCGTTTTTATTTGCGCTCTTCTTACGATTTCCGGTTTCTTATATCTTTATCTCCATTTTTATTAATACTAAAATGTGGTCACTGTCTATTTGTGCTTTTGTTGATACCTTTACATCTTTTCTGTATTTCCAGTATTTCTTTTGTACTAGAAAATAGTCAATCATAGATTTCTCTCCTCTGCTTGGTTCCTCTCTTGTAATTTTATGTATTTCTTTATGCTTGAACTTTGTGTTTGCTATTACTAGATCATTCTCCATGCACATTTCTATAATTCTGTCTCCGTTATTATTTTTGGTTACTTCTCCTGCCATCCCCATTACTCTTACTATTCCTCCGTTATTGTTTCTCACACGTCCGTTTAAATCCCCCATAATAATTATATTCTCATTTGCTTCGTCGATTTCTTCCTGTAGTTTTTTAAAGTATGTATCCTTTTCTTCTTTCCTTTCATCTTCGTTTACTCCATATGCCACCATCATTGTAATGGTATTCTCTGTTCTTAGTTCTAAGTCGATTATCATAATTCTTTTGTTCACATATTTCTCTTTTGTTACATCTTTAAGGCTGGGTTTCTCAGTCCTAGTTTAACTTTAAACTCCTGTTTATTTCCATAGGAGCAATTGTTTTTATAATTGCTACCGTAGGAATAAACAGGAGTTTAAAGTTAAACTAGGACTGAGAAACCCAGCCTAGCCGATTAGGTGATAATATCATACCTACCCCTTTTTCCGCTCTTTCAGATTCGTCTGGACCTGTCCAGAATAGCCAGTATCCTTTATGTAATTGTTTAACACCTTTTCCTTTCTTTTTGTTTCCGTTATTCCTAGGATTTCTATTTGTTGTTCTATCACTTCCTCTACTATTTCTTCCTCTTTTTCATTTAATTGATTAATTAATTAATTTGATTGCTTTGACAATAAGTAGTCAACATGTAGTGCCATTTGTGAACTGTCAAATATACTAAGTACAGTTCATTTTTTCACCATATGCCGATCGATCGATCGATAAGTCAAAGAACTTAATTATGTAACTATCTCCTTCTAACTTTCGTGAAGTAGCTTTGCGGCTTTTGTCAAGTCACGTCATTTCGTCGTATATTTTCTTAACTCAGATTTATACGATAGGCATATAGTAGAAAAATGATCTATACATCAATTTGCATAATTATTTTAACGCCAAAAAGGCTATAAGTTCAACCATTATATCACTTTCTTTCTTTATGGTTCTAACCCCTTCAATTGTAGTTATTAGTAACGATGGTGTTGCTGGGGATATTTGCAAATCGTCACAGGACGCGATAATCACATTTCCATTTCATCGCTGAGACATTTTCTACCTTAATTAAAAGACGACATTCACACGTAAATTACAATGGTCGTAAAAACTTCCGCATCGACGTGAAGGACATAAGACACAATACAATAATACCACAAATTTTATAACTGAAGTTCATTTTTTATTTATATGCCGATCGTGTAGATCTGAGTTAACAAAATATACCTACGACGAAATGACATGACAAAAACCGCAAGGCCCTCTCACGAAAGTTAGACGGAGGTAGCTATATAAGGGTTCTTTGACTTATCGATCGATCGGCATATAGTAAAAGAAATGAACTGTAACTGTCAAAGCGACAGACAATTGAAAATGAGCAGTGCAAGAAGGACATCTCTGTAAACCGTAGGCTATTGGTTGTTAACCTAGTAAAATTAACGCACAAAACTATTTTCCTAATACGTTTCATCGACCCGGTTAGTCCATAATCAGCTGATGGATGATAACATGTTGAAACCCTTACCTCTCTTTCTTTCTATAATCAGTATAGTTATAAATACTAGATCTATGAATACCGAATGACTTTAAAAGATGTGACTAGCTTGAAACTTGTTATATATCACCATAAATAATATTTCAATATTGGCGTTATGCATGCCATAGCTGTATCTAATAAAGTGTTATTGTTTTCTACTTTAGAATGCGACGACTTCCACATTGGAGCGAAAGCTTTTACGATCAGCTGTAATGTTGGTCCTTTTAATTAAAGAGAAAAGTTTCTCGGCGATGAAATGGAAAAGTTATGATTTCTAAATAATATCCTCAGCAATTTAAAACACCATGGTCTCTGGTGTAATTAATAGTTTGTCTTAGTTCTTGTTTTCCTTGTTTTTCTTTGTGTAAGTTGCACAGCATTCTTTGTGGCAGAGAGAGAGTACAGATTTCACAAGCCAAGTACGATTGGTTTAAAAGTTTACACTCTACACTTTAGTGTAGCTGCGGAGTCGGATCAGTAACGGTATTTACTTGCGAAGGATCACCATCAACATATAACAGGAAGATTTTGTTAAGTCACATTAGTTCCATTTGCCCTAATTAATTATGGAACCTAATGCAGAATAAGAATAGATAAAGCAGTTGCCAAAAGAAAACTTATTTTCCGGATGGAAACCGTGTAAGATACAAAAACCAAAAGAAATAAAAACGTACAATCATCTTTTGCGTAATTATGAAAAGAAGATTCACAGAGTGATGAAGATTCGTGTGTTTAATCTACATTTTTTTAAATAAAATTACGTAATTTATGAAGAAGATCCATTTGTTTTGTTTACTTCTTTTTATTTAAAAATTTAAATTTCGCTACAAGCAATTGAACGTCGCTCATACTTATAAGCTGTGTTTAAAAAAATTCAAACGTGTCATACTGCATGACATTGAAAATGCAACACCCAGTAAACATCAATATATTATAATAATTTTTTGTCAGTAAATTGGGTATATATAGTGTATTAAATGATCAAAATTTGGAAACGATTAAAAAAGAAATCAAGTGGCTGTGAATAATTTCTTCAAAACACATAAGCTTTTGTTCCTCCTGTGTTTGTGTCTGATTGCTGTGCATAGTTAGTTTTAGTGTCGTGGTTGCTGTATAAACAATGTTTTCTAATGCCTCGAATACACAGACGCAACAATTTCCGCCAATTAAGCGAATTTGAAACATGACGAATAATGGCAATGCGTGAAGCAGGAATGGGTCTTCGGGAAATTGCTAATAGGGTTGGCAGAAACGCATCTACCGTAATGCGATGTTGGAATACCGTTGGAATACAGAAGAGCACAGACATCAACGCCGCAGAGGTACTGGAGCTCTTCGTAAAACTAATGACCGTGAAGAACGCCGCTTAAGAGCAAATGCCCTTAGGGATCGGTTCAGCACTACCAAGTCCATTGGGAATGAATGGTTGGCTACTATAGGACAACAGCTCTCTATCAGGTCAGTTTATCGCAGAATAAGGGCTTTTGGTATACAATCCTATCGACCGCTCTTCATCTTGCCATTGACCCAAAGGCACAGACAGGCGAGACTCCAATGGTGCCAAGAACGCATCCAATGGAATCAGGAATGGAATCGGATTGTGTTCAGTGACGAATCCCGATTTTGTCTCTGGGCCAACGATGGACGTAGAAGAGTTCGTCGAATACGTGGAGAAAGGCGAGAGCTTCAGTTCTGCGTGGAACGTGAAGTTGCGCTTACCCGAGGGCATATGGTTTGGGGTGCCATAGCATATGGATGCAGGTCTCCTCTAATCTTCTTGCAGGGAAACTTAAACGCCGAGGTCTACATTCACAGTGTCTTAGAACCTGTTACATTGCCCTATCTTCAAGAACTAGAAAACCCTGTTTCTCAGCAGGATAATGCTGGGCCTCATACTGCAGCTGTCACTACGAGGTTCCTTCGTGAAGCTAATGTCAGTATTCTTCCGTGGCCAGCTCGATCACCTGACCTTTCGCTCATCGAACATGTATGGGATATGGTGGGCAGAAGGTTAGGGCGGTTACCTGCTCCCCCGATGGATCTACAGCGCCTCAGAAATGAAATTCAAATTGCTTGGGACACTATACCGCAGGAACTTATCGACAACCTCATTCAAAGTATGCCCCGTAGAGTAGGCGAATGCATAAATTTAAGAGGCGCTCCAACTCATTATTGAATTTGAAGGCAAACGACTTCTTCAAACTACATCAAATTTTAATCATTTAATAACCACTTTATTAGCAAAAATATATTTCAGTACCTTCACGTTTACTGGGTGTTGCATTTTCAATGTCATGCAGTATATTAATTAGAATTTTTTGCGACTTGGATGGATTCATTTTGGACAGAATGCAGTCACCCTGTATCCAGTGAGTTTTCATTAAAGACATTCCGTGATTTTGGACATGTATTACAGGTTTCAATCTCGTCACAATAACGAAAGTAACTCTATATACAGGGTGATTCTTGAATAGACCGATATAGAGTACACTTCCCCGAACCTGTCCTGGGAAGATTCTTCCGTCGTCAGTATTTTTTTGTTGGTCTATTCAAGAATCAACCTGTCCTTTCGAATTCGTCCTTCGTTTTAATTTACGAATGCTGAGCATTTTGAAAAACAGCAATTCCTAAAAGTGCCTACATTTTTAGAATAACTTTTAATTAATCAGTTCATCACTTCTCCCTTTTTTTAGAATAGCTTCTGCCCTTACGGAATTCAACTTATGAATACTACCCAACTCATTCAAATTTTGCGGAATTTGAAATTGTCTTTAGCTTCTGCTACGGTTTTGATTTTTTAGAGTGTGCCTTTATTATAGGTCCGTTCCTGCAGCAGTCCCTGACTGGTTCGAAACCGTCAGAAGCATGCGCCGATCAAAGTTTCACATTTAAGGCGGTTCTTGAAAGCGGCGATTAATTCGATGGGCGAATATATTTGACGGTTTCAAACTAGTCCAGAACGTTGCAGGAACAGACCTTATGTCTTCGGTGTTTTTCAGGGTTGGGTCATTTGTCGTAGAAAATAGTTTTCTACATTACACGTAAATAACCGCGTAGAAAACTGTAGAATACGTATGAAACCCTTTCCCTTCAGTATTTCACCTTGTATTCTGCATACTAAAGTAATTTCTGGCAAGTGGCTAGTGTCGTTTAGCTCAGTGACCCGCGGGTCACGGAGTGGCCCATCAGAATATTTAGAGTGACCCTTGTAGATATTTATAAACTGTAAAAAAAATTGATTTCGTAGAAATTATTTTATGGCCCAATCTCTCCACTTCCTGATAAATGTATTCGACGAATAACTTTACGAATCACCATGGAAACCATTCACAAAAATCAAGTAATTTACCAAATAACGTTGTAGGGAGCTTTGTTAGGAGATGGAAAGATCGGGCCTGAGAAAGAAAGACCGATCCTAAAAGAATAGCTCTTTAATTAAAGTAAAAAAAATTTCAGCGATGGATTGCAGGTAAAATGAAGCGTTTTACACTTTCGGAAGAAATCGACATGTTTAAGCGATTCTTTGTAAATGTAATCGTCATATACGTCAGAATCAGAGAAGAAGAATGATGTACTTTTTAATTATTCAAAATACCTTACTACAAAATTTTTTACTTAAATTTGACCCGTTGGTAAAAACAGGTTCGCCATCTCTGTGACTCTAGCTCTTTTAAATTATTTAACTCTTGACACGTTTTTTTCCATTTATAATCGTGTTGTGTGAGGATTTTTATATTATACTGAAATTTTCTTATCGCAACTTCACCGGCAATGACTGGTGGTAGACCAAGACGTAATTATTAGCAAGGAAGTGGGTTTTCATTACAAAAAAGAATTTTCGACAATAATAGTTATTTATATTACAAGTGGGATAGAGACATCATTATAATATGAGTGCGATGACGAGGGCGTCAGCCCGAGTTCATGATAACTCATCGCACTCGTATTATAATGATGCGCTATCCCACTTGTAATATACAACGTTTTATCTACGCCTGCAACATGGTTTTTATTTTTATTAATTTAAGAAATATTGTCGGAAGCCATCAGTAAGCGAAAATCGCAAGAGTCTGGTTATAGCGCAAATGCGATAGTAAGCGCATAAACTCGATGCAAGCTCTGCAAACTCGCTGCAAGCTCTTCAAACTCCGCAAACTTGCTGCAAACTCGCAGCAAACACTGCAAACTCGCTGCAAACACTGCAAACTCGCTGCAAACTCTTCAAACTCCGCAAACTTGCTGCAAACTCCACAATCTCGCTGCAAACTCTGCAAATTCGCTGCAAACTCGTTGCAAATTTTTTCATTATATAACTAGTGTGCATTATGCAACCCAAATGAGTTACATAATATAACTATTATGAAACAGGTGTAGATAAAGAATATTATGTATATCAATTTGTTTTGCTTTCAGTTTTAGTAGTAGAACTGTTTTGAATAGTACCTTGAAACATTAAATATATTGAACATTTCAAGTAGCGACATCTTTTGATCGCTTCAATTTGTCAATCCTACTGCAATGTCAGGTCAAAAAGCGATCAAAAGACGTCGCTACTTGAAATGTTCATTACTTTCACATCGCATTGGCGAATAACCTGGACAAGTCGGTTTGGTTTGCAGTGGAGTTCTCGAGCTACCGTTCTGCTGACGAAGGCCCAACTAGGCCTGAAACAGCTGTACAGAGCCTGCTTGGGGAATCCGCTGTAATCGAAACCGATTTGCACAAAACTTTATTAAATATATTGTTGTATTGAAAAATATATTTTGTTATACTCTTTTAAAGATTTTTTAGTTTTCCACCTTGTTTACATGTAAAATATGTAGAAAAGTCTTCATGTAATTTACTCAGTATTTTACACGTAGTAAACCAGGTATATTACAATACTTATTCTACTGACCCAACTCTGGTGTTTTTATTAATTAGTCCTTTTTAAGCTATTTTTTTTTGTAATTTTGTTTTCAAGCTTCCTTTATCATTCATGGTAGTTACAAGCTTCGATTTTTAATGTTGTTAATTCTTAGCTTACTAAATTCAAACGTTGGTCTCTTTACAGTTGCAATTTTTCTGTGAAATTCATTAGTTACTTTATGAAGTAGAGGGTAGTTTCATGTCACATTCATTGATGTTTCGCTCTCTGAATGCACAGCGAAACTTCGGTATTGCAAGCGTTATAAAAAACACTAAGAATAATTATTGCAAATTTGTCTCGTACATTCTCAACAAGAAAGAAATACGTTAAACAATTATTTTTATATAATAAAACCAAATAAATTGCTGTGAATTCTAACGCAATCCAAACATGAAGCTTTTCTTTCATTGATAAAGAATGAGTTAAAAACAAAAAGGATTTCTTTGACTAATTCACAATGCAGTGAATACATACCGTATGTCCATCTGACAATGAGACATAGGGATTTAACATGGGAAAACAGAAATTGCCTTATATTATCTACCTGAGTACATTTATATGAAATTCTGGGTTATAATCAGAAAGATTATTGCATTCAAAGTGTTTTGATACTAAATTTGTGCAATTTTAGTTGTTAATTATTTAGAAATTAAGAAAAAAAGTTATTATTTTTTTCCGGACAAGATTAGTAGGTATTTAACGAAGACTTTCCAAACGGATGTCGTGGTCAAGTTAGTTTGTTCATGTTTCACGACCGTAAGGTCACGCGTTCAAATCCGAATAAAGACACTTTTTTTTTCTTTTTGTTAATATTTTTTCAGATTTGAAATCACTCTTAAACTAGTTTATTATTGTATTAATAAGTTTCATTTTAATATTAATTATATTCCATTTATGTGTATTTTTTCGTTTGCAAAATTTTATTATGTTAAAGTTATAACTTTATTTATTATGTTACATAATTAATATTAAAATGAAACTTATAAATAAAATAATAAAGTAGTTTAAGAGTAAGTGATTTCAAATCTGAAAAATATTTTAAAAAAAGAAAAAAAAATGTCCTCATTCGGATTTGAACTCGTGACCTTGCGGTTGTGAAACACGAACAAACTAACTTGACCACGACATCCGTTTGTAGACTCTTCGTTAAATACTTACTAATCTTGTCAGGAAAAAAATAATTACTTTTTTTCTTAATTTCTAAATAATTAAGAACTAATATTGCACAAATTTAGTATCAAAACACTTTGAATGCAATAATCTTTCCGATTATAACCCAGAATTTCATATATATGTACTCAGGTAGATAATATAAAGCAATTTCTGTTTTCCCATGTTAAATCTCTATGTCTCATTGTCAGATGGACAAACGGTAGAAGCACTATGTTGCTTATTTAGAAAATGAGATTCTACCTTGTGTTCTTGTTGCTCTTGTCTAAAAACAGCTTTTACAGCTATAGACATCTTTGACAGCTGCCAAACTATTTTGAATGTACAAATAATTAAAGACGTTCTTTTTGCTTCCAATACAATGACGGTATAGTATGGGCAAAAATGATTGAAGACAATTTGAATTTCCCGCGTCTCTAGCTAATGATTTTCTAGTAATTTTTTCTGTATGGCCTTTGTCACCCTGTATCCAGTGAGTTTTCATGAGGGACATTCCATGATTTTGGACACGTATTACAGGTTTCGATCTTGTCGCAATAACGAAAGTAACCCTATATACAGGGTGATTCTTGAATAGACCGATCAAGACTACACTTTACGTCAGTATTTTTTGTCAGTCTATTTAAGAATCAGCCTGTATAAAATAAAGGTCAAGAAGAGGAGTAATAGGAATAGTAAGCATATTTTAGTGCTGGATTAAATTCAAAACAATATGTACATAAAATATATGAAACAAATTTTTTTTATATAAATAATACCAGGAAATTTGTAAATTGATTCGCCGCATTATGTAATTTAAAACTTAATCAAGGAATGCACTCCATCTCCAGTGGAATTACCGAAATCAACACGTTACGAAAAATTCGGGATTATCAGACGTGGCATCCCCAGATACAAGATAATAAGTTTCCAATATAAATTCTATAGGTATACTTAAAATAACTGGCGATTGATTTACCGCATTGATAATTATTTTGTTTATATCTAACTTTAAACGCTGTTTTAATGTGACAGTAAGCAATTACGGCGCCAGTCATCTTATCGAACGAACCGCAGTGAATTTCATAAACGGCAAACGATTTGCACAAGTCCGAACGAGTGCGTTATGTGCGCGTAGAAAATTGCGGCGGATTGTGAAATTTTTCAGACGTCGTCGTCGTCGGTCGGTGTTATTTCAGACGTCCTGAGAAAAACGAAAAAAAAACGAAAGAAAAAAAGTAGAAGGCGACTACTTCGCGCCGTGGAAAAGAAAAATAAAAGCATTGTAAAATAAGAGAAAAATTGAGCAGGCGTCGCGACGGTCTTATAGGAAACAATGTCTATCTACACATCGAGTAATCTGAGTACAGTTCAGGCGTCTGCCACCAGATGTTCAGGAGAGGACTCGTCTCAGTGTGGCTTGAGCTTCCTTCTCGTGAGCAACGCACCGTGTTGTGAGCCGTCCGTCCTATCGAGTGTGTTAAGTAGCGCGTCCAGTTGTGCTTAAATTTAAGTGCCTGAAAATTACAGACACGGTGCGGCATCGGCGAAAGCTCGAATCTTTTCTTTTTCTCTCCAATAATTGTAATTCAATTTTGCTGTTCAATATATTGATGTCTTATTTATACATGTTGTAACGAGTAATTTAGTCAATTAAAAACGGACCTTTAGTTTAGAAAAAATTAACGGTAGAGTACGCCTTCAATTAGGAAATCGCAATGCAGAGTTTCTTATAAGGTAATTTGCGTGTAGCAATGTGAGTCTTGCACCGAGTTGTGTTGTCCGAGCAACTTGGACATCCAGGAAGATGTCGCATCTTCACGATTTCCAGAAACTAGAAGGAACCCGGCACTTAGACGTGGCCAATGTGATCAAGTATCGCACCAATAGGGCGCCGTGAAAGCTTGACGGACTCTCGCGATCAACTCCCCTAGACATGTGTAAATTATCGTTCGAAACATGTGTATGTTTTCTATTTCTAGTGATCGTAGCGTTTTTAAGTTGTTCTGGTTTCCGCATAGATAAACTGGCGATGACAGACATTAGCAAAAAAAATTCTTTTACCTCAAGTAGCTTAGAATCACTTTCCAACGAATTCCTATTCACGGATAACAGTTCGGCAAAATTGCGATTTCAAAGAACTCCCTACGAAACTCTCACTACCGATAATTACGTTACTAACAAGTATGCAAAGCGCCCACACAGAATACGTCACGCCAGCAAGCGCCGACTTCACAAACCCATCCCGATTTCCGATTTCGAAAATCATCGAACGCCCACCGGGAAAATAGACGCGATTATTTTTCCACCCCTCGACGACCGTAAGGACGATCGAACCGAAGTGAGTTCACTATCCACCTTGAGCGAGAAATTCGCGCAGATACCTTCGTCGAGGCTGACTCTGCCAAATCCTACGACCGCGATAATCAATCGTCCGCAAAGATCGCCTCACAAACATAAATCTCAGAAAAACAAGGGCGGCCATTGCCAGGAGCAGGACATCGGAAGGAAAGCGTACCGTGCGAACACGGTCGTGCTCGCGAAGGCCGAAAGCATGAGCTCCAATCGAGAGAAAAACTCGAACTACTCCGTAACGTTTCGAATTCTAAAACGGTTCAAATCCAAAGAAAACTTAGACGACACGATTCGACTCACCTTTTCGTTCGACAAGCCTCAAACCTGCGAAACCGACATCAATGAAAACTCTCTAGTCAAAATCAACATTAGGCAGTCCAAAGAGTACTTTCTGTTCCTCAAGAGCGACGGGATGCACAATTACTCCGTCTTGGGGATGCCTCAAATGCTGACCAGGAAAACTTCCAAGAAATCTCAAAAGTCGCCGGAAGAGATCATCAAGAAAGTCTGCCACAAAAAATTCGGTGAGTGATCTTTATTATTATTATTATTATTATTGTTACCTATAACACGATAACGAATCTATTTCTCGAATTTAATTTATAGACGTAAAAACATCGGGAATAAATCCTGCTCTGATCTGCATAAATATTTAAAATACTAAAATAAATCTTGCTACGTGGGCGTAATATACAAAGCAATGTCTTCGACCTAATAAATGAATATCAATTGTGTAAATATCATAAATAATTTACCTTGTAGAAAAAAACGGCCGAAAAAAAAACTTTTAAAAACATTTTCGTATTTAAATATAGCCGAGTTCAACGTCTTCAATATTCGATGAAAATTTTAAGTTATAAACAAATTACGTTTTCGCAATTCATTTTTGTTACACTCTCCCCGAAGGCCACCAAATTCAGAAACGTTCACTCACACTCAACTCATACTCAAATTGACAGTTTGATGTTAATTTGAAATTCAGAAAAGGTTTCTATCGTAAATCATTGTTGATCAAAATACTTACTTGATTGTACGAGTAAATATAAAAACATTTCTGAATTCATTCATTCAAAAACTGTCAATTTGAGCGTGAGTTGAGTATGAGGCTCGTATGCACAGACAAATCTCAAGGTGGGCTTAAGGAAAAGGTGATACTTAAAGGTAACTTGATATCAAATTGTGCGTTGCACAGACTTTTTTCAAAAGAAAAGTTTGCCCCAATGCCCCAAATCTCTAAGGTTATACCTAGCTTATGACATAAATCAAAATTTGACATGAATTGAAAAATCTTAACCCTACATTGCCCCGTGTATCAGATTTGATACGATCGACATTAAACTTCAAAGTTTAGTACATCTCCACTAAATTTCGTCTAAATGCTCTCAGTCTTATGTATGAGTGCATAAGAGTTATTTTCCTACAGTTTCGTTGAGACATCTTGTAGTACCTACATGTTACTTCTTATTGAGTTTTACTTGAGGTTTGCACCTTGTGACAGTGGGTGTTACTATTACAAGAATAGTCAATTTTTTACCCTGAAGAATGATATGTTTTACTATTTCGTAATAATCTTATGTAGTAACAAAGTTAATAATTGTATCTGATCAGATACATTGGACTGTTAGAAAACAAACGCAAATAAAAAATCATATCTAAATATTGTTATCAATGTGTCATAGAGTAACTAATTATTGTTAAAATTATGTGATTTCTTTTTTTACTATAAGTTTAATTTTTTCAGAGTAATATCTTATTGTAGAAAATTTTTGACAGTTGGAAAAGATCATCGCAAATAGCATATTTGATGCAACAATTTTTCTTGTTATAAATAAATATACGTTAGTCCGATATTTTCAAAAATATTTTCCCATGATCTACAGTCTTAAATAACTTTCCAAAAAATATAAAAATTGGGCAGTGTAGGATTAAACAAAGAGCGTGTTTTTTTATTCAGCATTTTGCCGTGGTGGATGTGTACAGCGATTTAAAAGATTGAATTAGAAATCCTTCTCTGTTAAGATTATAATCAATTTAGGCGATGTAGTGATACACAACATAAATCTAACAGAGGTGGATTTCTATTCGATTTTTTAAATCACTGTCTACATCCACCACAGCAAAATTCTGAATAAAAAAACACGCCCAAACTAAAAACTGAATTTCAATGGGAATGGGCAGTCCACGTTGATTTATTTTAATTAATCTATCTCTAGCGAGGCGTAAGAAAATATCTCTAATTTGTTCCTTGTAAAACCGAAATCTTCGTTTAAATTCACTCTCTGAATAAAACTCAAAAGAACTTTGGCCATCATTCTATTATTTTCTACATTTTCAGAACAATCACCAAATTCAAAAGTCTTCCAAATGATCCATCTTAATTTTTCAATTTGTCAAATTTTGACTTATGTCATAAGGTAGGTACAGTTGTGCTCAAAAATGTTTTTCTATTTTTGTGTTCAATGATATTATTATTGCCAGAAACCGTATATGTAACAAAACAACTTGTACAACAATTTTTTGACTTCATGAATGCACATACAAGTTTACACAGTACAAATTCTGCACAACACTTTTTTGAACACGACTGTACAACCTTAGAAATTAAGGCAAAGGTAAACCTCTCCTTTGAAAAATGTCTGTGCGACGCACAATTTGATTTCAAGTTATCACTTGTACCTTATAGCGTTTTCCACTGGCTGCACTAATACACATTTTTTAATCTCATTTTAATCTCATGTAATAATAAGAGATGAAGATACACTGAGTGTGCACTAGTGCAACCAGTGGAAAACGCTATTAAGTTCACCTTAAGATTTGTCTGTGCATACAGAGGCATAAGAATCTGGCACTTAAGATCGCTTTACGTTACCCTATTTTTTGTACAAGATTTGTTTTCAATTTCTTGAACAATTTTATTAGAATTAAATTGAATCAATAAAGTAACTGAAAAAATAGAACGTGTTCTATCTCCAAGCCATGTCTGCAATCCAAATATTTATTGCAGAAATTGAACCAATCTTGTACAAGAAATAGAATTGTCTAAAACAGTCTTCATGGGTCGATTCTGCTCATATCTGTAAGGACCATAAGATCTGTAAGCCTGTAACTCAATTATTAAAAAGTGGAATTCTGTAGGTCTCAGTATGATACGATTTCTTATAAGTCTCTAATCTAAGGTAGGTAATGTCGCAGAGACTTATGAGTAATCCTAGGACCTATCTTCAAAATTCCATATTTTAATAATTGAGTTACAGGCTGTTACAGATTGTTGGGTTTTTATAATTAATAACACCGTTGAACTTTTAAGAACCATATATTTTGTTAGAAAATGTATCATTTGTATAAATCACAAAATTTTGATAACTGTTTTTTTTTTATATATAAACAAAACTATAGCCAACTTATTTAATCAATATTTGATGAAATAATTGACTTTGAATAGAATATTGATTTTAATATTGTAAGTAATCACTTCTTGATAATTCTCTGAACGTCTATCACTTGCAACATTTCACGTTGAAGCTGAAAAAGAAACTTTGGCAATGGTTTTGTCATTAAATCTGCCTGCTGGTCTTTTGTAGAGATATATGCCAAGTAGAGATATATTCCCCTAATTCATATTTTTCACGAATGAAATGGAACCTTACATCAATGTGCTTCGTTCTTTTGTGAAATTCAGGATTCTTTATTAGTCGGATGGCACTTTGATTATCCATCAACAAAGTAGTGCTTATTTCATTTGTATTTAGTAGAGGTAACAGCAACCAAATGACTTCTTTTATACACTTCTCAAAATTTGAAGTGGGACACTTAGTTGTTTTTTTGTAAAATTGTGTTTGACTCGAAAATAAGAGGCAGAACTTTTATTATAACTTTAATTCTCTGCATTTAAGTACATATTCATTAAGAAAAAGGCACTAAGTATAACAAATAAATAAATAAAATTGCTTCGGAATAAAATTATTTCAAAATATAATTCTGTTCTTTTTCAAATTTCCCGATCATTAAATATTAATATTTAGTGGGACCTCCTCGAGACCTCCTTGACATCTTTTTGGCATACTTCTGATGAGAATATCAATAGATTCTTGCAAGCCATTCTTCTCTCAATGCACCATCCAATTCATTCAGTGTATTTGGCCGATGTGCCCGCTTTGACAACTGTCTTTGAAGGTAGTCCCAGACATGTTCTATCGGGTTCATATCTGGCGAATTTGCTGGCCAGTCCATTCTGGTAATACGCGCTCTTTCAAGAGCTTGGTTTACAAGAGCGGCTCGATGTCGCCTAGCATTATCATCAACAAATACAAATTCTGGGCCTCTTCTGACCGCCAAAGATAGTACCATGGGCAAAATAACGTCGTCATGATACCTTTGCGCATTAACTGAACGATTTCGATAAATCATTAGTTCTGTGCGTCCTCCTAAAATGATACCACCCCAAACCATAATGGAGCCTCCTCAAAAGCGACTCGTGGGATCATACAATTTTTATCATATCTTTTACCTTCCCTCCTCCATACTCTTGACCTTCCATTTTGATGATTTAATAAAAACTTTGATTCATCGGCATCCAGTGCTCAACTTGCCATTCAACCTGTTCTCTCGCCCAATGAAGCCGTCGCCTACGATGTTGTGCAGTGAATAGAGGATGTTTTGCAGGTCTTCTTGCATTCATTCCAACTTCTTTCAGTCTATTTCTGACAGTTTGTGTGGAAATGTCCACACCAACTTCATTAAAAAAATAATTTCGCACCATTGTTACATTAAGATGCCTGTTCATTACAACATTTGTTACCAATAATCTATCTTGAGCGGCAGTTGTTTTGCGCATTCTACCTCCTCCGTGTGAATATTTCGACGAATTATTACGTTGAAGTCTTTGAGATAAGCGATTAACCACACTTTTTGAAATTCCAAGTTTTCTGGAAATTTCTCTTTGAGAGGTTCCCATCTCTAACATTGTACTAATCCGGTACATGTATTAATCAGTGAGTCGTTGATTAGGCATTTTTTAAACAAAATATCAGAAAACTAAATATAGTAGAGTCCTTGTTGAAAATTACAGGACTTGCTGGTATCACTAAGCAGTATAAGCTACGACGCGACAGTTAATAAAACAGTTTTGACAGTTGCAATAAAGGGAGAAAATTGGCATGGGCGACTTAACTAATACGCCAAAAACTAGATAAATTATATTTATAAACATCCAGAAAAAAAAACGTTTAATTAGGAAGATATAAAAAAATTATTAAGTGTCCCACTTCAAATTTTGTTTCTGTGAATTCACTACAAAACCACTGGTTGATCTTCTTGTGTCGACATCGCCAGCGTAATCTGCATCGCTAAATGCTGTAAGCTGCAAATTTTCTTCACGTTTAAAACATAATAATCCATGTCGTGTTATTCCTTTTAAATATTTCAAAATTTTTACTGCATTCCAATGAATTTTCGTAGGTTTTTCCAAATATTCACTGCAAATGTTATGTCAGGCCTTGTACAATTTGATAAGTACATAAGGCTTCCAACAGCCTCTCGATGATGTGCATTTGTTAAATCTTCTTTTGGATGCATGGCTGTACACATTTGGTGATGCCGATCAGCTGGAACTGCAACGGGATTCGCATTCAGCGTATTAAACCGTTCCAGTATTTTCTTCGTATATACTTCTTGACGAGGGGAAATGGTTCCATGTGATAATTGTTCAATTTCTAAACCCAAAAGATATCGGGCTTCGCTTGACGTGATATTGAATTCTTTGTTTAATCGTTTCAGTAGCGAATTCATCAATTTTGAATCTCTTGAAGCAATTAACCCATCGTCTATGTATATAGCTAAGATGTGGAGTTAAATCTGCGTCTGTTACCATCAAATTAAATTTACTCAGTACATCCTTTAACCTGCGATTCCAACATCTTGATGCTTGCTTCAGGCCGTAAAGACCTCGATTGAGTTTGCATACTTAATCAGTTCCATCTTCATAGCCAACCAAAGATGGTTTCTTGCAATTCTCCATATAAAAATGCTGTTTTAATGTCAAACTGTTAGAGCTTCGTTCCTCTTGAAGCTGCAACAGAAAAAATAGTTCTTAAAGAATCAAACCGAACTGGTAGACTAGGGCCCGGTTTTTTCACCTCCAGTTAACTTTATCTGACGGTTTATTCCCATAGGAACAATTGTGATCACAATCGTTACTATGGGTATTAATCACCAGATAAAGTTAACTGGAAGTGAAAAAATCGGGCCTGAATGTTCCAAAATAATTTAAACCATGTTTTTGTTTGAAACCTAGGGCTACCGGTCTAGCTTTATAACGATTGACACTTCCGTCAGGATGTCGTTTAACTTTGAAATATCCATTTATTGTCAAATTTTCATCATCCATGGCCTCTTTCCATTTACTGAAATCTTTACAGTTGATAGCTTCTTCATATGTAGTGGGCTCAGAATATTCGGTAAGGAACGCAAAATCAGCGGACGTTACTGGTCGTTTTATTTGCTTTCGATTTCGTAGATTTTGTACCATCCGTGACTTTCCTTGTAGTTCATCAACATCCTGTACTTCGGGTTGCCCTTGATTTTTTGTTCCTTGGTCATTCGCATGAATGGATTGGTTGACTTCATTATCAACCTTCTGCCGGAATTAATTTTGGTTGTTCAAAATCATGGATTTTTAGCTTAACTTTTAAAATTTTCTTCTGTATTTACCGAATCTACAGAATTATAAAATCTATTGATAAAATTGACATCTCGACAAATCTTTATTTGATTATCATTCTCAAACCAAATTCTAAAGCCTTTGGTGTTGTCATCGTATCCAACAAAAATACCTTCTTCTGCCTTCGGGTCCCATTTACGTCTTTTCTCTTTTGGTGTATGAGTAAAAACTTCTTCACCATTCTTCTCCAATTCCGCAACATCAGTATGCTTCTGATTCCATAAATCACTACTTGTTCCAGTTTTGTTCAATACATATACCGCAGTATTGACAGCTTCTGCCCATAATTTTATCGCTTTGCGTGTATCAGTGATCTTGCGGCTTCAACTACTGTTCTATTTTCACGTTCTGCTGCCCCGTTTTGCTGTGGTGTACAAGCAACATTTTTTTTTTATGAATAATTCCATATTGATGTGTTAACTCTGCAATACGCTTATTAATAAATTCTAATCCATTATCTGTACGTATTTAGAATCTTCACTCCTTTTTTTAAATGTTATTCTGATTTTTTTAGGAAATCTTCAAAATGTTCTGGTACCTCAGACTTTTCCTTCGGAAAATAAACTTGCTTCCAATGTGAATAACAAAAAATACCGTGAACCTCAAATTGACTTTTCTTGCATTGGTCCGCAAAGATCTGCATGCACAATACGCACTTGGAACTTCCAGAGTGGCCAGTTTTCGCTGTCTCTCACTTTCCATCATTTATTTCACTTTGCACAAAGGCGGAATTCCAAAAAAAATGTCACAACTTGACACTTAATTTTCGGTGAATGAAAATTAGCTTTTATGCAAAAAATATATATCAGTCGGTTTCTCTGGGCCCATAACCTGTTGGGTTCTTATAATTAATAACACCGTTGAACTTTTAAGAACCACATATTTTGTTAGAAAATGTATCACGTATAAATTACAAAATTTTGATAACAACTGTTTCTTTTTATATATAAACAAAACTATGGCCAACTTATTTAATCAATATTGTCAACACAGATCTTACAGTCTTTACGGATATGAGCAGAATCGATCCGTAAGTGGCTGAAAAATATAAAAACAAATGTATATTGACGTCTGTGGCCCGGTATTTCAGTCACAGTTTAACTTTAATCTTTAGTTTAATCCCGTAGTAACAGTTATCAAAACAATTGTTTCTAGGGAAATAAACTGAAGATTAAAGTTAAACTGTAACTGAAATACCGGGCCTTATGACATGAAAAGTTAAAGTCCTTTCGAATTCGTCCTTCGTTTTAATTTACGAATGCTGAGCATTTTTTTTTTTTAGAATGGCTTCTGCCCTTACGGATTTTAACTTATGAATTCTCCCCATCTCGTTCATGTTTTGAGGAATTTGAAATTCTGTTTAGCTTCTGCTACAGTTTCGATTTTTTAGAGTTTGCCTTTATTATGTCTTCAATGTTTTGAATAACTGGTTCTTTTTAGGCCTTTCATCTGCTCATTTTTTCGGGCAATTTTGATTCCCAAGCTTACTTTATCATTCACAAGCTGCGTTCGTTTATTCAACTCCGTTCACTCTACTTACTCTTTTCGCACTCTAAGCAGTGAGAGCAAATAAGTTTTAATACAAGTAAGAGTGAGACAAGAGTGTGAAAAGAGTAGATATTTAGAAAATGAGATTCTACCTTGTGTTCTTGCTGCCCTTGTTCAAAACCGTTCTTACAACCACAGATACAGACATCTTTGACAGCTGTCAAACTAATTTAATATGACTATGATTCAAAAAAAGTTTCATCGAGGTGTGCTATGATAAATAAAGATAGATATGACGGGCATGTCTGAGGTACCAAATGTCGGTGACGTTTCTTCGCTACAAATTACATCTCTCAGCCTTGTCAGACTTAAGTTTTGGTTATTTTCACACATTTCAATGTCATGGCTTTCACTGATCACCAAGAAAGCTGCTCGTTCGAAATATATTTCAGAAACAGTGGAAAAAATTGATGGTTTGTGGATTTATTCAGTACTTAACGCATTTGAAGGTTTAGTATAACATTCAGGCAAACGTAATTTTTTTCATAGCACACTTTGATGCTTAAAGCTGTTTTGAATCGCTGGTTACTTATGCCGATCGATCGATCGATCGATAAATCAAAGAACTTCCTTCTAACTTTCATGAAACGCCCTTGCTGCTTTTGTCCTGTCATGTCATTTCGTCGTATATTTTCTTAAGTCAGATCTATACGATCGGCATATAAATAATTCATTGACGCTACAATTTGGGCGAAAATGTTTGAATTTCCCGCGTCCCCATCTAGTGATTTTTATTGTTCGTGTGTGGCCTTCGTGAAAAATAATTAAAACCAATTTTTTTTAAATTAAAATAATATTATACATTTGGTTTAATTACAGCTTAGAGCTTAATAATTGTTGATGCATAATTGATTTCGTTATCCTAGTGTGCATTTCACCAACTTCACAAAAAAAGAAAACTGAAAGGCGGGAAATTTAAACCGTCCTCAATCTTACTGTATCGTACATACAAGTTTGCATTAAGTTTTCTTTCTTCAGAAGGTGTAGGTGTAGGCAACAAACTTAATCGTCAAAATAATAGTTTCGCCAACTTTTTTGATTTTGTGGTTTGGGAAAGCCAAAATACGTCGAACACGAACAGCGAGGCCCCCCAATAAAAGTCCTCTGAACAGTACAGTATATAAATTAACTTGTTCTTTAAAAAAAAAGTTATTTTTGTTGTTGTATAAAGTTTGGATTGTCGTGAGATACTCCATTCATTAAAACCGTCAAATTGTTTGCATGAGAAACGTAAGCAGAGAATAAATAAACAAAATTGTTTTCACGAGCTGGAAAAAATAAACTTGTTTAGGAAGTTATATAACTGTTAATGGCGTTCGTTCATGAATGGAAATAATTTCTTGTAATCTTTGTGTTTAGGACTGTGCTAATGCAGATTAATAGTTAACTCGATTGTCTCACTTTTTCAGTGAGCAAGTGTAATAAGATGGATTTTTTGTCGCGATGAATCGAGTGCATTAAACTGGCCGAGGATACAGAAATTGTTCTCGATCTTCGTGTAACATCCGCCAGATAGTTTTTGTGAGGCGCAACCTTCTGATATTGAGTGACATTTGAGCCGTCATAGATCGGTAGACCACGGCCTTGCACCCAGCCCACCGAGATCAGCGGTGTGTGTCGCATTATGTGCAAATCCGATAATTGGGATCATTATCCTGGACAGGCTGTAGCATATACCAGCTCTTATTCCAGACATCATTTTCAATCGAAAAATACCTCGTTTATTTTACTCAAAATTACATGTTACCATATGATCTATAAATCTGGTACGTTAGCTTTTATTTAGCTTGTATTTACTGTCACTGAAGTCGATTTGATAATACACGTGCCGTAAAAAAAACGAAAAATTAATTTCAAATTTCGCGCCGAAATGATTGTAGTCGGACAAGATTTGCATAGATGGCCCCACATAACTTCGGTGATATTATTGTTGTTTTAATGACGGAATCAATTGGACGAGAAGAAACAAAAAAAAACTGTAAGCAACAGTCTCAACGACTAGCGAGAAGCAGCAGCAGCCCTGAGGAAATTCTTCTGCAATGAAGAACGAAACGTCGGCAGTAGAAGTCAACGTGACGCGGTTCCAATCGGAAGCCAATTCAAACAAAAACAGAGAATTAGGTGCATAAGAAACAAAAGAAATGAACGAGAAACAAGAGATCTCGACAATTCTTCTTCTTCCTCTTGAAATACAAATGCGGTGAAAAGAAAACGAAAATTTAATTTCAAATTTCGTGCCGAAATGATTGTAGTGGGTAGTCGGACAAGATTTGCATAGATGGCGCCACATAACTTTGTAGTCGGACAAGATTTACATAGATGGCGCCACATAACTTCGGTGATATTACTGTTGTTTTAATGACGGAATTAATTTCATGAAAAGAGACAAAAGAGCAACTTTAAGCAACAGAGAATTAGATGCATAAAACACAGAAGTAATGAACGAGAGACAGAAGATCTCGACAATTCTTCTTCTTCCTCTTGAAATACAAGTGCGGTGAAAAAATGAAAAGTTAATTTCAAATTTCGCGCCGAAATGATTGTAGTCAGACAAGATTTACATAGATGGCGCCACATAACTTCGTAGTCGGACAAGATTTACATAGATGGCGCCACATAACTTTGTAGTCGGACAAGATTTACATTCATAGATGGCGCCACATAACTTCGGTGATATTATTGTTGTTTTAATGACAGAATTAATTTGATGAAAAGAGACAAAAGAACAACTTTAAGCAACAGAGAATTAGATGCGTAAAACACAGAAGAAATGAACGAGAAACAGAAGATCTCGACAATTCTTCTTCTTCCTCTTGAAATACAAGTGCGGTGAAAAAACGAAAACTTAATTTCAAATTTCGCGCCGAAATGATTATATTCGGACAAGATTTACATAGATGGCGCCACATAACTTCGGTGATATTATTGTTGTTTTAATGACGGAATTAATTCGATGAAAAGAGACAAAAGAACAACTTTAAGCAACAGAGAATTAGATGCGTAAAACACAGAAGAAATGAACGAGAGACAGAAGATCTCGACAATTCTTCTTCTTCCTCTTGAAATACAAGTGCGGTGAAAAAACGAAAACTTAATTTCAAATTTCGCGCCGAAATGATTATATTCGGACAAGATTTACATAGATGGCGCCACATAACTTCGGTGATATTATTGTTGTTTTAATGACGGAATTAATTCGATGACAAGAGACAAAAGAACGACTTTAAGCAACAGAGAATTAGATGCGTAAAACACAGAAGAAATGAACGAGAAACAGAAGATCTCGACAATACTTCTTCTTCCTCTTGAAATACAAGTGCGGTGAAAAAACGAGAACTTAATTTCAAATTTCGCGCCGGAAATGATTGTAGTCGGACAAGATTTACATAGATGGCGCCACATAACTTTGTAGTCGGACAAGATTTACATAGATAGCGCCACATAACTTCGGTGATATTATTGTTGTTTTAATGACGGAATTAATTCGATGAAAAGAGAAAAAAGAACAACTTTAAGCAATAGAGAATTAGATGCACAAAGCACAGAAGAAATGAACGGGAAATGAAAGATCTCGACAATTCTTCGTCTTCTTCTTCCTCTTGAAATACAAGCGCGGTAACAAACGAAAAAATAATTTCAAATTTCGCGCCGAAAGGATTTTAATTGGACAAGACTCACATAGATGGCGCCACGTAATTTCGGTTGTATTATTTTTGTTTTAATGACGGAAGAGGAGAAACAAGAGAGGGTTAGATGAATAGAAAACGAATGAATTTAACGAAAAATATAAGAGTACCGACAATTCTTCTTCTTCTTCTTCTTCTTCTTGAAATATGTATAAACGCAGTAAAAAACGAAAAATTAGTTTCAAATTTCCCGCCTATAAAATTGAAGCCGGACAAAATTTACAAAGACGGCGCCACATAATTTCTGTTGTATTATTTTTGTTTTAATAACGGAGTGAGTTAATTGGACGAGAAGAAACAAAAGAAAGCAAGAGATGGTTAGATGTATAGAAAACGAATGAAATCAACGAAAAATAAAAGGACATCGACAATTCTTCTTCTTGAAATATCAACGCAGGAAGAAACGAGAATCTAATTTTGAATTTCGCGTCGAAAAAATTACAGTTTTGCAAGATTCACATAGATGGCGACACATGATTTCGGTTGCATTATTTACGTTTGAATGATGGAATTAATCGGACGAGAAAACACAAGAGAGGGTTAGATGAATATAAAACGAATGAAATTAACGAAAAATAATAGAACTTCGACAATTCTTCTTCTTGAAGTATAAAAACTATAGTCCGACAAGATTCAGATAGATGGCGCCACATAATTTCGGTTGCATTATTTATGTTTGAATGAGGGAATTAATCGGACGAGAAAACACAAGAGAGGGTTAGATGAATAGAAAACGTATGAAATTAACGAAAAGTAAAAGAACATCGACAGTTCTTCTTCTTGAAATATCAACGCAGGAAAAAACGAGATATTAATTTCGAATTTCGCGCCGAAAAAATTATAGTCTCACAAGATTCACATAGATGGCACCGCCATAATTTCTTTGGGATTGGCCTGCAGACGGCAGGGTGAGACAATATTACCAACCACTCGCCGTTTTGTTGTTGTAACGTTACTTGTATGATTGTGAAATAAATACATTAATAGTTGGAACTTCGCATATGTGGTGTAACCCACCACAGGTTGCATTATCTGTGTTTGAATGGCGGAATTATTCGGAGGAAAAGAGATGATTAGACGAACAGAAAACGAATGAAATTAACGAAAAATAAAAGCTCTTCTTCTTGAAGTATGAACGCAGTCAAAAAGAAAAACTAGATTCAAATTTCGCGCGCAAAGAAATCGTAGTCCAACGCAGATGGCGCTACATGGTTTCACCTTTTATTTGTACTTTTTTAAATGACGGAATTAATTCGATAAGAAAAAGCAAAACAATGAAGTAGAATATGTATTACGTGAGCGAAATATAAATTAAATAAGTACTAAGTAAAAAAGGCAAAAGAGGAAGTGCGACGATTCTGTTGCTTCTTTTAACTTTCTCCTTTTTTTTGATAAGTTGTCGCTTATTTAAGTTTCTTTTTTTGCTTTCTTATCACAAGCAAACAAAACGAGAGGAACGTCATTTATTTTGAACGCTTTTATTGATGCGAATTTTGTATCGTTTTCTTTTTTTTCTTCAAATTATGTTAGTTGTCTTCACAATCTTCTTTATCTATTGACAATTATTGGAGAACTTCGAAGTTAAATCTAAATGTAAATTAAAAAAGACAGTGTCGATTAAGTACGCGAAACTAAATATGATGAAAAATCGTTTGTTCAAATAAACTTGCTGTCTTCTGTGATCTTTGTGCGACATGAAATTACCGAACGATCTTCGAATAATAACACGTAATGTATGCCTTTATAAATGCCTGTGTGACCTAGGCATTGATGCGTGGATAACCGCACTATTTTAGAGACATGTTATTATTATTATTCATGTCGACATGTTCTTGACGTTCTAATAAGTTCATGGCTTCTGCCGGAGACAATCGGTCTGTCTTAAGGAGGGGCTCAATTAAGTGATGAGTCGAAGAATTAGTTACACGAGCAATAAAAAACTAATACACTTAGGCCGCCGGGTTTTCGACCACAGTTTAACTTTAATCTCTAGATTTCATTTCCATAGAAACAACCGAAGATTAAAGTTAAACTCTGATCTAAAAGCCGCGCCTTATTGTTAGTCAATAACGTTTTTTACAAATACTATAGCGAGCTCTTTAGATGGGGTGTAGACTTTCACTCTTGAGTTTAAGGAGCCAAAACCATAAAACCCAAGTCAAGCTTTTATAAACTATACAAGCTGTTCTTTAACTTCATACAAAAAATAAAACCTGTGAAAGTTGACATTAAAAGTGATAGAATGAAGCAGTTTTTCTATAACAATTGATTAAAGATAATAAATGTTTTCGGCGAACGATGAAACGGTTTGATAGTCCCTGGCTTATTTTTATTACGTAATTACGTAATCGGAGAAGTATGCTGGTGTGTCAGCATCGGCTGTTTAAGTGGGTCAGTTCTCAAGTGCACGTCGTCGCAGATAACAGTGTTGAAAACATGGCCGAATTTTCCAATAGTATTATTGTGGACATGATTTTAATTTACGGCGAATGTGGTCAAAATGCGTTGGCTGCAAGACGTTTGTATGCACAGCGTTACCCAGATCGCCCTTTGCAAAATAGCAGAATCCTTTGTGTCAGTTGTGCAGTTTGTTGTTTGGCGAATTATTCGTGAGGAACAATTACCCGTTCTATTTTCAAAGAGTGCAAGCTCTGATGCCCGCAGATTACCTCCAACGCATGCGATTTTGTCGGTGGTTACTCCGGAAACAGACGGACGATCCGAACTTTGTTAATAACTTTCTCTTCACCGACGAATCAATGTTGTAAAGTTTGCGAGTTGTAAAATCAGCACGAACGCAAAATGGCCACAAGACATACCTGTTCCTTGTTCCAAAGACGGGCTTTCGAAAAGCTGTTTAGCGAGCTTGAAATTCCCTCAACGTACGTTTGCACAAATCTCGGAGTAATTCCGGTTCCGTCTTCCTTCACAGAATCACGTGAAAGTGAGCACAAAGATAAAAGTCACAAATAAAGAGCTCTGGAGACAAACTGAATGCGAGCGAACGCCGCGTTCTCCCCTACCATAAGTTCAGACAGGGGTGGTTACGAATGAAATCAGTTTTTAACCGGGCGGCAGCATGAAATGGAGAAATATTGTAGGACTAAATAACAGCATATGGTCTGGTGGTGAAACATTGAGAATGTGACGGCCGATACGTAGGCTTACTTCCCGCTTAAATACAGGGCGATTGCCAAATATTATTATGAATAACTCAAATGAATTTTTCAACCGTAACACTGTCTACTCCAAATTACTGAAACCATCTGAAAATGTGGCTTAGTTTCCCGTGGTCAGTCATACCAAATATCATACAAATTGGTTCAAGAGTTCTTTTGTTATAAGAATAATTATCTTTTTTTTTTTTCAACAACTTTGAAGCAATTTTGGATATAGATAAGTTGCGCCCAGGAGTCTGTGGTCAAGCCATGTCCACGGAATTTAGCGACACGCTGTATATTCATTCACAGAAATATTTCTTGATCACTTGAATATGGAAACGAAAATTAAAAAAGAAAAAAAACTATAATTCTCGAAATTTTATTTATCTCGCTTACGTGACGTTCACAATCAAAATTAACTGCGTTGATTAATTATATATTTTGTACGTTTTTAAAACATGATAAATTCATTTGCATTTTCAAAGATGCTTGAATATTTCGGGTAAGATATTTATTTAAATTGGATTGAACGGAGTAAGCAGACGGATATTTCAAATTTTCCAAGCGTTCCTTTTTCTTTCCGATATGAACTAGTATGTTGATGATTACAATACTTTGAATAAACAAATATCACACGCGATAACAACCTCAAAAATCTCGTCACTATCTCAGTTTTCAAAGTTGTTAAAGTTTACAGTTCACTTCAATGATGAAACGACATCAAACTTTTTTCGTTTAGTTTGATGTCTTCGATGCAAGTGAAATAAACGAGGAAGTCACCTTCGAATTAATCGTTTTTTATATTCCGTTGATGGTATTGAAAAATAAAATGAATTATTAGCAATAATTAAAGTTATAAGTCAGTTACCAGTGAGTTTTGTTTATGACGTTATAAAGACGTAGACTATTTGTTTAAAATTTCAAGAAAATTGAATTGATTTCACACAAAATCGGAAGTACTATTAATTTCGTTCAGTAATAAGCAAAATATGCTGCAATTATTTCATTTGCAAGAGCAGTAAATATTTATTATCGACTTTATTCTGAGAAACGATAGGCTTATGAAGCGTGTTCTTTAAAGTTAGATAATAATAGAAAGATAGGTAACTCACTGCCAATAACTCAAGAAAACAGAACAAAGTTAACAAGAATAAGAGCAGTGCTAATGCACGTAAACAGGGATATTTAACTTTAGCAATAAATTCGATTTAACTTTTCCAAAAATTTCTACCTTTGCACATCTTTTTTGTGCCACCTTGTCTTCTATTTGCTTTACTCTATCTAACCTTTTTAATTCCAGATTTTCGTCTTTTCCTTTTCCTCTCCGTTTGAGTTTCAATTAATTTCTTCTTTAGTCTATCCTCTTTCATCCTCATAATGTGGCTGGCCAAATCCATTTAACTGTCTTTTATTTTTCATTTTTCAATAATGATTTTTGTGCTGACTGAGAAGCCATACACTATTTTTCTTCTTCTTCTTTCACTTGTCTTTATATGGCGTCAGATTTTAGCTGGATTTTATCTTCCCTAATCCCTTTCTATTGTGGGGGCCAGTGCCGACTCTAGAAGCTTTGGCGCCCCGATGCAAGAGGTGTTTCAGCGCCCCAGGATATTTTTATTTGAATTTAATTTTTCGCCCGAATTCATTGCTTTCATGAAAAATTATAATACAGATAATACATGGACGTTCGAAGCCAATCCTTCATGGAGATTTTACATTGATGTATCAAACTTGCATGTATGGTTGCCTACCGTCCATGTCGACGTGTGCAGAAATTGCCTAGGTGCAAGGTGTGTAGATCATCGATGATTCGATTACTCATTTCAGCCAATGAAACAGAGTCACTTCATCCCCGCTACGAAAAAGTCCTGTAAAAGCGAAAACGTTGGTCGCTTTAACTTAACCAAAGTCACCCGTGCAGCCAATTGTCAGGAGCAACTCAGACAACTCTTCCGTGCACCTTATTGTCACAAGCACATCCAAAGCCTTCCGGGAGGCTTATTGTCGGTAGCACACACACAAAACCCTTCCGTGCAGCCTATTGTCGGAACATTTGTCACCAAATTTATAATTTAACTGACTCGCCTCGCACCTACCTTGATAGTTGACAAGCTCTGCTGACAACGTATCAGCTGTTCCCCTCGACTAGCAAACAGTGGACATAGGGGTGGGTTTAATTACAATGCCGCCAGCAGTCTTTGATTAACAAACCGAACGTAAACGATCAGTCGACGTCTCCAATTCGACTAAATCGGCAGAAACTCAAAAGTAAACAGAGGCCTAATTAACTCACTGGTACGTGAGGGAGGTGAACACAAACACGCACTTAAAGTTAATAAAATTCAACTTTATTAGAACTCAAAGGAAAATAATCCGAGCGAATGCAGTTTAACAAACGCACCCGGTGATTACAGGTGCCTGATTACATTAAACAAGATTCAAACACAAATACAATGCGGCAAATTTTAGTTATCAATTTATTTATTTAGGGACAACAAAACTACTATTTTGAATTATATCAAGCGCATTCGACCGAAAATTCGCTCTCTATTCGATTATGCAAGAGAAATAAACCAAGCGATCCGCGAAATGTCAAAGTAAATCGAGTTAGAAACACCTTAACCTTATTGACAGAGTCCAGTCGGTGCGTCAGATCAAAATTACCGACCAAAGCGCGGTGGCCGGTGGGTAGTTACGCCGCCCTCTGCCGATCGCGTTCAGCGTCGACAATCCGGTTCAAACTGGATTCGCAGGGCTCGTCAAAATGGCTGGTCAGGTTTCCTTTATAGGACCGGTAGGTTCGGAAAATTCTAGGATGAAGCGCAGCAGAAGATCTGCCTACAGCAGAACTAGAAGTTGTACCAGAACTAGAAGTCGAATCAACAGTAGAAGCCTGTATGAAAAGAACGACGACATTAGCGACCATATTGGCATTCGCCATTGCTCGATATATTTTCCCTGATATTTTCAAAGCTCCCAGGCTTGGAATTGGGATTAAAATTACCCCAAACCGTTCGGTGGTGTAGTCAGGAACGCCGGCAGCGCCGTTAATGAATTCTCCTCACACAAAGAGCAAGAACTCCGAGATCACATTAAGACACGTCTTCACCTTACAAAAGCCGAACGTGAGCCGAACCACAAGTGAAACAGGAACGCGAATCCAAGATGGTGGTCGCTAAATAACGCGCGAAAGTTGCAGACGGTAACCAATGATGGACCATAATATAGTCACGTGGTGCTCTACATCGAATAAGCTTTACGGTAGCGAGGAAGACGTACAAGGTTGCCAACTGTACCGAAACGCGGCTGAGTCGATGCTGTGTTGCCACAATTTCTTAGCGGCAAATTCAAACGTAACACATTTACCACGCACATCTCTTATCGAACGCAACACTCATACTTCACACACATCCGTCGGCGTCGTCAAAGCCGTTGTACAAGAGAAGAAGTGGAACTCAAGCAGAAGCAACATACCCTGAGATAGTTCCTACGTCAAATTGATTTCATATTGTTCGTCCGTTTATTCCTATTCGTTGTTAGAATAAACACGCCAACACTATCTTTAGGGCACGTCCAACTCTTCTGTCTCATTTATTCTGTAACTGATCCCGATTGGTTTAATTTTTTACTAGTTCATCCTCGCGAAATGGCTAAACTAAAGGTTTACGTATAGTTTTTTTTTTTCTTGGGGGGGTTTCGAGGCGTTGGATTCATTTTTTCTATATTATTTTGTGCCCTATGGGAAAAATAAATCCCCACTATAAGGGGTGGCTTAGATAGAGCGCCCATTCATGGTACCTTTGAAGATGGTACTTACCTGTGCAATTTTTTTAATGATAGAAGGACTTTTTTTTGGTCAGTTATTTATTTCTTCTGGATTTGCTTGGCAAATTTGATAACAATTTTGTTATATAGTGAGAGAGAGATAAGCTATCACAATGAATGTTGATTGATTGATTGAATTGACACTTCTCAATGTGACAGTCTATAATGGGCTTTAGCTACGAGGGTGGATCCCTATGCTCCGCCCCTGACCTATTTCTAAGTGGTTGCTTGATTAATGTTTTTGACAGTTAGTTAACTGACATTTGTATCAACAATATCAACTTTGTACTTATCTCGAAGCGTTGTTGTGCTGTGGCTAATTCTTGAACTGTGTGTCGTGATTGTTCATAAAAATGGATCCTGTAGAACAAAGAGCCGTAATAAAATACCTCCAGAAAAAGGGCGCATGACACCAACCCAAATTCATGAAGACATTGTGACAACTATTGGGGAGTCTGCAGTTTCTTATGACATAGTCAAACGCTGCGGAATGCGGAAGAACGTCCTGTGAAAAGTGAAAACCAACATGCCGGTGGCCCTCCCATAACGGTAACAACAGACAATAACAGTAAAAAGGTACACGATATCGTACTGCGAGACCGACGAGTACGCATCAGGGACATCGTGGAAGATACTGGCTTATCATATCATGTGGTGCACCACATACTGACTAAAGAATTAGATATGACAAAGATGAGTACAAGATGGATGCCCCGAATGTTAATCATTGATCAAAAAAGAAAGCGTCTTTTGGAAAGGTACCAAGCAAACAAAGAGAATTTTCTTAGACGGTATGTGACCATGGACGAGCCATGGGTGCACCACTATGATCCCGAGACCAAAACACAAAGTAAAGAGTGGAAACATCGCGGTTCTCCTCGTCCACGCAAATTCAAAGTCTGCCGGAAGTCTGCTGGAAAGGTTTTGCGTCTGTGTTCTGGGATGCTCAAGGAATCATCCTGACTGACTATTTGCAAAAGGGACAGAGCATTACAGCGGCCTATTAATTACGCACAATTGATTTCTAAATTGCGAGATGCCCTTAAAGAGAAATGCCGAGGAAAGTTAAGGAACGGTGTGCTGTTCCATCAGGACAATGCTCCCAGCCCATGGCTGGTATACACCAAGCAGGCTTTGAATTAGTGGAGCACCCACCATATTCGCCAGATCTCGCCCCCAGTGATTACAGGCTGTTCCCCAAATTAAAACAAAACTTACGTGGGAATAAATATTTCAGTAAAGATGAACTGATGCAAGCTGTAGAGAGGTGGTTTGCAGAGGTAGGACAAAAAATTTTCAAGGAGGCTGTTGAGATGTTGGAGCACCGATGGACCAAGTGCGTTAGTGTAGAGGGCGACTATGTCGAAAAATAAAAAGTATAATGCCACTGTAAGGGGGTCAGGGGTGCAGCATAGGGATCCACCCTCGTATGTATGGCCCAATATAACCCGGCACGTCTCATCTTAATTAGCTCCCAGTAAGGATCCTGGCCACACTAGTGTCCTTCTACTGAGTTTTTAATTAAATATGGATTAAAGCTTAATAAAAACTATTGGCGGATTTCACAGACGTTACTTAAATTTAATCATCCGTTAAACGTAAACGTTGCCATGGTTACATGTGTTGAAGGTATAGGAATGATTTTTCTTAATCGATGATTAAAGTTAAGTGACGTTTGTGAAATCCTGCGTATGTGGATTTAACGCAGCGTTTGTGACAATATCTTTGAGGATCTTTTTCATTTTCGTCCAAGCATTTTCCTCTTTCTTTTTTCTTCCCTTCTCTATTCATGATTCACTTAATAATTTCGTACGTTTTTGAACATCCTTCAACCTTAAAATCTGGCTGTTCCCTCTGTTTTATTTAATACTTGTTCTTATTCTATGAGCCCATCGTCAGTGAAGTTCGTACCCCTTCGAATTAATTTTTAATTTATATACGAGTATAGATCACGAAAATTTGCGAAGGTCATAATCAGAAGACGACCGCAAGGAGACTTGCCAGAAGCAGATTATCTTTGGTCAGGCTCAGGTTGAAGCAGTGGAAAATGTTATATTGCAATTTTCCCTACAAGCCCCAGAAGTATGCAAAACTGAATGGTAGCTCGTACCATTGGCTCAGGCAGTCTTCTGACAAACTGCTTGCTTTTAGGGATTATCAATGCTCAGACAGACACTCTTCCAACCTGAGCCTGACCAAAGATAATCTGCTTCTGGCAGAGCTAACTTGCGGTCGTCTTCTGATTATGAGCTTTGCTATCGATCTTTGCAAATTTCCGTAATCGTTTTATACATAAATTAAAGACTCACCCACTGACGATGGACTCGTAATATCTACACTTCTTATTTCATTCGTTTCAGTTACTCCTGCAATCCTCCTTGAGATATTTAGTTCTAGTTGCCTTTAATGCTCCAGGACTAACATCCGCGTAATCTTAGTTATCGATCCATTTTTTCCCCATAAATTCTAAAGCCACATAACTATAGCGACACGCAAAATGAAGATGAGACCGAGCAAACAGACCGCACTTAATTAATTCGAACAATAACCGCATAATCTCCACGCGATACAGACTGCAGTCTTATTTCCCACCTACTTACGACTTTATCTCACGTATTATAATACAATAAACCTTTGTACTTCGCCTAACTAAAAGGTACGTCTCTCAGCCGTACGAATATTTTCTCGTTACGTCACCGATATCGGCGCATTTTTCGACTGCACAACAATTTATAAGGGGGCCAGGCGCCTAGTCGTCGACGCTCAGGGACTCTGCAAATATAATCGGCGATTATCTACATTTTGTTTTTGTGAAACAATAAAAATTGGTAGGCGCCTGTAATAATTTTCGATGATGGCGACCCGACTGATTACTTATAAATAGGAATTTTTCGCGTTTAATCCCGGGAACGCCTGAAAAGTATAAAACATTATTTCTCGTTACTGATAATAAAGTATTAAAATATTTACATTGCATCTGATTTGGCAAATATTGATTCGAAGATTGCTTCAGAAGGTAGAATTCTTTTTTAATTCGATTTTTCTGTCAGACTCGAACGCAATCGTAAATGCAACTGCGCGCTTATTACAAAAACGACCTTACAAGGCCCTTTAGTCAAAACTGTCTTCCAATGCACATTTGGCGTTCACGCTATATAAGAATAAAGATCAAGTATATCATATATGGGAAGAATCACTGTAAATGGAAAACCGGGTAACTCAGTGGACGTTGCAGGTTTGCGGCCAACACGGCGCTGGAATCTGAATTTTTAAGAGTCATTTCAGCCATCGGCGATTTTCCATCGTCGTTTCAACCGGGGCGAGTATTTCGAATCGAGAGAAAAAAATCGCACCATCATCATTAACTTATATTTAGCATCGTACTTAAGGGAGATTAATACTACTTCGCGTATCTAATCTACCGTCTTTCTTTTCAAGAAATTCGCGCAATTACTACAAAGCTATAGCTAAGAAATAATCGAATCCGTGTGACCATCCGATGGCGAATCTAAAGAAAGATTCTTGTCGCAGGCAATTTAACTTACTGGTACAGTTTAGTGAAACTAAAGTGCCCTTCATGGTCAATCGGTTTTTCGGGTGTACGAGTTAACGAACTTCGGAAATTTAACACTAATGTTCAAATAATGAACGAAACTAAAAATAATAGGCTGGGACGACCGACGGTTTTTTCTAACGACGACGTCGCAGTTCGATCACCGTAGAATAAATTAACAAGTTCCCGGAATTCCGTCTAAAGTATTCGATTGCAATAGAATATTAGCAATTAATAGCACATACAGTATGTCCACAATCTTTTACAGAACGAATTTAGAATGAAAGCTTCTCGACAATAATAGGTGACATTTCGACACTCTTTCCCTTCAAGAAATTGAAACGAAACAAATCCTGTATTATTGTATTAGTGGGTTGGAACATGATTTGTTTCGTTTCAATTCCTTGAAGGGAAAGAGTGTCGAAGGAAAGAATGACATGGATGAATGCTGGTGTATGGTCACCTAATGGAGAGTCATCGGGAGTTATGGATTTAAAACTGGACGAGAGATATCAATAAATATAAAATTCGACAGCCCTTATCTGATGAAACCTAACAGGTGATAACATTCTGTGATTCACAACTCACTTCCCGGTTTTAATAACACTTATAGACGCGCGATTATGAAAATATGCAGCTCAAAATTTGGGGCATTCCTTCAGACGAGTGCAGATAAAATCTACGTATACGTTATCTCCGCTACTATATGTATTTGCCTGTAAATTGCCAAAAGGACACTGTTACAATGGACGACGTTAGTCTTCAAAATACACTTCCAATTAATTTTGTTTGTGGTAGAGTCAGTCACATTTAAATAAGCATTTATTTATTAAGCTGCGTTAAAGTATTTATGCCGCTGCTCTATATAAAACGGTAGAATTATAAACTAGTTTAAAAATAAAATCTTTAGGAAATTTATATTGCCATTCATTTATCCTTCGGCTTCCCGACGAATTATTGTAAATATTTCGGCGGGTCTATTCCTCCACTATTTTCATAAATATTATTTACGCACTATCGGCCCGATTATTTTACTACGCTCGTAACATCATTCAGTGTGCACGGCCATCCGTAAAACTCCGAAAACGAAGACCATCACAAATATTTCAAACCGGGCTGGCATATGTTTAACGTTTTTTATTGTATTTATGTTGTTTATAATTTAACACGCATTGTATACACAAAACTAGAACTCAGACTTTTGATCCGAATTTATTCTCTCTTTCTTCTTTCTTTTTAATGTACTTTAAATTATTTCTTAAGCGTAAGCGAACCGTCTCTTGCTGCAGGTGCAAAACGTCAACAGACAAGGATGTTTCAATTTTTTAATTTTTTTTTTTTTATTAATTTATATATGCTTCCAGAACTTACTCTTAAACAATACATGCGATACTTCAGTTTTTGTGCCAAATTCTTTAATTAAACTTTAAACAACGACTATTTTTATACAGTATACAAGTTTCATGTTTCACTATCTATAGTCCTGCTTCTTTTTATTGTATACTAAGGATTGTTCTACATCTTCGCCTGTCTTAGGTCTGTTCGATAGCTCTGCACTTTTTGCACCAACCGCTCCTGAGAGAGTGCGATGTATATGACATAACATAAGTAGGAGTGAGAAAAATAGACTCAAGGTGTTAAAAGTGCAAAGCTATCGAACAGACCTAATATAACCTTGCACGATCTGACAGACTCACGAAAGAAAACTTGAAGCAACGAAGCCAAGAAAACAAATTTGCAAGCGAGTGCTTTTTATTATACAGTACTTTCTATTTCCGTTCGATTTCCCAGTTTATTTTGAATATTTTACGCGCACTCTCAGACCACTTAGGACGCATAAAAATACTTCATTTTACATGTTTAAAAAACAAACAGCAATAAAAACACAATAATCAAATTCGGGCTTACATTACGCGGACGTAAAATACTTTTTATTAATAATTAAGTGGACTTTTATTTTATTATTTTTTATATAAATACAAACTTAAGTATGTATATCATTTGCAGAATAAATTAAAAACGAACCTAAACTTACAATTAAAAATTGATGATTCATAATTAAAAATTATTCGAGAATCTGATTGTAATACGTAATTAATTAGAGCAATGGCAAACATTAAGAACACTTGTACTGAACCTTAATTGCATCTGATCGCCTGGCTTTATTTAATTCATCCCGATGCTGGCTGACGACGACTGGCGTAATTAAAAGTTAAAAACGTTCTCGCCGTAAAATGAAAACGAAATTTAATTCTTAATCATTCCGTCGTGCGCATATAAATATTATCTTAAAACTAAAAATAACGCCTCTTTGTATATTGAAGGTTTGATGTAACCGCATTGGTAAAATTAGAATGACTTGACGTGGAAAGTGAAAATTTATTATCCTTCTTATGTTTTGCGTAATCGCTATAAGTGTTCATCTTTTCACTTGGAAATTTAATTGATTGAAGGTACGTTTAATAAACTAAAAGAAAAATACCCATGCGATGTATGCATACGAAATATCGAGTTCCCAAGATGAAAGTTAACTACTGCTCTTATTTGGGTACATAGATACAATGCGTTTATGTTAGTGAAGCAAAAGTAACCTTAGTGTAAACACAATAATAAGCGTTTATGTCGGTCGATGCAGCAGAAAATTAGCAAGCGACCTCAAGAATGTGATAAACGGAACCGTGTGTTTATGTAGGCCAAATAGATACTGGATTAATGAAAATTAGCGCATCTAACATCACAAACTGGCCACCTATTAACAAGCACATTATAAAAGCAATATTTAATTAAAAATTTCTTAAACGTAGAAACTAAACTTGTAAACATAAAATCAACTAAAAAGAAAAGTTTCCTCCAAGCAATTTTTTCAACTACACGCTGCAAGAAAAGCATCGATTCAAATTCTATTTTCCATTAAAAAAATGTGCCTGGTAGGTATTTCTATTTTTGAAATGTGTATGCAACCGAAATGAAAGCCTGTATGCTGGGCTACATACCACAAAATGATAAAATAGTACATATTTAGAAAATACAGAGTGTGCCAAACTTTAAAAAATACTGTGCGAAAGTATTTCTTTTTATAAATTAAAAATGAAAGAGTACACGTCGATTTGATAGTAAGTAGTGAAAAAAAAGGACCACTTTAATTTTAACGAGGATGCATTCGGGGGATAGTTCTATTTTGATTCTCTTTCGAAAATCCTGAATACTCTCACGCTTTCGTGTGGCCATAAAAGCGTTTCAGTTCTTACTGTAGTCAGTTTTATGATTTTATTTAGCGTCAACTAAATTCTTTAAAAGTGTGTCCATAAAATTGAAATAGATTTAAAGTGTCAGTAGCATTTACGACTTCCAACGACACAGTAAAAGAAGGCAGACGAATAATACGATTATTTTCATCGCCCTGGCTCTTCCGCCATTACGAAAAAGAAATACATAATAAATTTGGATCACTTCCGAAACGAAGTTTGCGCGCCACAAAATAAACCTGCGCTCCTCCAAACATAAACAGCTTTATACTTGCAATAAATCGCAAATTAAATAACTGCTCGCGTTTGTGTAGCAGGAAACATCCGAATACTTCAAAATAACCGGCCGTTAAGCCAATATTAAATAATTCAGATTTATTTGATCGAATTCCGTTTAGACGAAAACGCTTTTGAAGTCGACTCGTCCCACTTGCAATGTAAAAGTTTCAGCGGTCATATTTAATAAATAATTGATATTTTTATGATTCCTTGAACCGATTCGGTTTCGTACAGTTGGCCCGGATTGTAAAAGCGTCTATTTAATCACGACATTACGTTAATTCGATTAAAAACCGATGAGAGCTATAGTCTAACCGGAATGGTGAGACAATTACATCTGGAACAAGGATAGCGAAAAATGTTCAGTTATAGTTACAATATTACCCGTTTCTAAAGATGCACCTGTTTGCATTCTTAACGATAAAATCACTCTATAAAGTAGCCTAGCTACATGTACACTTACGTACAAACCGTTCGCGTTCGTCACAGCCTATTACAGATGTGGTCTTCTTAAAAACCCTTTGTTTCTGTATTAAGGCTTCGAATTTATTTACAACGAGGCTGACACACGGAATCGTTGACGTATTTACAGCCGCAGGAAAAATGAACGTAACTTACAATTAGAAATTTCTACTTTCATGACGAATACATGTGTACGTACATATTTCATAAGGCGTATTAATAAATCGGGTATATCTCTCTCGAAATGGGTGTGATGACATTTCATTATGCAACCAACCCAAGGAACCAAATAGGAGCAAGATGTCCATCGAATAAATAGTTATCAAGCGCCAGTGAATATTTTAGTCTGGAACGCAATGCTAATTTTCTTGGCAATAAGCAAAACACAATGCCGGAAAATTGGCAACTTCGTCCGAATCTTATGGACAGCTTACATCATTAATCATTAATTAAATATTACCTCTAACTAAAAGTTAAAAGGCTATTAACTGATCCACCCCCTTTTTTTTTGATGATTCCAATGCGAATCCTTAATCTTTATCCTCTGTTACAGTTCATTTTTTTTTTCATTCCTGTTCTGAATACCCCCTGTATATGCATTGCCACCGTCCAGCCTTCATTTCTGTTCCGAACACGCCCTGTATATGCGAAATTCGACGTGTCGGATTATTCCTTGGACCGCGTCGTTGTACACATTGCAGTCAGTGTAGGAATACCGGTATTTCGCCGGCGTAATTTTTCTTAAACTTTCGTTTTAGCATATTTCTATTAACAGGACCTTCATTTATTTAAACAAATTCATTTTATATACGTAATCCCTCCTTATTTGAGTTCAAAATCGCGTGTATGTGAGGAATTGAACGAATTATAACGAAGTTCTACTTCTGGACGCGTATTATGCGTGACCTTTGTCCTTTCAGCCGATTGGTTCCCACTGTTACTAAGACGGTTCCCCGGAGGTAGGATTAGAAGGTGTCTCGCTTGTTTATAATCGTTCCTTGTTTGTCAAACGAGAAATGTTGCGCCATTGTCAGAACGAAACTTGCCGTCTCTTGGGTCACACTCTTTTCGTAAAGATTTTTTTGTGCGTGCCATTACATCGAAGGGATGTTAGTGCATTTCTACGGCTAATTGCCGACTCTGATTAGACCCAGTTGTGAGACAGGAAAAACCGCGTGTCCCGTGGTTTGTCCCAGCTTCGGTAACAGACCGAGGTAAGTTCTATACGCAGCAACTCTCGGTTTGACTTATGTGTTCGTTTTATTTCATTGCTTATAGGCTTTTATCGTGAGCTTCTAGCAAAAGCTATCATTAATCCTAGACTTTAATCTGGGACCTATATCAAGAGGTATTTCTCGTTGGGTGCTTCGCGAATTACGGCGTTGGAAGTTCCCTCCCTCGCCCCTCTACGCGGAAGCCGGCACACTACAAAGTGTCGCTGCGACATTGCCGCAAAGACACCGACAAACGAATCGGACATCAAAGGAATAAAGGTCGGAGCGTTATAATTCCTTTTCTTAGTTTTGAGCGATATTTCGCGGATTTTATTTTTGATCCATTACTTTGATTTTGCCGCAATAAAACTTGCAACTTATTGCGTAACTGCCGGTGTAATTTAAATATGATATAAGCAGACGAGCGTTGACGCGTGCAAATAACCGGCGATTGCATTCTTTTGTATTCTGTTGCATTAGTTACGACTTGAATTATTTTAATATAGTTGTGTAGCGATTTCGGATCCGAAAAGTTAGGTAATAACGTATTATGTTTATGGCCTTGTTGTGTACTTAGATCGTTCGACTTGCGTTGAATTTGTTTTATTTGTTTTGTGTTTCTATTAATAAGTGTTCATGTTTTGGACGTAACGTGTTTTCTTAATTTTTCACGCGTTTCCTTTTACAAAAAAAAATTAAGTGGCGCCTGTTTTTGGTTTGGCCTTCGCGTTTTGGTTTGAGAACCCCCCGTCCCACTGTGCTGGCTGGCAACATTGGAGTAAAGTTTCGCTCCAATGTAAAACTTCTGCCTATCTACGCAGGTAGGTAGCACCTCCGCACATTGTTCAGTGCGATTTTATTGCGAACCACAAAACGGTAAGAAAATTTTATGTTTTGAAAAAGAAAACACATATAATACACGTAGGCAGGATTGAGTTGATACGCCCTGTACAGACTAAACTGTACAAATTTATGTAAGTTGATTAATAGGTGTTATTAAACCTAAATGTATTAAGTGTGGTATCGTTGGAAAGCCCGTGCAATAATGTACAGGGCGTTTTGGCAATTTTGCCATTCAAAAAAACGCTCAAAACAAGTATGAAAGCGCACACTCAAATCGAAAGTGCTCCGTGAGCGATTCGCTAATTGACTTCAGTAATTCTTTTCCTTTTTCCACGTCACGTTATCATATTCCAAGCTTTCTGTATTTATTTAAGTATTTACGGATGGAAATGCCAAAATCGAACGTTCTCAAAGCACCGATTCGGTCCTATCTAAGTGTTTGAGTACTCTAAAATACTAATCCCAAGTGTAAGAACTAATCGCTGAAAGTGTTGTAAGTAGCAGAGATAGGATAGACACACAAATGAATCGGAGATAGCGCCGTAAATAAAGCGGGCTTGCGCAGCTCGTAGCAGACTGTTTGGTATTGCGACTATAATGAGCTGCTATTTTGGGGTGTCTGGCTTCGTTGCCAACTGTCGCCCTGACACACATCATTATGCCACCCTTAGGCCACTTATCAACGGTGTTACGTAGTAGACCATTGTTGAATGCACCGAGACACTAATAAATAAAAAATTTCCATTTCCATCAACTAGTTGAGCAATTGGCAAAATTCTATATTATTCTAAAAACAAAAGGCACTTATACAGTCAGTTTGGAAATCTATGTAGAAAGTACAATTTAGACTTGCAAGAATCACCTGCGGTGATGGTGGTTGTGTTGTCGTTCGATTTCGATTCGATTTGTTTTCGGATTCCTGAAAATAACCGTTTCGCGAAATGCATGCTCTCCCGCAGCATGAAATTTTGGCAAGCAACTAAAAATGCATTCCCGTCGTCCGGGGGGGATGAAGACGCTCGCGCTTTCCTGCCCGTAAACAAATAACCGTAATTAATACGCAACGTGGACGAAACGAAAATGAATTAATTTGGTAAAGTAATTAAGTGTGCGAGCTTTGATGTGCCCCAGCGAAAAAATGACATCAATATATTAAATGCGCAAATAATTGCATTTGCATTTCTTGGGCGCACATTTAATTATTTCAGTCTTCACTCTACTAAAACATGTGCGCTCTTGAAGGTTGATTTAGTACATTAAACTCGGTCGGGCATCATAATTTCGTCTATGTTTGTCTATTGGGGGGATTTCATCACAGAGATCAAGTGTTGAACTTAAGTAAGGCGACCAAATAAGAGAGATCCAGTACTGTTCAAACTCCGAAATTGTGCTTTTATACGCTCCTTTTTTTTATATAAAACTGCAAAGTTAAATAAACCGTTTTGTTAATGGATTCATATAACATGTGTGTGTGTGTGACTTCAAGGAAAATCGAAACTAGGCTGTTACTAGTGAAGCAACGCAACAATGATATAAATCACATGCGAATGTTTAACGTAATAGTTTAACGCCTTATAAGAACTATCCATTTTTTTTATTCGATTATGATTTAATATTTGCACTTACGACGCAATATATATAAATAATTACTAAGAATTAAATTATATTGCAACTATTTAAAATTTATCACAGCTTAGAGACAAACTAAAAGTATCACAAGAGCTTTTTTGATTTGACTGTCAAAAATATGTGCAAACCTCTATGATATGAAGAGCCTTTGGATTTGTTAGCTTCTAGCGTTTTTGGTATGAAGATATCCATCAAACTGACATCAAAGTTACTCTCAGGGAGCTTTTTTTAACCTACTTGAGCTTTCATCTCTCATTATCAATGTTCAAGGAAAAAACCATTCATTACACATTAGCTCTGTTCCAACCACGCTTTCTGACCGCTTAAGAAACCGTCATAATCAATTGCCCACCGAAATAATGATCGATGTTGACAACTTTGTCGAGTGTAAATCTTTGATGAGTGCATGCTTGTGACGGTTTCGAAACGGTCACAAAGCGTGGTTGGAACAGACCTATTATAATTCGTTAAGAATTAGTCATATTCTTTCCATTTTATCTCCGACCACTTTTCGAGCTTTTTACTTCAGTTGTTCTGCAACATTCAAATTGAACAAACGAAACACCCCAAAGTAGACGTAAGAATCCAAAAATATCAAAACCAACTCTAATCCCCAAATCTGGACTCCTGCAACCAGGTCGTTCTAGGTCAGAAGAAAGAAGAGCAGAAAAGAAAAGGTCATGAAAGAACACATAGGTCTTGTAAACTCGTTCAAATGTAGATACTGAAATTTTCAGGCAAGGAGTTCCGAAAATGAATCGATTTAATAACTATACGATGCATTGCAATGGCATCTTGTTGGTTTCACGACAAAATCGATTTTCTGTTCGTTACCAAAGATCATAAACGAAGACTTTCCAGCATATGTTTTAAGGTCATGACGTCTTGAAAGATTAACCAAAGATCCGAATTTATATTAACATTAGTTTGGGCCATATCTTCAGCCTGAAGCTGATAGTACAGATGACTGTCGTCGGCATAAGTATGTAATTCACAGTAACGAAGGCAGTTATTAAAAGATGACGTGTATGTAACATAGAGTAAGGGACCACAAATGCTGCCCTGAGGTACAGCTGAGGTTAAAGTTCGTACATCTGATTTAAAACCATTAGCAAGAACGCATTGTGATCTTCCTACCAAGTACTGCCTGAAGAAACTAATTGCTCCGTTACTCAGACAAATGTAATGCAAAATAGCCAACTGTAGATTATGATTATTCATGTCAAAGGCTCTAGAGCAATCGTAATCAAGCAGGGTTAAAATTGTGATGTGCCCTTCATCAGAACAACGCAACAAATCATCAGCAATATTTAACAAGCCTTAGCCTGATCTAAAGCCAGACTGTCTGGACGGTAATATATTATGAAATACCAAATGGCTACGTATCTGCTTATCAGCAATTCTTCCAAGGACTTTAGTTAAGGCTGGGAGAAGGCTTCAGTAAGTTCAGATGGACGAGAATTTTTTGGGAATAGGTATTATAACCGCTTCCTTCTAACAAGAAGGATAAACATTTACAGTTAAACAAAAATCAACAATATGAGTAATGTATTTTAAGAGAAATGGGCCCCAACCATTTCACTCTTTACTTTTTAATTTTCTTTACTTCCTTCTCTATGTACTGCTCCAACTCATAGTGCGTTCTTCTTCTGTATTCGCCTACTATGGTTCCTATGGGGCTCCAACTATTCTTTCCTCAACCATCCTTAAGTTTTTTGTCGTTGTCAGCGTTTCTGATCCATACATCACGATTGGTTTTAATACGGTCCTTTTTTTCCAATATTTTGTTTTGCATGGTACCACTCTGTTTACTGCTGTTATTTTCTCAATTATTTCAGTATTCCCATATCTCCATTATTTGCTGCCATTACTCCAAAGTGTCTGAATTTGATGTTGTATCTTCCAATTTTAATTCTTAATTAATTATTCTTTTTGGCGAGGCGTTTGTGTTTCCTGGATTTATTTTGTCCTATCTTTTCCCGTTCTTGCACCAATTCCTCTAGCATTTCCTTCACTAATTCTCTGCTTTTTGTTGTTAGTACAATATCAGCATATGCTGTTATTTGACCTCCTCCAGTCCTTGACGTTCTTTTATTTATTTTCCATGCAAGAACACAGCATTTCGTAAATCATTAAGCTCAATACGTAAGTTAAATTCAGTAAAATGTCGCGAGAAAATTCACCTAACTAAAAAAAAAAATTAAGTATGTACTCTTTAATGGATGAAACTGTCGGCACTTGGTGAAATATTGTCGTAAAGTAGATAACGAATAAATAAAACACTCTGTATTGTTTCACTCAACGGGGTCCTAAGTCAAAGACTTGTCAGGACCTCAGAAGGGGGACTGTATTTGAGTGTGTGTAAAGTGTTCCATGGCTTTGTTTCTTCCAACCTTCTCGCCGTTTAAGAGGAAGCTGTGTCGAATTTTATCCCCAACACTAAAGGGTACCTGAAGTCGATACCGACCACCCCCGAGAAAAATCCCGAGTGCGGTTCGAACCGACTACCATGCGATTGCAAGGCCGGTCCTCTTACCACTGGACCGTTCAGGCGTTTCATGTATATATTAATGACTCTATACGTATTTAATCTTTTACACCATCATCAGGAGTTTCTCAAACTAAACTAAAGTAATTGTACAAACGTTCTACATATACCTACATATATACTTATGCTAATCTTAAATACTAAATTGCCTATCAATTACAAATCTTAATCTGTTTTTAAATATTGTTTTCACCGAGTAAGGGGCTGTTGACGAGATCTACACTCTGTTTTTTAATTCGGAAGAGTACTTTGAAATTTTGGCGCTAAAAACGAGCTTTGTCATTGGTAGTTACCGACCAACTACCAATGACAAATCTCGTTTTTAGCGCCAGAATTTAGGACGTAAGATATTTCTCAAATAATCATCCACTTTAAATTTCACAACGTTTTCAACGTGATTTTCTTTTTTGATTATGCCATATTCACGTTAGTTTTAAAAATAATAAGTGCATTTAATATTTCCATTCTTTAAGAATTCTATTTTCGTTACTTCAGGTAAATAATTTAACGCCTAAATGGTCCAGTGGTAAGAGGACCGGCCTTGCAATCGCATGGTCGTCGGTTCGAACCGCACTCGGGATTTTTCTCGGGGGTGGTCGGTATCGACTTCAGGTACCCTTTAGTATTGGGGATAATATTCGACACAGTTTCCCCTTAAACGGCGAGAAGGTTGGAAGTAACAAAGCCATGGAACACTTTACACACACTCAAATACACTCCCGCTCCTGAGGTCCTGACAAGTCTGTGACTTAGGACCCCGTTGGGCAATCATCACAGATAAAAAAAAAATTATCAGTAATAGTAATCTATTTTAAAAGTCTTACGTTAGAAATAATAACTTAGATGAGACGTAGAATAGAACAAGAGTTAAATTTGCAGAAATTGAAGCTTTTAAGTATCTTGGAAGAGAACTCGGGAAGCAACGAAGAATGCAAGAATGGCGGACTGATTAAGCAATGAACAAAGTATTTGCCAGCAAAGTGCTTTCAAGAGCTACAAAGTTGCATGTGTATGAGATAATAATAAGACCAACGGTGACGTACGCGAGTGAGGCTTTAGAAACAACTAGCGCAGAGAAAGAAAGCTTTTGAGGAAGGAAAAGAAGGAACGTAACAGGAATTATCAAGACACAGAGACTCCCTAATGAGAAAGAAAGAGTACCGAATATAATATGGAAGACAGAACTAGGAGAAGGGGGAAAAAGGAAGAATGTGTGTTTGAGAAAGAAAGCTTTTGAGGAAGGAAAAGAAGATTGAAACAAGCATAATGGGGACTACTAAGGCACAGAGAGTGCGATGATTGGAACACCTAATTAGAAAGAAAAAAAGAGTACCAAATATAATATGGAAGACAGAACTAAGCTAGGAGAAGGGGAAGTTTTGAAGACCTTCAGCAGTTTAGACAAACGAAGAAATGAGGAAATCGTCAAAGACCGAAAGAAATAAGTAACAGTAATAAATTAAAAGTCATTCACTTTCTTTGGAAATTAGGAAAGTATGCAGAACGTACTTACTCTAAAAATTGGCAGCAATCAGTGCCTAATCGTATCCGACAATAGCATCGATTTTCTTTTCCTTGTCCTTGAGATTTGATAATTATAAGAAATTTAAAAATAATTCTTTAATTAACTAACATCAAAATTGGTTAGTAATGAAATAATTATAAATGAAAGGGTTATAAAAGTTGTGCACTCTCAGTAAAGAAAAATTAGCCCTAGCTGGAGATGTTTTTTCTTTTTTTTTTTAATCTGTGGTGATTGCCCAACGGGGTCCTAAGTCAAAGACTTGTCAGGACCTCAGGAGCGGGAATGCATTTGAGTGTGTGTAAAGTGTTCCATGGCTTTGTTACTTCCAACCTTCTCGCCGTTTAAGGGGAAGCAGTGTCGAATTTTATCCCCAACACTGAAGGGTGCCTGAAGTCCACCCCCGAGAAAAATCCCGAGTGCGGTTCGAACCGACGACCATGCGATTGCAAGGCCGGTCCTCTTACCACTGGACCGTTCAGGCGTTGTTCTCTGGGCTTTTACCAATAATATCTGCAATTGTCTAAGATATAAGAGATAAGGAAACGAAATGAATGACACAACTTGACCATTACCATATATGGCAACTGTTCCTACTCCTAATCAATCAACATAGCCATGTGGATACCGACGATTACAAGTCATCTAAGAAGACGAAGACAATCCATAGACATCGAAATCAACGAATCGCATCGTGCAGTTGCTAGCTAACTGATACTCGAAAGAAAGTATACAGGGTGAATCACGTTTCTGTATTTTTAAAATAACTTTCTCATTTTGGAAGATAGGGCAAAAAGTCTTTAGGAAAAAATGGCTACAAGGGCTACAGTCCTTAGAACTCCTGTGACCTCCACCTTTAACTGTTTCGATTCGGAGCGACCACGTCTTCTTCAGTTTTCTTAAATGTATTTTCTGGCTGGTTTTAATACGCGCTTGAAAGCTGTTTACTTTTGTAAGAAGCTTAACCCCACAGTTGAGAAAACTTTTAGAAAAAATGCAAAAGACATCAGTTAAAGTTAACTTGTGATTCTGTCCAGAAATTAAATGCTTTTGTAATCTATGATCATGCCATTACGTTTGGTGATCGTTAGACAGGCGCTTCAAATGGAAATTATTGCATCAACCAACTTGGGTCTGTTCCAAACCATCAGAAAAAAGCGTGGAGGAAGACGATTTTCTATTTCCAGTGATTGCAGCATACGAGAAAAAAAATTAGCCTTGAGGAAACGGGCTTACTTTGAGACTTCCACTAAATATATACATATATAGCCGTTAACAGGCCCATAGCTTTGTAATTTGCCTCCAAACTTTTCTGTTTCTTGCTTTCTTCTGTTCATATCTTTCTCTTCTAAATCTGCCTGAACTGCCTCCCTCCAACTTTTTCGCGGTCTTCTACTCTCTTTTTTTCCTTCTGGTACTTTCCAAGCTATTACTTTTGCAGTTCTATGATCCGCCATTCTTTCGAAATGTCCAAGCCACTTTTATCACCATATCTATTTTCGGGGCTTTGTATAAATCTCCTGGTTCGTACTTCTTTCATATCCTACTACTATCCTTCTGATTATTTTTCTTTCCCACCTCATCGACATTTCTTGCGTTTTCTTATTTAGCACCCATGACTGACAGTCAGACAATGCGATTGGTCTTAACATTGTTTCGTAAATTCTGAGTTTCGTACCCCTCGACAGTTGTTTCGCGCGTGGTGGGTAATTCATCATTCCGGCGCACTTATTTGCTTTATTTATTTTTGCTTGAATTTCTGGTTCCTCACTACACTTATTTGTTATGAGTGCTCCTAAGTATACGAAGTGATTCGAAAAACATTTCTTCTGGTCGTGTATTTATTACAAAGTTTCCCTCTGCTTCGTCACTTCCCCCAATTATCTTTCAATGTTCAAATTTTTCAACACTTGATCAAACTCTTCTCTTGTTGGCTCAGTATTTACATTTTCATTTTCTTTTCTTGTAATTACTTGCACATCGTCTTCGTCTTTTCCTTCCTCTTCAGCTACACCTTCGTTAAGTATTTCGTAAAAATATTCTTTCCGTCTGTCCCTTCTTCTCCAATTGTCTCCCCTTTCTTATCTTTGATATATTTACAACATGGGCTGTTTCCCTATAAAAATTCCTTATTTCTTTCCTCTGGTAGAAATCTTCTACTTCTTTAGCTTTGTGTTCGTTTTTCGCCCGTTGATTCTTTTGACTTTTGCTCGCTGTTTGTTATATATCTCTTTATCTCTTTCTTGATTTGTTTGAAGTGCTTTGATTCTCGGTCTCTCTCTTAGCTCTGTTTCCTTTACGCATTCTTCATCCCACCAGTTGTTTGGGTGTTGTTTATATGGCACGGCTTCCTCCGTTGCTTTTGTAATCACTGATTCCATTTCTTTTCCAAGCTTCCTCTGCATCGTGATATGCTTGTCCTACTTTTTCCTCGTACCGTTTTTGAACACGTTTGGTAATTTTTACCAAATTTACAACTACATTTCTTATTAACTAAAGTCAAGGTTTTTAGTCTTCTTATCCTTGTTTATTTTCGCCAGTTTCCCTTCTGCCTTGTCCCATATCCATTCTTTTGTTCCATTCTGTAGCCTATCTTTGACTCCTCGCCATTCTACTTTTCCTCCTTTGCTCTCAAATCTTATACATATGTCTTTGTATGTATTTCTGTATCCTCCCTTTCTCTTTTTTTAGGTTACTTTTGTTCTTCATTATGTTGGACTTTTGGTATATGGCTTCCACTAAACGCTAATGTATACTGTGTCAGGGGCCCAATTCTTGAAATCATTCGACATCATGTCGTATGCGACATGACGTCAAAATGACGCAATTCTCGAACGATTTGTATAAGTTTTATCAGAGTCTACGTCATTTTGACGTCATGTCGCATACGACATTTGTCCAATAATTTCAAGAATTGGGCCCCAGAAGAAGCAATGCTTTAAAACCTCTGGTTTGCTTTTTTGTAATAATTTTTTTGAATGACAGTTTTGACCTTAGTTTGACCTTGATTGCATCAGCAAATTGAGCACACGAAAACAGCAATCCGTTCGATTATTGCGAATTTGCGTTAAATGCGGCGAACGGTGTCACGCGTGTATCAAAATCTATTTTCGAAGCTTTTTGCGCATACGCGCCGAGTCAATAACCCGTCCCCAACTAAATCGTAATTTATAGTTTCGGCAGTAGTTCATAAAAATACATTAAAAACTCTATTTATATCTAACGCAACAGTTGAAATATTTACGTGCGCCTGTAGTAAACAGTCTACGGGGGGAACGCGCGTTTTGGTTCAACGAATGGTAAAAATAAAGGCGCGTCTCCTTTGGGAGAAATCGGTTAGAATACTCCTCGTACTTCAGAAAAACAAACCAGATTTTATAAATTTATAAAAAAAATTTTAATATACTGTTCCAACAATTTATCATAACATATCAGATATGAATTCAAAACTGTTTCTTTTTGAGGAAACGTGCAACACCATGATGACTATGAGGGCTTCAGCGCTGCAAATGTACTCAAAAATGATTAAAAGTGTTTCTGTTAGGATGGTAACGTCTCAAGATGTACCAAAAGTATTGTGAAAGTTCATTATTTCCACAATAATTGAATCGGTCAATGTAGAATGAATGCTATGGACGTATGCCCCTTCTGCATTGATCGATTCAATTATGTATTATGAAATGACTTTTCTTATTTGTGTTTCACACGTTTCTGGTGAAATCCTCTCTCTAAAATCTGGTTCCAAATTCTTTTGTGTGAAGTGTGTCATAAGATTTTTCACATCGTGTCACTATGATTCGGCCGAAAAAGTGAAAACGAAACCCATCCGTAACGCAATCATCAATTCGAGCGTATTTCGTGTGAGTCACACAAAATTAATATTTATTTCCAACGTGCTGGTGCTGCTGCGTCGCCGACTTGATACTTTCTTACGGTGTGAGAACAGAATTTTAGTTGCTCGGCTTTCTCACAGCACCTTATAGAGAAATGCCTTTATTTGGCTTATTTAAAATTGCCGCGTTTCAATAGAAATGTATTGATAAAGTATTGAATATTTGCTATTGAATTGTCTGTACAAAATTTCTTCCGCACCACAAAACCCTATCGTATTCATTGGGTACATATTTTTATCTATCCGTACCGATAAATTCTTACACTTTTCTATAACTGTCGCTGTAAATACAAGGTTGTATTTGCATATTTACAGGCAACATGTAATTGGAAACCTTTTTCATATCTTCTTTTTCCTTCTTCCTTATGTCTTCTAGAATAGTAGTACCATGACCTTCACGATTGATGCTCTTTAAAGAGAAATAGAATCAAAATAGAATCGAAAACTTTTCGATAGATATAGTTGATATTTCGTTTCCTTCTACATAGTACTTTTCATGCCATGCCTTACCATGTTCAGTTTTTCTATTTCTTCTAGTTATATTTACTCCGTTATCCTATCAAACCATTCCTGTTAGCTTTTCCGTGTTTTGTTGTTGTTGTTATTTTCTCCCCTATCCAGTCTTCTAGTGATTTCCCTATTATCATTCTTCGAATTAGAAACACAATTGATTCCTTGTGTCGTCCTTGCCTTATCCTGTTGAGTTTCTTTTTTTCTATTTTCAGTCTATCCACATGGTCATGAATTCCTGCATTTAACTTTATCGATCCAGTTGAGTGGAAGTAAATGTCTTTATGTAAAGGCTTCGGTAACTGTAACTACCTTAAAATAATTTGTCACCGGTTGTGGAAAAAGGTGGTTTTTGTGTCGCATAAACCAGGTCGGTGGTCCAAGTCCTGCATCGGTTTACATATGAAATCGTCTCAGTATGGGAACACGTTAACCGCGGTAGATCGAATTATCAAAGCTGGCCACGACGGCTCCCATAAAGTTAAGTATACGCGGTGCTTCTGTGACGTCACAGAAGCCCGCCGCATTGTGTTGTAATTCATCACACATAACGCTCGGTGGTTGGTAACACTGCCAAATACAGATCGCACGGGGAAACCTGATGTTGATTGTGTTTCGCTTCGAACAGGTCCTCACGTTCCGCCGCTTCAAGGATTAAGACGTATATGGGTACGTTTACTAGGACGATGCGACGCGCTGCTGCACCGCTCGAAATGGAGTGAATTATTTATTTACGTTTCAGGTATGCGTTGTGTTATTTCGCGTTTTTACGGGGACGACTCGAGCGGATCATGAAATATCGCCGTGCGTTTTCGATTTTTCCCCGTTCGCATAACTGAGACATCAATCGAAAGGCGGATATTTATTGTGTGGAGCTGGTGATGAAATTTGAATTTCAGATCGGTTCGCTTTCCAGAGACCGCAAACTTAAAACTAATCAAAAACAATGACTCACCAGGGCCAACTCGAAAATTGGACGACCATAGTATTTTCAATCTAAATACCACAACAAATTTAAGGTATTTTCTATTAGATATAAAGAAGACCATCGACGCGGCGATATTCAGAATTAACGGGGTTCAAGCGATCTGATCGCCAGAATTAAGCAATCAAGGGGAAGGAAAAGTCGTCTTAGGTCCGAGAATCATCGGGTTTAAGAACCCCGATTAAGTATCATAATCCAGCCTAAGACGATTCCTAATAATAATAATAATAGTAATAATAATAATACATACAAATTCATAGATGCGCCGTAGATCGCATGCACAGGTGGGAACTCGGAAAGCCCGATATATTTAATTACTATGGAAGTCAGAGTGTAAAAGTAAAATCCTTCTGTTGATTATAATTAGGCATTATTTCCATAAAAGAAATAACGGGCGGCGATATTCAGAATTAACGGTGCTTATTGATGCGTCGATTTTCAAGCGATCTGATCGCCAGAATTAAACAATTAATTCATGTGGAAATTTATAACAGTGCCCCTTTCGGGGCAAGGTGTCACCAAATTTTAAATTCAATTTACTTGCCTCTTACTTACCACAGTTCGGATGACAAGCTTCTGCCCCCAAGCTGAGCCCCAGCTAGCAACAGTGAAGAAAGGGGCGGGTTAATCAAAGTTGGTAAACTTATTAAGGGCGCCAGAAGACAATTATACTTCAGCTAAACGCAATTCGATCAGTCGACGTCTCCAATCGACCAGATCGTGCAGAAAATTGAATCAATAATAAATCAGAGGCGAGACTTTACTCACTGGTGTGCGTGAAAGTTTCAACAAGAACACACAACATAAATTATAATTATAATTAAACAATTTGAACACACAACACATTACAGAATTACGAGACGTTGCTTATTCACTAATAAAGCGATCTGTTATTTAAATCCGCATAAAGAGCCCTTAATTCGCTCTTAAGCCTTGGTCTATCTACAGCACAATCCGCAAGCGTAAATGCGCAATGCGCAATGCGCATGCGCGCACTACACGAAACGGTCCATCTATACTGCGTATTACGCTGAAGCGCATGTTGTGAACTGTTAAATGTTTTATACAATTTGAAGAGAAAAATGAATAAATTCAAACGGAAATTAGTTGCTATTATGTTAGTAAGAAAATAACGATGAAGAAATAATGTCGATGATGTCAAGGATGGAAGAGAGAAATGAAGTGAATCCCATCTTTGGTGGTGCTCAGGTGTTTTGATACGCACTCGATTAATAATAATTCGTCTTCTTTGGTAAATTTACAAAAGTGTTTCGTCTTTGTCACCATTTCAGTTGCTTGATATTGCTACGACCGACACTGTGCGCTGCGTAAAAATTGCCGACGAGGCGACTGATGCGCACTGCGCAGCGGAAAACTTATTTACACAACCGCATTACGCTTAATTTAGACCAGCCACATAAGAAAACATTAAAGCAATGGATGACGGATTGCGCTTTGCGCATTACGCGTGCGGTTTGCGCTGTAGATAGACCAAGGCTCTAAATGCATGCGCAATAAATTTAAATGGTTACCTCCCGACCGATATCTGTCAGTGTACCGTCTTTGCCGTGAAGTTGGCTGTCAACACGCCATCTAGTGGTCCTGTCCGAGCCGGCAACTGGTTGGCAGCAAAATGGCGGACCCACGCTACTCGCAGAACGGCAGACTACAGCTGGAGTTTGTCGTGGCACCAAAACTCAATACAAACGGGAAACCCTCGCGTGAAAGCTTGCGGGGATTACATAAGCCTGCGCTAAAACTTGCGCCCAAACAGAAAGCCTGAATGTAAAGGGAATAAGTTTCGTTAGCAGCCATTTTGATACACCCGCCATTGCACTTTCTACATCACCTGGGGCTAATACGTTCCCGGGCTTGGAATTGGAGTTAAAATGACCTCCAAATGTGTTCAAAGGTAACACGAGATCTTCCAGCAAAGCCGCCATTGAGCTACTTCTCCGATAGGTCTACAGCACACGTAAAACACGTCTAACTTGTAACACACTTCGAACAAGAAAGGAACTCAACGAGGCGAATCCGTAGCAGGCGAAGGTTGCTAGGATACGAAACCGAAAAACAGTCACGTGGTGTGTCACACGAATGAGCGTTGAGTAGTAAAGGGGTGGGAGGTAGGGTAGCCAACTGTGTTAAGACGAAGTTAAATGATGCTGTATCGCCACGATATTTTGGCGCGAGATTTGAACGTAACAAAGGACGCTATTAAACGAGAAAATCTACCGAAAAGGCCGTAGGGGCAAGAGGAAGGAAAAATCGTCTTAAATCCGAGGATCATCGGACCTAAGAACCCCGATTTTTTTTTATCTGTGGTGGTTGCCCAACGGGGTTCTAAGTCAAAGACTTGTCAGGACCTCAGTGTATTTGAGTGTGTGTAAAGTGTTCCATGGCTTTGTTACTTCCAACCTTCTCGCCGTTTAAGGGCGAATTTTATCCCCAACACTGAAGGGTGCCTGAAGTCGATACGGTTCGAATAGACGACCATGCGATTGCGAGGGCGGTCCCTTACCACTGGACCGTTCAGGCGATATTCAGAATTAACGGGGTTCGTTGATGCGTCGATTTTCAAGCGATCTGATCGCCTGATTCATGTGGAAATTTATAACAGCGTCCCCTTCGGGTCAAGAACGCTACTTTCTTCTTTCTCTCTTTGTCTTTGCTTTGCGCAGAACCCGCCACATCTGGCCGAGCTACTTAGGCTCATTTTGCCCCAGTCTCTTAGTACGATTTAAGCTGGGTCTGAGACATTAAACAACACAAACATCCATGGCCCTGGTGAGATTCGAACTCACGCCGCCGAGCGACGCGACTTCAAAGTCTGCTAGGCTTGACCGCTAAGCCACTCGGCGACCCTAAAAGAACGCTACTAAACCAGAAAATCCACCGAAAAGACCGCAGGGGCAAGGGGAAGGAAAAATCGTCTTAGGTCCGAGAATCATCGGGCATAAGAACCCCGATTAAGTATCATAATCCAGCCTAAGATGACTTCGTAATAATTAAAATAATAACAGTACGATTTACGCAGTCAAATTCATAGATCGCCGCATGCGCAGGTGAGAGCTTGGAAAGCGTGTTATATTTAATTACTATGTAAGCCAAAGTGTTAAAGTCAAATCCCCCCTCCCCCGCTGACGATAATTAGGCATTATTTCCATTAAAAAAATAACGCGACGACATTCAGAATTAACGGTGTTCGTTGATGCGTCGATTTTCAAGCGATCTGATCGCCAGAATGAAACAATTAATTGATGTGGAAATTTAGAGGAAATTTATAGTAGTGTCCCCTTTGGGGCAAGGGCGGTATTAAACGAGAAACTCGATTGAAAAGACCGTAGCCGCAAGGGCAAGGAAAAGTCGTCTTAGGTCCGAGAATCATCGGGCTTAAGAACCCCGATTAAGCATCATAATCCAGCCTAAGACGACTTCGTAATAAAAATAATAATTACATGCCTAACGATTTACGCAGTCAAATTCATAGATGCGCTGTAGATTGCATGCACGGGTGAGAGCTTGGAAAGCGTGATACAGGGCCTTCACCGTGTCGTGCTAAGCCTCCACTATGTCGCGACGGTGCGTCCTTAGCCTTGCGGAATTGATTGGGGTGCGTAGGTTTATCAGAGCTTTAAAACAATGATTTAAAATAAATTAATACCTCTTTATTATGTTAAATAATTAATTTAGTTGAGGGTGGTTTGTCCGCTAAAATTGGGGGTGCGGTCCTGGGTCGTTCGCGGCGACTGGGGTTGTTGATTCATCTAAGACGGAACAGCGGGCAACGTTTCCTTAGCCGGGGAAGACTGGCGAAGCTCGAGGCCGGTCCGTGCCTGGCGTGGTTGGTCAAGGTCGGTCTCGGTGACAATGTTCCTTGGCTGGAGCACGACACGTCCTTGCTCAGCCTATGGGTGATCGGGTTGGAACAGCGTGGCCAAGGCAGGACTACGGTGGTGTCTTCTCTCGGACAGCTGGCGAGGGAGATGGTCCTCGTTCTCTTAGGACGGGTTCGGCAATGTTGTCGGCGGCAATGGCAGATGATGTGGCTGCAGCAACGCTGATGCTGGGGTGGCGACGACGACGATGCTGGGCGTCCCCTCGTAGAGTTGGCACTTAGTGCCCACTGAGTCGGTCCGGTGGCAACGACTGCTCGTCTGCCCGACTACATGACTACCCGACTGGTTTCCAATTTTGGCCCGCACTTTAAATACACGTTTTTTGCCTATTCGAGCGTTGCATGTTTTCGTCACTTGCTTTATGCCTGTTTGCATCATTCGTATACGCGCGTGGCCCCGTTTGTAATAAATTCCGCTGATGTGTTATTATGAAATATGAACCTTTACGGCTACCTCCTTATTGTGTTTACATTTCGACACGGTTGCAATTTGCCTTCAATTACACAAGTTCGCGTTTAGATACTTTTTATGTTTTTTATTCGCGGAACACAAAACCCTCGTGGTTTTTAGAAAATTCCCCCTCATGACACTATGTAAGCCAGAGTGTAAAAGTCAAATCCCTGTGCTGACGATAATTAGGCGTTATTTCCACAAGAAAATAACTATTACTTCATAAAATATTGCGCACTTTCTTACGCAAATTTTTACAAGGAACGCCCTAATCATTTTATACATCAGCATTGCGCACCTGCGTACCTCCGAAACGAAATTTCCGCGTAATTCTACAACTCTGGCTGTTAGCATGTACAAGTAGTTTATCAGATTTCTTTGAAGCAATCCTGTCGCCCGATACGATTGCTGTCGATCGAAATATCGCGACGTCAGTGGTCTCCTTAAGCATACATCATAAAACATTTCTAATTTGCAGTAAGAATATTTTCCCCCTCAGGAAAACAAATACAAACATAACTTATACATTTCTTTGAAATGAAATGTCACTTTTGGTATTAAACCTTTTTAGAGTTAAAAAAAATGCAAATAAATAAATGTTCAACGATGTATGTGAATTCTACTCTAGAAGGTTAGTTGAAAAAAAATGGGCGAATAGATAAAAATGTATTGGTTTATGCGTATTAACATTTAGCATCAACAAACGAAGAAGCGAAGAATGCTTGATAAAATAAATTAAAATGTTTTTCACATTAGATGTGTATTCAGGGCAGGTAAAAGCCACCTCGGAATGTTACAGCTCTTATTCCTTCGTATACAAAAATTTCGGATAGAAAAACAACCGAGATATTTCGGTGTGCGTTACGAAATTGTTTTTGCTTATATTATAGTTCTATGGCTAAAATAGTTTCTTGTTTACCGAAAATCCAACAAGTTTATTAAAATTGAGAGCTTTTAAAAACCTTCTTCGAGATAAGTTGTCATTACACGGTGAAGCTTACGTAACGGTTTTAAAAGCTTAGGTATATATTTAAAACTAAGCTCAACGTTATATGAGATGAAAAAAAATCCGTCACAATGGTAATGAATTGTTTAAAATGTATGCGTCCTAGTTTTTTACAGCGAACGTATTAAATTAAATTAAATTAAAAAGCATAGTCTCCTTCAAATGGTCAGTCAACATGTCATTTTTCCACGGTAAGGCGAAGCGACCTTTACAAACTGAAAACAATAACCCAGAGCCCATTCTGAATTCTACTCACGCAGAATCTACAACCATATTAAAAGCTGCGACGGGATCGTACAATAATACAAGACGATAGTATTTAGCGACTCCGTATAAACATGAGCGCGTAACGCGCGCGTGTGGAAAAAAGACAGACGCACAAGTTCAAGTTGGAACGTCTCATGTACGGAGGTATAGGTCTCCTGTGAATTCGAAACTGTGCGATGACTTGTGCCAGTTTTTATGCGTTGCCTAAAAGTGTAAACTTGCTTTTGCAAAATAATCTATAGGCGATCAAACTCCAGGCCTTTTAAAACTACCACGTGACCTCAATGTAAAACCTTATTGTCTCGTGATTGTTGCATATGGTCATGTCACAGAACGCGCATTGTAAAGAGAAGTCCGAGAGAGAACGCTTACTTCATCCAACCGCGAAAAGAATATGCAACTATGTATAAATTTTGCGAAAGTGATGTATACCATACAATACTAAACCTATACTAGCACGATATGACCCATTTCGTCGACCTACATACATATACAGGCTGTTACAAATTCGAGGCTCACCATTGGGATCTCGGAAACGGTAAGAGATACGAAGTCGGTTAAATTGGGGCACAGTTGCCTATTTTAGTGCTGAACAATAATCTGTTTTGAAATATCTTCTACGATTTTTAGTTCTTTGAAATATTTCCAAAAAACCGAAAAACGTAATTTTCTTTTTTATTTTTTTCTGAAGTTATTATTACAGGGATCACAACATAATGAATACATCCTACAGGCACTTTTTGAGCTCTTTACGATGATATCATTAGATTTTACTTACAACGTTTCGTTTCATCTGACCACCATCAACTTCATTTTTCTTATGGCCGCCATATTGGTTTTAATACCATTAAATAGATCTATTTTTCTGATGTTTCTACATGTATCCCACATCCCTATTTAATAAAGTGAACTAACTATAAATGCAGAAACTGTTGAAAATAACAGTGCAAAGATATCGAGGGCGTCATATCAGAAGGGCGTAAGCGCCATTATAATCCTATGCTGATACGTCCTTCTGATATGACGCCCTCGATATGATTGCTGGGAAGACAAAAAACAAAAAGCTTTGATATGCAGCTTCGAAGTTTTATTTCGTAGGTACGTTACGAAAGCTGAATTTAGTAAAATTTTCAGTTATAAAAATTACCGTTATAAATCAAGAAAGACGAAAATTTAAAATTTATTATGTTAACAACAATAACAACATCAAACCAAATTTAATTCAAACAATATCCAGAAAAACGCTAAACACATAGAACATTGTTTAATAAATTAGATAGAAGCATTGCACTTTGTGGATCTTTTCATAAAACTCAAAAGAAGTATGGAAGTTGCCTTAATGATGAGAGGAGTGAAGAAATATTAGAATAATAATAATTTAAAACAAAACAAAACGTTCAGAGAAGATATTCGAAATATCCTCCGTTCTTTTCTATACATAAATTTATTCTTCGTCGAATGTTGTTAATAGCACGTAGAACGTCTCTTCTTCGTAGTGAATTAGAAAGTAAAATTTTTATTTCGTAGGTCGGCAATGTCGTTAATTGGTTTTGCATAAATTTCATTTTAAAACTCCCCACAAAAAAGAAATCTAGTGGAGAGAGGTCCGGTGACCTTGCAGGCCAACAGAACTACTCCCCTATTCCCAATCCACTGATTTGGAAATTGTTCGTTCAAATAATCATAAACAGCCCTTGCATTGGGCGGTGGTGCACCATCATGTTGAAACCATAATTCTGAGTCTCCTTAAATTAATATCATCCAAATATTCTTCAAATGTAGTTCTAAGAAAATTTAGATAACGTTCGAATTTAGATTTTCCTCATAAATAAATGGTCCAATAATTTGATCTCCCAAAATTCCTGCCCAAACATTTAACTTCCAAATCTGACTTGATTTCCGAACTGGCCTGTTGATTCTTGGTTTTTCAAGCGACCAGACGTGTTCGTTATTTCGATTGAATAAACCATGATTTGTAAATTTACTTTCATCCGACCAAATAATGTTGTTTAAAAAATTTTCATCCCTATTGAAGTGATTTCTAAGCCATTGACACCATTCTAATCGTCTTTCAGTATCCTAGGAAGTAAAACTTGCGATACGTGTACTTTGTAGCATTTGTAATTGTGCTTTTCAAGGCTCTCCAAACTTTAACATGATGTGTAGCATTTACAGTATCCGCAACTTGCCGGGTAGAATTGGATGGATTATTGTTAATCTAAAACAGTCTTTCTCAAAGTGGGCGATAACGCCCCCTTGTGGGCGCTAGAGGCCTACAGGGGGGCGGTAAAGGGCACAGATAAGTTGGGGGAAACAAGATAAGACTCATATATGGCAGGCTATAATTTAACTAAAGTTATTAAAGTAATGATTTTAAAATTTTAGGGGGCGCTAGAAAATAATTGATTCTCAAAGTGGGCGGTAGACGAAATTAGTTTGAGAACCTATGATCTAAAAGAACAAATTATAAAGAAAATTGAAACAGATAAGGCAGTAGTTGATTAGATTTGTAATTAAATTATGTATTTTATTATTAACTTTATTTCCTGTAATATCTAGTTTCATACATTTTATAAATAACTATTAATTACCTCTTCTAATATTTCTTCGTTCAAGTAATCATTAAGCCGATATCCATACTTCGAGTTTTTATGAAAAGATCCATGAAGTGCAATGTTTTATCTAATTTACTAAACGTTGTTCTATGTGGTTGGTGTCTTTCTGGGTATTGTTGGAAATAAATTTCGCTCGCTATTACTGAATTGCTATTGTTACCATAATAAATTCTTAACATGTCACGCTTTTCTTCGTTGGAAAAATTCATTGTGATAAGTTTAGACTAATTACAATCGAGTAGTAAACAACACAAGATAGTATGAAGATGTGTCAAAATGTATTTTCTTTTTTGTCTTCACGGCAAGCCATATTTTTCTTTGCACTGTTATTTCAACAGTTTCTTGCATTTTGTAGCTAGTTCACTTTATCAAATAGGGATGTGTGATACATGGAGAAACATCAGAAAAAATAGATCTATTTAATGGTATTAAAATCCAATATGGCGGCCATAAGAAAAAATGAAGTTGATGATGGTCAGAGCGAAACGAAACGTTGTAAGTAAAATCTAATGATATCATCGTAAAGAGCTCAAAAAAGTGCCTGTAGGATGTATTCATTATGTTGTGATCCCTGTAATAATAACTTCAGAAAAAAATAAAAAAGAAAATTACGTTTTTCGGTTTTTTGGAAATATTTCAAGAACTACAAATCGTAGAAGATATTTCAAAACAGATTATTGTTCAGCACTAGAATACGCAACTTTGCCCCAATTTAACCGACTTCGTATCTCTTACCGTTTCCGAGATCCCAATGGTGAGCCTCGAATTTGTAACAGCCTGTATACACTAGTTCAATCCTTATGACTGGCACATTCCGTAGATCGTCCTTACATTAACGCAATAAGTAAAGCCCGGATGTTTAGGCAATTGCCTAAAATTTTATTTAAGAAAAAACATAGGCAATTAAGTTTTAAACATTGTACCTGTGTATTTGCCTAGTCTTATACTTAAGCGGTAATTACTGTATAACTAATTTTTATCCACGACTACTCATAATATGGCAGTTATCCATGTGCTTGGCCATAATATTCACTGCCAGCAGTGAATAATCATTATTCACGGTATCATGGTAACCATCATTGTTTATGGCGTATAATGAAGTAAATAGGTAAGGTTATGAACCGTGATTTGTAGAAGAAATGCAGTTTTATAACATTTTATGTACGGAACCAACGTTGTTTAAATGAAACTTTGTGCAATTGCCACAAATCTCAAAATTAATACAATTACTTATTTGTTTACATTAACATTAATATTTACATGTGAACAATTAGATAAGGCATTTGTAGTCGTGGATAAAGTATAGTATACGACTCGCTATAATGGCTACTGTTACCTCGGATAGTTGCAAAACCCCCTCGCTACTCTCGCTCGTCTTGCAAATAATAGCATTCGTTAGAACTGGTTTCATGATTTTCCTTAACTGTATGTTAATCTTCATGTTTTTCTTTCTGAGTTCTTCTTTTAGTACGTTTAGATTATTCTGATTCTCCCATAATTATCATGTCATCTGCGTAGCATAGTTCGGTTATAGTTACTATTTTCATTTTCGGAAATCCTATTCTGTACTTTTTAAAAATTTTCTTTACATATCTTGACTATCTCATCCAACACTAGGCTAAATAGCAATGAACTTAATATAAGTACATCCCTGCCTGAGGCCTATTTTGCTGGTGAAAATACTCGATGTCTAATTTCTTGCTCTTGCGTAGTTATCTGTTTGCTTGTAAGTATAGGCTTTTTATACACTCTGGACTTCTCTTCTTTAACACTTTGTATGCTGTCAAATGCCTTTTCCACGTCTATGAAACATACATGAATTTGTCTTCCCTCTTTATTAGCTTTTTCACACATCTGTCTTACAATGAAGATTTGGTCTACTGCTACCTACCTGCAGGCCAGCAAATTGTGCGAGGGACTGACGTTCCTCCAGCACCGCTCGGCAAAGCTCTTGGAGAAGGGAGGTCCGACGAGACCCCAAGCAAAAGGTGGGCAAAGTGAATAAAATAAAAAGCACCAGCGGAGCGCACTTGCTTTTATTTAAAATGCTCAAAAATTTGGTCAAAATAATAAGCAAGCAATAACAAAGTTACGTATGACCCAGACGGGGTCCAGTGAAATGAACACGCAAGTAAATAAATAAACTAACGAATTAGGATTTTCCCGACTAACAGATCTGTTCTTCGTTTACAATTAACTTAAAGAAATTTAACAGCTCCACAACAAAATGAGAATAAAAATTATAACGCCGCGCCGCGAAAATTGAATCAACCCAGTAGGGCAATTAGAAAAGAATAATTAGGGTAAATCCGACCTTGCGTCAACGGTAAGTGCAGTCAGTCAATGACCTATTTTGAGGAAAATGTTACGTCATCAAGTGGCGTCGCTTCTGCAGGTTGGTCGAGTCTACTTTCACGAACGAAAGGTGGGTCGGGATGCCGGGGTTTTATTACGTTTCAAACTCCAATTCCGGCCTTTTCTCTCCGCCCAAGGAATGGCGTATTTCTCACCCAAGGTAGAAACTACCACGGCAAGCTAGAACTTGAACTCGAACTTGAGCTGAAAGTCGAACTAGAAGCCTAATGGAAAAGAAAAACGCGTTACGCTTCAACACGGACACAAAATGGCCACAGACATACCTGTTCCCAGTTTCAACGACAGGACAGGCTTACGAGAAGCTTTTTGTTTTAACGAGCTTGTAATTCTCTCACGTACGTTTGCAAATCTCGGAGTAATTCCGATTCCGTCTTCCTTCACAGAATCTCGTAAAAAAGGAGCGCAAACGAATAATGAGGGTAAATCCGACCTTGTAATCAGGATCCGGCGTAATGACAATCAGCTGTCAACGGTGAGGGAGCGCCCTCCAATGACGGTAAGTGCAGTCAGTCAATGACGTATTTATTTTGACGAAACTAGGTTCGTCTAAAGTTGTCAATCTCAAATTTACTTAAATCAACAACAATAATTTAATAATACACTGTCTGCATTTGGCCGAAGATTCGCTCAACACATTAACTAATAAGCATGCGGTATTATCGCAACGATATATATCTTATGATTCGGTATTAAATGCAACAATAAAACTCACGAATTTGTTTATGTCAGTCAAGGAAACGTCAAACGAATTTGCTGATGCACGCCATCTATGGTTCATGTCCCGCGTTGATGATCCGGGATGAACCGGCGTGAGTTGGGAGTAGGGCTACCACACGAGATTATAACCCAGTCGCAGAGTCAATTGCGAATACACTCGTAAGATCCAATAACAGGAGAAAAGAAAAGCCTGAATGTCAAGGAAACGGTTTCGTTAGCGGCCATTTTGGCACACGCCATTGCACATTTTTACATTACCTGGGGGCTAATAAGTTCCCAAGCTTGGAATTGGAGTTAAAATGATCCCCCAAATGTGTTCGATGGTGTCACTAAATCTTCCGGCACAGCCGCAAATGAATTACTTCTCCCGAAGAGCAAGAATTCCGATAATTTGCACAATGCACGTAAAACATGTCTGACTTGTAACACACTTCGAACAAGAGAGAGCCTCATCAAGGCGAAATTGTGGCAGGTGATGGTTGCTAGGATACGAAGCCGAAGAGAGTCACGTGGTGTGTCACCCACCAATAAACTACTTCGAGGAAGCAAAGAAGAGGTACAGGCTTGCCAACTATCGAAAGCGGGTCAGATATCGTCTAGATTCCGCGTTTTCTTTGGCGGGAAATTTGAACCGTCTTATTTCATGTCTAGTCACTTTTTTGGATCTATTGTGTTCGCTTTGTTTTCTATTAGTTTTTCGTGCTCCCTGTCCCCTTTGCATTCCGTTCCGTCTATTGTGAGTTGTTGGTATCGTATTTTCGTTGTTTCTTCCTTTTTTCCTCTCTTCTTCCGCTATCTGTTTAATCTTTTTTTTTGTGTGTCTCTTTCTTCTCTAGTCAATACGTGGTTCGACTTATCTTTCAGATTATTTTAAGTATTCATTTTGTATTTGTGTTGGTAAAAGGTGGCCACCGCCGCGCCGCCTTAATTTGAACATCCTCGTGAAGTGGTGCTCACGTTCGTTGTTCGCTAAAAACAAACAATACGAACAAAATTTGCCCTAATTGTGATTTTTTTTCTTTTGTGAAATCAATCGTCTCTTGTGTTTGTTTCGTTTTAACTATTTTTTATTTTCATTTTTTTTTAATTTTCAAAATTTGTCTCGTCTTTACATTTTGTAAAACACGTGTTTGTAGAGGTGGCCTTAGGTCACAGCCCTAAATTAATAATACGAAGAAAATTGGTCCTAATTGTGAATGATTTTTTTGCGAAGTAGATTGTCTTTTCGTATTATTTTTAAAGTTGTGTCGTTTCTATATTTTGTAAATCATATTTGTAAAGACACTGGACGCGTTCAGCCGCAAACTTAGCGCTGCAACACTTTTGTAAACAGCCGAAAATTGAAATTCTAAATTTTTTCATTTAAGTAGAATTACTTCAGGATCGTTCACGAAAGAATTTCACGCTTTAATTGTTAATATAAACAATCTCAGGCGATGAGGGGCCCCCAAGCGACAAACTTTATTCAAAATACTGACTGTCCTTACGATGAGTGGTCATTGAGATGCGTTAAAGTAAATAAGCCACGCGATAAAGACTCTGAACGCGTGAGAAGCTCACCGACGCAAGGTCCAAAAAAGCCTCGCAAACCCTTGAGGGTAGGCAACTTCACTCACTCCAGTGACCTGAATGAGCGGAACCAAAAGGAGGACTCGCACAGATGCCGCCACCTCGCAGTCGCAAATTTACAAAAGGGGCTCGTGTTTTAAAAATGTAAACAACACGCTTCCGCAAGGAGAGAAGATTCAAAAAATTAATTATGTTAACGAACAGTTGCGTTTTCAATTTTCGCATTCACATTCAAATAATTTTTATAAAATGTTCGTCGAATTTCTTCATTTTCGCTTCTTCTTTAACTTTATCATCGACCTCTTTTTGCAGTTTAAATAATGCTGCCTAATTTATGGCCGATTTCTTCACCATGTTTAACCTAAGGTTAATTTATGTAACAGATGGAATGTGACGTATAGTTGGCCGTACACATACTATATGTCACATTCTAACTGATAGATAAATTTAACCTCAAGATAAGGCGATGAAGAAATCGGGCATCAGTCTTTTTAAATGCCTAAAAATCCGGGCTTTAGCCATAAGTATAATATAATATTTTAAAGAAATGAAATCAGTTTGAAACTGACGTTCGTTTTTTGACTGTTATCCGAGAATCTTTTTGGAGATCGATATAAATCAACAGAGGACACTGTATCAGTGTTTTTGCATTACACTGACAAGTACATTTCAATAACTATTAGCCGGGACCGTATCAGCTGGCCTTAAATCTGTTTTTGTAATCGAACTTATCTTATTGTTTATTATCGACGATTAAGACAGCCATTAGCGGGAATTAATTTTATTTTTATTAGCCGGTATTCGGCTTACACAGGAATGCCTAAATATTTTTATCGAGAATCGCAAATCCTTATCGAGACATTCAAATCGTTTCGCCCGGTTTAGTATTATTAAAAAACAAAAGACCTTGAATCCAATGTTCCAGATTGTTTATATAAAAATAACAACTTTTGGGGTGCGAATTTGATAATACACATTATGTACTTGTAATTTGATTGCTTAGTTAAACCAAATTCCTCTTTTATGTACATGTATGTATAACGATAATTACGTGAAATTGATATCTAAAATGAAAGATGTTGTAACTTACGAAGTTTCTCGAAAAGATAAAAGGTATTTAAATGGTAAAGTTAACAACGACAAATTTTGCCGTAGGTACTTCACACACGCTTTCAATAAGAGTAGTGTAATTTTACTACCTGCAACCGTTCTATTTTGGTTCACTACAATATTCTGTGCCAGGTCATAAAGATGAAGGATAGGAGTAAACATAAATATAACTTTTATAATTTTAAACCACCAAAGCTTTCCGCTACATGACACACTCCTGTGTAGTAGTACTACTACGAATCGTTGCACCGTAATCGGAAGTCGATTTGTCCGCCGCCCCTCGGAGATTCTGCCATTGCCACTTCTGAACCGGCGGCCTATTTTCGTTAATTATTCGATTGTATTAATAGAAAATTTATTTTTAAAATGTTTTTTTCGAAACGGCCGCGGTTGTTTCAGGCTCTCCTCGCCCGGTGAAACGACTTTGTTATTCATTACTCGAAAATTCTTTGGTTCGGATGACCTAATTATAACACTGACATGTTTCTGTCGGTTAGTCATGAAAGCGAAAAATATCACGGATTTCATAATACCTACACTGCAATGAGGCGATGACTTCAGAAAAGAACGAATTTACATTTCACCGGGGCGGGGGAGGGGCTCAATTAGAAAATCAAGGAACAAATTACACACAACATCAATCATAATTTTTTTATTATTTATTCAAAAATACAATCGTTTTCTTTAGTAAGTTAATTAATTATAAGAGTATTTAATTTGTAGGGCAAAACAGGACTATCAATTACAAGGAGGAAGAGACTCAATAAAATCATTGTTGTGTTGCAATCGTTATCAAGTTATTTCATATTACGTAGTCGCCAGAGCATTCAAGGTTTTGTTTACAACAAATTGACATTGCACTTTTCGAATTAGTGCTGTGTGTATGTATAACCGCACAGTAATGAAGAATTATTTACGCCGATTACACGAGAGAAATAATAACAAATATTCTGAGTAATATCAATTAGTCGGTCGTTGTTGTGTCTACTATAAAATTATTTCGTTTCATTTTTGGAAATCCGGATTATTGGGAGCCCGGATTTTCGTAGCTTTACCGTATATAGAAAAGGAAAAGGAAGGAGAGGCCAAAATTAAAAAAGAAAAAATATACGTAAGCTAAATTTTAAAAAAATAATATTGATGCAAGTCGGTTTTGATTGAGCATCCTCTGGACAGCTGTTTCAGCCCTAGTTGGGGCCTCTTCAGCAGAACAGTAGCTCAAGAATTCCACTGAAACCAAACCGACCTGTCCGAGTTATTCGCAAAGGAGAAGTTTGCTTTTTTTAATAAAGAAAATAAAGTTAAAGCAAGTCGATGTAAAACTGTGAAAGGATTATTAAAATATCTTAAAAACAACCCAATTATAAGAGTTCAAAGTTGCAGAGTCAATTGCGAATACACTCGTAAGATCCAATAACAGGAGAAAAGAAAAGCCTGAATGTAAAGAAAACGGTTTCGTTAGCGGCCATTTTGGCACACGCCATTGCACATTTTTACATTACCTGGGAGCTAATAAGTTTCCAAGCTTGGAATTGGAGTTAAAATTATCCCCCAAATGTGTTCGACGGTGTCACTAAATCTTCCGACACAGCCGCAAATGAATTACTTCTCCCAAAGAGCAAGAATTCCGATAATTTGCACAATGCACGTAAAACACGTCTGGCTTGTAACACACTTCGAACAAGAGAGAACCTCATCAAGACGAAATTGTGGCAGGTGATGGTTGCTAGGATACCATACCGACCTGTCTGAGTTATTCGCAAAGGAGAAGTTTGCTTTTTTAATAAAGAAAATAAAGTTAAAGCAAGTCGATGTAAAACTGTGAAAGGATTATTAAAATACCTTAAAAACGACCCAATTATAAGAGTTCAAAGTTGCGTTTGGTAGCAATAGTCTCCGAGCGGCGTGACGTCGTTTCTCCTATTCGTCAAATTATCACTTTGACGCTTTACGAACCGTACTTCCACTTTGATGCAAATACACAGGTAATAGACAATAATCAATGTAAAACAAATCAAATTAAATGAACAAAACAATCAAATTAAATGAACGTTAACTTTACGTAGCTGTGTAACAGAGTAACCGCGATCAGCTCTGATGCGAAACAAGCGAGTCGTTCCTGCTTGAAACATGACAACTTTAAAAGCCTATTTCTCCGTTACTTGGTTTTAGTCTATATTTTATTATGATTTAAGATAATATTCTATTTCGAAGATGAGTAAACTCGATACCAAAAACGTTCTCCACCAATCTACAAGTGTGTTCGACCTCTGAAGGGGTGTAGCCCTCGGAGCGTGCCCGATACAGTTCGGCAATTACAAACGGGAAGCACGATGTCAAAGTGGACAGGATCTCGAGGTTCGATGGCTTCAACAGCAAAACTCGCCCAGGAAGAACCGAACTGGCCCCAAAAACTCGAACAAGGGGGGGCGTCTTAACCCACAAAACGTGCTAACGGAAGAAAGTACAAATATAAGAGAAGCTCGAAAACGAGAAGGAAGCTTTTTTTGTATAGAGGTTTGGAGAATCTTCAGAAGACATCATCAACGGAATCCAGCAGCAGACGCGTTGGATTCGCCCTGTCTTTGTCGCCTATTTCTTAGGTCCTTGACAAGGGCGCCTACCAACTAAACACCTTATCCTCTCTTGCAGCTGCTAATTCCTGGAATCCGCCGTTAAGCGTTGCATCAGGAATTTCGCACTGTCCGGTGCAGACCATTTCTCAATGGGAGATAGGCTGACGTCTGGGTGCCCTTGGTTGTCGAAAGACACCAGAGAGAAATCGGTTGTCCGGTGCAGACCACACGCCTGTTACCCTTAAAACTAGCCTGTCTAGCTGCCCTATCTCATACACGCGGATATGCGTGTATGGGTAATGGATGCTGGGGTTAGTATTAGATGTGTGGGAGAGATTCGCGTAAGCGTTCTCGACGGTTACTCATCAAACGTAGCTAGGGAAACCTTGCTGACATGAGTGCTAGGGGGAGGGGGAGCCCACCGGTCCCGGCCGGTCCCCCTCATTGGCGTTGGCCTCCTAGTGGCAGTGTCATAGCTGGCGGACAGCGGGAGTACCGTGCCGGACGGCGTCCCGCTGGCCATTTCTCAATGGGAGATAGGCTGACGCCTGGGTGCCCTTGGTTGTCGAAAGACACCAGAGAGAAATCGGTTGTCCGGTGTTGTATACCGCATACCGCAGCGCCCGTTCTGCTTACAAGCGAGAGCTTAAAAAAGCCAAGGAGCTCCACTGGAGGAATTTCGTCAAGGAAACGGGAAATAGCGATCCATGGAGTATAGTCAACAAGATAGTAAGCGAAAAGGTGAAGGTGAGGAACTTGATATCAACTGTGCTTAGTGGAGAGAAACGATGAATCTCCTACTTGAAAAGCTCGTCCCAACGGATAACACTGAAACAGAAAATGAAACACAAAGTAAAGTACGTATTGAGAACGCAGCATACTTATCTGAATCAACCCTGGAAGAGGACTTCACGGTCGGAGAGGTCGTGGCGGTGGCTAGAAACATCAAGCCCAGGAAGGCTCCTGGATGGGAAGGACTGCCAAATGGTGTTATAAGTAGAATCGCTTGCACCCAACCCCATCTCTTACTGCAGATTGCCAACTTGTGCCTAAAAACAGGAATATTTCCAAAGATATGGAAACAGGGTAGACTCAACATCCTGCTAAAATCCCCTAAAAAGCCGGTCGACCAGGTCAGCTCTTACCGACCCATTTGCTTGCTACCGGCAATGGGCAAATTCATGGAAAGACTAATGGCCCTGCGCCTGCGATCACACTTAGAAAACGCACAAGGACTATCGGATAACCAGTTCGGCTTCAGGGAGGGAAGAAGCACAGTAGATGCGTGAATCAAGATCAAAATATGTAGTTGGAGTGTTCATAGACATTGCCGGGGCGTTCGATAACCTATGGTGGCCGTCAATATTCAAAAGACTGCGAGAGATAGGAATATCGGGAAATATTTACCGCCTTTTTGATTCGTACTTCCGGGAGCGCCGAATGGAGGTCCTGCAAGGGGAGGAAGTCTGTGACAGGCAAATGAGTAAGGGCTGCCCACAAGGGTCTGTTCTCGGCCCCTTGCTCTGGAACATCGTCTTTGATGAAATCGTCAGACACCGTAATTCTGATACTGGCATTAAGGTTGCCTATGCTGATGATCTGGTCGTCCTGGTACATGCAAACAGTAGATCCGACATTGAGCTGAAAGTAGGACAAATGACTGTCCGATAATAAGATGAACATCTCAATGAGCAAAACAAGTGGAGTCCTCTTGAAGGGCAAACTGAGCACCGGCAGGCCGCCTAATGTTCGACTGGGGGATGGCACCCTGAAATGGAACACACAAGTTAAGTATTTGGGAGTTATTTTAGATGCTGGTCTGACATTTCTACCACACGCGCGTTACCTGCAGGAGAAGCCGAAAAACGTGGCTGGGAAACTGAGGAGGATTACGGTCGGAGAGTGGGGGTTGAGAGGAGATATTATGAAGGTCATCTATGGCGGAGTTGGTAAGAGTATTCTTTGCTATGCTGCCACGATTTGGTATGAAAGGGTCAGCCACACACACATATATCGAGCTCTAGCGTCAGCCCAGAGGCCTTTCCTGCTATCCATAACCCGGGCCTGTAGGACTGTATCAAATGACGCGCTGCAAGTACTGAGTGGATGCCACCCCGCAGACCTAGAAATAAAACAGAGTGCTGTAAATACACTAATTAAAAGAGGCAGGACAACTTACCTGTTTGACACTGAGATTGTGCCCGACAATAAAAATGAAGCAAAACTCCTCGCTCACGAAACGATAATGCGACAATGGCAGTCGCGCTGGGTAGCCTCCAACAAGGGCAGAGTCACCTTTACCTGGATACCTGAAATAGAAACCTGAATTACAGCAAAGTTCAATTATGAACTTACCACCTTCCTCACAGGACACGGTACTTTTGCCAGTAAGCTGCAGACCTTCGGACTGTCGGACGTGGCAACCTGTACCTACGGCGAATTGGAGGACTGGGAACACGTACTGCTTCACTGCCCGGAATACAACGAAAGGAAAGAACCGCATTGTTCCCCGATGGATTGGTGATTTCCGTTGAGAGTTTACTGTCTAAAACCGAGCCCATCATGCATCTGACCAAGGCCATCTACAACAAGAAAAGAGAAGTAAGAAGATAGTGATCAAGAGAAGATAGTCCAAACCAGGAAGATCAACCAAGGCGTGTGGACAGGGGAAAGAAAGAAGCTGTAAGACAGACTAAAGCTTGGAAGAAGAAGAACAAAGATAATAGAGACCTGAGATAAAAGAGGCAGGGAGGGAGAGGATAGGGGACTATAACAACGAGGCTGTGCAAATAAGAACAGGTCTCACGAATAGATAGGTAACACAGCGGGTTATGGGCTAACGCCCGGGTACCCAGAAATATACGTTGAGTATATAACGAAACGGTTGTCCGGTGTTGTATGTCCATCCATCCCGACGAGTGAACTGCGGATCTCAGTTCCGGCACTAGCCTGGTTAGCTAGTAGAGATTAGATAGGTCTCCCTTGACCAGAAGGGGCGAGGAGCGTGCACCCCCGACCACTCTGGTAGCAGTGAGTTGGAAGTCACTTTATAGTGCCAGCCACCGAAAGGTGGGCCCGCCCTGCGCGCTGATTGGGCGTATCTCAATCCGATGGCTCTGGTCGGGGCCCAAGCGGATAAGGGCTAACACGCCTAGGAACCGCTTGATGAGCGTACGGTGCGATTAGGGGAACTGGTCTGTCCGGTGTTGTGTCCGGGTAAACGGATGTCGCTTTTAGCAGAAGTTGATGGCGGTTCAGTCGATTGAGGTGTCAGCCCGATAGTACAGGACACTAGTAACCGAGATGAGTTGTAGGTAGCCATCGCTTGAGGTGTCGGACCCCGTGTGTGGAAGCCTAGTATCCGAGACGAGAACCGATGCAGACCACACGCCGTTTACCCTTAAAACTAACCTGCCTAGCTGCCCTATCCCATACACGCGGGTATACGTGTATGGGTAATGGATGCTGGAGTTAGTATGAGATGTGTGGCAGAGATTCGCGTAAGCGGTTACTCATCAAACGTAGCTAGGGAAACCTTGCTGACATGAGTTCTAGGGGTGAGGGGGAGCCCATCGGTCTTTTTTTCTTGTTGAGAAAAAGATTGCGCAAAGGCAGTACTTTACAGTTACCTCCTTAGCTGTTATTATTTAGTAGATTTTTTGTATGAAAGGATGCACCATCTTACTGAAAGGTAGAGGGAAATTTTTGCACGTTGAGTGTCAAGGAATTTTTAAGACTCCTAGGCGTTCATAGTTCGTCCTATTATAAGTGAGGACAAGCAACTCCAATTCAAGATTCAATCTCTGTGAAACTCTTCCAATTAACAACTAACGACATGTATGCTACAACTTCCCACAATTAGGAGGGGAAATATCATGCGTTTATTTAATATTCCAGTAGCATCAGGTGTGGAAATATTTTGCTTTCGTAAAGGCATGTCGTAGCTTAAGCTCGCCGCGAACAGAATTGTCACTAGTTCATTCGTCCTGTCAACCATCGAGGGTTTTCGTGATTGTTTGCGTTATATGTTGGTTTTATACAAAAGTAAGTTATATTTTACTTTACATTTATTGCATAAGAAAATGGTGTTTACATTAGAGCAGAAAATATTTGCGATTGAAAGTTATTTTCGTAATAGTTCAAAAATCGATGGGGCATGGGTATACTGGGTACGAAACCGCTTGGAAGAGTTTAGAGTTGAATTTCACGGTGTGATTATTGACCACAAAACACTCGAAGACAACCTGCATTGGTGTGTACAGTGTTTCGTGAAACTGGAGGTCTTTTCCCAAAAAAAAAAAAAACGACAGATCAACCTGGAACATGTACTGCCGAGTGCCGAGGTTATCGAAACTGCAGGACATAATGAAAAGTGCTGCTCACAGCTCTATCCGCCAATTATCACAACAGATTGAGCTTTCTGTGGGAACGTGCCACCAATTGCTACGTAAAGCTCTATCCTTACCGCATGATATTGGTGCAAGAATATAATATATATTATATATAATAAATTATTTAATTTGTGAGTGAGTAGTAATTGTTTTTTTATGATTAACATTTAAAAGTCAGTTTATGTTCAATTTTAACACTGCGACATACGTTTTCCAAAACAAAATATTTCCACAGTTAATGCTACCGGATTATTAAATGAACACACGTTACTAAGGCCACGTAGAAAGTTTCTTGCTTATATTTAAGACTAGAACTTAAGAAGAAAAATAGAATCTTTCTCGAATTTAAGATTCCACGTATCATTTCACATATTAAATCAAAAGCAAATTTATAGCTCGTCTCTGACGTTTTTCCTGTCCGTTTTATATTGCATAACTTTCCAGAAATTATACGCGCCGAAATATTGTAGTTTTATTTTTGAACGTGAGGTCTTCTGTCTGGCAATTTTTATTTTCGCGGGATTTTGCGACGCAACACGTCGAAACATTGAGCTCAATTGAGGAAGCGAGCGTACCGACGATAAAACTTCCATTTATGTGTTTATATACGTTTAGTCTCGGAGGCACTTACTCGCATTTCATAATTAGATAAATCGCAATAAACAAGCCGTCTGTTCTATATTATTGTTAGTATCGTAAAAATCTTGTTTTCCACTACATTATACCCGTAGTCATAATAATAGTAGAAATTAAAAAAAAAAATGTGAGGTCTCATGTGACTTCGTCTGCCACTGATAAATGGGCGCGAATGTATACTTCTAAATATACATACAGACATAAGTACCCTCCCCCCCCCAACTCTAAAACGGAAACTGTTGCTAATATTGTAATTAATTTCAACTATGAAGTGAAAATATGAACATGTTCACGTTCATTAATTAAGGTAATTTATTGCGTAATTTATATTATGGTAAGCGACATTTTGAGCTGAGTTCGCATCGGAATTATACTCACTTCTTCGTTTCTTACAAAACGCTAGGAAATTCCTTTTCTAAATTAATTTAAAAAAATTTTAATCGTCTATTAGTAAGTTAATTAAAATTGAAATTCAAAATTTTTATACGTATTTAAACAAAATTACATCAGGGTTATTCACGCTTCAATTGTTAATATTAGCAATCTCAGGCGATAAGGGGCCCAAGCGACAAGACTCTTCTTACGATAAGTGGCCATTAAGAAACGTTCAAGTAAATAAGCGCCCTGAGCGCAAGGTAGCGGGGCCGGGTCAAAACCACCTCGCAATCACTTGAGGGTAGGCAACTTAAGTCACTCCGGTGCGTAATGAGCGGGGCCAAGAGGGGGACTCGCACAGATGTCGCCACCTTGCAGTCGCAAATTACATGTATTTAGATATTAATCTGCCTAATTCAGTTTTTTTTTTTTTAAGTGCCTAAAAGTCTGTGGCCAAAATAATACGTTGGTTGTAAAATATTATTAAAGGTATAAGTAATCCAGTTCACGATAAAAATATTTCAAAGTTAGCAATAAATTTTCCTTTATAATAAAAGAGGAATGAATCCACCAGTTTTATTCAGACTTGACCATACATAGGCTAACACAGAACGCGCTGCGAATAATGAGAATTAATTAAATTGTATGGGTCATCCAGCTTACCATCCGACTAGTGCAGACGTGTTTCGCCGTCTCTGTCGCGTCGATCGGCCTATCGAGATGATATTCGCAAGTGCGCAAAAACTCGCGGAAAATAGCAGACTGCCTGGCGATAGGAATACGCTATTATTTGTAACGAGCGAAGTTGAACACATGCTTGGCCGTTTCGCCGGATTCTTTTATTTCGCATCGGCGACGCTAATGAAGGAGAACACATTCTGGTCTTCGTTCGTCGAAAAAGGACATGTGGAGAAAACGTGCGCGCCGATTAATCGTCGGACTTAAATCAGCATGTTTTGACTCGGCGTCTCGTTCCGTCGTATTTTCACACGTTCGGACGGATTTAGGAATTCAATTTTAGGCAGCCTGAAAAATTAACTGCGATAAAAGTAACAATATTTGTGCCAAAAAATTATTGCTCACACTTTATAATTAGTTCCTCCAATTCATATTCTACTTAATGAAATCTTTATTAAAAAAAAAATCTAAAATAAAAGAACCTTATTTTGTACACTTGGACGAAGCATCAAATCAAAAATAACCACAATTTCTAAATTCCTTTAAAATTATGTTCGTCTTTAGAAATATTCGCTTCACCTTAAACGTCCGAGTACGTCAGGTCTGGGGAGAGACGGTGCCGTAATCGACGTAACCGTGTGAACCTTCCCTCAGTCACGCAATCCGGCTCTGCAAATCATTACGGGAATTCACCCCTGCCAGAAGAAAATCTCTCCAGTACGGCTCCTAATGAGAAAAACAGAATTCGCTTGCACCGGACTTATAGTATGCAGAAATCGGGCTTCGAAAGGCATAGAAGAATGCCTTGAGTTGCTTAGGCCCAGTAGTTGAAACCTTCGTTTTATTCCCATAGTAATAATTGTAAAGTCAATTGTTTCCGTAGAAATAAAACGAAGCTTAAAGTTAAACTCTGAATGAACAGAATGCTTCGGATTAATATTTTCCGTTCAACATTCAATCAAACATTACTCGCGATTGTACTTGCTCGATTCTGCGCTGATGTGCAGAACACAGGCTGGTTCGGGGATCACCTGATCCATGATGACCAATCATAGGCTTTTTCGGTAAATCAATAGTTTTGAATGAGGCGATCGTCGGCAAGGAGAAATGGCGTTACAAGGGCGCCTGACCTTTTCGGCGACCACCTTGGAGGCATTTTGAGTTCTAACGGAAGTTCTACCTGTAACGGTTTTTTACACTCTAACACTATGAGCTGATAGAAAAAATCTGGAACGAAGGAAACATGCCAGTTGATTGGCGCTGCTCTTTAAACTAATTAAACACTCAGAAAAACATTGGGTCAATATCAACGGGAATTTAGGAAAGGAGAGTCGACGCTAGACGCGATTTACATGCTAACGCAGGCAATAGAAAAATGTTACGAACATGGATTTGTCCTCCACGTACTCTTCATTCTACTCTTCCAATGGCAGCGTGAGGAGACACCAGTTAATCAAATAAATGAAAACATGGAAACGCCAGCAAAATAGATTAGACCTTCCATCCGTGATAATAATGGAGGAACCAACAGCAACAGAAAACACAAAATAGAGGGAGGGGAAAGGCAAGGGAATGGGTCTTCGACGACGCTTTTCAATGGACGGAGTGATCAAAAGTTCGGAACGATTGCAAGAAGTTCCACACAAGTTATAGGATACGCTGACGATGTAGCACTAATAGCAAAAGATGAAAGCAGCTTGAAGGAAACCATAAGGAGAATAGCAAAGAAGAGGACTTAGAGTTAATAAAAATGATAAGACCTGATATGTGCTAGAAAAGGAACAGAAAACATTAAAGATGTAAGATTGATGAAGGGTTACCATAGACGGGGAAAACGATAGGAGGAACAGCAGAAAGAATACAAGCAGGAGACACCAGAGACTACTAAGCAGCGCCAGAAATTCAAGTAAAGAGATGAAACTAAGAATATACAAGGCAGCAATCAATGTGTCTATTAAATAACGAAAGGCGAAGAAAAACTAACAATCCTGGAAAGGAAGATACTGAGAAGAATTTTAGGGGGCAAAGAAAACAGACGAAGGAGAGCACATACTCCTAATGAACTACGAAATAAAAAACATGATGGGCGGAGAGGATATAGTCAGGAATTTTAGAGCCCCAAGATTGAGGTGGTGGTTCGGACATATCCGAAGGAGAGGAAACAGTGAAATAATAAAGGCCCGTGGATGGGGGGGGACCAAATATATTGTCACGTTTGAAAAATTATTATCTAAATTCGTTTTTACTTTAGGAGTTACACAAAATTTAACGCGCGTATTTTTAGGTTTAATTCACAAAATTGTTTAGTTAGCATTTCACAAGTACGGTCATCGACACAGGCTTAACCGCCGCGGAAGTTGTCTAGCATAAATTAGCTTGCAGGTCCAATTATTTTTCGGTCGATGGAACTTATGCAAAATTAACGTTTTAATAGAGGGAATTCCATGCTGACAAATGAAAACCAAGTTGTTTGCACTTACTTAAGAATGCTACTCAACAGTTCGTAAGTTTGATACATAGATATTTTATAAATATTAAATATTAAGGACAAATTAGTCGATGATTTCGAACATCGAGTCACCAATTTCTTTTGAAATATTCACTTCACCTGAAACTGAACGAAAAAAAAACGTTTTATTTTAATAGAACATTTTGTTCCGCTTACTGAATTTATCATCAGATATTTTTTTGGTGAATAAAGAAAACAAAACAAGGGAAAAACGTCCTCTTTCTAAAGAAAAGAAAAGAAAATATTTCACAGAAACAACCTGCGTTTATTGTTAAGTGATTCTAATTGATGAGTTTTAGATGCAGCATGATTTAATCGGTGCGGTTTTAATTCTGTCACAAATCTAACTATAGAGTGATATGACTCAGAAAGTACAACTTCAATAGAGGTTTGGCACAGAGCATACGAGGCAACGAGCAAATGTAAGTAAATAAGCGTTTCGTTTCTTATTACTTGCGAATAATACGTAATTTATAATTTTCCAAACTATAATAAATATAAACCTAAACTTAGTACAACGCAACAACTAAAACGAAGGTATGAATTCAGGACACTCTGAAGTACTAGTATACTAAGGCCCAGTTGTACAATTCGAGTTTAACTTTAAGCGAAGCTTAAACCCATCACAACCATGTTATTGTGAAGGGCTTAAGCTTTGGTTTAACGTTAAACTCGAATTGTACAACTGGGCCTAAGTTATTGTTATGTCCTTTTATTTAGTATAATTAATAATCATTTTGAAATATAACTCATAAATTACATTTATTAGAACATGTCAAAATTCAGTTGTATCAATGATGAGGATGGGATGACTTGTTATTATTAGGCAGATGATTGTCATGTTCCAAACAATTTTAGGTCGAAAATTAACCGCAAGATGTCGTTGTAAATGTCTAGGTCCCTTTTTCATATAATGAACCTTCCCCGAGTGAGTGGGGCGAACCAATGCGTGCTTAATAAATGGGATACGTTTATGATTGTGGCTCAAAATGAGGAGAAATTTTCAGATCTTCAAAATCTCAAGGCCATTTCGAATTTAAAATTCAGCAGGGGGTCGATTTCTGTTTGCAATTCATCAAGAACTTGGAAATTAAAAGAGCCAATGATTTTGCAAGTAAATAAAGCGGTGATTTTGGACGAGAAGAAAGTGTGAAGAAAACGTTGCCGATTTCTTAAAGGTATTTTAAAGCTTCAGGAACGCCACGGAACTTATGGCGTGAAATGATTGGATTTCGGATAAGAAGAAGACGACTAGGATGGCAAGAGCCTTAAGGAATTGAAAACTCCGAGGCCTTCAACATTTCCACGAAATTTTGAATTCACAAAGACCATCAGCAGGACGAATCTAAAGCCTGCATGTATATTTAAAAAAAAGTCGACGATTTTGAAGGGAAAAGTGATGATATTGAACTAGAAGAGATTCGGCAGTTTCAGGAAGCTATCAACTCAAAGGAAGCTGGAGCCACTTCTTAAGGATTTCAAGGATTAAAGTTTCTGAAACGCTGGGCGTGAAATGAACGAGTTTTAAATGAGAGGAAGTTTAGAAAATTTCGCCAAATTCAGAAATGGATAAGTTAAAAGCAGCAAGAGCTCGGCCAATTCAAAAGAGGGAATGGAAAAGACCCTATGGGTTGCCAACGAGAAAGCTCTTAATGATGCAGCTCCCGCCATTGACCAAGATGCCAAAAGGATGTCAAAAACACCATGTATTTAATTCAACAATAAATGTTTCTAACTAAAAAGAAAGAATACAAATTAAGAATTTAGGATTTGTCTTAAGTTACTAAAAGCAAAAATTTTTGGAAGTGGTCTATATTAGTTGAATGGACCTCAGGAGGAGGAGTCCTTTAAGTACATCAACTGGCAGAATTTTTAGGGTTTATTTTGTTTATATGTTTCATTGTGCAATCATACGCCATTTTTTCTTTTTTAACTTCTGCCCGCCATCTTAAGTAATGCACGTTTTCATTGTGTAAAATTATTGCTTCCACTTGGGGCTCTCGCGCAATTTTAACTTGATTTTAATATGTTTATTGTTTGACGTTACAACCTTTGTTGTATAACTACAACTCATGTATTACGGTATGTAAACTTTCATTCACTCATTTTATTACTTATCGATCCTTTTGTATTGTAGTCGTTACCGGCTGAAGATCGCTTTCTGCTGAAGCCGAAACATATGTCTCAACTAATATAGACCACTTCCAAAAATTTTTGCTTTTAGTAACCTAAGACAAATCCTAAATTCTTAATTTGTATTACGTACTGGTTACTAACATCTTATGAAGATTGTTACCAAAAAGAAAGAAGATGAAAGGGAGTTGGGGCATGGCATTTTGGATTCACAAAAATATCGGCATGAAGAAATCTGAAGTAGATTTTTGACTGCAGTTCTTTAAGGATTTGGGCATTTAAGGAGCCACGATTTTCCAAATAAAAAAAGAAGCAACTATTTAATAAGAAGAAAGAATGACCTTGAAAATTTTGTTCAGAAATGCGACAAGAGACCTTCAGTTACACGAAGGTGTCGTCAATACGATAGAATCGGAAAGCGTCGCCATTTTGAAACCACAAAGAAAACATTTTGAATTCACACAGGTTTCTGAGGCTAGTTTTCTCTATTACTTTGATTGAGCAGATATCATTTCAAAAATTCGATGAATATAAATGGAACAACGATTTTACTCTTATTGAGGAGTTTTTATAATTTCCCAAAGGCATTTTCGAGGATTTCTGCGGTTTCATGCTTCTCTCCCTAGTTAAACACAGACGCTGTGGACGTTCGTTATTTGTAAACTGGTATCTGGTATCTGTTTTTCGAAAACTGATTTCTAACGGTCCTTAGATTTAACAAAGCCAACGATTTTTGAAGGAAAATGCGATGGCCTTGAACTAGAATAAAATGGCAATTTTACGAAGATATCGTCAACTCAAAGGCATCTGATGGTTGACGTTTTTAAGGTCGAAAACTTCAGAAATGTCAAGAAATTTATGGAAATTTAAATAAGAAGGAGTTTAGGAAATTTCGCCAAGTCCAGAAATGGATAAATGAATTAAGCAAGCGGACGATCCGTCTAACAAAGTGCTAACTGAACTCTATCAGAAATTGATGGACGTTTGGACGACTACGTTCAAAGCAAGCAAGACCCCGGCCAATTCAAAAAGGGGAATGGGAAAAGCCCCAGAGGTTGCCAAAACAAAAAAAGATAACCTGCCACCTTTAACCAAAATAATAAGGATCGGGAACCATTATCTGACTTTGGTGATCAATCAGACCGTCTACATCCTTCCTATTTGATGCATTTGATGGGAGGTTGGTGTCATCAGCTTTCTTAGTTGAACTTCAGTTCGAATTAACTGATTTATATGCCTCTTTAACTTATATCAACTACTCAACTCTACTTGATAATGAAGATGTCCAAATTTCTTTGTTATTCCCAGGTCGGTTTGTTATTGGAATACCATCGAGCTAACACTTTATCTCCCACTCAGATCTAGTTCGAGGCGAATGAGACCGCAAATCCATCGAGAAAGACAAGGAAGAAGAAGGTTAAAAAAGAACTTGGAGAATTGACGTCAAAATTTTATCAGAAGCTCTGAGGTCTTCAAAAATGTCTAGATCGAGGAGAATGGGGCTGTAAATCCCTTCAAGACGAAGAAGAAGAAGACCAAGAAGAGATCGTAGTAATTCCTTCGAGAATCCCTTCAAAAAAGAAGAAGAGAAGAAGATCAATGAAAATTTGGAGAATTAACGTCAAATGTTGAGAGAAGAGTAAAGGTCTTCAAAAATTCATCAAGGGGGCTAGATAGAGTCAAATGAGACTGTAAATTCCTTCCAAAAAGACGAAGAACACAATAAGGTTAAAAAAATTGACGTCAAAATGTTGTGAAAAGTGCAAAGGTCTTCGAAAATGCATCTTAGATGAGTAGATCTAGACGATTGGGGCTAAAAATTCCTTCAGAAAGATGAAGGAGATGAAGAAGGTCAAAGAACTTGGAGAATTGTGGTCAAAATGTTGTCAAAAGTGCAAAGGTCTTCAAAAATGCATCTTAGATGACCAAATCGAGACGATTGGGGCTAAAAAACTCCTTCAGAAAGATGAAGAAGGTAAAGAAAAACTTGGAGAATTGAGGTCAGAATGTTGTCAAAAGGGTAAAGGTCGCTATGGGGTCTTCAAAAGGCGCCCTTCTTGGCTAGATCTAGGTCGACAAGAAGATGAAAAGTGGCGTAGCTTGAGGGTCTCCTATAAGAGAGAGAAGCGGGTGCAACAGGGATCATTGGGGGCGTTCTTGCAAGATGATTCTTTTTAAGAAATAATCTTCAAGGCAGCGCCCCCCCCCACCTCGCAATACCATACCTATCTCAAACTAACGTTTTTGAATTCTTAGATCCCGCAGTTATTAGTACCTTGAGAATTTAAGCCCCGAGTAAGGGCGGGCGGATTTTGCTGGGAAAAGGGGGAGCACCTTCTTCACTCTTGTCTTGCATGACGTTTTTAAATTCTGAAACCAATCGGTTATTTCATCAAGAATTGGAGCTCGAATTCGAACTATTCTACTGCCGAGTATCAGGTGCGGCGAATAAGAGGGTGCGGATTATGTGGGAAGGGGGGGGGGGAGTGATACACCACGTCTCGTCATGACTTTTCTTAAATTCTGAAGCTCCTTAGTTATTACTTTGAAAATTTGGGCCTGATCCTGCGTAACTATTCTACTGTCGAAGTGTCGAGTGCTGCGGGTAAGGGCGTGCGGATTTTGCTGGGAAAAGAAGCGTCCTTAACTCTTGTCTTGCTTGACGTTTTTAAATTCTGAAACCCCTCGGTTATTTCATCAAGAATTTGAGCCCGAATCCACATTATTCTACTGTCTGCTGTCGAGTATCAGGTGCGGCGCGAAAGGGGGTGCCGGATTATGCGGGAAAGTGGGGCGATACCCCTTGTCTCGCGATGACTTTTTTAAATTCTGAAACCTATTAGTTATTTCTTAAAGATTTAGAGTTCGAATCTGCACGATTCTACTGTATAATTATCTTCTTCTTTCTTCAAATATTCTTGAAAATTCATTGTATGTTTTATTTATCTAGTGCGGTCATGCTCAAAAGAGATTTAACTGAGCATTTTACTTGTAATAGAAAGTGCAGCAGTGCAGTGTTGCCAATAGAGAATTTTAGCTTAAATAATCACTAAAATACAGTGGTGGCCATTAAAATTGTTACCTCTTCATCACAGAACCTTTTGTGAGAGTTTCTGGTTATAATGAAAGGTCACATGAAAATCAAACTATGACTAGTTACTTTTTTAACATTCACTTGCATCACTGTTTTGTTTGTTTTGTCCAAAATGTAGTTACTTGAAAGAAATTAATGCTGCGTTCGAAAATTATACGTCGGATTTATCTGGTGCGTATGGTCTCATCTTTCTCACTCACGATTTTTAATCTATTTCGTATCTCGCTCATCCGTTTAAAAAAATCTTGTATTTATATTATTTCCATGACAACAGGCGATCTTTTCACACCCTACTTAAATGTGGGATGTGAAAGATCGTCTGTTGTCATGGAAATACTATAAACACAAGATTTTTTTAAACGGATGAGCGAGATACAAAATAGGTTAAAAATCGTGATTGAGAAAGATGAGATCGTACGCTCCAGATACATTCGACGTATAATTTTCGAACGTAGCATAAATCTACCTAATGAATTGCAAACCATATTTTTTGACTACTCTTGTTTTGAACTGGCTGTTTCCTCAGGAATATAGTTTGATAAAGGCGTGAAAACATCAGTGTCGAAAAGCCGCCATACTGTTTGATGCCCTTATGGAAATGTAATGCAATTTGCAAGCCGGTAGGTATCGAACAACATGGCAGATGTGACAGTTATACTCGAGTGACGCTACTGTGTAGATTCTTATACTGTGCGTTCATGCGACCCTCGCCCTTATTGACCTGCAATGGAAACAACGGTTATTGTTGCAATTGCAATTGGTTTAGGTCTCTCCACTCATATTGCCGCTATGGGTACACTTGTCCTTCGATTCGTAACGATTTATTTGGCCACCAGTATACATGTGCATTTTCGAAGTGCGCAGAAAGAGACACAGTCGACACGACGCGACATTGAAACGATTGAAACGTTAATTTAAAAAAAAAAGGGTAAAGAAAATACAGGCAAAGAGGATTTGGGTCTCCCCACATCACGAGGTCCGGCACCACTGGAAACCCGGATTATCGGAACTTAACTGTAATTTAAGCCACTATTACAAATAATGATGAGATTCGAGCAACAATCAGTTACTACTTTGTGTCAAATATCTGCACAAGCAAAAAGGATTTGTTCTGCTGTTGCCTTTTTAAATGAATGCAAATAATTCTCCCCTTTCACTTACACCACATGTAAATATTATGTAATTAATGTATATTACTGTGAACTATATGTAATAAATAACAAACGAATGTACTTCAGCAACATAATTCCGCGCAATTTTATGTTATTCCTTTCTTTATTAAGTTTTTGGCATTTTCTCGCACGCAGAGACTTTACTTCGGCGGAGCTTTCAACATAGAAAAATCGCTTCTGGCGAATTAACTTGATTTAAAAAAAAAGTTTCGTCTCTTTTTAACGGCATTAAATATTATGGCGGGCTTATTTATAACTACGAAATGACATACTGATTCCAGATGTGCAATTTTTTGGCACAATGCGTTTATTTACGCAGACAGACTTCATCTGCGTTAATTTTGTGGATTATTGCCTGGATAAATCGCTAATGTACACACACACGCTTACATGCCCAACAGTTCTGGTCTTACTTTTGTTGTACGCACAAAAAAAAATAAGCAGTTTGATGAATCTAACGAAGTGGTCCACTTTTGTTTCGTGATCATTGGGGGGCTAAAAATAAGAATTATGCCTGTCTAACACCCTCCTTGCACTAATAGTTTTATGTCTTAACCCCAACGCCTATGTACTTAAAGCAACGATTAAACACTACTACAAAGTCTTCCAGATGTTTACGGTTGATGATGCTTCGCTCTGATTTTTTTTTGTCTCGTCTATTCATAGGTGTTTAAAAAAAAACTAAATTAGAACGTCTACAGAACTTTGCATAAACATTGCTTTTGTTTAAGCCGTACGAATGAATAATAGAACTTGATGTTAATTAGTGCAAAAGTTATGCGATTCACCTCGTATCGTATTGTCCGATTTATACTGACCATTCTCTGTCTCTTTTAAAAAGAATCCTGCAAAGATTGTTTATTTTCTTTCAATAGAAATCATAATGAAAATTTTATATTGGCATAAAATGCGATATGCTAATCCTGTATTATTTTAACGCCAGAAATAATACACCTACTGGATTTGATGTATTTATATAAATCCTCCTGAATTTTCATTTGATAAAACGAGGATTTTTTTCAAAACGAAAACAATCACCGAGTGTTCTATTTATTTTTCTTGTACACCGTATCGTAAACTGCAAACATAACTGTTTTACAAAACAATGGAGGAAAATTTTAAAATATTTACGCCCGGGGAATTGTGTGAATTAAACAAATTGCGGGCCTCGCGTTTCAAAATCAGACGGGAATGTTTACGTACGTCAGCAAAGTTTGATTGAATCGTCTCAAATTGTATGTGTATGTGTGTGTGTGTGTGTGTGCAAAGCGAAGTATAACGAAGCTATTTGGCAAGGAACTTTAAAACTCGATTGCCGCCGTCATTTTCAACATTGAACATATATATTAGTCTTCGTCCATTTGTTTTGGGAAGCAATTCTACAACAAGAAGTGATCCCAAAATCAACTCCCAGCTGGATTCTACAATGTTGCTAAAAATAAATGAAACCCAAATCGATTATTATTATTTGAGAAAGAAATAATTTTTGCTGGTCTTCTAAAATTCTACATACATCAAAGGCCGAAGTGTCTTAAGCACCGGGTAAGTACGTACCTACTTACTTAACGAAAACGATGAAAGACGTAATCACTTCATTTCAAGCACTCCCGAAATAAAAATAAACAGGCAACTTCAGGTTGGCCGTGTGCTAAACTTTACTTTGAGGATTCTAACACCGAATACTATTATGATAAGCAATAATTACGACTGGTGAAGTGGCGAGATTTTTTTTTAGAAATTCGTAAAAGTTTCGAGGAAGTTGTATATTTTTTTTGTTGTTTAAAGTCCAGGTACTGTGATTTATTATATGATTTGAAACTGGATAGAAAATCTTCAGGTTCATTTTTATAACTACATAATTTTTTTTATAAGGAGTAGTCGGTACTCAAAAGTCTTTACATGGATACTTGAAACAGATAATAAAGATAAAGATAATAAAACAAGCAATAACATTTTGTGATAAAAATACTTTGCTAGACTGCTATGGAGATATTATTTACTGTAAGACACTCTCTTAATTGAACATTGATGATTTTTTCCAGAATTTTTGACAAAGGTCCTTAAATTCAGAAGGTACCGGTATCACGATGGCATCTTTCCAACAGCTAGGAAAAAAAACTAAATAACAAACAAGAATTAATAATATGGGACAAATATGGAATTATATGAGGACAAGAGTAAAGTATCATATCTAAAGTAATATCATCGTGACCGACTGCCTTGCTTTTGAGTTGCTTAAGAATTTTTAAAATGTTCGAAGACTCAACGGTTCTAAAGTAAAGATTTGGGGTATTGTTATTTAAGCACTTTTTTCTATAAAAATATAGTATATCAGAATTAACAGTGTAAACTGTTAAGAAAATAGTCGTTTAAATCGTCCGGCTTTTGCTATCTGGAATGATCGTTCTGGATTTTGAAATACTTAAAGAAATCAGTTCCTTCTACAACGCTTTAGAATCGCGGCTTTTAGTAATATAGTTAAAATACGCTCTTTTCTCTCTAATTAGTTCTTCATTGGTAAGATTCCTCAATGATTTATAATATTCCCACTAAGGGCCACATGCACCAAACATTTTAATCGAGCTTAAATTTGAGTGACGTTTATATTGTGACATTTGAAGTTTCATAACATTGTGTAAGTCACATTCTAAGTGACCCTTAAAGTTAAAGGAAGTGGTTTCAGTTTAAAACCACAAATTAAAAAATTCTTTCCCAAGTACAATGTGGAATAAATACGAAACCACAACAAACCTGACAAGTGCGCCAGTGTTCTCTATTGATTAGAAGCCGAACTAAGCGCGGTAATTAAACCAGTTAAAGAATACTTCGTTTTGGTCATTCCAGAGGTATGATTTCCCGCGTTTTTTGTTGGTAAATTTGGGCTATTTCGAAATTCGTGATAACTGCAATTCTTGAAGTAAGTATTCCCGTTTTCTTACTGCTTCGAACATTCTAGATTATAACAAAAAAAAACTCTTCACAGTAACAAATAAATTATTCGATTTCTCGCTATTTGTTTACTGGTTTCATTTCTGGACCACTTTGCAACTAGAAGTTTTTTTTTTCTTCAAAATGTCAAAATTTATTGACCTGAAGACCCCAACATCAGATGACGCCTATAGATTGTTGAACTTTAGTTGAACAACACCCTTTCTGATGATGCTTTCGAAGACGGAAGCCGACAGTTGGGGAAATAGAGGTGGCGATTATAGGATGTATTCTTACGTCTGAGCTAGGACGTGATACTACGTCCCTATTCGCACAGTTAAAACAAGTGAAAACGATTACGCGTAACAATGAACTAAGCACATCGCTAGGTAAAGGCGAGCCACTGTAGTGGCGCTCAAAATTTTGTTAGGGCGAAGCCACTAACTTCTGAGTATCATTTAGAAGGAATGTACTATTTCAAATAAACATCACCACTGCAGTAGTAGCTGTACGCCCTAAAACATAAGTGGAGATTATAGGGACGCCACTACAATGGCGCATAATAAATAAAAGATTAACGAAGAAGAGAAAAGGATCATTATCGTGTGTTGGCAAAGTAGGTTAAGATATACCGAAGATAAAAATCGGAATAATCTCGAGGGTAACTATTATAGTGGCGCATGGTAGCAAAAGGATTATAACACAGCAAAGAAAAGTATTTAGTCAAATAGGCTTAGACACAAAAGAGTCGTTAATCCGGAATTTAAGTATCAAGATGCTTTGAAGTACCTAAACCACTATAGTGGCATACTAGCTAAAGAACCGAATCATAAGACAGTAAAGTCGGTCATCATGTGTTAAGCAAAATAGGCTTAGACATACTGAAGTTAAAAATTAAAATATCCAGAGGAGAGCCACTGTTGTGGCAAGCAGAAGCCAGAAGAAGAAGAAAATAGGCTAAACCTCGTGCGAGAAAAGTCAGACATGTCGATGTTAGGAATTAGAATATCTAGAAGGAAGCCACTATAGTGGCGCGTGATGGCTAAGATTTTAAAGAACAGGAAAGTGGGCGAATCATTGCGTGTTTGGTTAAAACTCCAGTTCAAGTGAAGTCAGTTTATTACTTGATCTCAGTTCTCTGTCGTATAAATTAGCTGCTTGATCTCTATTTGAAAAACGACTTTCACTCTAAACTCAGTTTAAACTCTGAACTTAGTTTAGACCAATATTGAAAAACCGGCTCTAAGACACAAGAGAACCGTGGATTCGAATAAATCGTAATTCGGAATCAGAGTGCCTCTAGGTGAGTCACTATAGTGGCGCAGAAATGATCGAAAATGTAGGAGAGAAAAACTAGTAATCGCTTACTTAATAAAGCGGGCCCAAATATGTCGAATTTGAGAATTAAAATACCTACACAGAAGCCACTATAATGGTGCGTAAAACCTAAGAGATTAAAGAAAAGAATAAGCTAATTATCGTGTGTTTAGTAGAGCAGGCTTAGATCAACAGAGTTGCGGATTCGGATTAAATTTAGGAATCACAACGCTTTGAAGTAAGCCACTATAATGGTGCAGTAGTTAAAGTATTGAATTATAGGACATTTCTTTAGCAAAGTAGGTTCGCACATATCGAAGTTAAAAATTAGAATATCTCGAGGGAAGCCACTACAGTGGCGGACAGTAGCTCAGATGTTAAAGAAGAAGGAAAGAGGCTAAACATCGTGTGCTTAGCAAACTACAGTTGGATACAAGCGAATTGTGCATCCGAATAAACCGTAGTTTGGAATCAGAGTGCCTCTGCAGTCCTGTTGACTTTTTGCTAGACTTTCTGCCATTTCACATGACAATAGAAAAAGATGATGAGGTGATTCCACAAGATGAAAATATTGATCTCCAAAACCAGTGAAAATGCTTGTGATAATATTACCGACAGAGTTTCATAAAAAAAGTTCTTTTTTATGATGAACCCTTCATAGGGTTTACTTTTATTTTTTTAATATTTTTTCAATGGGTTATTTAGAATACTTTTATTTTACTTTGCAGTTTGACTTATGTTGCAAAGTGGTTTCATTTTGTAACCATTATAGGTCTGTTTCTGACGGTTTCGAAACCGTCACAAGCATGCACTCATCAAAGTTTCACACTTGATAAAGTTGTCAAAATCGATCATTATTGATTATGACGGTTTCGAAACGGTCAGAAAGTGATGTTGGAACAGAGCTATTATAAGCAAATACTAAATAATGTTTCTGAACAACTTCTTATCTTGTCGATGTCTGAGACTATAACTAAGCACAATTTCACAATCAGCTATTTTAAAAACTTTAAAAAAAGAATTCGTGCTTCAAAGGGTTAAGCCTAAGTTAATTCGTTCGGTGCATACGGCCATTAGGGCAAAGTACAATATTTGATAAAAGTGGATTTGGCTTTATCGCGAAGAGACATCATCAACTTGATCCAGGGAGCTCTTTTCTTGTATATCCGGACTTCACGTAAAGAGCATGGAAATTAAATAAATAAAGCAATTGAAAATCAATGTTTGACATATGAAAAATACAGTCCAGTGATTTAAGTAATAAGTCATTGTAAAATTTTTCTTGATCAAAGTTCTTGAAACATCTGTAAGTCCGCAGGGTGGGAATAATTTTAGCTATGTTTATTAAGAGATCGCAGTAAACTAACTCGTGATCAGATAAATGTAAATTGCCAATACCAACTTTACTTACACTCCCACCATCCTATACACATATAATATCAATTAAAGTTTCCGAATTGTCAGTAAATCTGGTAGGTTCAACTATTAGCTGTTCAAGCTCCAATGACTCCAACATATTATTAAAATAAGGAGTATCAACAGCAGAAGATTTAAGCATATCAATGTTTATATATCTGGGAAAAACTATTTTATCAAAAAGTGACAAACATAGAGAACAACTTTGTTCAAGCTCATCAGTAAAGGTTTTATACGGAAACAACCACCCCTACTGCAAGGGATAAATTATTAAGTTTTATACTAAGCCACACCTGTTCAATATTATTGTTAACTTTAGAAAATTTCTTGTCAAAAAGCGATCGCAAGATGTCGCTACTTAAATTGTTCATTATTGTTAGCGTCAATATTTAAAAATATTTTTTTATGTATACACATACACCACCTCTCCGACCGGCACGATCTCTGCGTACTATCTATGTCCTTAGTTAGCCATAAAGAAAATGTTTATCCAGATGCTGGTTAATGAGACATGAGCGTTTAAAGTTAATACTGTTTTATTGCTGTGAACGTCACTTTTAATTAATTTTTAATTACTTCAAATCAACCGGCTAAAACTCAAGGTTCACTTGAAACGAAAGGTCTCGACGTGTACTTTTATATTCTTAAAGAAAATGTTTACGCAAGCGCTGGTTAATGAGATATAAGCGTCTAAAGTGACTAGTGTTATATGACCGCGAAAGTGTACTTTTAATTACACAAAGTGGAGTCAATTTAACGAAGATGTTTTTATTTTCGTATTTAGTAGACCAGAATTACCTAAGTTTGACTAATAAATCCCAACGTTCCCTTGTGTAATCTACAGTCAAATACTATAATTGAAATGTTAAATACGAATAGCATTTATTTATAATTAATTACGAAAACGTACGTTTACGAAAAGTTGTCTAAAATGAAGTCACTTTTATAAGAAGTATCAAGATCAAGACGGTAATAATAACAACTTGCAAAGTTCCTAATAGTAAATAGACACTTAGTTCGGTCCTTTGGTGGGTAGAAATTGTTTATTTGCTTATTTCTTTAATAAAGCAAATATTTAATTCATCCGATTCGACTTACAAAATACAAATTGCCATCTAACGTAAACACCGCCACTTATTCGCACTCATTATTTACTTACGCTTTAATATCGATAAATCTTCGTTAATTGCGCGGTTTATTTACGCTTCTTAATTGTATACCATGCAACGCCGAAATAAAATATTGAGTGTTGAAAAATGAATCGGGAAAAGCTGCATCATCGTTTATAATAATATTTTATAAACTCCGAACACAAATCGAAAATATTTTGCATTTTCTATTTCGTCGTAGTAACTGTTCAAAAAAAAACTGACTTCAATTATAAAGTATGTAAATGCTCGCCTACGTGTACGATTATTTTAAATAAATGAAAAGGATATTTCCAAAATGTATGAAATACGTACAGTATGTTTCGTTTTAATCTGGAAACGTGAATGCACTGAAATCACCTAACGCCCACTGACTTTTTTTGTGATCTGCAATGTGTTGCTTCCCCACTTATTTTCCTAAGTAATTCAGAATGTGGAAGGCTTAGAGTTTGTCAAATCCCTTGTGAACTCCCTGTATGAACGACGTTTTTTTTTCCTGGCCAAACATAAACCACCTGTCATAAACTTAGTGGTAAGCAGAGTTTCATATTTTCATGTTGGATTTTAAAATACTCTCGAATCTACCAGATGTCTTTCCTTTGTATTTCTGGAAGACAATTAAAATTAAGGCCATCATCATTCGAATCGCTCCTCTTTACATCAACAAGCGCAAGCTGTTCGGTTTTCGGACCGACGAAAGTAAATTAATAGAACGGGAGTGTATTTCGGTGGGTTTCCGTTTTTATAAAATCGAGCACGATCCTCTGACAAGCCGCGTCTTGAGGTATTTCCAGACGTCTAAAAATAGTTCACGTGCAGCCGCTCGCCCCGACTTTAAACGGGGAAATTATATTTCATAATATTAAGAAACTGAAAACTACTTACGCAGACGGTCTTTGAAGCTTTTCAAAGTTTCCGCTCGCGTTTTCCAAAAATTAAGCTCCGACAACTCCACAACTTACTCAACAGTTCTTCTGCGTACTAAATTAAATCAGTTTTTAAGACTTCGACTAACTATAATAATAATTTAAAGCCTATAACATAACGAAACGTCCGTACATAAAATCCATTTTATGACGTGTTTACGTTTGATAAAACGTATTTAATTACTTAATTAAAAATATCGCTTACCAGTGCGCTTACTAGGAAAATATCGGTGTCAACTAATTGCAACACTTAATCGTCCTTCGAGGACACGGCTCATCAAGTTCAAGGAACGACGTTAGTCACATCAAGAAACGTAACTTCAAATTCGAAATCGGTTATTTTTACGCTGGCAATCGTTTGCCAAAAATGTTTTTAAGGACGAGCGAATTCGCCGAAAGGCAATCGTAAACGTTTACAGACGGAAAACGGAGAAAAATAAGATGGACCCGCCTGTATACTTACGTGTACGTATCTGCCGTGTGTATGTACGTTTTCATACGTTCTAATCTAAATAATTTAGTTTACGCGTCTGTGTTTACGTCTTAACACTTGCCAGATAACATTCATAATAGAGAGTTTAATAATCTCTCTGGCTGTCACGGTTAACCCATTTTCAAGAGTATATATAATTCCGCGAGACTAAGCTATATTTTTCCGAGTCACACGTTTTCCACGATTCACTTCGAAACTGTACCACCACAAAAAAAAAACTGGGTCTGCTCACTAGAAAGACACCGCACGTCTTATTAAATAATTAGTAGTAAACGATTAAGGAGCTTTTTATTGCTGAAACGAACGTTAATTGTTAGGAAGTTTTAATTTTACGTAGAATGGCCTTGTCGAAGAGTGTGTAATACGCATTTAGAATGTAAGTACTCCTCTCCATATTGTCTAAACAATTTGATGATATTAAAGAATCTCTCTATATATACTTCTCACAATACTCATATCGTGGCACAATTCAAAAGCTACAATGGACTTTTGTCCCACACCCCCCAAAATAGTCCAAGTGATCAATGCATAACATCTTTGGAAAAAAAGTTTCTGACAAACAAATGTAGATAGAAGACAATTGTATGAATACATTCGAGATTATGTTGATAACAATTATAACAATAACATACAATTAAACTGTCCTAGTTCCTACTTGGCTTTGCCAATCAGTTTGACACCCAATCAGGATTCAGAGCTGGGAGAAGCGTCCAACGCTGAATTTTTTGTCTAAAGCAAATTTCTAAACGAGTCATAAACGTAAATGGAAAAGTGTATTTAGCAACAATAGACTTGGAAAAGGGGAAGTTAGAGAAATAACGGGCTATTTAGAAGCTACAGTCAAAAACCAGAAATGAAGTTAGAGCATGCAATGAAAACACTAAAGAGTTTAACACGCAGAAAGGCGTGAGTCCTTTACTGTTTATCATGGTCATGGACGATATCTCAAGGAGGGCAAACAAAATAGTAGAGGGATAAACGGTCGGAGTAGGCAAAGAAAAATAAAAGATGACCTCTTGTTGGTGTCAAGAAACGTAAATGATTTAAAAAGAAGTGTTGAAGTATGCAGGCAGGTTCTACACGAGCATGGGATGAAAATAAACATGAAGAAGACGGAGATCACGGAAGGGTCGAAAAAAGAAGAAACAGTTCAAATAAGCAGAGATGGAAAAGACATTGACATGACCAGAAGTATGATGAGTAATACTGGAAACATAGAAACAGACATCAACAATCGAATAAATGCGGCATCAAGAATGTTCAATGCGATGAAATCAGTCTACCTGAACAAAATGGAAGTCAGTAAGTTAACGAAAATAAAAATATATAGAACTGTCTTCGCACCAATAATGATATATGGCAGTGAGTCCTGGACCTTGAACAACCGATTAAAAATTACAGCGATGGAAATGGGAATACTTAGTAACTAGAAATAGTGATATAAGGGAAAGAATGAAAGTCAAATCGATCATTAAAAAAAGTAGAGGAGAGACAGTTAAGCTGGTTCGGGCACCTTCTGCGCACGGAGCAAGATAACTTGATTAAGGAAGTAAGGCAAGCAGGGTGGAACAAGAAGAAAAAGAAAGGAATACCCAAAAAGAGATTGGAAATACACACTCCGGCAAATTTAAAGGAACAGATTGAAATTTTAGTTTATTTCTTAATTTTATTATTTTATAGCCTATATCTAGATAGCTTTGAATGCTGCACTAAACAATTGAAGTTTTAAATGTCAATACTTCAAACATTTGTGTTGCGTCTTACATTTGAAACACGTTTTATCTATAGATAACAATTAAGTTGTTGTTAAGTATTCAGTTTAAATTGTTCAAATTTGTTTTCTTTTGATTTGTTGTCTTCAGTTTGTTTTATTGTTAAACCAAGTTAGTAATAGTGGGTGACTTAGTACCGACTGATATTGCTATTGCCGTAGCAATGATTGAACATGGTCGAACATACCGTGAAGTTGCCCGAAGGTTTGGTAAATCAGAATCAACCATCCATCGTAACGTAAGTCGTCGGAGGCAAACCGTGGAGTATGTGAGAAGAAGAGGGCAAGGCAGAAAACGCTCAACCACGGCTGCAGATGATCGTTTTATACTGCTAAACAGACGTCAAACGGCACTTCAAACAAGAAACCTACTGGAAGGTGTTCGTGGAACCACCGTAAGTGAGCGCACGGTAAGAAGAAGACTTAAAGAAGTTGGTCTCAAGTCATACGTGCCAATAAAAGCTCCAAGAGTTCAGAGACGTCATCGCGTAGCGCGATTAGAATTTGATCGAGAACATCGAAAATGGAATGATGACCATTGGAGTCAAATTTTATTCACGGACGAGAGCCGTTTTTGTATAAATTCAATTGATGGTAGGGAAAGATTGTATCGACGCCAAGGACAACAAAAATCACCCTTTAATTTTACTACTACAGTATGTTTTGGTGGTGGTTCAAATATGGTGTGGGGTGGCATTTGTTTGGGGACACGCACAGAGTTAGTGGTGATTGATGACGGAGCGTTAACTGCAGATAGGTACATCAGAGACCATGTGGTACCTTTTGCCCCATATATCGAAGAAAATTTCACCCTAATGCACGATAATGCGCACCCACACGTCGCCCACTGCGTAACTGACTTTTTAAACCAAGTTGGTATAACAACAATGATTTGGCCAGTGTGTTCCCCTGATCTGAACCCGATCGAACATGTATGGGACATGCTAGGCAGAAAACTTAAGTCAAGATTTCCTGCTGTTCAAAACAGAGAAGTAAGAGCTGCATTGATTGAGGAACGGGACAGATTACCTCAAGAACTGATCGATGACCTTATCAGAAGTATGGGAAGACGAATGATTGCAGTCGTAAGGGGTCGTGGGGGGAGTGCACGCTATTGAAGCAAAAGAAAAACACAATAAATGACTAGCCAAGTTCAAAATGTACCATAAAGTTATTCTGTTTAAAACCATATTTTGTTCAAGTCTGACATCTTCCAGTTTTTTTTCTTCAACAGGTTTCATATGGTACAACTTTTGTAAAACAAATTACAATTACTCTACCTAACTTCGTATTAGGAGACTATGCGAGAAATGCGACACTATACAGAAAATAATTAGATTTTCTCTCTGTTCCTTTAAATTTGCCGGTGTGTGTATATTGAAAGAAAGGGGCATCACATGGAACAGCAAAGGGATGAGACAGAAAGGAGGGGAAAGAATTCTGCTATGAAAAGCAGAAACACCCAAACACTTAACGACGTTTTGGATTACGGATAACTAACTAACTAAAGCATGCCTTGATTGTGCAGAAAACGTCTTCGTTTAAACACCAGTGAAATGCAGAAGAAACGCTTTGGTAACTAATTGTTGTTGACCAAGACACCAAGAGCTCTTGTACCAAAATCCCTATCAACTCATGCAAAGTCCAGAAAGAAGGATTCACATGCATGGATTTACTAGTCGATAATGAATTTTTTTAACAGTATCAAAGTGCAAAGCCAGCGAAGTCAGAAACTTTTGATTTGTTCCCAATTTACACGTTGTAAACAATTACAAGACTGTCTTCGATTTTACTTACGTGCAGCCCGTGCGCAGCTCAAGCACTACAACTCAACAGTTCTGTGAGCCTCGTACCACAAGCTTTTAAGGGTGAGATTTGCGTGCAAGAGATGCGCATGACTGTACATAATAATGCTGAGCCCATACTTGTGACTCAATAAAAAATTCAAAACCTAGAATGGACTTTTGTACCACACCCCCAAAATAGTCCAAGTGTCACTCGGTTTGATTTTCATTTATTTTGATCGACGTAACATCTTCGGGAAAAAAAATTCTGAGAAACAAAGGTAGATTGTATGACACGCTGAATCTTTCTTTTGCCATTTTAATGAAATGCGAATACCTTTGGGATGATGTGGATAACAATTATAACAATAACATACAACTGTCCTAGTTCCCACTTGGCCTTGCCAATCAGTTTCACCCCAATGTGTTCCACTCACCATCACAGATCCATCGCATTCATATACCTTGTGTATTTTTTTTTTTAATTTAAACTGAGGAGGTTACATTCGTTTCTCCGTCCCCTAAATTTAATTGGATGTAATTCAACTGTCGAGAGAGCACGATTTTCAAATGCTTTCGCTTGGAGACCGCCATTGATTCATACTTCCTTTCTCTAAAAAAAAAAAAAAATAGGTAATGATCATTTCTCCAAATCCCTTTTTAATGGTTTGCTTATATTTATCGTTAAATTTCATTTGTTCTCCTCGTTTTCCAATTCTTTTGGGAATTTATAGATTTTTGCATAAGCTGATTGCCTCATCATCATTCTGACTTTTGATTCTTCTTTTCACTTTCATGGTTCCAAGATTTTTTTCAATTAAATTGTTGAATTGACGGCTACACTATAGTTTTGATGTTAGAACAAAAGTGTTTTGACTGAAAATGAGTTTCCTTTAAGCCATCTTTGGTCTTCTGCACTATAGCAAACTTCAAGCGAACAATCTTACCTCAAGTGCGCCTGTGACTACTATCATAGTGATCAAAAAATAAAAGAACTTTATTTTGTTTGAAGATTTAACGTCGGATGGAATTAAAATCGAGATTATACCTAAATTCCCCCGCAGTAGCCGATAGATAGCCGAAGATAATTTATTTCTGCCCATACAGTTAGGTAAAGAAGTGTCTTCCTCCTATGTACAAGCTTGAGCTTATAGCTTGTTCGTAGATCATTTTTAAACACAATATGAACAATGTTTATTTAAGGATAACAGCAAACAGGTAAATATAATAATAAAATAGTATTTGTGTACCTATTGCCCTCTTCTACAACAGTGAGTGATCTCTCGACAATGACTGCTCAAGAGGTGTGTGTGGGGTGATGAATGCTTCCGGCAATGAATTGCATGGAAGGTTTGTGTGTGCTTCCGACAATAGGCTGCCCGGAAGGCTTTGATGTGCTTCTAACAATAGGCTGCACGGAAGGTTTATGTGTGCTTCCGACAATAGCCTGCACGGAAGGCTTGTGTTTTACTCCTAACAATTTGCTGGACGAGAGGCTTTGGTGGTGAGTGTTCCCGAAAATTGCTGCTCAGGACACTGGTGTAGTGATGAGTGTTCCCGACAATGTCTGCTCAAGACTGTAACGCGCCCAGTTAAAATCCTGTTTGTTTGTTTACTTCCCGGATAAGCAAACAAATAAACGGTCCAAACAAACCGACAATTGGAATTTATTGCCCCTCAAGTAACTGTATGGAACACTTATTTTCGAAGAATTCCGAGAGGTTCACCAGATGTTAATACTATAGCTGCATGCGGTCCTGTCTCTACCTGAGGGCTTTATGGCAGGCGCTACGGTTTGTGACCTACTTCGGCTTACGGTGAATGCCCTCCAGAATTCGAACAGTAATTATGGCCCGATCGTCAAACAACCCTGTAATTACGCTGTGGTAACCTGATTCTTTTGGTGCGAGAGGTAAATAACTCGTCAGAGCAAGGAATTAGATACGTTAAATAAAAATACAACAATTAAATTTAATTGATTGTTTATTGAGAAAAAAAAATGGGAAAAACTCCTGGTATCAGCCTCTGTGGGGCCTGATATCGTGAGCGTAAAACCGTTGCGTTTGAAATCACTACAACGAAACAAAAAAAAATTACCGTGATCAGAAGTACAGTGTAATTCGCTCAACCGATTTCACTTTCCGAATATCGGCGGTCTAACCTGCCTTCTGTCACAGCTGGTGGTTTAAAACACGCAGATAACCGTAGGAGAACTCTGCTCCTCAATTAAATTAACAAGTAATTAGAATTCAACTTAAATTGGTCTTGGTACTAGTGTTTGTCACTTTAATCGTACTCTAAGACGCGTTCTGTTCAGTCAACCAACGTACATGTGACACAATGGGTGCGTTTTTAAATCACACCTACTGTTCAAACCAAATATGTTCGAACAATTTCCAAATTGTTCGAACACTTGCTGGATCGCTAGAATTTAAAAACGCTAATATGCCATATTTATATGTGCATAACCTTAAATTTTTGTTTTTTGTTGCTTCTGTGTCTACATAAAATAGGTAAAGAATGTAAATGTTCATTTCTGTGGCATATAAACGTTCTTATAATGTTCTGACGATGAAGGCGAAGTATCCATCGTGTTGTGTGATCGACGTATTTCAGAATTTTTAGGTTATGTTTATTCAATTCCCGCCACTGTACTTCGTGCACTTCCTGCCGAGTAGGTGCAAGAGAATACAACTCGAACACTAGGTTCGAGCAACTCGGGAAATTTTAAAACGCTAGCTAGGTTGTTCGTTCTGGTGGCGTATGTGATACAAAATGCCGCCCTCAGCGATCAATTTGCAAGTGAATCAGTAGCAATCACCTGTTTTTCAGGGACTCCCGAGAGAGGTGGTGGTATAACCCTATCTCTAGCTAACCTGATTTAATAAGGTGGAGTGTAGGGAACGCCGCTACTCCTCTCACCTGAGCGTTTAATTGAGGTCGAAATAGTAGGAGCTTTTCTCGACTACTTTCGCCTTGCGTCGAGGGTGGTACCCTGTACCCGCTTGCCTGGGTTTCAGGTACCTCTCTTTGTCGCTCTTTCGCCGTCTAAACCTATCTAATTAATTTATAGCGCAAGAACCCAGTTTTTTGACAGTTTTTTTGGCACTATGGGTGTTTTTGGCACTTGCAGTCTCTCGGCAATCGCTTCTAATTAACCGGCAAATCTCTCGGCAAAGACCACAGTTTGGCCCACACACATACAGGGTGTGTAAGAACTTTGTTAAGAAGATGGCTATGAATAGATAGTTCAAATTATTTGATCTCGTGGTTTCACGAAATTCGTAGGGATAATTTAATTTCCTTGATTTCTGAGTTTAAATTGTGCTGGCACCCTTGATTTCGTCGGCAGATATGACTTGCCTCAGGCCAGTGGTTTAGATTGGCGATTTCCCTGTACAAATCGAAAACAGCCGTTAGCGCGTTTCCAACTTGGCAGAGAATATTTCCAAAGGGAAACGATTTCTAGAGTACACCGTATATGAATTTACGGATAGATTCGAGAGGTGGTTAACTGCAGCTGGTTGCCTAATCACAAAACTAGTTTAATAATTAATGAGACAAAATTTTACTAAGGCTGGGTTTCTCAGTCCTAGTTTAACTTTAAACTCCTATTTATTTCCATAGGAACAATTGTTTTTATAATTGCTACCATGGGAATAAACAGGAGTTTAAAGTTAAACTAGGATTGAGAAACCCAGCCTAAGTGAATGATATTTGTCGTGTTTAATTAAATTTATCTAAAGCAGTGGAAATACGGAACTGTTAGGCTCTCTAATCACTAATTAATGCAATTTTAAAGTATTCTCCCTCAATTGACACCACCAAATCTGTGACGAAAGGATACAAAGAAAATGTAGTTTACCTGTTCGCGTAATCCGCGGATCGCGTACACTCACGCACTTAGCACTCTTGGTTAAATACACCCACGTCGCGACGCGTAATTATTGGTTTTTAATTGCCCTTTTTATCAACACACTTTATTTACCCGTACCGGGATAAATGATTTAACTGTAAAATGAATAAAGACTACAAGCGCTTAAGAAAAAACAGCTAAGCCAAATTAGAATTGAACTGAACCGCTCTCGTTCAAGCGATAATGCTATCTGTCTGTTTGCCGTGTTCCTATTCCGCAAGCAAAAATTAACAACACCCCCTCGGACTTGCCAGATAGATTTTTAAAAACCCACCGACTAATGGTAACCGTTGATTTGAATTTAACCCACGCTCTGAATGCTTTTTCTCATAAACACATATAAATTACGTGCTTCAAAACTGTCATAAGGAACGCGTCTGTACTTCACCATCTGCGATTTGTTTTTCTCTACTGCATTCCAAGCGCATCTTGAGCTGACCCAGAATTATGACGCCAACTTTGAAAAGAAACAGACAAAAACAAAACACTTTAACTTTAGCGTAATTCGATGTGCTTTTTCCGCTAATGTACATGTACCTGCGATTTCAGCGCGACCAGCTTTTGTACAGAAATTCGAAATACAAAGATAAAGGTTACTCTGCTGACAGATTTACAGCTAGCTTTGGTCTATCCTTACTTGGAAGGGGACGGCACGTCGCCCTGAATTGCTGGCTTATCGCTTGCAAGAAAAATACCAAGAATACGAACATGTGTTTGTTATTTTAAAACTAAACATGTAATACTCAATTTTGTTTTGAAACAAATTTAGCGAACATTTCAGGACACCGGTGTAGTGGTGAGTATTCCCGACAATGGCTGCTCAGGATACACTAGTGTGGTGTTTCCTGCGGTAATGAAAGTCGTAGACGTCGAGGCATTTGTGTTGTGGAAAATTATTGCTTAGGGTTGATGGTATTTTAGTTGCGCCTTATCTGCATGTTCTATATCCATGGAAGTAACCACACATTCTAACAGAGGTCTAATGTAAGTTTAATTTACAGACGGTGTTATTACTATTATTGTTTGTTCTTTTTTTTGTTTTTATTTGCTTCTAGTCCAAGACTTCTAATACTAAGAAGAAATAAAAATAATTAGATCACTTTCGAAATAATTGCGCCTTAAGTATGATTTGTTCGAAATGTTTCTACGCCTCGGTACACTTATAAAAGCTATGATACGTACAATATGAACGAGAAAATTGCGATTTCCATTAATGATATCATATATCACCATGCGCCTGCCATGTATACTAGGTCTGCTCGTGTTTATTGTATCTGTCTCGTGCAAATAAATCGATTTTTTTTTGCGTCGCGTAAACACTTTGGCGAATTTACCGAGCGCACGAAATTTAATTGACGCAGATAGTTTGGCTTTATTTATTTTGGGGAGTAAATAATTACCGGCGCGCAACGTTTCTCGGACCGGATAAATAAATAAGCAATTAAAAACCTACTAAGGCGGAAGTGGCGGTCCTCTTTTACGTTTCCCTTGTATATATGCAGTAAATTCGATTTTTGCAACCTGCGCGCGATACGACGTAACCCGTTCTTTAATTATAGCGTTCGGCGCGGATGTTTACGATTCATTTTCGAATTTGTTAATTAATTTTGCGAAAGCTCTCCTTAACATTGAAAGGCGACGATAAAAGTGTGGAAAATTAAATTTTGACTGCGGGAAAACCGTGGCAAATTCGGTTAATTCCGATTTATTTTATGGTAACCCAGAAAAATAACAGTAACAAGTAAAATGTCACAGGATGTTTAGAAACCGACGTCTTATTCTTGTAAATGGTTCCCATGCAATGATATACAACTGACAATGAATCTTCCTTCTGAAATTGAAATGTCCCCATTTGTTATGAAAATTTTTAAAGACCGTGTGTATGAGGGTCGTTTACTTTAATCGCCAATAAAACGAAACTGTATTAAGTGCTATTTAAAAGTAGTTTATTAGCAATTACATCGATAAAAATAATCCCCGAATGATACCGTTTTGTTCGTAAGTAAGTGCTCGCGCGCGCACGCCACACACACCGCCGGGGTTAAAATCCTGATAATTGAACGAAACTTTTCAAGGTCCATTAACTACTTATTAAAATTGTTAATTTTAATTTAAAGGCCGACTAACGCTGAAAGTCACCGAGACGCAATATATCACTTGCGAGTACGGATCTTTATTCGCCATTTATTTATTAGCGCGCGTACGGGGGCAACAAATCGAGGACGACCGATGTCTGTACCGTATCTATACATAGATACATGTATGTGGTTTAGTTGGTCGCAATTATTCTTTTTATTATAAAAAATGTAAAAAAAGAACATGTGATAAATAAATAAATAACACTAAAGGAGACCGTACTTAGACTAATAAGTAATTATTTCTTTATTTCATTATTTGTTGACATCACCAGACATCCTGCGACCAATTTTTGACCTACTTAGCGACCGACAGCAGCTACTGTTAGAAACATTCACAAGCCTCCTGTGCAGTAATTGTCAAGAGCAATCCAAAGCCTTCTGTGCAGCTAATGTCGGAAGCACACACAAGCCTTCTGTGCAGTCATTGTCGGAAGCATTCACCACTACATACACCTCTTGAGCAGCCATTGTCGAGAGATCTCTCACATTCCACACATTCATCGACGCCTTCAAAGCCAGCTGTTATACGAGAGGCGAAGAAGTACGCACCAGATATTCGATCGTCCTGAAGAGTTCACAGGCGCTCCACGCATTGGATGGAGCACAAGAACACCGCAGGAATAAAATCGACCTGAAAGAGTTCCCACGCACTCCACACTCTACTAACATCGCCGAAGACCGTCATTACAAAGGACAACAGTAAGAATCAAGATAATTCTCAGCCCCGTATTTGGCATCCGTCTCTAGGGATATCGCCCTTCATTAACCCAGACGATAATCGTTCTATATTATTTTTATTGTTCATCCGTTATTTGTTGTTGTATTTGTTAAAATTCAAGTGTTGAATAAATTTATACATATACGAACACTCTACACAGTGATGAACGAAATAAAGACAACCTGCTTACTGAAAGCTAACGCGTTATATTGGGCCATAAAAGATTGCCGAAATGTTTACAATACAATTTAACGAAACAATGGCAAACGTATTTTTCAGAATTGTACAAGAACAGAGACAAGCCAGAGAATGAAGATGGGGCAAGGACAGAGGAAGGCGACAATGAAGAAAACGCACCAACCTAGGAAGAAAACAACATAGAAGAGGTGAATCAACTAAAACCAAAAAGAGCAGCAGGACCACACGAAATTAATAACGAACTAATAAGGAACGGAGGAGAAAGACTGCTATAGCGAATACATTGCTACCTACCCGAAGCAAAGAGTAGATAACCTATACAAGAGGGGACACTTGTGACAAGGAAGTGCAAATTAGAAAAGAGAAACGTATTTCGCCACGCCAATTTAAAGGGACAACTGGTTCGAGGTCAGCGAAACTACTGGGCAAAGATCAAACGTGCCGACACGGAATGTATTCTCTTGAATAATACCAAATTAAGTTCGTCCCACCGCCGGCTAACTCAATAGGACAGGCAAGGTCATACGAATGAATTCAAAAGGGACACCATTTAAATAAAAAATAATTAGTCACCAGTTATTACACACTTGTCTTTATTTTAAACTTCAAAAAAGAACAAATAAAAAGAATCGAGCGTCAATAAGTTCAAACTTTAAGCAAACACTAATTAAGATCAAAAATGTGAACTACGGGTTCCGTTTTCCGCTTACATGAATGAAGTACCATTCTTGGAATGGCAATCGTTGCGTGCTGACTTTTTATTTGTGTTGGTGATATCTTTGTATTTCCTTCGACAATATTAAAGTAACTCTTCATAAAGACATCAAAAGTTTGCGTCATGTGTTTTAAATTTTCAACGTCGTAACAAGGTAATCAAATAATAAACTAAACTAAATCTAATTTGGCGTCGTACCCCCGAACGGCTAACCTCATTTCAAACTAGGAGTAAACGTCCGAGTACGTCAGGTCTGGGGAGAGACGGTGCCGTAATCGATGTAACCGTGTGAACCTTCCCTCAGTCACGGAATCCGGCTCAGCAAATCATTACAGGAATTCACCCCTACCAGAAGAAAATCTCTCCAGTACGGCTTCCAATGAGAAAAACGACCTAATCTGCACACAGAATTCGCTTACCGAACTTATAGTATGCAGAAATCAGGCTTCGAAAGGCATAGTAGAATGCCTTGAGTTGCTTAGGCCCAGTATTTCATTATTCGTTTTATTCCCATAGTAATAATTGTAAAGACAATTGTTTCCGTAGATATAAAACGAAGCTTAAAGTATTGCTTCGAATTAATATCTTCCGTTCAACATTCAATCAAACATTCCAGTCTTCACAAGTAGCAAAATTACTCGCGATTGTACCTGCTCGATTCTGCGCTGATGTGCAGAACACAGGCTGGTTCGGGGATCACCTGATCCATGATGACCAATCATAGGCTTTTTCGGTAAATCAATAGTTTTGAATGAGGCGATCGTCGGCAAGGAGAAATGGCGAGGAGAAAGGGCGCCTGACCTTTTCGGCGACCACCTTGGAGGCATTTTGAGTTCTAACGGAAGTTCTACCTGTAACGGTTTTTTACACTCTAACAGTATGAGCTGATAGAAAAAATCTGGAATGAAGGAAACGTGCCAATTGATTGGCGCTGCTCTTTAAACTAATTAAACACTCAGAGAAACATTGGGTCAATATCAACGGGAATTTAGGAAAGGAGACTCGACGCTAGACGCGATTCATATGCTAACGCAGGCAATAGAAAAATGTTACGAACATGGGCTTGTCCTCCACGTACTCTTCATTGTACTCTTCCAATGGCAGCGTGAGGAGACACCAGTTAATCAAAGAAATGAAAACATGGAAACACCAGCAAAATAGATTAGACCATCCATCCATGATGACAATGGAGAAACCAGAGGCAACAGATAACACAACATAGAGGGAAGGGAATGGGTCTTCGACGACGCTTTTCAATGGACGGAGTGATCAAAAGTTCGGAACGATTGCAAGAAGCTCCACACGAGTTAGAGGATACGCTGACGATGTAGCACTAATAGCAAAAGATGAAAACAGCTTGAAGGAAACTATAAGGAGGATAGCAAAAGAAGAGGACTTAGAGTTAATAAAAATGATAAGACCTGATATGTGCTAGAAAAGGAACAGAAAACATTAAAGAGTGTAAGATTGATGAAGGGTTACCATAGACGGGGAAAACGATAGGAGTAACAGCAGAAATAATAAAAGCAGGAGACACCAGAGACTACTAAGCGGCTCCGGAAATTCAAGTAAAGTGATGAAACTAAGAATATACAAGGCAGCAATCAATGTGTCTATTAAATAACGAAAGGCGAAGAAAAACTAACAATCCTGGAAAGGAAGATACTGGGAAGAATTTTAGGGGGCAAAGAAAACAGACGAAGGAGAGCACATACTCCTAATGAACTACGAAATAAAAAACATGATGGGCGGGGAGGATATAGTCAGGAATATTAAAGCCCCAAGATTGAGGTGGTGGTTCGGACATATCCAAAGGAGAGGAAACAGTGAAATAATAAAGGCCCGTGGATGGGGGGGAAACCAAATATATTGTCACGTTTGAAAAATTATTATCTAAATTCGTTTTTACTTTTGGAGTTACACAAAATTTAACGCGCGTATTTTTAGGTTTAATTGACAAAATTGTTTAGTTAGCATTTCACAAGTACGGTCATCGACACAGGCTTAACCGCCGCGGAAGTTGTCTAGCATAAATTAGCTTGCAGGTCCAATTATTTTTCGGTCGATGGAACTTATACAAAATTAACGTTTTAATAGAGGGAATTCCATGCTGACAAATGAAAACCAAGTTGTTTTGAACTTACTTCAGAATGCTACACAACAGTTCGTATTTCATTCAAAACAATTAAAGTGCTCGCTCATTAAATGTGACGCTGACAATTTTGGAACACCGATCGTTGGACCGAACCTTTGGAAACGCACTTTGTGACATCCGGCACGGGTGATATAAAAAGGGAAATTTGTAAATCAAATAGAGGGTAGTTGATTAGTTGTTAATCATGAGTTGTATAGTCGGAAACAGTCGATAGGCAGTTTTCAGAGTATTCATTAATATAATTATTAGTTTAATGTATTTGGTGAATTTTATTTGTGACTTCTGAATCGGTCCTTAGGGGCGGCGTTTGGTCGAGTGTGGTACAAAGAGGCGAGGTAATGTAAAATTTAAATTCATTATTATGTTTCGTTCGCCAATATCCTGCCCCGCAAGCGAGTGCTCAATATAAGGGAAAACGTAACGTGCTGGCGACCCCCCTTATAACATAACTGCGTTGACTATATTTCCCTTACAACGTAACGTGTTGGAGGCGCACTTAAAAAGGGACAATTTATTTCTTTTTGGGAACCAACGTTTTCTATAACGTAACAAGGCGTTCTTGACATGGTGTAAGCACCGAAAATATAACTTTTGTATAACAATCTTTTCGTAACTTGATAAGGTGAGAGTATCTTATTGTGATAGTGTGAAGACCTAAAGAAAATGAGTTGAAGAAAAAACGTAAAAGATGGGAGTGAATGAAGCAAGATAGCCAATTGTTACGGTTCAAATTTTATTCATCAGAATTTCCAACCAGTTGTCTACTTTCGGTTTCGGTTGACCGCTCTGTAGGTTTATACGCTAGGATTTCTCATTTTTCGTTTTGTTAAGTTGTCTTTGGTAACTTTTTATAACAGTTGGGAGCACTGTTTTTCCCCCCAAATTACGGCACGTTAGAGGTGGTGGCCCGCCATTGTTCACGTTTGGTGGGTTTCATCGTCCAAGTTCAAGGACATCGCGAGTACACCTCGCAGACGTCGATCGAATATTTTTATACTCTTTGTCCTGTTGCTTGTAGTCAAGGCCGCCCTGTGATAAGGGGTTTTATTGACATCTAGGCACGAGAAGTTTATGGAAATTTTAGTTCCAATTGCAAGTGCCGGCGCTACGGTCTGCCGCCCTAAGGTGGCGCCAACTTTCTATCTCTTTTAATTTTTAATCCCTAGCAACAACAACTTGTTATGTATCTATCCTTTTTCCTCTAAGCGTTTCATCGTGTCCTTTTTAATTTGGGGGGACGAAAGCCGCGGAAATGAATGGCGGTACCTTCTAAATACAGTAACCTTATGCCGCCCGCATGCAATTTCTACGTAAGCGCCCCCCTCCGATAACGATCCGACATGTCAACGCATACTTCGATCCATGCATAAATATATGCGTACTGTATGTTTACTAAAGTTCTAGTTTGACATTCTTTTAATAATGATAATAGTGAGGGGGAGGGAAGGACCCCCGAGGAAAGATCTCCCTTTGAGAAAATAAAATTCTTCAAGTTTGTATGGCGTCTTAAAATCTTACATCCACACGTACTTTAATAACCTTACAGAAACCTGTAAAATTGCCAGTACTTTTAACTATAGATTGATAGATGGCGCCACTAAATTTCCGAAACGAGAGTCCTCCGAAACGACTGTATCCGAAACATTTTCATTTTAGCGATTTTTCAGGCGAAAAATTTAGTGATCGCCCTAAAAGGAACCTGTTTCTTTTAAATGAATTTATTAATAAATTAATTAAATAGAATTAGTGAATAATATATAATTAAATTGAAATAAGCACTAACACAAATTTTGGGCGGAAAATTATTTCCGCGGCAATCGAGAATCAAACTCGAATCTTCTGCTTTCGCGGCAGATGCTCTGACCATTGAGCTAGAGCGACACCGAGTTTAGTTATATAAATTAGAATCGGATGCTAATTTATGCTAATTTATATTAGACGATAACTAAGCTCGGTGTCGCTTTAGCTCAATGGTCAGAGCATCTGCCGCGAAAGTAGAAGACTCGAGTTCGATTCTCGATTGCGGCGGAAAATTTTTTCCGCCCAAAATTTGTGTTAGTGCTTATTTCAATTTAATTATATATTATTCATTAACAATCTCCTATTTAATTAATTTATTTATAATATTTGTCCTGCTTAATGGCAATATCAAAAAATTTACCAACCGATTCTAATTTATATTAGACGATAACTGAACTCGGTGACGCTTTAGCGCAATGGTCAGAGCATCTGCCGCGAAATCAGAAGACTCGAGTTCGATTCTCGATTGCGGCGGAAAAGTTTTTCCGCCCAAAATGTGTGTCAGTGCTTATTTCAAATTAATTATGAATTTATGAACTTTTAACTATAGATTGATAGATGGCGCCACTAAGTTTCCGAAACAAGAGTCCTGCGAAACGACTGCATCCGAAACATTTTCATTTTAGCGATTTTTCAGGCGAAAAATTTAGTAGTCGCTCTAAACGAACCTGTTCTTTTAAATGAATTTATGAACCCAACCCAACCCCGGCCTCGACGCCTCCTTCGCAACGGCGCTCGCATGTTCTGAATGTCCGCTTCCGCCGCCCTTATTAGCGAATAAATTACGCTCGAATCTCGACGCCCAAGCATCAATAGTAGGTCCATTGTTAGTGGTCAATGGGGTAAGTCTCTTTCGAATGATCCTTTCTCGTTATCGAATTCCTCTTAAGTTATATTTCGTGTTTCTTCCGTTAGCACGTTTTGAGGGTCAGAATCACCCCCTTCTTCGAGTTTTTGGAGTCAATTTTATTCCTTCCCTCCACGAGCTTTGGTGTTGATGCCAACGAATCTCGAGATCCGAGGGGTGTAGCCTTCGGAGCGTGCTCTATGAGGTTGGGCAGCGGTAATTAGAGGTCTTCCTGTTCACAGAGGAGGACCCCTAATTACCACTGCCGAACCTCACAGAGCGCGCTCCGAGGGCTACACCCTTTCCGAGGCCGAACACACTTGCAGATCGGTGGAGATCAACTATTACAGCCAAATTTAATCGCACAGAATTTGCGACGCATTTTATAGCGAGCTGGCAACGTCTCCTGTATTTGTATGTTGTCTGAACATCTGACAGCACTGTTAACCCTTGCCGGAAACATCTATTTGAAATCCCGCTTTCGTATTGATTCTTTTATTCAGAACTCGTGGCGTCATAATCTTGCCATTGGTTACGGCTTATGACGTAATAATATGTCGGCGATCTTCCGCTTTAGGTTAGCGTCATGTTCAGTGTTGAAACTGCTCTCGTGGTGTATAGTTGCGTGTTTTATGTTAACGAAATTCTTGCTCTGAAAGTGAGAAGAATTTGACAACGGCCCTGCCGGAGTAGTATTCATACCACCGAGCGAGTTTTGGGGTATTTTCAGCCCCGTCCCAGGCTTGGGATTCCCACAAATCTCAGGTAAAGTATTGAGCAAGTTGTCTAACGCCATTTTGGGACGCTAACGGTTTTTTTTTCTTTCTATTCAAGCCTTTAGTTCAAGTATTAGTTCTAATCCTAGATCTAGAATCAGCTTTAGTTTCACCGAGCTGATTCGTGTTGGACTCATGTCGAGTCATTTCCATCCTCGAGCGTATTTTCTCTACGCCTTTGCGAGTCGAAGAGAAACGTGGGCCCGCCATTGTTGCAGCATTTGTCCTCCGGTTATCACCGGAATAGCGACGTTGGACAGGAACAGTAGAGGGCGCGGTGACCACAAACTTCGCCTGACGTTACCAACTGTGTATGACAGAAAGGATTCGTGAGTTCAGTTGTTTGGTTTAATATCGATTTATAAATTACATATTACAAATATTGCATGTTTTTTTTTTTGAAGAGAGCGAATTTTCGGCCGAATCCAGACAGTGCATATACAATTCATTTTATTGTTGTCTTTGAATAAATACACTGGCAACTGTAGATTATTCGTAGTTTATCGAGGCTTGTAATTTTACTGGTTATAAATAAGCATTTATATAGAGTGGTTTTTTAAATCCGACGTCAAGTTAGCTGTGAAACATTCATTGTTCTATTCACAATGAATAGAATAACTTGACGTCGGATTTAAAAAACCACTCGTTATAATAAGTTGATATAAATTGTGATCTGCATTTGCTCGAATCTTGTCGATCAATAAAGTTCTAAATTTATTAACTTTAGTTACGTATTGGATTTCTACATTCGCGTGCCAGTGAGTTAAGTGTGGCATTTACTTTGTTTTCGACTTTTTGCCCAATCCAGTCAGTTCGGGGATACTGACGAGATTGTTTGCCTCTCGGCTGAGGTCTTCCGTCCTGGCGCCCTTAAGAATTTTTACATCATATCGACCCACTCCCTTCTCACTGTTGCTAGCCGAGGGAATAGCTGATAGTTAATACAACGCAGAAGAAGGTAAGGTTGAGGCTTTAAAGTAAATTTGGTGACACGTCTTGGTCTCGTTGTAAATTGTTTGTCGTATACGTTAATTTTAGGAACTTTTCTGAAAAGTAGGTAGCACAATACCGCCAAGACGCACAACAATCTATGACAAATCTAATAGATTGCGGATTGATCCACAGCGAAAATTGGATCAGAAAAGCTCTCCGTATTGGGCCCGTGTATTATTAACTTGTGCAAGTGAATTATGGATAATTAGAAACAAAAAAGAAATACATAACATGAAATGAGATGGCCACGTAAAACATTAAGTACACCAATAGAAGTGGAAAACTACCGTTGATTGTTTCGAGCTTTAGAATGGCTAAGCATGGCAGACATCAAGGTACTAACTACTTCATGGCGAATACAAAAAAAAATGTTTAGAGTTAGAATGTCAGAAAAAAACTTTTAATAGGTCATGGTAATGATAGTGTAACTTTTGTATACAACACAGTGTGTTCGAAAATGAATCAACAGGTAACCTAGTTTGAAATCGACCAGCACTAACATAATATCCGATCGTAAAAACCGCGAGAATCACACCTACGGTTACTCTACACGTAAAACGCCGTTTCCGCCAGTGTGTGGGGTGATAGAGCATTCGCCCCAGGTGCAGACGCCGCTGGCACGGAGCCTCGTGAATCACTTGGCCCCGTGCCACACGGACCAGACATCGGCTTATTCCCCGCACGGTGAATGTGCGGCGGGTGGAGGAGTATTTTCAGTTTCAGCGCTGTTTTGATGCACGAGATGCGAACCGTTTCGGACGGATACGCTCTATTTATTCGGGCGTAAATTTGGATCGAAGAAGAAGAGCCCCAAATCCGCCCGACGCTCTTCAGAAAACTCGGCGAGCTTCGACGCTCACTCGATTGTGTTTGCAGTTTCAGTTAAGTGTAGTCTATTTCAGTACCAGACGAATATAAACGCCGCTTACAATGTTTTGCGCTATTACATTACGCTACATTGCATTACCCCGAAGTATAAGTTTTCACTTCGGTTGTATATTATTGCTTACAAATTAATAACAGATTTGCAGAACGCGTTTAGTACCGTCGCCCGTCGTGGCACCTGTTCAAAAGCGCTCTTTTATTTCTTTCTGCAGAACAACAACAAGCTGTTTTTTAAATAGGTCGGTTTAGTACTCATTATTCCGCGTAATTTATTGTTTTTATATTTCGAGTTCCGATGAAAAGCTGGCACGTTACGGCCCAAAACACTATTGGCATACTTACGTACTGCGATAATTCGTTTTCGTTTTCTCTGTGCGTGTAATTTACGGGCGCCCTTGAAATTCTTCAAGTTTTAAATTTACGAACCCATCCTCAATCTTGACTTATTTTAGAACACGTGGATGGCAACCGACAAAATCTAAAATCTAGTCATTAAATGCGATAGTATTAAAAGTACCTCCGCGTTTTTCTATTTTTACGTGCGCAAATGATGCGGGTAGAGGCCGTTTACCGACTCCCCAAATGTACGAACTTTTTTCAGGACCCTCTTTTCAACGTACGCCCACGCTGTGACGTATTTCAAGTACATAATTGTAAAATTAAGCTCGCCGCTGTGTATGTAACGTGGACGTATACCATTGGCACAAAACCCGCGCGAAACCCAACACATTCTACTTAATTAACTGTGCCGGTGATGTTTTAAGTCGCAGACTTGTAAATTTAAAATACTTATTTCGGTCCCTTCTCTCTGAAGCACGGTGGAAGATGTAGAGGTGCTCTGGCAGTCACGTCGGTGCCGGCACACGAACGCCAGGCTTCTCAAGCCATCTTGCGTCCTTCCAGAACACGCCCAAAGTCTTCTGGAACGCTCGACTCCTTTTCTGATCACTTTCCAAGGACTGTTTTTATGCAAGCGCTTTCAAGAATATTCTGAGGCAATTTGAGGCCACTTAGATTACGATTTAGGGTTTCGAACTTTCTAGTACGCTATGAAGCAATTTTAGAGGCAATTTTGAGGATTTTCGAGGCTGTGTCGCACATAAGTGACGACTTTCGCGGTGGCCAAATGAGCCTATGACAGTACGTGAGGCTTAAAACCAAGTATGGTGCATTGGTTGTTCACCGGAATGGTCAGACCCACAATCACCTACGCGGCTTCGGTGTGGTGGCCCAAGGTCAAGCAGAAGACCACCAAACTTAGACTGAGCAAGGTACAAAGACTTGCCTGTCTAGGCATAACGGGGGCGATGAGTACAACGTCCACCGGTGCAATGGAAACGCTTCTAGACTTCCCTCCCTTACACACACTGTGATAATGGGAGAGGCAAGATGAGGACTCCATAGACTGCAGCATTCACCTCACCTACTTAATATAAGCACGGGTCATACAAGTATCGTTGGCAGCATAAGGGGTCCTTCACTCGACATGAGGACGAACTATATGGCTCCCAAAGGCAACATAAACCTGCCCATCAAGGTAGAAATTAATGAATCCGCTGAGCTCCGCAAACTTGAACAGTTTTATTTGGTATACAGACGACTCCAGAACTGAAACTGGTGCCGGGTCTGGAATATACGGGCATAGACCAAAGGAGAAGTTATGCTTCTCGTTGGGCCTCTCGTTGCCTTTGTTTTCCAAACATAAATATACGCCATATTACAATGTGCGCGGGAAAACAAATAAGCGGATCTTCATCTTAACAGAGAGCCAGGCGGCTTTGAAGGCTTTAGTAAGCTCAAAGATCTTTTCCAAACTGGTGTGGGAATGTTTAAGTGAGCTCCATGACCTGACGGAGCACATCTGCATTACGCTAGTATGGGTGCCAGGTCATCAAGTTATTATCGGCAACGAACGGGCCGATGAACTAGCCTGGTAGGGAGCGGGCATGGCATACCTTGGCCCTGAACCTGTCCTAGGCATAACCAAGAACGCTATTCGGGGCTTATACAGTGACTAGATAAGCAAGGAAAACAATAGATACCGACCAAGTAGACCAGGACATCGCCATAGCAAGACCTTGCTTAGAGGTCCTTGCAAGAAGAGAGCTGCGGAACTTTTGCTTTTGAGCAGGGCGCAACTCAATATCACCACGGGGTTGCTAACAGGCAGCGGTGCCAACCAGGTTCTCAAAATTTCGGTAGATCTCCCTCCAATCTAAGCCACGTTGACTCTGGCGCGTTGAGTGGACGTCAATTGCCGCTATTCCAATTTCAGTCGCATGGACGTCTACAGAAATTTTTAGAACCTGGTTGGCATCGCTGCTAACAGGACACCTGACTGTTAAGGAGCACCTGCGAAGGATCGGTAAATTCAATGGGGATCTAAACTGCAGACTTTGCAATAGGGAACCAGAGACGGCAATGCACATTTTGTGTAGATGTGATGCGCTGGCAAACCGTAGACAGCGCATATTCGGACATCTTATGATTGCTCCTGAAGACTTCAATACGCAATCAGTGAAAAACCTGTACCAGCTGATACAGGGGACATGCCTCACTGAATGGTTGCGTTAACCGAACCAGGGCGAGCACAAGAAGCCTAAATGGCTGCAGTGCAACCGGCGCATTTTTGCAGACGGGTTCTGGTCAAAGTAAAAAAAGAAAACGAAAAGGCCAGACCGGCTAGGAGGCTTCTCGAGTCATCTTGCGTCCTTCTAGAACACGCCCAAAGTCTTTTCTAATTACTTTCGATTCTGAGACATTTTGAAGCCACCCAGAGTACGCTTTACCGTTTGGAGCTTCTAATGCACGCCAGGAGGCAATTTTTTGAGGGAAAAATTTTGAGGATTTATAAGACACATTTTCGAGGGCTTTGCCGCACGTAAGAAAAGGCTAAAGACGTGCTCTGAAGCTTCTGAAACCATTTCGTGTCCTCCTAGGACACACCGAAGTATTCCGAGGCGTTTATTTTCGAAGCACTCCTCTTTCCTTTGAAGTTTTTATGATGCAAGCGCTTTCAAGAATATTCTGAGGCAATTCGAGGCCACTCGGAGTACGCATTATCGTTTAGAGCTTTCTAGTGCACGCTCTGAGGTATTTTTTAGGGATACTTGAAGGATTTAAAAACCCCATTCTAAGACAAACTTTCGAGGGTATTGCCGCACATAAGAAAAGGCTAAAGACGTGCTCTGAGGCTTCTCAAACCATTTCGTGTCCTCCTAGGACACGCCGAAGTATTCTGAGGCGTTTATTTTCGAAGCACTCCTCTTTCATTTGAAGTTTTTATGATGCAAGCGCTTTCAAGAATGTCCTGAGGCAATTCGAGGCCACTCGGAGTACGCATTAACGTTTAGAGCTTTCTAGCGCACGCTCTGAGGTATTTTTAGGGATATTTGGAGGATTTAAAAACCCCATTCTAAGACAAACTTTCGAGGGTATGGCCGCACATAAGATAAGAAAAGGCTAAAGACGTGCTCCGAGGCTTCTCAAACCATTTCGTGTCCTCCTAGGACACGCCGAAGTATTCTGAGGCATTTATTTTCGAAGCACTCCTCTTTCCTTTGAAGTTTTTATGATGCAAGCGCTTTCAAGAATATTCTGAGGCAATTCGAGGCCACTCGGAGTACGCGTTAACGTTTAGAGCTTTCTAGTGCACGCTCTGAGGTATTTTTTAGGGATATTTGGAGGATTTAAAAACCCCATTCTAAGACAAACTTTCGAGGGTATTGCCGCACATAAGAAAAGGCTAAAGACGTGCTCTGAGGCTTCTCAAACCATTTCGTGTCCTCCTAGGACACGCCGAAGTATTCTGAGGCCTTTATTTTCGAAGTACTCGTCTTTCATTTGAAGTTTTTATGATGCAAGCCCTTTCAAGAATATTCTGAGGCAATTCGAGGCCGCTCGGAGTACGCATTAACGTTTAGAGCTTTCTAGTGCACGCTCTGAGGTATTTTTTAAGGATATTTGGAGGATTTAAAAACCCCATTCTAAGACAACATTTTCAAGGCTATTGCCGCACATAAGAAAAGGCTAAAGACGTGCTCTGAGGCTTCTCAAACCATTTCGTGTCCTTTCCTGTCGTTTATTTTCAAAACACTACTCTTTCATTTGAAGTTATTATGATGCAAGCGCTTTCAAGAATATTCTGAGGCAATTCGAGGCCACTCAGTGTACGCATTATCGTTTAGAGCTTTCTAGTGCACGCCCTGGGGCAACTTTTTAGGGTCAGTTTGAGGTTTTATGAACCCCATTGCTCTGAGGCTTCTCAAGTCATCTTGCGTCCAACCAAAGTCTTCTAGGGCGCTCGATTCCGTTTCCAATTATTTTCCAAGCTCTTCTACTTTTACTTGAAGTTTTTATGCAAGCGCTTTAAAGAATATTCTGAGGCAATTTTAGGCCACTCAGTATGCTTTAGCTTTCGTGCTTACCAGGGCAATTTTGAGGTTTTATAAACTTCATTCTTCTCAGACACATTTTCGTGGCTACTGCCGCACGTAAAGAAAGGCTCTGAGGCTTCTCAAGTCTTCTTGCGTCCAACCAAAGTCTTCTAGGGCGCTCGATTCCGTCTCCAATTATTTTCGAAGCTCTTGTAGTTTTACTTGAAGTTCTTATGCAAGCGCTTTAAAGAATATTCTGAGGCAATTTTAGGCCACTCACTACGCTTTAGCTTTCGTGCTTTCCAGGGCAATTTTATGAGGTTTTATGAACCTCATTCTCAAACACATTTTCGCCGCTATTGCGCCGCACATAAGAAAGGGCTTATATCACGTCATTTCCCACCAATAGCGCTCAGGTATGATTTAGAGAAAAAATATGGAACACACTGGAAGCCATCATTTCAATGCATTACGTCACCGTGACGTCAATAAGATATTACTAATTCGCTTCTCATAAAACAAACAACCTTTATTTGAAGGTAGGCTTCATTAACATTGCTTTATCGCGACTTAAGACAATATAAGTCTTGTTCTAGCACGAACATTACGCCCCCTTCTGAGTGGTCTTGAATCGGCAAGTTGAGAAAATTCTGCCTTTTCAGCAAGTGAAGGCGAGTTACGATCCCTCACTTACAGGCTTTGCGCGGGATAATATATTTAAGTTTGATTGGTTCTTTGTGATATCAGCCACCCACTTACAAGACCCGATGACAATGTTTTAGATACTGTAGCTCGGGGGAGAAAAGTCAAAAATTCATTGCGCGCCCCACACGTCAACTGTCATCCTCGATGTCCAGCGATGTCCGTCGAAATCGAATTCGGCGGAGGGCCGCTGAAGCCAAGAAGGCGTGTCGCTACTCTCAGCGACCTCTCTCGTTGAAAGTCACCAACAGCGGTTGGGTGAATTCAAGCCCGGACAAACGGGGGAGTGATGGCGGTGAATGTAACCGTCGTTCAAGATGGTTGGCCCCAGATGTCACCACGAAGGTTTGAGTAGCCAAAGGGGGATGATCGTAGCACTCATAGTAGATGTACTAATAGTAACGTTAACGTTAAAAAGAAAGCAAAAACTTATCTAGGTGTTTGCTCACGTTTGCCGACTGATGAAAGAAATCACAGTTTTAAATAAAACTGTATTAAGCTCGAGACTGCTGCAAATTTACCTGAAAAGCGAAAATTCATATTTCACTCCGCGCCGCGCACGGTCCTCTGCTTTTCTATCCTTTATACCATTCTCTTTCTCGCATTGCTCGGACTCGAAAGAGCGATCTCAGAGCATGGCCTGGGTTCGTCTGAATACATGTCTTATCTTCTACCGTGCGCTGAAGGTAATGGAAGTGAATTTATATTATTATTATTCCATATATTTTTTTTAGTACGAATGAATCATACAGATAATTTTTTCAGGATGGTAAGAAAGAAAAACGTTTAAAGTGCTGATGGAAAATTTAGACACCTGAGAGTCCTTCGGCGTATTTATAGCGGTCCTTCTCCCAATTTTCGTAACACACATGTCAGTACACACATTACGTGTTTACATTCGAGGAGCACATCATCGCACAAAAATACTCCGCTGCAAATTTCTAGTACTATGAGCAAGCAGGAGGCGCGCAAATACCGGGTTGATTTTACCAGAATTTCAACTTTTCAGTTTTTCAATGTCGTCCAGATCTGAATAATATACGACCTAGTCTAGCCGATGTTATTATGTTTGAAAATTTATGTCGAGCGTATTTCGAGAGCAAAGGACCGGACCGCACAGGTCCTCTTCTCTATATACTAAATGCTTTCGTCGTTACCGTTCTAGCGTATGTAAATATCGAAATTGTTAAAATTCCTCTCATCATCGTGCTCCCCAAACCCCAAACCCAAACCCAAACCGTCCTTGTCCAGTCCTTTGCTAACAAATAAATAAAATACTTTAATTTAGAATTTATGTATGTACTTTCGAAGCAATTAAATACGTACTCAAATAGTATCCTGCGATTTTTAATTAAAAAAACATTTGCACTTGAGGAAATAAGGCTTTATTTTATTTTTAATTTGGTTAACAGGACTTCGGGCGAGAGCACGTTCCAACACAATGGGTAAAAGAAGTGACGCATTAACCGGCCGCGCACTTACTGAATATAAAAAGCTCGTTTGTTGTGGTAAGATATAAAATAATATGGTAATTAGGGGGCATTTTTTTGCAAATTCAGGTTTCGCTGTGAGGCGATATTACCAAATAAACGTCGAATTCCCGGAATGTATTTTAGAAGCCGCACGCGCGCGGAATATTAAATTTTAAACAATGCATCGGAATCCGTTAATAGTTCGGACCAAATATGTAGAAACGCGGCCGAAACACGCATTCCGTCGCGAATAAGACCGAGGACGGTTGAAATTTTATTTTAATACTTTTCTGAATTTCCTAATGAAAGGCCGAAACAGGTATGGAAATCATTCAAATCTAAAAACAAAAATAAAAATCGTCTCGGCGAAATTCTAATAATTTTTCCTGAAAATCCTGTAGCAAAAATTTTGATTTTTTTTAATTTTCTTTTTCAGTTCCAAGGCTGCATTCGCCCAGCCTAACAAACAAAACGCCACCTAACAAACGTGTAATTAAGCTGACGTGTACTGTCAAGGGATTCCCCCTGCCCGTCATCACGTGGAGGCTGAATGGCACGAATCTGCGACCGGACGTCAGGAATCGACGAATGAGTATTACTTACAAAAGGTTAGCAATTTTTATAAATTCTACATCCATCCAATCCGGAAACTTTTCACTTAAAACTCGAAAAAAAAATTACTTTTTAAATTAATTTAATCAAGTGATCTAATTTAACCCTTTCAAGGGAAGTGGTTTCAATTTAAAACCACAAATTAAAAAATTCTTTCCCAAGTACAATGTGGAATAAATACGAAACCACAACAAACCTGACAAGTGCGCCAGTGTCCTCTATTGATTAGAAGCCGAACTAAGCGCGGTAATTAAACCAGTTAAAGAAAACTTCGTTTTAGTCATTCCAGAGGTATGATTTCCCGCGTTTTTTGTTGGTAAATTTGGGCTATTTCGAAATTCGTGATAACTGCAATTCTTGAAGTAAGTATTCCCGTTTTCTTACTGCTTCGAACATTCTAGATTATAACAAAGAAAAAACTCTCCACAGTAACAAATAAATTATTCGATTTCTCGCTATTTGTTTACTGGTTTCATTTCTGGACCACTTTGCAACTAGAAGCTGTTTTTTTTCTTCAAAATGTCAAAATTTATTGACCTGGAGACCCCAAGATCAGATGACGCCTATAGATTGTTGAACTTTAGTTGAACAACACCCTTTCTGATGATGCTCTCGAAGACGGAAGCCGACAGTTGGGGAAATAGAGGTGGTGATTATAGGATGTATTCTTACGTCTGAGCTAGGACGTGATACTACGCACAGTTAAAACAAGTGAAAACGATTACGCGTAACAATGAACTAAGCACATCGCTAGGTAAAGGCGAGCCACTGTAGTGGCGCTCAAAATTTTGTTAGGGCGAAGCCACTAATTTCTGAGTATCATTTAGTAGAAATCTACTATTTCAAGTAAACATCACCACTGCAGTAGTAGCTGTACGCCCTAAAACATAAGTGGAGATTATAGGGACGCCACTACAGTGGTGCACAATAAATAAAAGATTAACGAAGAAGAGAAAAGGATCATTATCGTGTGTTGGCAAAGTAGGTTAAGATATACCGAAGATAAAAATCGGAATAATCTCGAGGGTAACTATTATAGTGGCGCATGGTAGCAAGAGGATTATAACACAGCAAAGAAAAGTATTTAGTCAAATAGGCTTAGACACAAAAGAGTCGTTAATCCGGAATTTAAGATGCTTTGAAGTACCTGAACCACTATAGTGGCGTACTAGCTAAAGGACCGAATCATAAGACAGTAAAGTCGGTCATCATGTGTTAATCAAAATAGGCTTAGACATACTGAAGTTAAAAATTAAAATATCCAGAGGGAAGCCACTGTTGTGGCAAGCAGAAGCCAGAAGAAGAAGAAAATAGGCTAAACATCGTGCGAGGAAAGTCAGACATGTCGATGTTAAGAATTAGAATATCTAGAAGGAAGCCACTATAATGGCGCGTGATGGCTAAGATTTTAAAGAACAGGAAAGTGGGCGAATCATTGCGTGTTTGGTTAAAACTCCAGTTCAAGTGAACTCAGTTCATTACTTGATCTCAGTTCTCTGTCGTATAAACTAGCTGCTTGATCTCTATTTGAAAAACGACTTTCACTCTAAACTCAGTTTAAACTCTGAACTTAGTTTAGACCAATATTGAAAAACCGGCTCTAAGATACAAGAGAATCGTGGATTCGAATAAATCGTAATTTGGAATCAGAGTGCCTCTAGGTGAGTCACTATAGTGGCGCAGAAATGATCGAGAATGTAGGAGATATCGCGTACTTAATAAAGCGGGCCCAAATATGTCGAATTTGGGAATTAAAATGCCTACACAGAAGCCACTAAAATGGTGCGTAAAACCTAAGAGATTAAAGAAAAGAATAAGCTAATTATCGTGTGTTTAGTAGAGCAGGCTTAGATCAACAGAGTTGCGGATTCGTATTAAATTTAGGAATCACAGCGCTTTGAAGTAAGCCACTATAGTGGTGTAGTAGTTAAAATATTGAATTATAGGACATTTCTTTAGCAAAGTAGGTCCACACGTAATGAAGTTAAAAATTAGAATATCTCAAGGGAAGCCACTACAGTGGCGGACAGTAGCTCAGATGTTAAAGAAGAAGGAAAGAGGCTAAACATCGTGTGCTTAGCAAACTACAGTTGGATACAAGTTGAATTGTGCATCCGAATAAACCGTAGTTTGGAATCAGAGTGCCTCTACACTCCTGTTGACTTTTTGCTAGACTTTTTGCCATTTCACATGACAATAGAAAAAGATGATGAGGTGATTCCACAAGATGAAATATTGATCTCCAAAACAATATCAATAAAAGCAATGTGAACAAGTGACCAGTGAAAATGCTTATGATAATATTATGACAGAGTTTCATAAAAAAGTTCTTTTTTATGATAAACCCTTCAAAGGGTTTACTTTTATTTTTTTAATATTTTTTCAATGGGTTATTTAGAATATTTTTATTTTACTTTGCAGTTTGACTTATGTTGCAAAGTGGTTTCATTTTGTAACCATTATAGGTCTGTTTCTGACGGTTTCGAAACCGTCACAAACATGCACTCATCAAAGTTTTACGCTTGATAAAGTTGTCAAAATCGATCATTATTTCGGTGGGCAACTGATTATGACGGTTTCGAAACGGTCAGAAAGTGATATTGGAACAGAGCTATTATAAACGAATACTAAATAATGTTTTTGAGCAACTTCTTATCTTGTCGATGTCTCTGAGACTATAACTAAGCACAATTTCACAATCAGCTATTTTAAAAACTTTAAAAAAAGAATTCGTGCTTCAGAGGGTTAAAGTCATCCTCAGAAAATCGTGGAATTAAAAAAAAAGTCTCGACTCTAACTAATTGTAAGACAACATGGCCTTTTGAAAATGACTTGAATGAATTGGATCACTTGAGACAATTTTGATAGCAAGAAAATTGAAACGATTTTGTAAACAGTAAAAACAAAAAATAAAATGGTGATAATGAATCCTAAAAATCCTAATAAATTGTGTTTTGGTGTCCATATTATCTTTCTACTTCGGGTAGAAAATTTCAAACTTCATGTCTCCTTGAAAAACAAAAAAAAACTCTTAAGTTCGAAATAGCAAAAATGATGAATGATGAATATTATAATAAATTAATCATTACATGATTGACGATGTGGTCTCTATTTGTTTTATTATGAAAAATAATCGTCAACAGAAACCTGAGAAAAATGACACGCCTTCATTTCCGAACTAGAACCACGTAATTTTCTTCCTTTTTTTGCTAAAATTTGTTCCTCAATCGAAACGATTGGCAACAGATGAAAAATGATACGGCTTGAGCTTAAAACTGGAAAAGTAACACAGTGAACAATGATCGCTAAAGTTTTCCAGAGAAGAGATAAATAGTTTTTGATAAAGAAAATCAAAAAAATTGCCAAGGGATTGCGAAGCAGTAGAAGTTTCAAAATAACCTCCACGCCACAAAGAGAATTGAAATTGGCATTAAAAAAAAATCGCAAGGAGAAATAAACAAAACTTTATTATGCCAAATTTATAAAATTATCAAACTTTATGCATTCATTCTCTTGGCGCACGTAAGATCATGTTTTTCGTTTGGATTTTGTTTACAACTTGAAGAAAACGTTTCGGAGAACACATTCTTATCTCAAAATTATATTTACAGACACAGCTGCATTATTAATATTGTTGTTACAAATTGAAGTTCAAAATAAATACTGTTTATTTTAAATTGGAAATAATTTTAATTAATTACAGTTGCCGAGTACACTAAAGGCCGCTTTACAGTTCGCAATTATTTATTGCCGGCAATGAAAATTGCAGCGATTTGTATTGCACGCATGTGCAATGCAAATACCGCGCATGCGTGCTATACGAATCGCTGCAATTTTCATTGCCGGCAATAAATAATTGCGAACTGTAAAGTGGCCTTTTAACATATTTACCAAACGAGTTGCACTAGGTACTTTACTATAAATCAAAACTTGAAATAGCTTTCTTCGCTGGTAATGTTCGCACATTCATTCGTATAAAAGAATGTTTAAAGCTTCACGCTTGGTTTTGCTTTAGAGACACATTTCTCTGTTGGCGAATGGTGAATGTTCCAGAATCGATTAATGTGCGCAAATCACAACGAAATGTGCGCAAGCCACAACAAATTTTCAAAGAGTTCCCGTGAAGCTATTAAATGACGCGACAATTATAAACAAGTCATGCTGTTTGCTTTACAATCACAAGACGCAACAATGTGACTTCTTTAAATCAAAAAAACATGGTAGTATTTAAAGTACATATTTATTTACGCTTGATGTTTCGTTGGCCTGATTCACAAAGACTTTTTTCTTACACCCTGTTACGTGTAAGTACTTTTTATGCCGATTCTGAAAATATTTTCCAAATTATTCCACCACGTCATGTTTAACCACTTTCTTCCATTTTGTCCTATTTCTAGCTGTTTCCATCCAGTTGCTGATTCGCATAGTCCTCAGATCACTCTCTACTTACTGCCTCCATCCTATCCTTGGTCTCCCTTTTCCTCTAATGCAGACCGCTCCATCATTTATTGCCTTACAAACTATTGCTTCCTCGTTCTTCCTCCAGGTACGTCCCATCCATCTTATCCTTTATGCTTTAATTATCCCATTATCTCCTTGTTACTCCTTCTATACCACATTCCATATACTTTCTCCCCCCTTAGTATTCTTCTCAACATCTTCCTCTCCCAAATTTCCAGACTGCTTGCTGATGCTTGACTTAGTACCCAGTTTCACATGCCGCAGTTACTGTTGGCCTAATTACCGTTTTATATATCCTTAGCTTCGATTTCCTCGATACCACCTTTGATCTTAGGATATTCATCAATGTCGCCGCGCATGTCGATCCTCTTTTTATCCTCTCTCTTATTTCTACATCATTTCCGCCCCTCTCATGAAACATGGCGCCCAAGTACTTGAACTCTTCTACTCTTTCGATCTCAACACTTTTCAGTTCCCCTTTCTCATAAAGTTCTACTACCAGCTTATTTATCCCCCCCTCCTTTGTAGTGTTCCCATTTCCATATACTTCGTTTTATTACTATTTACTTCTAGTCGTACTTTCCTTGCTTCCTCCCAAAACCGCTTAAATGCCTCTATAAGTACCTTTTTTGTTTGGGCCAGTATAACGACATCATCGGCATATGCACTACACTGATGACTCCTGATATATGTATATAATTTTTTCCGTTTAACTTTTTCGTATAACTTGGTCCGAAAACAAATTGAATAAGACAGTGGACAAGGGATCACCCTGCCTCAGACCTTTCCCTACGGCAAAACTCTCCGACATGTGGCCTTCCACTCTTACTTTATATCTGGTGTCACTCAGTGTCATTTTTACAAGGCGAATCATTTTGCTTATGTTGTCGTACGCCTTATTAAAATCTATAAAAATCGCATGCATATTCATTTTATGTTCTTTGGCCGTTTCCTGTATTTGTCTTAGCGTGTGTATGTGATCTAGTACTGACCGCTCACTCCTAAACCCTGCTTGGTACTCCCCTATTGTTTCTTCCATCTTTTGCTGTAACCTTTCCTTGATGAAAGCGAATTGGCGGTAAGTCGAGGTTGCTAGGATACCAAATCGAAGAACCAGTCACGTGGTGTGCCACTCGAAATAAACGTTGAGCGGTAAAGAGAAGGAATGTCAAAACGCAGCCGCATGCTGTTACATCGCCACGACATGTTAGCGGGAAATTTGAATGTAACAATAGAAGAGAACGCGGTGACTTAATCGAAAATTTTAATGGTCACTACAATTGTGATCTGATCCGGCTACTAAAACTGAATCTTAATGCTGAATTAAGAGGGCATAAGTATAAACTGTGAAATGATCGTAATAACGTTTTCTGTCGAAAGAACTTCTTCAGCAACCGTGTGGTGAATTCGTGGAATGCACTTCCGACCAATGTTGTAAACGTTAACAACGTAAATTTGTTCAGAGATCGACTCGATAAACATTTTTAAAACAATCCGTATGACAACGCCTACCAGCTTAGCTGCTTAGTTGTCTTAGGCCGCCCGGTTTTTCGATCACAGTTTAACTTTAAACTTCAGTTTATTTCCATTGCTGCTATAGGGATAAACCGAAGTTTAAAGTTAAACTGCGATCGAAAAACCGGGCCTTAGGCCCAGTATTTCATTCAGAGTTTAACTTTAAGCTTCGTTTTATTCCCATAGTAATAATTGTAAAGATAATTGTTTCCGTAGAAATAAAACGAAGCTTAAAGTTAAACTCTGAATGAAATATTGCCCCTTAATTAATAATAGTAATAAAAATCTACATGTACTCACTCCTCTCGTATATACAAAAAGAATTATATTTATATTTAACCGTATGTTTGATTAACGTAAAAGAATTGAAAGCTGCAAACTTTCTATGTTCCTTCTATTATATCGTCTCAAACCATAGACTGATTCAGTGAGCATAGAACATAAGTATGTAATAAAGTTCAAATGGGAAAGCATAAATCATAAATAATTCAAATTATTTGCTTTCTTGATCTATCTCATACCGAACACATATTTCATATACTTATAGATAATTTTTTTGCTATATGCCAATCGTATGAATCTGAGTTAAGAAAATATACGATGTGACTTGACGAAAGCTGCAAGGTTGTTTCGCGAAAGTTCGGCATATTATAGTAAAAAAAATTAACTGTACGTACATTATTGTCAATAAAAAAAATTAATTTGAATCCTATTGCATGCAGTGATGAAAGGAATGAAAGGTATGTATAAAACTTGCGCCCTGCTATTTTATTATTACACGATAATTTTTTATTACTATTTCATTCGTTTGCTTTTCGGCGGCTACATTTAAATAAATATCGAAAAATTAATTGAGGTTATACCGGGGAATTATTACCTTGTTATTGAAATAAAATAATTAAATAATAGCTTTTGCGAATCTCAGTTTAAATAATCTTTTAATAAAAATAACTCGAATGTGTTTGCTTTACATTCGTGTTTATTTAAAGAAAAATATACCGATTTTTTTATATGCATATTTATACTTTTTCGCTTCTCTTTTTTATATATGTATCTATTTAATATTTGCTGAAAGGATCCTCTGTGTGTGGCCTCCTTGATACGCTCACCAATTTTACGCGTTTGCTAGACGGGTTGCATCTTACGGTTTTTGAAAATTATTTTATAAAGTTATTGAAACATAAAATGAAAATTTCCTGCCATATTTATTTATTTATTTTTCTTTTTAGGAAACAGTCTACTCTAAGGATAAAAAGTCCGTCCCACAATGACACAGGAATCTTCCAGTGCGTCACCAGAGGAGTAGATGGTAAAGAAACCGACAAGACACTAGAGATGAACCAGCTGTCTAATAGTGAGAATCTACATGGTACCTTTCTGCACATTTCTATTCACTTACTCTGTGGGGAATTTACTAAGTTGTAGTTTGCCTGATGACATCCATATCTGTAATTTCAACGCTTCAAGAAATTAGCCAAATTAATCACCCAGAATAGATAAAAGAGGAAATTAAAATAATTAACCGCCAAGCCTGACTGTATATACAGGCGTTTGCAAAAAACATAAACACATACCTACTCGAGTTTGTAATTGAGCGGCAGCAAATTCGAACGTATTTATTTGAATTTAAATCCGTTACAATCTAACGCAACAAACAGCGTTTAAATTGTTACGGCCACCGGATTCCGATCTGGTTTAATTTGGCACGTCCGACATCTTCGTAAAACCCGAATCGCGATCGACACCTTAATTTATTTATGATTGCACGATTAAATTTAAAATCGGTCTTTATTGCCGGCCGTGTGTTATTTCTAAACTGCTCCCTCCGGTCGAGATCGTTTGCGACGGGCGCTAATTAATCCGCGCGAATTTCACGCAGAAAATGATTTTCCGCAAATCTTGTTTTACAAGTTTCGGAAGCGATAAAACTTTAAGTAATACACGCCTTGTAAAACGCGCGAGTTTCTTTGTAACGCTTCGCCGAGATTATTGCGTACCAGCAGTAAAAGTTATGTACGAATTGACGTTAAACCTTAATACGAAAAAAAAATCAACTGCTGCCTCAAACACAAACATAACAAGACTTAATCAAAAAAAAATTAAATTGAATACACAAACTCAAACGACAGTAAAATTGATCGTTTTTAGAACTCGATTATCACGACAGTTTGAGGCCACCAATTAAAAAAGACTGTTTTATTCTTCTTAAATTAAATGGATTGATACAATCCGTGCGGCCTCAGTTATTTAGTTTAAAAGTAGTTCTAACTTTGATCAAACTAATTTAGAGATCATCAAAACTCCTTGTTCAATGAAGGGGGAAGTAAAAATTTGATCGTCTTTAGAGCCCTAGAATCTTGGACTCTCGCCGGAATGTCTTTACTTGTTATGAAGGTTCTAATGACATCTCTATTATCTTGATCAAATTTAGAGCTTCATTTAAATTAAATATTATAAATATGAATCAATTATACCTACAGTATCACTTTGGGGACTTGATGATCTAAAAGCTCGCCAGAAACTCAAACGATAGTAAAATTGATCATTTTTAGAACTCGATTGTCACAATAGTTTCAGAATTTGGGGCCATCAATTGAAAAAAAACTGCCTTCTTTTTCTTAAATGCATCGATAAAATCTGTGCGGCTTCAGTTATTTAGTTTAAAAGTAAATTGATCACTATTGAAGTTCTAATTGTGATCAAGCTAATTTAGAGATCGTTCAATTGCATGTTCAATGAAGAAGGAAGTAAAAGTTTGATTGTCTTTAGAGCCCTAGAATCTTGGACACTCGCCGGAATATCTTTACTTGTTTCGAAGATTCTAATGACGTCTCAATTATCCTGATCAAAATTAGAGCTATAATGCCCCGTTTTATTTAAATTAAATATTCTAAATATAAATCAGTTATACCTACAGTATCATTTTGGGAACTTGATGATCTAAAAGCTCGCCAGAAACTCAAACGATAGTAAAATTGATCATTTTTAGAACTCGATTGTCACGAGAGTTTCAGAATTTGGGGCCACCAATTGAAAAAAACTGCTTTCTTTTTCTTAAATGCATGGATAAAATCTGTGAGGCTTCAGTTATTTAGTTTAAAAGTAAATTGGTCAGTATTGAAGTTCTAATTGTGATCAAGCTAATTTAGAGATCGTTAGAACTCCATGTTCAGTGAAGAAGGAAGTAAAAGTTTGATTGTCTTTAGAGCCCTAGAATCTTGGATACTCGCCGGAATATCTTTACTTGTTTCGAAGATTCTAATGACGTCTCAATTATCCTGATCAAAATTAGAGCTTCATTTAAATTAAATATTATAAATATGAATCAATTATACCTACAGTATCACTTTGGGGACTTGATGATCTAAAAGCTCGCCAGAAACTCAAACGATAGTAAAATTGATCATTTTTAGAACTCGATTGTCACAATAGTTTCAGAATTTGGGGCCATCAATTGAAAAAAAACTGCCTTCTTTTTCTTAAATGCATCGATAAAATCTGTGCGGCTTCAGTTATTTAGTTTAAAAGTAAATTGATCACTATTGAAGTTCTAATTGTGATCAAGCTAATTTAGAGATCGTTCAATTGCATGTTCAATGAAGAAGGAAGTAAAAGTTTGATTGTCTTTAGAGCCCTAGAATCTTGGACACTCGCCGGAATATCTTTACTTGTTTCGAAGATTCTAATGACGTCTCAATTATCCTGATCAAAATTAGAGCTATAATGCCCCGTTTTATTTAAATTAAATATTCTAAATATAAATCAGTTATACCTACAGTATCATTTTGGGAACTTGATGATCTAAAAGCTCGCCAGAAACTCAAACGATAGTAAAATTGATCATTTTTAGAACTCGATTGTCACGAGAGTTTCAGAATTTGGGGCCACCAATTGAAAAAAACTGCTTTCTTTTTCTTAAATGCATGGATAAAATCTGTGAGGCTTCAGTTATTTAGTTTAAAAGTAAATTGGTCAGTATTGAAGTTCTAATTGTGATCAAGCTAATTTAGAGATCGTTAGAACTCCATGTTCAGTGAAGAAGGAAGTAAAAGTTTGATTGTCTTTAGAGCCCTAGAATCTTGGATACTCGCCGGAATATCTTTACTTGTTTCGAAGATTCTAATGACGTCTCAATTATCCTGATCAAAATTAGAGCTTCATTTAAATTAAATATTATAAATATGAATCAATTATACCTACAGTATCACTTTGGGGACTTGATGATCTAAAAGCTCGCCAGAAACTCAAACGATAGTAAAATTGATCACTTTTAGAACTCGATTGTCACGATAGTTTCAGAATTTGGGGCCACCAATTGAAAAAATTGCCTTCTTTTTCTTAAATGCATCGATAAAATCTGTGCGGCTTTAGTTATTTAGTTTAAAAGTAAATTGGTCAGTATTGAAGTTCTAATTGTGATCAAGCTAATTTAGAGGTCGTTAGAATTGCATGTTCAATGAAGAAGGAAGTAAAAGTTTGATTGTCTTTAGAGCCCTAGAATCTTGAATACTCGCCGGAATATCTTTACTTGTTTCGAAGATTCTAATGACGTCTCAATTATCCTGATCAAAATTAGAGCTTCATTTAAATTAAATATTATAAATATGAATCAATTATACCTACAGTATCACTTTGGGGACTTGATGATCTAAAAGCTCGCCAGAAACTCAAACGATAGTAAAATTGATCATTTTTAGAACTCGATTGTCACAATAGTTTCAGAATTTGGGGCCATCAATTGAAAAAAAACTGCCTTCTTTTTCTTAAATGCATCGATAAAATCTGTGCGGCTTCAGTTATTTAGTTTAAAAGTAAATTGATCACTATTGAAGTTCTAATTGTGATCAAGCTAATTTAGAGATCGTTCAATTGCATGTTCAATGAAGAAGGAAGTAAAAGTTTGATTGTCTTTAGAGCCCTAGAATCTTGGACACTCGCCGGAATATCTTTACTTGTTTCGAAGATTCTAATGACGTCTCAATTATCCTGATCAAAATTAGAGCTATAATGCCCCGTTTTATTTAAATTAAATATTCTAAATATAAATCAGTTATACCTACAGTATCATTTTGGGAACTTGATGATCTAAAAGCTCGCCAGAAACTCAAACGATAGTAAAATTGATCATTTTTAGAACTCGATTGTCACGAGAGTTTCAGAATTTGGGGCCACCAATTGAAAAAAACTGCTTTCTTTTTCTTAAATGCATGGATAAAATCTGTGAGGCTTCAGTTATTTAGTTTAAAAGTAAATTGGTCAGTATTGAAGTTCTAATTGTGATCAAGCTAATTTAGAGATCGTTAGAACTCCATGTTCAGTGAAGAAGGAAGTAAAAGTTTGATTGTCTTTAGAGCCCTAGAATCTTGGATACTCGCCGGAATATCTTTACTTGTTTCGAAGATTCTAATGACGTCTCAATTATCCTGATCAAAATTAGAGCTTCATTTAAATTAAATATTATAAATATGAATCAATTATACCTACAGTATCACTTTGGGGACTTGATGATCTAAAAGCTCGCCAGAAACTCAAACGATAGTAAAATTGATCACTTTTAGAACTCGATTGTCACGATAGTTTCAGAATTTGGGGCCACCAATTGAAAAAATTGCCTTCTTTTTCTTAAATGCATCGATAAAATCTGTGCGGCTTTAGTTATTTAGTTTAAAAGTAAATTGGTCAGTATTGAAGTTCTAATTGTGATCAAGCTAATTTAGAGGTCGTTAGAATTGCATGTTCAATGAAGAAGGAAGTAAAAGTTTGATTGTCTTTAGAGCCCTAGAATCTTGAATACTCGCCGGAATATCTTTACTTGTTTCGAAGATTCTAATGACGTCTCAATTATCCTGATCAAAATTAGAGCTTCATTTAAATTAAATATTATAAATATGAATCAATTATACCTACAGTATCACTTTGGGGACTTGATGATCTAAAAGCTCGCCAGAAACTCAAACGATAGTAAAATTGATCATTTTAGAACTCGATTGTCACAATAGTTTCAGAATTTGGGGCCATCAATTGAAAAAACTGCCTTCTTTTTTCTTAAATGCATCGATAAAATCTGTGCGGCTTCAGTTATTTAGTTTAAAAGTAAATTGATCACTATTGAAGTTCTAATTGTGATCAAGCTAATTTAGAGATCGTTCAATTGCATGTTCAATGAAGAAGGAAGTAAAAGTTTGATTGTCTTTAGAGCCCTAGAATCTTGGACACTCGCCGGAATATCTTTACTTGTTTCGAAGATTCTAATGACGTCTCAATTATCCTGATCAAAATTAGAGCTATAATGCCCCGTTTTATTTAAATTAAATATTCTAAATATAAATCAGTTATACCTACAGTATCATTTTGGGAACTTGATGATCTAAAAGCTCGCCAGAAACTCAAACGATAGTAAAATTGATCATTTTTAGAACTCGATTGTCACGAGAGTTTCAGAATTTGGGGCCACCAATTGAAAAAAACTGCTTTCTTTTTCTTAAATGCATGGATAAAATCTGTGAGGCTTCAGTTATTTAGTTTAAAAGTAAATTGGTCAGTATTGAAGTTCTAATTGTGATCAAGCTAATTTAGAGATCGTTAGAACTCCATGTTCAGTGAAGAAGGAAGTAAAAGTTTGATTGTCTTTAGAGCCCTAGAATCTTGGATACTCGCCGGAATATCTTTACTTGTTTCGAAGATTCTAATGACGTCTCAATTATCCTGATCAAAATTAGAGCTTCATTTAAATTAAATATTATAAATATGAATCAATTATACCTACAGTATCACTTTGGGGACTTGATGATCTAAAAGCTCGCCAGAAACTCAAACGATAGCAAAATTGATCATTTTTAGAACTCGATTGTCACGAGAGTTTCAGAATTTGGGGCCACCAATTGAAAAAAACTGCTTTCTTTTTCTTAAATGCATCGATAAAATCTGTGCGGCTTCAGTTATTTAGTTTAAAAGTAAATTGGTCAGTATTGAAGTTCTAATTGTGATCAAGCTAATTTAGAGGTCGTTAGAACTCCATGTTCAATGAAGAAGGAAGTAAAAGTTTGATTGTCTTTAGAGCCCTAGAATCTTGGATACTCGCCGGAATATCTTTACTTGTTTCGAAGATTCTAATGACGTCTCAATTATCCTGATCAAAATTAGAGCTACAATGCCCCGTTTTATTTAAATTAAATATTCTAAATATGAATCAGTTATACCTACAGTATCATTTTGGGGACTTGATGATCTAAAAGCTCGCCAGAAACTCAAACGATAGTAAAATTGATCATTTTTAGAACTCGATTGTCACAATAGTTTCAGAATTTGGGGCCATCAATTGAAAAAAAACTGCCTTCTTTTTCTTAAATGCATCGATAAAATCTGTGCGGCTTCAGTTATTTAGTTTAAAAGTAAATTGATCACTATTGAAGTTCTAATTGTGATCAAGCTAATTTAGAGATCGTTCAATTGCATGTTCAATGAAGAAGGAAGTAAAAGTTTGATTGTCTTTAGAGCCCTAGAATCTTGGACACTCGCCGGAATATCTTTACTTGTTTCGAAGATTCTAATGACGTCTCAATTATCCTGATCAAAATTAGAGCTATAATGCCACGTTTTATTTAAATTAAATATTCTAAATATGAATCAGTTATACCTACAGTATCATTTTGGGGACTTGATGATCTAAAAGCTCGCCAGAAACTCAAACGATAATAAAATTGATCATTTTTAGAACTTGATTGCCACGATAGTTTCAGAATTTAGGGCCAGCAATTTACTTTATTCTCCTTAAATGCATCAACACAATCGTTGCTGCTTCAGTTATTTAGTTTAAAAGTAAAGTGATCAATATTGAAGTTCTAATTTTGATCAAGATTATTTAGAGATCGTTAGAACTCCATGTTCAATGAAAAAGGAAGTAAAAGTTTGATTGTCTTTAGAGCCATAGAATCTTGAATACTCGCCGGAATATCTTTACTTGTTTCGAAGATTCTAAAGACGTCTCAATTATACTGATCAAAATTAGAGCTACAATGCCTCGTTTTATTTAAATTAAATATTCTAAATATGAATCAGTTATACCTACAGTATCATTTTGGGGACTTGATGATCTAAAAGCTCGCCAGAAACTCAAACGATAGTAAAATTGATCATTTTTAGAACTCGATTGTCACGAGAGTTTCAGAATTTGGGGCCACCAATTGAAAAAAACTGCTTTCTTTTTCTTAAATGCATCGATAAAATCCGTGCGGCTTCAGCTGTTTAGTTTAAAAGTAAATTGATCACTATTGAAGTTCTAATTTTGATCAATCTAATTTAGAGGTTGTTAGAACTCCTTGTTCAATGAAGAAGGAAGTGAAAGTTTGATTGTCTTTAGAGCCATAGAATCTTGGATACTCGCCGGAATATCTTTACTTGTTTCGAAGATTCTAATGACATCTCAATTATCCTGATCAAAATTAGAGCTACAATGCTCCGTTTTATTTAAATTAAATATTCTAAATATGAATCAGTTATACCTATAGTATCATTTTGGGAACTTGATGATCTAAAAGCTCGCCAGAAACTCAAACGATAGTAAAATCGATCATTTTTAGAACTCGATTGTCACAATAGTTTCAGAATTTCGAGCTACCAATTAAAGAAAACTGCTTTGTTTTTCTTAAATGCATCCATAAAATCTGTGCGGCTTCAGTTGTTTAGTTTAAAAGTAAATTGGTCAGTATTAAAGTTCTAATTGTGATCAAGCTAATTTAGAGATCGTTAGAATTGCATGTTCAATGAAGAAGGAAGTAAAAGTTTGATTGTCTTTAGAGCCCTAGAATCTTGGATACTCGCCGGAATATCTTTACTTGTTTCGAAGATTCTAATGACATCTCAATTATCCTGATCAAAATTAGAGCTACAACGCTCTATTTTATTTACATTAAATATTCTAAATATGAATCAGTTACTTCTACAGTATCACCTGGAGGACTTGATGATCTAAAAGCTCGCCAGAAACTCAAACGATAGTAAAATTGATCATTTTTAGAAGTCGATTATCACGAGAGTTTCAGAATTTGGGGCCACCAATTAAAGAAAAAGTGCGGCTTCAGTTGTTTAGTTTAAAAGTAAATTTTGATCAATCTAATTTAGAGGTCGTTAGAACTCCATGTTCAATGAAGAAGGTAGTAAAAGTTTGATAGTCTTTAGAGCCCTAGAATCTTGGATGCTACTTGTTTTGAAGGTTCTAATGACATCTCTATTATCCTGTTCAAAATTAAAGCTGCAACGCTCTGTTTTATTTAAATTAAATATCCTAAATATGCATCAGTTGTACCTACAGCATCATCTTGTGGACTTGATGATCTAAAAGCTTGCCAGTACGATTTTAGAAACTCAAGCGACAGTAAAATTGATCATTTTTAGAACTGGCCAAATATAGTTAAGTGATTTGTTCTATTCTTCGCTCTTTGAACTTAGTGTATTTCATCCGGACGTAAAAAAAGTAATTCTATCATTCGTCAGAAACGAATCTAAATTTACGTCTCACTGAATAAATCTATTCGCGCTTTGTTTTACTTGCGCCGACGCAAAACGATATTTTAACGGAAAATCACCGCCGAATTCGTTGGAAAATAAACGATTGGCGGAAATCATTCGTCTGCGTCGCCTTTCTTTTACAAAGCACCTCGTACTTTGCAAATTACGTCGGTGCTGATTTAGCTCGCGGCCGATTTTTTAAGAAAATTCATGCCCGCGCCTTCCGTGGATAATTTGTGCTAAAGCAATTAATAATTTCATGTTTAGGTTATTCCCCACAGAGAAGTTTTAAGTGTTGTCTGTCTGTTAATATATGTATGTCTTTAAATAGGACACGAAAAAAAAAACGCAATACCCGAAACTAATACAAAACCAAAATGGAAATGAAAAGTTTTGACTCCTTTTTTGAAGCAATGTAGAATACCTTTTGGTCTTTATTTACTTCATACTTTCTACATGTTCGATTCGTGCAAAATTTACTTAACCTTTCGAATATTTAAACGATGATCATTTCGAACGGTATCTCTGATTCTGACATATTTTTGTCCTTGGTAAAAAAATGCAGGGACTTCATGGTACAAATCGTGTTGAACGTTTGCCCGACCTTTCTTGAATTTCTTATGCCACCCAAAAGCAACTTAAACGCTGAAGCTTCCCGAAGAATTTTATAAAATTCCGTAACCCGTGTATGTGGTGCAGAGTTTAAAGCGTTATTTTTCCGACAAACCTCGTATGTATCACTTGGGTTTTACTGAATGAACTTTTACTTGCGTACATTTTAAAACAGAATCGATATCGTTCGTGTAAAGTTATCAGTAAAAATTGAAGATTTTTTTTGTCACAACAAAAAATATATGACTAATATAATACCGCGCGATTCAAAATAATTTAGATAAGGGGAGGCTATGAGAAATAAAAACTTGGGGTTCCCTCTTTGGTGGGTGCTCCAAACTCTGCTGTAGTAAAAATATTGAAATAGTTTTACGAGTTCATCAGAGGAATATTATGAGGCATAAACAATAAATCCGCATCTATCCGATCACAAAGGTCAAAAGTTGCAATTAGGTACAGAGTTGTCACCTGAAAAACATAATTCTCAAAAATTAAGAAAAATCACTGGGGAAAACCTATTTCAAGATAAGCTCCGAGAAGAAAAATGGACAAGTCTTTGCAATGAGAAAAGCAGTCAAGATCGATACACAAGCTTCCACAACACCTTTCACAAAATATATTTTTTTTATATATATATCTGTGGTGGTTGCCCAACGGGGTCCTAAGTCGAAGACTTGTCAGGACCTCAGGAGCGGAAGTGAATTTGAGTGTGTGTAAAGTCTTCCATGGCTTTGTTACTTCCAACCTCCTCGCCGTTTAAGGGGAAGCAGTGTCGAATTTTATCCCCAACACTGAAGGGTGCCTGAAGTCGATACCGACCACCCCCGAGAAAAATTTCGAGTGCGGTTCGAACCGACGACCATGCGATTACAAGGCCGGTCCTCTTACCACTGGACCGTTCAGGCGTTTTAATGCATCTATTCCTGAAATGACAATAAAAACTGCAATTCAAACTAAAAAACACATTGTAAATTGACACAACCAAACAAATGGGGAGATTCGCGAAACGGAAAATATCTTAAATGCACTCGAAGTAATTAGAGATGTAACAGAAAGTGAAGAAATTATACAACTCTTTAAAAAATGACTATAGGATGAAAATATCGAAATCGAAACAGGGAGCATACGCTGAATATATACAAAATTCAGATGACAGTATGGAATGTCATCCACGAAGAGACGGGTAGAAATAAAACAAATAGTCAACATATTGTGGAATTAACCGCAAATGACTTCAATGATTTTTTTGCCAATATTGGACACATTACAGCAAAATCAATAAACGGACCAAACTTACAACTTTCCACGGATAATCTGCCAGTCATGAGGTCAATGTTCATGGGACCCATCGACGAAGAGGAAGTTAAAACTATTGTAGCATCTTTGACAAACAAGGCAACTTCAGATATATACGGTTTCTCGGTTGCTATACTAAAAAAAGAATATAATACAATATACAGGATGAGGCAAAAAGATGTTAACAATTAAATAGGTGTTTAATCGCTTTAAATTACAAGGTAGGGATTTGGTTACAGAGTTTCAATATGGCACGCATCCCTCTCCCATGCAATGTTAACATCTTTTTGCCTCGTTACAAGGCAGGGATTTGGTTACAGGGTTTCAATATGGCACGCTTCCCTCTCCCATACAATGTTAACATCTTTTTGCCTCATTACAAGGCAGGGATTTGGTTACAGCATTTCAATTTGGCACCCATCCCTCTCCCATACAATGTTAATCCCTCTCCCATGCAATGTTAACATATTTTGCCTCATTACAAGGCAGGGATTTGGTTACAGGGTTTCAATTTAGCACCCAACCCTCTCCCATACAATGTTAACACCTTTTTGCCTCATTACAAGGCAGGGATTTGGTTACAGAGTTTCAATTTGGCACCTATCCCTCTCCCATACAATGTTAATCCCTCTCCCATACAATGTTAACATCTTTTTGCCTCATTACAAGGCAGGGATTTGGTTACAAGGTTTCAATTTGGCACCCAACCCTCTCCCATACAATGTTAACATTTTTTTGCCTCATTACAAGGCAGGGATTTGATTACAGGGTTTCAATATAGCACGCATCCCTCTCCCATACAATGTTAACATCTTTCGCCTCACCCTGTATAGTAAAACCTCTAACAAATGTACTAAATAAATGCTCAGAAGATGGTCTTTTCCCAAACGAACTAAAAATAGCGAAGATTGTACCTATCTACAAAACGGGTGAAAAAAATAAGGTCGAGAACTATCGCCCAGCAGCTATACTTCCCGCTTTTTCAAAAATATTAGAAAGTATCATTAAGAAACGATTGGTAACTTACTTGGAAAAATCTTCAGCACTTCCCAACATGGCTACCGTAAAAATAAATCAACGATTACGGCAATGACGGAAGCTATACATAGAAGAAGTTGCTACAGCTTTTGACAGTGGACGTTCGATTCGTATGGCATGTTGTGACCTTTGACTATATACATCTGGACTGCTAGCAGCATATCATTTTACTATACTATGTAACATGATGTGGCCAACATCAACCGCGCCACCGTGTTGCCTGACGAGCAACATCGAAACTAGTACTTACACGCAAAACAATTCTTTTTCATCGAGTCTTGTTTTATTATAAGCAGGGTTAGGAGGATGAGATTCCGCCTGGGTCGCCGCTTATACTGTGCAGGTTTATGTACGATCATTGCGCTGGCTCATTTCTCCATAAGCGTCGGACGAAATTTTAATTTCATCGCGTAAGAAATTGTTAAATTTAAACAAAATTTCGTATTTTAGAATTAAAAATTAAATAAATTAAATTAAACACTAAACGTTCTTTGCTATTGCAAATTATGCATGCGATTATTTGGTATTCCCGTATCGAGTGCACTTAAACGTGAAGCTCTTGCCAGCGCGAACGGAATCCGATCCGCCTAACCGTGATTATAAGCAATTGCATCACAGTTCGCAGCAAAGTAGCGTCTGCGACCCATTCCATTAAATAGCACAACACTCCAACTTAAAAAAGCAGCAAATCTGACGAAAATAGTTCAACAACTATGACGGATGACGCCCCCCAACCTTTTCTGACAACCAGTGTCAAAATTTCGAACTTTCAAGTTGCGTAGTATGTGGTTGAGGGATGTAAAACAACCGCAATCGTTCCACAGTTCTAGTTGCTCTTAATTAAAGCGCAAGAGAACCGGTTCAAGGAACCAAACTTACAATAGTTTTGCATCCCTGGCAACTTCATGTCGCTCATGTTGGAGACACATTTTTCAAAACTGCTAGCAGTCCAGATGTATATGGTCAAAGGTTGTGACCTCAGCAAGGCATTCGATTGCGTAGATCGCGAGATTCTTCTGAATAAATTGCATTTCTATGGTATTAGAGGAAAAGTTCATCCGTTATTAAGGAGTTATTTGGAAGGAAGATTACAAACAGTACATTGGAATCAAAAACTCGCAACACCAAAGGGGTACCGCAAGGTTCCACATTAGGACCAAGTTTATTCCTAATTTATATAAATGATCTGCCTAGAAATATCTCTGTTGAAAAAAATCTGTCTATTTGCAGATGATACATACAACCTTATTATCTATCTCAGATACAAAAGAAGAAGCAGTAAGAAAAATCAAATCCGGCAATTGCTGAGGCAAAAGAATCATATTAAATTATAAAAAAAAAATAAGATAAAAATTAAAGGAAGCCCACACTTTACTGTGCGTAATAAAACGTGAAAGAATTTTCGGATAATTCAGATTGAATTAAAACGAATTAAAAAGTGAAAAATTAAAGGAGTCTAGTGCAAGGACAATTCAGATTAAATTTAAAAAAATTAACGTATTAAAGGATGCCTACACTTTATTGCGCCCTAATAAAAAATGAAAACATTGTCGGATAGTTCAGATTAAATTAAAATAAATTAAAAAGTGAAAAATTAAAGATGTCTACAATTTATGACGCCCCAATCGAAAGTGAAGGGACAATTCAGTTGAAATTTAAAATAATAGTTAAAAATTAATTCATTGAATCCTAATGAACGGTGAAAGGCTTTTCGGATAATTCCGATTCAAATAAAACAAATTGAAAAATTAAAGAAAGCGTACAATTTTATTGCACCCCGATAAAAAGTGAAAGTATTTTCGAGCCATTCAGGTTAAATTAAAACAAATTAAAATTTAAAAAGCCAACAAATAATATTTTATTTTGTTTTCTGACAGTTTTACGGTTTTCCAATCGTCAATCTGTTTTTTTTTCTTTAATTCGAATTAATTAATTAATTATCGAATTTTTTTGACTTACAGCAGCGTTTTCGTTCCTTTTTTTTTTGGTCAAGTGTTTCGCCTATTATCACATTATCGAAATATTTTTCATATTTCATTAGTATTTTTCTTACAGTTTCTTTTTGTTTTCTCTCAATGACAATAATTATTATTCTGTTTTCGTCTATATTCATAACGAGAAATGTTTTTTTTTAATATGTAATCAGAAAAATAACAACCGTTGAAAAGGCGACCGGCTTTCAAGAAGAATAACTTAGCCAGAAATACAAACAAAGGCTAAATAAAGAAAAAAAAAGTTAAAATTTTGATTACTGCTTTGATCAGAAAAAAGATACAACAACTCAATGAGATAAGAAAAAAATTGGAAACAGAATTTCAACTGAGTGAAATAAATTGAAAAACAGAAACTGATCGAAAGCAAATGGCGGTCAATTTTCGGAAGATAGAAACTGCACTTACTCGTAGAAATTAAAATAAAAGAATAAATCAAGAGCTTCAAAGAAACAGTCTTAGCTTGAATCAACACTTTTAGTTTGACATTTGCTTTCTGACTCCTGTCAAATTTGTTAGTTCTTTAACCCTGTATCTGTTATTGTAGCTTGTAGGCTACATAAACTTTAACGTGCTCCTTTTTGTAGCCATCTGTGGGGAAAATATTTAACTTTATATTCAGACAGTATCTGTCGGTAAGTCAGCTGTAACATATGTTTAAAACAATTTTCTATGCCAGATACAGGGTTAAACGCCCTCAAACTCTGTAGTCATTGATCAGCAAGAGAGCCCGTGGCATTACCTATCATATTAAAGGATTTTAACAAACGCTTTAGGAGATTTTTTCTACTGTTGTCAAATGTACCTTGACGTTTCAGTTTTGACAAATAGTTAATTGTGTCAATTAAGCTAAGACTCTGTTTATATCGTTCATAGCCCTCCCCTTATCTAAATAATCTTGGATCGCACGGTACATTCCGACTAATTAATTTGTGCCTTTTTTAAACATTTCTAATTCGTTGCCTCTTGCTTACACTCAAAATAAGATCATTTCGGTAGTTGTAATTTATCAAATTGGGAAAATGCTAAGGGCCGTTTTAGACTACTGCCCTATTCCTTGTACAAGATTTAGTTCAATTTCTATACAGGGTGTTCTTCAAGTTCGTGCGTATTTGGTAACAGATATTCTCACGAATGCACCAAAATTAAAACGAAAAAGAAATCAAAAAATTCATACCGACATCCGGCAATTTCTTGTGAAATGTTTAGAGCCGCTAGACGCAACGAACCTTCATCCACAATAAGTGTTCGAAGTCCCCCCCCCCCTGCGGGAGACGTAAACAACCGATTAAAGTGCCGTTTAACATACCTGCCCACACATGCACATGTTGTGTGAATTAAACATACCTACCATCCCTTGTAAATAAATACTGATTCGTGACGAGAATGTTATTAACAAAGTTCGGATTGTCCGTCTGTTCCCGGAGTAACCACCGACAAAATCGCATGCGTTGGAGGTAATCCGCGGGCATCACAGCTTGCACTCTTTGAAAATGGAACGGGTATGATTGTTCCTCACGAATAATTTGCCAAACAACAAACTGCACAACTGACACTATTTGGCAAAGGGCGATCTGGGTAACGCTGTGCATACAAACGTCTTGCAGCCACATTCGCCGTAAATTAAAATCATGTCCACAATAACGCTCTTGGAAAAGTCGGCCATGTTTTCAACACTATTATCTGCGACGTGTACTTGAGAACTGACCCACTTTAACAGCCGATGCTGACACACCAGCATACTTCTCCGATTACGTAATTACGTAATAAAAATAAACCAAGGACTATCAATTTTCTTCATAACAATATTCTTCATACAACATTCTCCAAAATACAACGACCTTCATCATGTTTATATCCACACATTAAATTAAATAGTCTCTGTATTGTGCAGCGACAAGGTCCAAATTAGAATACAAGAATGTAATCTACCATTTCTAAACGTGGTGGACTGGATTGATTGTGGATTGGCGGACTGACAACTTGGTTGGAGCGTACATACGGAAGGTGTCCGCAACATCCGCTTACGGCGAGATATCGGCCAATCAAAACGAACAAGAGGAAGACTTCTAGAAGGAATAAAAGATTAGTCTATTTAAATGATGGTGTCATCGTTCGCCGAAAACATTTATTATCTCTAATATTTATTAATCAATTGTTATACAATTCTTCATTCTATCATTTTTAATGTCAACTTTCACAGGTTTCATTTTTTGCATGAAGTTAAAAAACAGCCTGTATAATAAATATTTTCCACCTTCGAGTATAGCTTGGAGATAGAACACGTTCTATTTTTTCAGATAGTTTTCGAGTCAATTTAATTTTTGTTCCAATTTAAATTGCTCAGGAAATTTGCTGCAGTGTAAAACGACCTTAATGTAAGATTAGGTTACCTATAGTAGCTCCGTTTTTATTGTGCATTTTATTGATTCTTTGATGGCATTCAAACTGAGGGGTCAAAACTTTTTAATCCACAAGTGATAAACTAATCGGTTTTTTTTTTTTTAAATCAAAACAGCTGAACGAAATAAAATATGCTTTTTATCGAGTTACTTAAATGAATTGTTAATTTAAAAAAAATTATGACTTTTTGGACTACGCATTCAAATTTTCTGTAAGTTTTTTGGTTGCTCAGTTTTTGGTCACGAATTGGGGTAACGAAAACAAGCAACATCAAATACGTAGATCGTCACAGCCTAATGAATCACAATGTCCTGACAAATTGGTGACAAACACTACGAGGAACCTAGCGCCTTGTTATGCAATTCACTGGCAAGCTGACAGCTCTCGCTTATTATATGTATCCTACATAGTATAAAATATCGGCTTGCCAGCGTGATTGAACGTTGCCAAAATTAATTTGTAATAACTTTATTGTTAATATTGTGGATGCGTGAAAGTAATTGGGGTGTTTTTTCGTTTTTCAGGACCGCCTTGCAACGAAACCTACCGCGACGTTTACTGTCACAACGGAGGAACCTGTTTCATATCATCGTATGAACTGGGCGAAATGTCTTGTATGTTAGTATTTTTACTATTATTGATTTTAATGAACCAATAATAATTAATTCTTTCTGTGTGTAATCGTAAATTTTATTTTGGAAACATAAAAATATCGAATCCATAGATTTTAGCCAAACGTTGCATGTACCACGGGCGTAATTGTAGATAATAGGCCTCGAGCATTTAAAAGCACTCCGCTTCGCGTCGTGCTTTAAACATGCTCTCGGGCTATATCTCCTAATTATGCCCTTGATACGTAAATAACTTTTAAGGCCCAGTCGTACAATACCAGCTTCCTTACTTCGCAAGTTTCGACAGCACCAGTACCTACTGCCGCAACATCATTCCTCATTTTTTTAAGATTAACATAGGAAGAAGACGTTTCGTTACTGCAACATCACCACTAAAAAAAGCACCGCCCGCAAACAAGGGGGGCCCCCAAATAAGTGGGCCCAAACAGTTGCTTGTACAAACAGAACTTAAGGCCGTTAAGTGTTGGAAGTTATAGAATGCGTCCCAAGGTAGCTCTGGAGTGAAGGCCACGGGATGAAATCGCCCCTGATTTCTAACCAACCAAGCCTTGAGATTAAAGACGCGGGACTGCCGAAACTAATGGCGCTTTCCTAAAATATCCTCAGAGTACTGTCATCTCCTTTAGTCAGTTTTATGTAATAATAGAAGATGGAGTGTCACCGAATTTTAAATTCAATTTACTTGCCTCTTACTTACCACTGACAAGATGACAAGCTTCTGCTGACGTAACGTATCAGCTGTGCCCCAGCTAGCAACAGTGAAGAAAGGGGGGGTCAATAAAGTTGGTAAAATTATTAAGGGCGCCAGAAGACAAGTCTTCAGCTAAAAACGTGATCGACAAGTCGACGTCTCCAATCGACCAAATCAGGCAGAAAATGAATCAATAATAAATACAGAGGCGAGACTCTACTCACTGGTGTGCGTGAACGCAGAAATTAAACTCGAAGTTAAAGTTAATACAATTTATTACACAAGTCAAAACAACACTTTACACTATTACAAGCGGCTGCTTACTATTTATACTAAAATTAACTAAGGTACACGCAGCGCAACTCGTAATTCGGAATTCTTCCTCGCGATTCGATTATTCGCGAGAAATTACTAAAGTATAAACCGATCGTTCCGCAAAATTAAAGTTGAAAACCTAACCTTTTGACAGCGCGTCCAGCCGTACGTCAGGGTCAACGTTACCAACCGAAGCGCGGTAGTCGGTGGTAGAGTCGTTTTAAGATAAGAGTTAGTCATCCGCCATAGTTGATCCACGGTAAATAGTTTCTAATCGTTTCCTACGTTACAAATCAAATGACAAAATTACACATTAATTTATCTGACGTTGATTAATACATTAGTTGCCAGAGTAACGCGGATCCGGCGGATCCGAACCAATCAAAATTCGAGGGCCGTTTGCCTAACTCTTATCTTAATAGTAATATACAGGAACTCTAGTCGGTGGGTAGCGACCGCGGGTAGCGTCGACAATCTGGACCAAACTGGATCCGCTGGAATCGTCAAGATGGCTGGTCAGATAATTTCACAACACACGTAAAAGACGTTAACACTCAACCAAGGTCTGAACACAAAAGGACGATAGAGACAGCTCGAAGATGGTGATGGCCGCTAAAATACGGGCGGTAACCAACGGCGTTAACAGAAGGCTGTCATATGGTGCGCCACACGAATGAGATTGGAGTAGTAAAGAGGAGGGATGCAGGATAGCCACCTGTATCCAAACGCGGTTCATATAGCACTTTGCCTCCGCGTTTTCTCGGCGGGAGATTTGAACGTAACAGGAGGTGCTCTAGAGCAATGAATCGAGTATAACATAAAAAATAATCTATCTCAAGAGGCGGATAAAACAATGTAGAGACTACTAAGACCCTTTGTAATTATATATAGGTATAGGCTTGTCATTCCTAGTGGATGGTAGCCTCTCCTCTCGGTGCTTATAGATTCTTTTATCGCGGTGAATCACTCGGCATCTTCTTTTCTTCCTTTCCGCCTTTCCGTTCTGTAGGTTGTTATGTGTCTTGGCTTTGCACCATTTTTTCCTATCCATTATGTTTCCTCCAGTCTCGGATTTCAAGATTTCTGATGTCCCTTATCACTTGCTCTTGCCACTTCAGTTTGGGCCTTCCTTTTGGTCGTTTTATTTCTGGATCCCATTCAGTTACTTTCCTTATTATTGCTGTTCATATACCACTTTAATCTTTGTGTTTTAATTATTTTTACTATGTCTTCCCCATTCATTTTCTTCGTAATTTCATGGTCCTTGCGTTTTCTAGATTCTCCCTCTTCGGTCATTACTGGCCTCCAGATTCGCCATAAATTTTTTCTTTCAAAAGTCCGTAGTCTGGCCGTTAGACACATTGTGTTTCCACCGCATATGTCACAGCTGGTCTAATTGCAGTCTTGAAAATTTTGACCTTGGTACTTTCACTTAAGTTTTTGTCTTTTAAGAATCTGGAATATTTCCAATATGCTCTGTTACCGCTTCTAATTCGTTCTTCTATCTCTACCTGACTATTATTTTTCTCGTTTATCATAACCCCTAGATATTTGAAATCCGATACTTTTTGGAAAGAGTGTCCTTTAAACCTAATGTCTCTAATGTTTGGTTTTATCCTGGTTTATCTCTTTTTTCCTTGCTGGTATCGTTAATTCTCCTACCAGTTTCTCTAGACTTTGCCGATTTCTGGACAATAATGCTAGGCCAACAATTTGGGTCATATTCCGTGCTGTTGTTGTTCCAGCCTCTATTTCCCACATTTTCCCTTCTATTGCTACGTTGAATAGTGTTGTCGATAACGCATCTCCCTGTCTTACTCCTTTCTGTATGTTTATTTCTTTCGTTGGACCTTTGCACTATTCATTATCATCAGTTTTATAAGCTTTGGGAGTATTTCCATGTTCTTCATAATTCAAGTAACATGAAATAAGGGTCGTAGCTCAGTATAACAAAACATTTATTAACAATTAATTACAACTACAATTATTTACATCTTATTTGGGTCACTTACAGACAATTCAGACTACATGACACTCTGACTAGATGGTACACTAATGCCGCTAACGTTCGGCTTGTCGCGTATTTGTTCCCGGGGTTGCCTTGACATTTTTCTTCGGATTTGCACACGGCACGACATTTACCTTCATGTGTACACGAATGAGTCTTACGCCTTGACATTTAGATTTGCACACGGGGATTACATAAATGCAAGTGAATCCTACTTATGTTTATGTTTTGCAGCTGCACATTCGTCGGTGGTCTTCTCATCCTAGTTACATTTGCTTCTTCTAGTTGATATCTATTTACATTGTCAAAGGCTTGTCGAAAGTCCACGTAAATTATGTGAAGGTCCATTCCGTGTTCGTAGCTTTTCTCGACTGTTTGAGACTTTATATGTATTGCATCAATCATTGAACGCCCTGGTCTGCATCTTTGTTGGTATTGGCCGACTTCTGCTTTCGTATATTTCTTCATTTTCTCTCTAATCAGTGTTCTCAGTATTTTATGTACTGTATTCAATAGCGTTATTATTGCTCTGTAATTCTGGCAATTCATCGAGTCTCCTTTTTCCAGATAGGTATTATTAATCCCTTATTCCACTCTTCTGGCGTAGCTTCTTGAGTCCAGATTTGTGTGAAGGGCTCCGTGATATTTATAGTTTGCAGTCAAACTATAAAGTATAATTTATTGTTGGTTACGACTGCAGTTTTGTCCGATTTGGACATTTTCAAGTAAGTAAAAACCTGAGGTAACATGTAGACAAATGAAACAATTTAAAATGAATACTTACGAAAAGAAAGCGCAAATAAGTTGGTCAGTTCCGGCGCCATTATGTGAAAAGGTGACAACGAGTTAAGTCAAACCCTCAAACCTAATCTAAACGTTAAGACATAGCCAACAGATGGCGGTAGTCAAAGCGAAAATATTCAAAGAGTAAAAAACAGACAAGGGTTGTGAGCTTATCTGCAAAGCCGCCAACGGATCAGCTTAAAAAATTTGTCCGTGTCAAAAGCAATCTGTTCATTGAGAATATTAGTAGGAAGAATGTGTGAGTGAAGAAATATTTCCAGTTTTTCAGCAATGTTAAGCTTCTTTCCTTTAGGGAGGTTATGTAATAGTTTAACATTGGTCGAGGGGTCAAAAGTATGTAGGGTGTCTAACAAATGATTTGCGAAAGCTGAGTCGTCTTTTTCAGGTGTTCTGCCAGTTTGACCAATGTAGATATCTTGACAGGAATCACAAGTAAGAGAATAGACGCCACTACGAGAGAGATTGTTGACGCGGTCTTTATTAAAAGAAATTAGGTTTCCTAAGTTGCTTTCTTTAATAATTTCGAAATTGCTTTTCAACATTTTTTAATTAGTTCGCTTGGGATGCCGTCGGGTCCTGCCGCCTTCTTTTCTTTCATTTTCTTCACTATTTCTAGATATTCTTCATACTTTGGTAGGTGAAATTTCGGTGTCTTCGTGTTTCCTTGTCTCTTCATTACGTTCTATCATTTCATCATTCTTAAACTGATTCGTGAAATGTAACTCCCGTTGTCTTTTCTCTATGTTTGCTGTTGTCTTTTTATGTTTGTTTTGTGCTTTGATACTTTGGAACAGTCGTCCGCTATCTCTTCCATTATTTCGTTTACCCATTGTCGTTTCTTCTTTTTGCAAAGTTTTTGGGTCTCTTTCTTTTTTTCTTTGTAGTCCTGCAGATCGCATTTCTCAGCCAGTTGTCTCGGGCTTGCTTTTTCATCTTTGTTGAATTTTCACGTTCATCTTCCTTCTCTTTGTTTTTCTTTGTCCCTCTAAGATATTTTCCTTCATTTTTTCTCCATTTTTCCTCTGTATTGCTTTCCATGCGTCTTTGTTCCATTTCCTCTACGTATTTTTCTTTATACTCCTGCTTTCTTAGTTTGTCCGTATTCTACCTTATTCTCTTTGCTTCTGGGTTTCCTTTTTTTTATAATGTTCATTTTGGCCATTACTAGAAAATGATCAATGTCTGCTTTCGCACCTCTGTATGTTCTCATATCGTGTATTAATCGTTTGATTTCTATCTCTTTTCCTGGCTGACTATATGTATATGTATTTGTTGCCGTCGTCAAATTACATAAGCGGTTCCCGTTGTCGTTTGTTCTCTCATGGATGCTTTCCTTTCCTGCCACCTAGTAGTATAACTGGCGGGATCCTGGGACACCTCGATGGCCTGTCCATCCGCAGTGACCACCGTTGAAGGTCTCCCCTTGTTTAGGGGTTGTCTTCGGTGCTGAAGAGGTGATTTAGGGGTGGTTTTTCGTGCACCCCTTTGGTTCTTGTGTCATGTATTAATCGTTCCTATTTTTTTGCCAGTAAAATATGGTCTATTTGATTTCCGTCTCTTTTTCCTGGCTCGCTATATGTGTATGTATTTGTTGCCGTCGTCAAATTACATAAGCGGTTCCCGTTGTCGTTTGTTCTCTCATGGATGCTTTCCTTTCCTGCCACCTAGTAGTATAACTGGCGGGATCCTGGGACACCTCGATGGCCTGTCCATCCGCAGTGACCACCGTTGAAGGTCATCCCCTTGTTTGGGGGTTGTCTTCGGTGCTGAAGAGGTGATTTAGGGGTGGTTTTTCGTGCACCCCTTTGGTTCTTGTGTCATGTATTAATCGTTCCCATTTTTTGCCAGTAAAATATGGTCTATTTGATTTCCGTCTCTTTTTCCTGGCTCACTATATGTATAATGTATATGTATTTGTTGCCGTCGTCAAATTACATTAGCGGTTCCCGTTGTCGTTTGTTCCCTCATGGATGGTTTCCTTTCCCACTTGGCCTCTTTCCCAATCTGTGCATTGAAGTCACCTATCATTATCATTACATCGTTTCTGGGTGTGCTTTCGCATGTCTCCTCCATTTTCTCGTATGACTTTTCTTTATCCTCTTCTTTTTTTTCTTCTGTCGGTGCGTATCCGTTTATTATTGTTACGTTGGCCTGTTTATTTCTCAATCTCAGCCATGAAATTGCTTCGTTTATTGCCTTGAAATGGACTATTTCATTTCTCATTTCCTTGCTTACAATGAATGTTGTGCCATTACTTCGTTGCTTCTTTGCCCGCATAGAGTATAGTATAGGTTTCTTTATCAATTCTTCCCTCCTCTTTCCACCTTACTTCCTGTAATTTATATTTTCCCATTTCTCTAGCTACCTACAGCTGAATTCAAAAAAAACGGGAAATGATTCTTTTCCAGTTGTAAATTTGGTTCCATTTGTCAGTTAATTGTCTACTTGACAATACATACATATCATTAAAAAAAATTAACCTATTTACCTATGAACTGACATACCGTCAAATAATTCTAACCTATTTTTAATAAATCCAATTTCACACTATGAAAATATTGAAAAAAACGTGTCGATTTATTTTGACATTTCCATTGTACTCGATTTTAGTAGTGTTCTTATGTTCCATGTACCCAGTTTTACTATGTATACATTTCGTTTTCTTTGTCGTCCTCTTGTTTACTTTTGGTTCATTTGTTGCATTGTTCCGGTTATCCTCCTTATTATCATTTACTTCTTTTGCCCGTTCGCTCTTTACGCTTTTCCATTTCGCCTATTGTTAAATCCATATTGATTTTTTCTGTTTGTGTTTATTTTGCCTTATTTTTTGTTTCTCTTTTTCGCGTCTTCCAGCTATATTAAATACATTCTCTGACCTATTTTTACGGCTTTCTTAATTTTGACTTGTATCTCTAAATGTTTTTCCATTGTCTCTTTTACAGTCGTTGGATCATTTGTATGTATTTCTGTACCCGTTAATACGACGTTGTTCTTCCTTTCTTCTTTTTCAATTTTTTCAATGATTCTTTTCATATTTATTAACTCTTCTCTGTTTTCTTTGTTTTCCTCTTTCATTTTTTCCACTCCTTTTTTTCCTCTTTCGCTTTTTCCATTTCTTTCTTCATTTTTTCGTTTTCTTCGGTTAGTCTTTTTATTTCATTTTCGAATCGAGTTTCTTCCTCCTTCATTTCGCTTTTTATATCTTTCTGGTCTGCCGCCCCCCCCTCCCGCGTTTTTCTCCGCAGCGTTCCCAGAAGCCTTTTCGCGTACGAAACAATTAACGACGTCCTACGGTCTTAACGCGCGATAACAATTATCAACGCGTTTTGTCCGTGTCTAATAGATTTCAGTATGAAATTGCACAAACGAGAATAAGACCACTTAAACGACTTAACAATTAGCAGGATCGTAATCGTTGGCATTTCGAACGTGGCAGTTCGAAACGGTACATAAGGAGCACTTGCATTCAATTCGGAACCAAAAATGTTTTTAAAAAAAAATACACCCGTAACATATTAAGACCCGTATTCTCATCTTATGATTTAACTGAAGTAGTGATTAAAATAAGCAAGAAACGATATAGCTTTATGTCAATTTAATAATGTGTAAGAGAGTTGCCATGCGAAATAAACACTTTATTAAATTAATCGTAGGATGTGAATACGGGCTTATGTCGTTTTAGAAATGAACAAACTTTGTTTACGATTGAATTTGAATTGAAAAGCCTAGTGTTTATACAGGGGGCGTTCATATACAGGACTGGAGCTATAATTAAATACAATATGTATATTATATTTACTATTATGATGTACGAATGTATAAGGACAAAACATGTACTAATTGAAACTTTGACTACTAACTAAAATTTTGTTTGTTTTCAGGTGTCCAGAACAATATACAGGAACTCGTTGTCGAGAGAAGACCAGTATGTATCACGAACGAACGTACACATGTAAATTAGGTTTATCCACAACATATTATTGTTGAAATTGCATTCCCCTGTGTGCGGGGGAAGAATGTATATCCAAAATTAGCGGAATAACTGCTATAATATAGCAAATCGACTTTTGTATATATTTCCCATCTATTTTTTACTCGAGTACCGTTCTTTAAAAAGTATTGTACATTTGTATAAAATCCTAATTACACACAAGACTGTTAATTATGTAGAATTACGGTATTCCTTATATTTCTGTTGCGAACAGTCACTTTCAAATACCTTTTATTCATCAGGGACCGAATAATCGCATAAGTTTTTTTTTTTTGGTATAAAGTCATGTAGATATATTTATTTATTAATAATACATCTATTACTCACAACAAATTCTGCAAATTTGTAATTAATTGTACACTCATTAATAAATTAAACAACACACTTTCGATTTATTTATTTATTTATTTATTTTTATTTATTGATTTATTTTAACCTCTCTCGACGAGTGAAAATTAGAGAAAAAGTGGAATATATCAATTCGGAATCGAAGCAACGGCTTGGAAATTATTTTCTTGCTAGGTACGTAGATACGATGGCTGAATGTGAGATTAACATTTTTCTGATGTCTTTATTACTTACTAATCTGCAAACTAAATCGAACTGTCTCTTCGTTTCTTAGATTTGTTGTGAGTTTCAGATGTCTACTAATCGCATGTGTAAAAGACTCATCTAATCATTTATTTATGCTTTAGCTGTTAATATTTGTATTCAATGTAATAATAAGTTTAATATTATTTATTAATGTATGGAAAAAACAGAATAGCACTCTACTTTGTAATAAAAAAGCAAACAATATTGCTGTTTTCATTATTATAATAATTGATAATAATTAGCATATTAATGCAGATTCAATTGAAGAGGTAAACATATGATGAATAAAAATACCTACTTAGAAATTAATAATAAAACAGCGTTCACAATGACTTAACGTAACAAAATTAACCTCTAAATACAGGTTTAAAGCGATTTGTTTTAATGTAAACACTTAAAATTCTAAACTGAAACTAATTAATGTGTTTAATTATGAACAGTAAATCATTTAAATTTAGAATTACTTCGTTTACATTAACAAACAGTGCATTCAAATTATTAATTACATTACGTTACATTAAGTGATTGTGAACGGGGTATTAATATTATAAAGAAAGCTTAAATCCATATTAATTTGAATAAAATTATCAGAGAAAAAATTACGCGCCTTATCCAAAAATAAGCTTTTGGGACCCTGGGGGGGGGGTTCCTCTTTCTTTTCTAAAGAAAATAATTTAAAATAATGCATTTTTATGTTAACGTTTCCTCAAATAACATTGAATTGCCAAATTTTAAAGTGTTTGGACACACATTTATTACATAACAAAATCTTATGTAGTTTAACACTTTTCTAAATTATTTTTTTATGTTGATTTAACTAAGGAAGAATACTAACATTATTAATAATCATCCTTATCCTCATCCTGGTCCTTAAGTACCTACACATATGGGGCGTGATCAAATAAAACCTGTTAAAGTGATTAATCAACTTTAAATTCCGTTCTGGAAAAACAAATTTGGCTGTTCTCCTACACTACTCATCATCAGAGCCAGTGATGTAAAAATACGATATTTTAAAATATATTGTACAGCCCTACCGTCTTCTAACATAAAATACCGTATTTTGTCATAAAGTACGGTTTGTCATAAAATATTTTGTACAGCCCTGCGTGTATTAAATACCGAGTGAGCACTTTCAATCCGGAACATGAGAAGTTAGCATGAAAAAATCTGGGTTCCTTCGTATGAAGAGCGAGCAGGACGGGACGACCTCCGTCGTGAAGGTAAAGGTCGGGGGTATCCTCCGATTCAACAACCACGACGATAGCGCTTCCGGTTTGGGAGAAAGGAATTTTTTTCCGTCAGCTACCTACCCGGAGCCAACTTTGAGGCCCTCCCGAAGGTCCTGTGCATCCGACCGGGACGGGGGAAACGTCAAGAGACGCTCCTCCGGTGACGCCTCTGACCGACGACGTCAAGACCGCCTAGCTCTAATACCGCGGCGGCGTCCGTCGTGAAGGGGAAGGTCCACCACAACGATAACGGTTCCAGTTTCGGAGAAAGGAATTTTTTCCGTCAGCTACCTACCCGGCGCCAACTTTGAGGCCCTCCCGAGCAGGTCCTTGTGCATCTGACCGGGACGAGGGAAGCGTCAAGAGACGCTCCTCCGATGACGCTTCTGACCGACGCGACGTCAAGACCGCCTAGCTCTAATACCACGGCGGCGTCCGTCGTGAAGGGAAAGGTCGGGGGTATCCTCCGATTCAACCACCACTACGATAACGCTTTCGGTTTCGGAGAAAGGAATTTTTTTCCGTCAGCTGCCTACCCGGCGCCAACTTTGAGGCCCTCCCGAACAGGTCCTGTGCATCCGACCGGGACGGGGGAAACGTCAAGAGACGCTCCTCCGGTGACGCCTCTGACCGACGCGACGACGTCAAGATCGCCTAACTCTAATACCGTGGAGGCGTCCAGGTCGAAAAAACGTCGCATTTTCTGGTCATTTTTCCCATTCCCATAAGAAATACACGGCACAGCACCGCACCCCTCGAGCGTAGAGTTGCTATGGGATGGAGATTTTTTTTTTTAGTCTGTGGTGATTGCCCAACGGGGTCCTAAGTCAAAGACTTGTCAGGACCTCAGGAGCGGGAGTGTATTTGAGTGTGTGTAAAGTGTTCCATGGCTTTGTTACTTCCAACCTTCTCGCCGTTTAAGGGGAAGCAGTGTCGAATTTTATCCCCAACACTGAAGAGTGCCTGAAGTCGATACCGACCACCCCCGAACCGACGACCATGCGATTGCAAGGCCGGTCCTCTTACCACTGGACCGTTCAGGCGTTAAATCAAAGTAACAACGGACGGGTGCTGCAAGAGGAGGGACGGAATTAACCGAAAACGTGCCCCCAGCCCGATTGCCCCGTAAGGCCGGGAGAGTGCCCGAAAGTCGCGGGAAAAAATTCCTTTCTCGAAACCGGAAGCGGCATCGTCGTGGTGGTTAAACCGGAGGATACCCCCGTGCTTCCCCCTCTTCGCGATGGGGATCGTTCCGTCTTCATACGAAGGAGTCGCGATTTTTTAAACTCGGACGTTCGAAGTCATGTTCCGGATTGACATGCTCACTCGGTATAGTATTATATATAGTATAGGCTTGGTTCCTGGGAGCCCCGGTGTCCTCATGTGTCCTCAGCTTGACAATGCCTTTGTAAGACGAAACCGCGGTCGCTTATTTAAATAAAATTTGTTGTATCATTGGCACTCCTTTTTCTTCAAGATTGTTATACCGTATCTCATCATAAAATACATGTAGGGCTGTACTAAATATTTTAAAATACCGTATGTTTACAGCACTGATTTTGTGCAGCCCTACTTGTATTATACCGTATTTTATCATAAAATAGCGTATTTTATCGCAAAATACCGTATTTTATCACAAATACCGTATTTTATCACAAAATACCGTATTTTATCACAATACACGTGGGGCTGTACAAAATATTTTGTGATAAAACACGTGTGTTACGTAGGGCTGTACAAAATAATAGGGACTTCTTGGGCACTTCATACCGTATCGTAATTACGATATTTATGAAATTTGATATGCACACCCAAAGTACTCTTTGCACTTTTAAAACTTACACACTCAGCGCTGTATTAATATAAATTGTCATTCCGGGCACAAAAGACATTGCATAAAATATCAGTTAGGTGCCCTGATGGAATGATTGCTAGTCTTCATGGTCCTTACCCTGGTCCAAGGCACTCTGCAGGAATTTTTAAAGATACCAATTTGTGTAGTCAACTGGAATTGTGTGCCACCAGTTACCATAGATATCGCCACCCTTAAACGCTTGCTATCATGATCAACTTAACGTTAGACGCTATACGAATAGTGTTCCGTTATTAAGCAAAGTACTAAATAAAGTATATTGTTTTGCAAAAACTCCATATTATAAAATACCGTATTTTATGACAAAATACGGTATTCTGTGATAAAGTACGGTATTTTGTGATAAAATACGGTATTTTGTGATAAAATACGATATTTTGTGATAAAATACGGTATTTTGTGATAAAATACGGTATTCTATGATAAAATACGCTATAGTAAACGTAGGGCTACACAAAATATTTTAAAATACCGTACTTGTGATGTAGACTAATCAGAGTAGTGCAATATAACACGAAGCGAATGGGCCAGCGTGCAAGTAGAGTTAATGAGGCCTTCAGATAAAATTTTCGCCATTTTTCTGACTGTCCTAAATGGGCTCTGAAGTTTTGTTGATCCGAGACACTAACAATTGCTTAGTATCCAGCACCTTCAGTTGTAATTGATTTTTATTGTAACTTTGTGGACTACCTGCATTGGTAAGATGTGAGTGTCAATAATTACAAAACCAAATTGTTACTTGTGTCTATGGGATAAGAATTCAAACAAATTTTCCAAAATTGTTCATTGTTTGTGATTAAAATAAACCGATATATTTAAAAAATATAACATAACTCAAAAAATACACTAATTAATTAATTGTATTAATTTAATGAATATTTTAAATAAAAATTGTACATGTAGTTGTATTTAACCATTTCTGCACTTACGCTGCTACTTACTGCTTACTTTAAATCGACGCAAACTCTTCGCAATCTGTTTTCTTCCGCATAATAAAAAAATTAACAAATTTTAAAAATTTATTAATTTTAGGACGACAACTTCTCTTATACAACATTATTTCTGTTTCAGTTAATAATACTTCGGCGGTTCTGTAACATATCCAGACGAACGAACGGTGAAATAGTAAGTGAAATTCACTATTATAATCAAAAAGTAGATCTGCGCGACCTTGAAATAAAAGATTTACATTTACATGTAGATACAGACGGGGACAGTTAATTAAAAGAGCAATAAAACGGTGCCAAATTCGTCCTTATCTCTAATGTGCATTGGGCTAAGTCTTTTAACTGTCCACGACTGTACGTCGATGATAGAATCTTAAGTCGGAATACTTTTCGTGTTATTATTATTGTTTCACCATTTCCTCTCACCGACATCATCAGTCTTTCATTTCATAGGCTACGCAAATTGATTTTCTTTTCGAAAGCTCATTACCTACTTTTGTTGTATACAGCCTTGGCCAAATATTTTAGACATTTCCGATCTCTTAGCTGTACCGTAAAACCAAAGAGTAGTTAACTTATACAAGAGAAGCCACTTGAACAAGGAAGTGCAAACTAGAAAAATATTTACGCCAATTTAAATGTCCTTTCGTACGCTATCGAGTGTTTCCGGACAAAAAATTGTGTCTGCGATAATCTGATTGGTGAAAACTGTACGCCACACCTTGCGCCATGCCAACGTCATTGTGTTGTTGGTTTCCCCCGTATTTCGCCTACGCAAATTTAAAGGGACAACTGTTTCAAGGTCATAGAAACTACTCGGCGAAGATCGAACGAGCCGACACGAAGCGTCTCCTCATGCATCTACTGTGCATCAAGGAGTGCAATGACGTACCTTTCACTTAAGTTAAGACATGCCGTCCAGATTTCATGGCAAGAGTTTATAAAAAAATTTAAAAATCACTCGGCGTTACACTACCTATTAGATTACGAGGTCTGGCGAAAAGAAATAAAACGAACGAGTGCCTGTAGCTCGGGAGCCAAGAGTGAGAAGAGCGATCGACCTGGTTTCATGATAAGACAAATCTCAAGTCAATCGCTCAATGTGAATGGACGTTTGCTCAAATAGAGACGTTTTCTTGCCCCCGACATCAGAATATGCCGGAATGCAAAAGTCCAGCTTGCATCTCCAAATGGCAGCCAACCCAACCCTCTTTTTTATAGAGGTTTAGAGAATCTTCCGGATATATCAACCCCGGAGGCGTGTTGGATTCACCCCTGTCTTTCTGCAAGGGCGCCTACCAACTAAACTTCTTTCCTCTTTCGCCACTCTGCGCAGGGGGTACCGCCTCTCGGCATTTCTTCCCCTGCGCATGTTGTCTCTTCTTGGTCCTCTTCTCCTCTTCATCCTCTTCTATCCTTTTCGTCCTCCTCCTCCTCTTCTTTCCCTCATCTCCTCGCCTCTTCATTCTCTTCAAACCTCTCACCCCTTCACCCCTTTTCTTGTCTTCTCCTCATTCGTTCCTATCTGTACTCAGCCACTTGTGCTCATCCTCGCATTTCTTTCTCATAATTGACCTCAGCATTTCAGCCACTGTGTGCCACTGTCTCTCGCCTCTCACCATTTGTTCGATAATGTTCGGCAATGTTATCTTTACTTATCGCATGCCCTAGGTCTACTTGGGTCTTTATGCATTGCCCTTCCCATCGCGAGCACATGAAGACCGTATGCTCCGGAGAGTCTCTTTCGGCATCGCAGTACCAATATCTCTCCGTCTCTGACTTCTTGATCTCCTTGAGGTACTTCCCAAAGACTCCGTGCCCTGTCAGCGCCTGCGCGACGCAATAATCAACCTCCCCGTCGTCTCTTTCGCACCATTTTTTAACGTCTTTAATAAAGACCTCCACCTTTCTTGCCATGCTTCGTAAAGGCTTCCCTGGCGACCTTCTTCATAGATTTTCCTCCTTTCTTCTATCTGTGACAGAAAAAGAAACTGTTTAAACACGTGAGAAGAAAACAACCAGATTTATGGAGAAATGACTGGATTTTGCATCGCTTTATCTGTATCTAATAAAACATCATTCTGTATGAGGACCTGCCCTATTCGCCAGACTTCTCTTCCTCCTGCGGTTGCTGATAGATGTGAAGGCAAGAACGGCAACAATTTCGACAACCTTACAAAGAATTATTTTCGGAATTGGCAACTGTTTGAGTCGAATTCTTGAATTCCTTCTATTTCAACCTATACTTCTTTACAGACATTATTCTCTTTGTACGTGTCTCGTGTGAGACTTCTGGTGATCCTTTTGCAGTCACTTCACGCAGTTTGTGGCAAGGTCGATTATCATGCTGATGATTGCCTCAGTTCTTTGCAAAGTGCTCCTGAGAATGCCCGCTCCTCAAATTGTCCGCTTCATTTCCTATCAGAAACAGTAGATTTATTTAAAAAGGATGTTTGAAAGAGTTGAGGGCAGCCAGAAAAGGTATTCCGCAAATAAGATAAAAGAATATGAAGAAATGAAAGTAGGTAGTCATGACTTTATAGCCTATAGCTGACTTATAACTTATAGCTTTTACGATTGACTGCGCCAGAGCACTCTCAGAGTATTCTCATCTTATTTTAATCTCATGTAATAATAAGGGATGGGGATATTATGAGAGTGCTATTTAATAATACCCGTTTGAACTGTAATTGTCCGATACATTTGACCAAGGCTGTACTTACCTACTTACGTTACCGACTGTTAATGTTTTGTGTTATTTATGGCGTAAAATATTATGAAAATGTTTGTGACCTCTTTTTATTTTCAGATTTTTACTTGCCCTCAGCAAAAGAGCTGCGAAGAAAACCACGAATAAAATAATATACTCATGCGATATGGAGATAATAACTTTCGCAATGAACTAAACCAAAGAATACCGATAATACTTATATATGTAAATATTTTTAATTTATTTAACATTATTCGTATTTATTGTATATAATTTATTACATATTTTCTTTAAAAAAAAAAGATACACTGTGCTTATGTGCATTTAGTCGATTTTGATATATTAAATTGAAGACGTAGGATAATAGAAAGTTTCCCTTTTGATTAAGACGGGGGGGGGAATTTACTTATTAATGGAGAGATTCAAATATAATGTACACGCCTTCGCTTTGTGCCTCTAATTTTGTTACAAACTTTGTATTAGATACAGATAAGATGTGCAAGAGCAGTATTTAACAAATTGCTTAAACAAAAAAAAATGTGAAAATGAGCAGTGCATTTTACAAATGAAGTACCAGTATTAGAATATCGTTTTTTTTTTTTTAGTTCTATAATTTATAATTCATACTTCCTCCTATAAACTTGATCTTTTGAATTAAAACGTATTTATTGGGGAGTGCAAATTATAAATTAGGAATTTTTCCGTTGTTTAAATGAACGTAAGCTTTCTAAAACACTGCGGAAGGGAAATTATTAACAATTTTCCTCGAGTGTAGAGCATTGTGGTGCTAGAATTAGATAAGGAAATATTTAATACACAGTCTCATTATCACCATGATGATACTCGCGTATTGTGATAACTTTATAATATAAAGAAATTTTCCATTATTAGTAAGTTGAGGAACTGAATCTCGAATCTGTTAGGATTTACTTTTGTTACAGAATCCCTTCAACAACTCTGACTTATAAATCCCTGTCTGTCTGTCTGTCTTTTGTGTATAAAACTTATTGTCACCCAGATTGCATTAATGATGTAGCATCTACTTGTAGAATTTGACAATACTATGAAACTCGCTGAATATATTGTGACAATAATCTACAGGCTATGTGAAGTAATAAAGTAAAAATTTTATGCTTCTGTTTTGCTTTTACTTTCTCTCCCAAACACATTTAATGGAATCTATGATGGATTCTACATATATTATGTCTCACTGGAGGCAGGTAAGAAATAAACGTCAAACTGTTTATATCGGTTTAAACAGAAAAGGTAAAGACCTAATTTAAAATAAAGATTATACCACAGATAAAAGAGCTTTACAGATAGCCAATGTCAATTTCAGTTGAAAACTTGAGCCCTACTCCGGCACCAAAGAAAAAACAGCCAAAACTCAACGAAGAAAGAAATAAAAGTTGGAAATTCTGACAGAAACTCCAAACAGAGAAACTTTGGAAATATCAGAGGCTAAAGAAAGTGCAAGGCAAAAGAACTTAAAGGACAAATTGACTGGTGAGCAGAAGAAGAAACCGAATAATAAGAAAAAGGCGAAAACCATCCCTGAAACTTTCCAATAAAAATAAAAGTAAGATTGTTGAAAGGAAAATTTTCGAGGAGAGCGACCAGTGAACTATGCGAAGGCGATATTCAGACAAATGACGAGAAGTGCTTGATTTGTGACGTTGGCAGCAAGAAGGATGAAGTCTGGTACCAGTGCTCCATTTGCGAAAGATGGGCTCTTGCTTTGTGTACTGAAGCTGACACCCCATCTAATTTATGCAATAATTTTGCTATCATATTCAGCGCACAATAACCCGACACGTGCGCACCATTCCCCGCATAGGTCCGGTAATCGTACGCTGAGATACTTTTTCTAATTTTCGATCCACCTTCCCAATTCGATTGCAGAAGTGTGGTGAACGGCCGGTAGAAAGTCCTGTTTGGTAAACTTATCAATCAGGTTGGTAAGACCATATTCCGGAAGTCCGGAAACCTGATTGTGCCTTTTCTATGGATGCAACTCGGCTATAGGCTTTTTGGAACAGGTCTGCCAAATCATATGGAGTGATCCTTTCACCGTGCTGCAGATGAATATCTCATTGATAATTGTATTTTTTACTAAAGTGTTTGTCATTCTGATCCACGGAAAAATAAATGTGTATCAGTTGCACTGAAACAACAAATCACTGTAACAGTTTTTCCACAGTACCAGGAAGTTTTTGCTCCGAATTGTTTAATGCCTTTGGGGGCGAAACGTCTGGCTGGTTTCTGAACAGTAGAAATCCCCGTTTCGTCAACGTTGAAAATCTTATCGCCCTGGAAGTGGTATTTTTCATAAATGTTCTTCAAATTTTTGAAAAACTCTGATACTTGTTTTTGTTTGAAGGCACAGATTCTACTTATACTGGTTGATTCTGGTTTTGGCAAAGACACAAGTGGGTTTCTTTTCAAAAATCTGTAATACCAGTCCTTGCCAGCCATTTTGGTCACCGTATTTGAAATTGTTGCGTACTTTATTTGCTTCTGCAAAGGAATAGGCGAGCTTTCGAGGTTGGCTTCGAGTTATTCCATGAAATAGTTTGGCCATCTTTATGACATGGTTCGCCAAAGCTTGTTCTTATTCGTTTGAAAATACAGGATGGTTACCCAATTTAGGCTGAACTATTTCAAGCCTTTTTCCATTTTCGAATAGTTGGGATACCAAATTCTCGCCCAGCTTTTCTAACTGATCCGCCATTCCTTACAGAGGCTAATGCTCGGTCCATGTTCTCGGTCGTTCAGAAAGCTTTTACAGTTAATTTTGAGGTCATAGTTTTAGAAATTATTTCGGCTCAATAATGAGAAAATACAATTTTCGGGTAACCGTGCGCAATTTCGGCTACTCGGATTCGGTGGTTTTGATCGTATGTGAAAGAAAATATCCGTTTTTCTAGCAAAAATGAACAAGGTGAAGATGTCGCCAAAGGTCTAACGAACATTTTCGTACAATAGTTGATTCAAAAACATGCATATTGTGATACTTACGGCTTATTTCCCACAAACGAAAAATTACATCAAAGTGCCGTGTTTCGGATTTCACCCATCATAGAGTCGGTAAGTGCGGGAACTTGAACGTCTGTTACACTAAGACACTCTCTAGATACTGGTTCAGAGATGGCGCCACATGTATTACATAAAGCAAAGATTAGAAAGTTAAGAAGATGGGAAACATCAGCAAGAAATGCATAAAAAATACCGACCAAAAACTAAGGGGATTATTTACATCTGAGGCACCAAAGGGCGTACCCGATCCATAGCTAATAGAGCTAATACTGTGCAATAGAAACCATTGCTCATGATTAACTAAAAAATTGCTGATTTTGATTAAAATCAGCAATATAATAAACAGTATAATATCTTTATTGTTGTGGGAGTCGGGTCAACAAAATAATAACCACGTAAATTTCTTAATTGGAGGAACTTATGTCCCGAGCGTCTAACCCCTGACTTGTCTCGTTCAGTACTCCCCTCACTCTCGCGATTCCTAAACAGTGTTGCCAATCTAAAGCTGAGTACGCACTGGAGGAACACACAGGGACTTTTTGTTGATGGTTGTTGCTAAATGTTTCAAAAAGTTTCATCAACTTATGGAAACATTTTGTCCACACTAAGGCTGGATCCTTACTTTGCTAGACATTTTAAAGCAAATGATTCTTTAAAAGTTCAAGCGCAATATATTGTTGATTGCTACAAGTCGTTACCAAAACAGGTGACAAGGTGTACACACTGAAGGAACTTCCTTTTTTGTTCCTGCATGTTGCTCCTTGTTTCCCATTTTCCTTTGATATTTACCGCTCCGAATGGAAACACGCAACAAACAGTAACTTTTGTTACTGGAAACAGAAACATGAAGAAACTTAAAGAAACTTTCGGAAACTACCGGTAACTTTTTCAAGGAACATGGAACAGAAACTAAAAGTTCCCGATTGTTCCTCCAGTGTGTACTTAGCTTTAGGTTATGCAGTCTCACACAACATTTATAAATCCAAGCTTGACTTGTGGGATGTAACATCATAACAAACACGTACTACTAGCACGTATTCATGTAAAATGATCCTAGATAAACAGTTAGTTAATAGTTGGTTAATTCTGACCGTATATTCCGAGCGGTCTTGGTGATTCCAACAGTTTTCAATGGGTTTCTGTAATTTGTGGTTATCAACTAGGTTAAGCGAATACATCTGTCACGATAGATGACACCACTTTCACACTAGTCGATTCGTTTCCCATCTTAACTTTCTAATCTTTGACATAAAGTATTTATGTACTCCATTGCCTGCCAAGGGGGTGCACACAATGGACTCATTCATCTTTCTTTTTTTTAATTTTTTTTCGATAAGTTGTAAAAGAAGTATGTATACTGAAATTAGCAATGGGCAAATCGATGGTTACTAGTTAGCAATAGTGAACCTTAGATACGTTATACCTAAGGGTCACTATCGCTAAGTAACAACAGACTATCGGTTTGCCCATCACTAACTGAAATTCAAAAAGCAAAATTTCTTTGAGCGTTCTATATGCCGAAAAAATTAATAAAGTAGAATTTGTGTGACGTCATTGTATCCGTCTTCCAATGTATTCCTTATGCAATTAATTTGCGCGTCATTTTTTCAATTTTTCAAATATGAAGTAACTTTAAACTCAAATAACTTTTAATATATTTTTTTCTTTTCGATAAATTTGTAGTATAATTTGCTTTTAAGTCAAAATATTGGATTTTTGATATTTAGAGCCATTTTTAAAATTCAGTGAATTGGCCCATGACTCTCCCCTAGACCTAGAGCTTCGGAATTAGCAAATAGTTTGTGACAAATGTTCAGTTTTCGACTTTTGTTAAATACTCAATAGATGTCGCTATTATTTTTAGAGCGTCAGTCGTTCCCAAGTTCCTATGTCATTGGCTATCTGGAGAGATCTATTATCTATGGTTATATGTACTAATAAAATCAGAAAATTGAAAAATATGTAATAATTTAGTAAAATATAAGTTACATCAAAGTACAAAGTAATAGAGCTAAAAATAAGAAAGACTCAAGTATACATGAAGTGATCAGAAATTGGGCAGAAGCAAAGAGATTATGAGAAAATATGTTGCAAAGTTAATGTAGTCTTTTGTATTACCTATTATCTATTGTTAATAGAAAAGAGAAGTATTATATGCCTTCAAGGACTTTGATGTTACAGCACTTTATTCTTCAATCTTTATAATTTCCATTGTTGCTTCTGACCCCTTCATAGATATAACTTTTTTAATTCTAAAATGTTTATAATTTTTTTACACCTAAGTATAACACAAATCTAAGGCATGGTATTGATGTATGAACATTGTATTTTAAACTTTCATTCTCACTTTTTTTTTCAATTCACTACTTCAAAAGTTCAAACACTCTTCATCTCGTTGCTTTAACCTAATGTAATAACAGAAGAAGGAGATACTCTGGAGCAGTGAATTGATGATGCTTATTTACAACAGTGGCTACAAAAATTCTTAAATAAATAATACCTAAATAAAGTTCAGTCTTCGTTCATATAAGTAACAACTGTTTCCATTTTGTGTATATTCGTGGAAAACGATCTCATTTTCACACACTGAGCGTTCTTCACATTAGCAGGCTGCGTATCCGACCATTCTGCAGGCAAAGTCACATCATCCTTCGTATAAATCTGAATGTCGAAGCTACACAGGCAATCCAACAAGGGCAGATAAGCAACTGAAGACGCGATTTGCTTGAGTACGTCCCTTATTTCGTTTTTAATTTGTTTGAGCGGCTTATCGGAAGTCTGGTCCGTTTTAGACGTGTCTCCTTCGTATTCCACATTGAAGTCCCAGCGTTCCATAACTTCTAAACTCTTCACGTTCGTTATTATCAGAGCGACTTTAGTAACAATTCTCTGGGTTAACCATTCTACAAGCGAAAATGTAAATCAACTAGCGAGCAACTTTACAACGCGTTATACCTTTTAATTGGTTGAGAGTTGTGGACAGGAATTCCTTTATTTTATTATCTTGGGACATTAGGATCGTGAGTCCGTAATTCTCCGTGGTTTTAAAACTTTCCGGAGGGTAAATGCCTCGTTGAAACAAAATGGAATTTATACCATAATCTAAAAAAATATAATCGATCAAGTAAGGGTCGGTACTTTCAACACTGGTTAACTTTAACTTTTGGTTTATTCCCATGCCTACAATTGTAAAGACAATTGTTTCCATGGGAACTAACCAAAGATTAAAGCTAACCAGTGATGAAAGTATCGGCCCTAAATGTTATATTCAGAAAAATTATAACCTGTACAAATTAATGTTTAATTACCTAAATATTCACACACTATCTCGGAGGAACCCTTCAAGGTTATGGCAGATTTATTTTTGATGGCTGCACTAGTCATGCTTACTTAATTTTTATTAATTTGAACAGAAAATAATAAGCTCACTCTTCGAAATATTTGAGACCGTTAAAAGCCGTTTTAATTTGAACAGAATCAGTGTTGCTAACTTGTAAAATTGAAAAGTCCCGTTTGCTGCGACAAGAAATCCCTGTTTACATGTATGAAATGTAAATAGACGAAAATCGCTCTTTTACGTTGACAAAAATACAGTAAAAATTATTTATTGAGGCAAACACTAAATTATAAAATAACACAAAAAAAAACTTTCTATCAAACAAAATAATTCCGAACCGTTCACTCATCAGAGTTGTACAGTAGCAGACAATAAAATCCGGGCAAGAATTTGACGTATCGTGCATACTTAGGCAAATTTGGTAAATCAGGCTTTTGCTTTTATTGAGGTTTATGTTTCTGTCAAAAAAAATTTGAAACGTCAAACTTGATAAGCAGAAATTTCGCAGTAACTCCAACCTTAACCTATCAAAGTCATTACTCTTATTTTTTAAGCGGAACTTAAATGGCGCATTTTGTCAAAATCAGTGCTGCCGCGGCTGATTTTCAAAGCGTACTGAAACTTGGACAGAAAATGTACTGAATTCGTAAATAATTGCTGCGTTTTATTGTGCACTACCGGTGGCAAAAGTATACGCCAGTAGATGCGTTACAATAAAACGGTAATAGTTACGCTTTAACCTTCAGCTGTCAAAGTGGTACTATTTCGTCTTGATTTAACGGAATAATGGAAAACGGTGAAATACCGTTTCCGATAATAGCTCGATTTTTACAACAGCAAAGAGTCACTGAAGACGAATTGATGGATTCAATTTGAAATGACATATCCCCACGCTCTCTACCGTGTTCCCCCGTCTTGAACGACGGTAGAGAAAGTTGCCACCAGTGGACACCAGCAGCACAATAAAACGATGTTTTACTTCTACCGGCTGACGCGAACGTTGCAATAAAACGCACCTAATGTACTGAATGGCGGGAAATTCAAAAATCAAAACATTTAAAAGTATAAATCAAAAAATTTTTGCACTTTATAATATGATGGTAGTGAAATGATCCATTTTTAATTTAATATAAAATAATAACAATTTATTGCGATAATAGAAAACAAATTACAATTTATAATAATAGATACAATATGGACATACATAATTATAATTACAAACTTAAAAAAAAACAATGTTTAAAACAGTTTAAATCAACTGCTACTAGAGGGCATCACGGCATCAGACAAAATCTCTAACTTAAAAGCAGTGTTGCCAGCGCTATTACAATTGTAATAGATCTATTACTTTCTACAGTTAGTTGTTACGTAATTACGCCAATGATAAATCTATTACGTTTTCCAACTTGAATTTATTTGATTAATTTAAGGGTAATTGGTAAATTTTTCTGAAGACAGATTTTTTTAAGGTTATTTTTATGGGGGGAAACAAAAATCGAAATTAAAAAATCCATATAAACCTATGTACTTTTATTACAGAAGAAGATGAACGAGATGATGAAAACTGCTCCTTGGAAATGATTTAGTAAAGCAAAGAGAAAAGTGGGACGACCAAGTTTAGAAGAATCGAGAGAACACCAGGAGGAAAAATCTAAATATGAAATACGACCTTCTTCAGGAATTCGTCTCGACGCCGTAGATCATTTGCCAGTACATTCTGGTCAAACGGAAAGTAGCAGGTGTTCGGGAAGCTCTGATGCATCCATGCACAAACCACTAAATTACTATAGGCCCAGTTTCATAAAACGTAGTTAACAACTTGATCAAGTTAATCATGTGATTAAGCAATATCATTGGAGGAAAGTTTAAATTTCCTCCAATGATATTGCTTAATCACACGATTAACTTGATCAAGTGATTAAATACGTTTTATGAAACTGAGCCATAGGGCGAGTTGTACAAAGGAGGTTTAAACTGACGCTCAACTGAACCAGGTTCAAAGTGAACAAAATCGCATCAAATTTTATTTATGAATGCATTAATTGCCATATGTCATTAAGATCCTATGCGAATTTGTTTACTTTGAACCTGGTTCAGTTGAGCGTCAGTTTAAACCTACTTTGTACAACTGGCCCATAGACGTTTAAGTTAAATGACAGACTCACGAGTCACGGGCCAGGAAATTACTACGCTTCCAAACACGAGATGTCAGTGTGATAGTTTTTGCCACAATTCACAATTGATGTAAAGTTGGTAGTACGGTAAACGATCTTGTTTTATTCCGTTTCCATGGAAAATTTCAAATAAAATTTGTGAATAATGTGTCAAAGTTATTACACACCAAATAAGACGCAACTATTTAGCTAAATATAAAGGTAAACGTGTTCTCGGTTTTTCTCTGTTTCCGTGTTATTACGCTTTAGATATTCGATTAGTGTTCTGCTCTTAATAACGCATAAAGATCGCAATGGACAATCATAAAATAGATGTAATTTACATGTATTTTTTAACGAGACGTAAATTCAAACGTATATTTTTTTGATAAGAAAGCATTTCAAGAGTTTTTATGTGTAAAATTTAATGAAATTCTTTCTTATACATACAACAAGAAAAAAACGTTCAAATTTACGTTTTGTCAAAAAATACATATAAATTACATACATCTAGGGTGGGTTTACAGAAAGCAAATCAAATATTTAATTGCGAATTAAACTAATTACGATTAAGTTGCCATAAGAATTACATTGCGAAATGTCAAATTAACAACGTCATTAAAATTTGATTGCAATTAAAGTTTCTGTAAACTGGGCCCTAATTTATGATCGTCTATTGCGGCTTTTAGCAATGCCAGAACGTGACACACAAATTCATCAAAGACAATAATTTTTAACAAACCATCGAGTTATTTGGCAAAATTACTTACTTTTCTGTTAACGAATGATTATTTTTATGAACGTTTGAACAATTAAATCTATATACAAAGAAAGCTGAAATTTAAATTTCGCGCGCTAAGTTCATACTTTCGCTTCCAATCACCAGAGTAACAAATCCAGCCACCTACTATGTACGTTAAGCATCTATAGGTAAAAAGTGAGCAAATAAAAATCAGATTAGAGTAGGCTTTGCAAAGAAAATATACTATTGCTATCATAAAAAACTGTGATTAACTGAATTAATTAATGTAATACATTCATGAACTGTCAAATTTATTGACTTTTTATTTAATCACAGACATACATTTTCTTTTCACCGCCTGCTCTAATCTGATTTTTATTTGCTCACAGGTTATAAGTAGTGGTGGGATTTCTAGCGCTGAATGTCGTGATGCTACTCGATATTCGCAAATCTGAGCGTCATCACACTATATCACGAGTAGTGTCGAATCCTGTCGGATATTAAACGAAGCCCGACATTAAAAAAAAAATTCGAGAAAAGTATGTAGTTATTTTCTGGCCTTGAGATTGTTCGAAAAGCTACAAAACACGTTACAAACCTTGATTAATTTTCAAATTTTAGGATTTTGACAATTTCGAAAACCATAATTTTATAACCAAATCATAAGCACTCGATATAACTGATAGGTATAGGATAGCACAAATTGTTGTAAAATTTATTTAAAAAATCAAAAAGAAGCCTGTTTCCCATTTGATACCGATTTCTTAGCGTTCGCTGCAAATCGGAAAAACGAGTAGCGTCACGAGTACTCGATTCCGGACGAGTGTAAGTGTCATGACGCGAGTGTCATGACTTCCGAGTAGCGTCGTAGTCCCATCACTAGTTATAAGTGATTTGTAATCAACTGGGAGGACGATATCTTCGGATCTCAAAGTTTTTCCCAATTTCGTAGTTTATCGATAACCTGCGATTATGGACAAACTGCGAAATTGCGAAAAACTTTGAGATCCGAAGATATCACCCTCCCATTTGATGTCCTAGTTTTTGATCTGTCCAGGTTATTCGCTATTGCGATGTGAAAGTAATGAACATTTTAAGTAGCGACATCTTTCGATCGCTTTTTGACCTGACATTGCAGTAGGATTGACAAATTGAAGCCAGTTCGCTACATACTATGGAAATCAGGAAAGAAGACACTTACGTCACGAATTTTATGCGTCTGGCGCTAGCGAACACTGGAAAGTCAAATTAATGCTTGTATTATATTATGCTTATTCACGTGCATATTTCCGTTTCCTGACAGGGTTGCGAGAAGGGAAGATCCCATTTCCTGTGCCGCAAATGCAATGTTCATTATTGTGTTTGGGAAAGAAGAGAAACTGTTTTTATGAATATAATACCTAAAAATAAATCATAAATTTATTATTAGCAAAAATGTTTTCTGTGTTATGTATCTTGTAAGAATGTAAGAAATATTAGTTTCTAAATTTATTTTTTCTAATGTTAAAACCACTGGTTCAATAAAACCAACTTTTATCTTATGGTTTTACAAAATTGACGTAAGGCTTGCATCGTAGAATCTTGATTTCGTTTAGCAAAATAGCGCTGTAATCCAAATGCGTCTGTTCTAAGTTAAGACATGAGTTATTTTTTTCCACAGCCGCCTATATAAGACCTGAAATGTATTGAATCATACGTTACTAAAATCACAGATATAGAAAGGGTTGCCTACTTTCAATTTTTAAGGAGTCACGATTTAAAATGGGCACCATCTAAAGTGCGATCAAAAAAACCGTTATCAAGTATAGGCTTCTGTCAAATGCCTATGTCAAAATTTTGCAGTCACGTCGTAACCAAACGATTATCATACACATAACCTAACTTTTTATATCCATTTAATTACGATTTTCTATAAAATGGACTATAAAACGCAATTTATGAAATAAAAGATTTATCTTATTACAAATACCTCGAAGATCTAAACAAAACCTTTGACAATAATTGACGCTGTCGACAGCTCGCAGTTATTCAAGGTTGCAACTTACGTATTAAGCTACGACGTACCCTCACAAATAAAATAAGTGGAATGTGTACAGCAGCCATATCTATTAAAATTGCAAGTGATGAATCTTTACACGTTAAGTTTACAAAAACACATGTAGGACATACGAATGACTTGGGTCATTTAACGTTGGCAGAATTGGAAAGAAATTTCATAGCACAAAAATTGACATTAAATATTCCATTTGATTCTATGTAATATGTATTTTAGATGAGGTGCGTGATTCAATTTCAGAAAATGGCAATTTACAGCGCTTACATCTTTTAACGAGAATCTTCATAGTATTGAAAATAGTTTTAAGTTAAATGTAAAGACTAAAAAACATGATAAGTATGCTATTAGCATTGATGCTTGGGTTCGTCAATTACATGCTAATGATTCTTGCATTTTATCCTACAAACCACAAGAGCATATTGTTGATAATTTTCGAAACTAAAAAAGCATGACTTTGTATTAATAATAAATTATGAACGAAGCACAATTAGAACTACTTAATAAGTTTGGTAATGATGTGATGGAACATATGGTTTAAATCAATATGATTTCGAATTTATTACTTTATTAATATTGGATGATTTGAGACAAGGATTTCCTTGTGCATTTTTAATTAGTAATAGAGGGGATGAAGAAGTACCTACTATGCATATTTTTTAATTATTGTATTAAAGAAAAGTGTGGCCAAATACAGCCTGCAATTTTTATGTCAGATATGACGAATTCTAAAAATTTGAGATGAATTTATTATTTAAGTTGGCAACACTAAACCCTAATTTCATCGAATTGAAAGATGGAAACACACCAATGCGACGCCAAGTTTGGATGAGAACATGTGATTGGTCGCTTTTGTTGCGGGATTACTTGAATAATTAAAATAATAATAAATAAATAATCATTATTATTAATATTGTGGCGTAACGTAAACATAAACTACATTTACTACATTGAAATTACTAAGAAAAGCACACACCATTTACTACCCGGACGTATATGTATTTATTACGACAAATTGTTTAAAATGTACATAAACCTAATCATAAACATACACTGTAAAGTTCAAAAATTACTACATTATTAATTAAGCAGATGAAGAAACCATTTCAAACCACTGTTTCAAAGCGTCGCTTAAAACAGTCGGTAAACTGTTTATATCCCTCAAAATGACGTAAAAAGGAAACGGAAACGAATCCATGTAGGACTTTATTTCCAATAGTTTGCCCGAACTAAATATGGGCATTCTTATATCGAGTATGGAGCTATCATTTTTCGGATTATCGACGATAATGAATATTATAAATACATTGGAAAGCTTCGCCCTTCGCACCGCTTGATGAACATAATTTTCCCCTTCGGAAAATATGCCCCTACCGTCGCTCACGATCACCAATAATTTGGCATTTAATAAGTTAGTTTGTGAGGGCGCGGACGTTAGCATTTCAGAAGCAAAATCGACTAATCGGGCGACGCAGGTCTTTTTCTGCGTGAACTCGAACTTCTGCATCAGCTTAGAGCCGCTGGTTTCAGTGAACGTTTCGGTTAATTTGTGTAAGACCTCAGTCTGTTCGCCGAAACTTAAGACCGACAACTGTCCGCTTTCTAATAATGAAAGCGCTTTCGAAATCAGAGCAACGCTTTCGAACGCAAGCTCTTTCGAATGATTATCGGCCATACTCGAGGAATCGTCGATCGCCAGGACGATTTGGTATTCCCGTTTGGAAGGTTTAGTCCGCCGCAGCCAGATCTTATCTTTACGAAATTGTGAGGCGATGTAGGGGATGACTTTCCGCATGTTTATGCGTCGCCCAGTTCTGTAATCGCCTTTCAATCTGGATGTTTGGGTCGGTTCCAAAACCAAGCGTAACTGTTCGGCTAAGTCTTGGGCCAAAGGCAGAGTGACCGATGAAATCTTCTCCCAGGCTTGCTTCGCTTCGAACGACGTCGGGGGCTAAATTAAAATCAAAGTCAGTCGATCTTTTTACGCTAAATAGTATTTCCGAGCCTTACTTCGTTCCATGTGGAGAGTTGTTGTTCCACTTCGTTTCGCAATTGTATGATTTCTTCGGCAGACATTTTTGGCATCGCATTTTCACTGTTGTACTGAGCGTGATGTGTAGTTTCACCACCGCGAGGTACCGTCGTTGTTTTTATTACATCACCTTCGATTTCCATTTCGTTTAATTCATCGGTAACGTCACCTGAATTACGTTTTTAAATTGCAGTTGTATTTTACATATTTCGTTGCTTACCTTCGGGGTGTGACGCTTTCTCTCTTGGGGGCTTGCGCTTTTCAACGTCGAGCTTTTCGGGCTTCTTCTGTGCAACTTCTGTAATATCGACGTCCTCCTCTTCATCTTCGACTAAATTCTCTGAGCCTTTGGGTTGTTCTTCATCGATGGTTTCGTCGGGTTTAGGAGCATCTTTCTGTTGTTCCACTTGTTCTTTCGTAGCAGCGTCGAGTACCTGCTCTGTAATAGACTTTGCATCTTTGATGTGTTGATACATTTCAGCATCTGCGACTTCGTCCTCTGATTCGTTTGCCTCAGGTTCATTAGGTTGTGCATCGATCGTTTTCAATTTTTTCTTCGCCGGTTGATCCACATCACCTAAATGGCCAAGTCTTACTTAAAAGCGCCAATTTGCCAAAAACAAAAAAAAAATACTTGCCTAGGCTTCTCTGTGAATCAGAGTCTCCCGGCCGCTGTCGCTTCTCTTGCTTCGGTTGCTCCTTCTCCTCGGTGCTTTGTTGTGATTCTTCATGTGCTTGAGCCCCGCTCTTATGACCGGTGTTGCTATCTTCGACTTGTGCTTGGCCTACACCCTCTTTATCGGGTCCATCATCTTGCATCACTTCTTCATTTGTGTTGGTTGATTTTTGAATGTTCGACTGATTTGCTTGCACCTAATTACAAACGTAAACAAAAGCAAATTTCTGTTTTTAAACTACACTTGCATTATCTGCTGCTACATCGTCAACATCCATCGGTTGTGCATCTTCCCCTTTCGTCTCAGTTTCATCTAACCCGGACTGCTTGGTACTTTCATTTTCGTTTTGTTCTTCTTCCATTGCGCTACTTTTTAAGTCATCTTCCTTTTCGTCTTTTTTGTTTTCGGGCGTTTCACCTCCTTCTTGTTCTTCTTCGTCACTTGTGTCAGGCAAATCCTCGTTTCCTTCTTTTTTATCATTACCACCATCATCGGAGTCTACTGTTTCTTCGTCTTTTTGGTCTTCTTTTGGGGGGAATTGCTCTGAAAGAAGGGGGTTAAATTCGCCGCTCAAAATTTTGGGATTAACCGCCCACCTTTCATTGCATCCACATCAAATGGATTGTCTTCTTGGCTTTCGTCGTTTTCCTTTTCGGCGTCGTCGAGTTGGACGTCATCCGGCAAATCCATCGGCTCTGGCTCCGGTAGTTCCGGCTGATTGCCGTGGTACGGATCGATTTGTTGGTCGTCATATTCTCGATCGTCCATTTCATTTACGTCTTTGTTTTGGGGACGTTTCTCTTTGCTCTCTTCCGTTTCTTCTTCGTCGTTTTTAGACGCCCCATCTTTCGCCGTTAATTCCTTCTCGCCTTCTTGCTTGCCTTTATCACCTTTGTCTTCCGATTTATCTTCTACATTTTTTTTTATTTTATTAAAGACTTTTTATTATCTATTGTAACTCGTGTCTAAATAAAAACCTCGTCAAGTAGGCTACATTTAGTAATTCTGCTATGTAAATGCAATGGATAAACTCTGGATCACAACCCACTTGACCAGGTTTTTATTTAGACGCTTGTTATTTACCTTCTTCGTTGTTTGCTTCTTCTTCTTCTTCTTCCTCGTCGGAGCCCCAGATTTGTTGGTCGAGTTGCTCCGCGTCTTTGTCTGTCTCACCCATTTGTTCTTCGGCGTCTGATTTTGGTTCTTCCTCGTCGCTGTCTTCGCCTGGTTGCTTCTCGACGTCCTACAAATTCGCGTCTTTATTTATTAAGGTCTTACTGCAGGGTAAATTAGGGGGGCAACCTGAAGTTTACTGTCGAAGTCTTCGCTGAAGTCTATGCCTTTTTCTTCCTCTTTGCAATCCTTTTGATCATCTTGCTTTTTGTCTTCGCCTGAAGGATTTGCCTCTTCCAGTTGATCTTCCGATTCAATTCTATCCGACACGTCTTTTTCACCGTCGCCTTCTCCCAAGCCCATTCCGCCGCTTTGTTGTTGTGCTTCCGAATCCAACTCCTCAGAAAGTTCGGGGGGAATACAGAAACCCTTTGTTGCCAACTCAATAAAAATATTAAGAAGTACCGCCGTCATTTTACAAGAAACTCTGTAAGCCAAAACCTGTTGTGTAATAAAATACTCATACAATAGAATGAGCTGTTCCAAAATGGGTAGGGCGTAAGCCAAAGTATTTCTAAACTCTTGGTGATGACTTGGATTTATCTCTGCTACTTGCCTAGCAAGAATTGTTACGAAGCTTATTAGGGGTTTCATGTTGAACTGTTTTAGGTCTTCCAGCAGGTTTTCCACGATCAACGTCTTCAAGTGTTGCTCGCCCAAAGCGTCATTTTGTTCTTCTGTCGCTTCAGGCTGAATCTCCTTGTATTTTTTGTAGACGTTCTGAATAGACAGCAACATCCTCTTAATCAGTTGTTCTACCTTCGCGGTGAAATCTTTTGGGGTTCCCCAATCCGCAGCGTCTTCGCTTAAAATCGTTTTAATCTCGTCCAAATTTGACAACAACCATTTTAAATTGCTGGAGAGAGGAATGTCTCCAAATACCGACGACAAACCAGATAGACTTCGGCTTATCGCATCCAGCAATGGACTGATTAAATCTAGGTCTGGCACCGGCAAATACTTGGGGCAGATTCTTGCGCAGTCGTGAGGAACGAAGGTTTTGCTTTTAACGAGCAGGCCCAATATTTTTTCGCTGTCACCTAAAGCACCGCTGATGTTGCTCATCGCTGAGTTCCACTGGTTATCGTATTTGTACTGAATTGAGTTCGTGCTTTCCGGTTGTAACACCGGAATCGTTTCTTCCGTTAGCGCCTCCTCGGGGCACGAATCCAAAACCAGCTTGTATTGTTTGACGACGATGACGACATTTTTTAGGAACGCGGTCATTCGATCGTGAACCCCAGCTTGCAGGAAGTGAATCTCTTCGTCGCAAAATTCTGAGAAGTACGTTGCATAGAAGCGTAGGCAATACAGGTTCCTCACAGACGCAATCAGCTGGGATTTTTGTTCGAAATTGAGTTTCTAAAAGGGCACAACGTTACAAGCAAAACAAACAAAAATAAGTGTACGTACCATCAGGTGTGAAGAGAAGCCCCTGAGTCGTTCGATGTTATTCGGCCCCAGGTCTTTCGAGGGGGCGTTCAAAGCCGACTGTAACACGTCTAATCTCATTAAAGATTTCGTGTAGTACATTTCGCAACCGTCCCAGATCGTGAGCAGCTTTTTATCGTTGAGTCTGTTGAAAAACGTTGGGTAAACACAACAAGTTGGGTTTTAACTGAAGCAAACGTTCAAACCTGTGACTTAGGTAGCTTAAGGAGGCGTTTAAGTCGAGCGGTTTTAACAGGAAGTCCTCAACCGCATCTTTCTGTTTTGATTCTATAATCCCCGTCCTGTACGACAGTCCGATCGTAGCCAGCGATTTAAACAATGTAGCTAAAGCCGTGCGCTTTTGATGCAGCAAATTCTTTGCTTGCGATTTCTGTTTTTCTTTTGGTAAAGTTGTATCAATCTAAAAGCAATTAGAAATAGTCGCCCGTCGGCTTATAACTATTTAGCTTGGAAGATACCTCAGTTTTATCTAGGAGCGTTCCAGTTTCAATAACGTCTGCCACAAAACCATCTAGTATCTGTATCAGTGAAGGATAATGAACAGAAGAGACGGTGTTCTTACACAACAAACGAGATTTGTTGAAGTACTTGCTTACTTTCGTCAGGAAACTTTCCTCGTCTTCACTGTTGATTAGTTTCTGCGTGGTTCAAGTTGTTTAAAATCAAATTGGGGCGTTTAAATAAGATTTACCTTCACCAGTGATTGCTTGGCCATGTACGTTGTGGGGTCCATCGCGTAGTGGTAGGTTTTAGTCAAAGACCTTTGCGGTCGATCCCATATGCCGACGTTTTCAAAATCAGTGTTGAGGGTTGTATTTTTTAAATACGGCAAGACCGAGTGCGATAGCAAACCCTAGAAATTATAGTAAATCAAACGCATACGTTAATTATTTATTTAAGATTACTTCAAACTCCCTCATGTGTTTATGAATGGTCTTGTGAGTCCTATCGAGCGTTTCTTTAACGGCCCAGTAGCTGATGTCTTTCCATCTAACTATCTTCACGTAGTCCTTCAACTTGCGTTCCACGGGTGAACGGAGTTCTTTGATTTTTGCGTTCACCACCGGGATGAACTGCGCGTAGTAGTTGTGGACGTTCCATAAAATATTCGTAAGCAATTCTGCAAGTGGAATAAATTGTGTGGAAAACGGGGGATGTCTTCGTGATAATCCTTACCGGTTTCCGTCGTTCTCTGAAGGTGCACGCAGTGGCAGTGGAACACAAAAAGCAGTTCCAATCTACTCTCAAACTCAGCCAAGTTGGATTGCGTTATAAATTTCTGCAAGGTCTCTATTAATTCGGGGGTGGTGAATACATTTTCTTCGGTGAACTCTTTGAATATGTTATACAAGTAGAGCCACCATTTCGAAATGGGTTCGTTCAGTCTACAATTTTTTTTTTTTTTAATCAAAAACGAAAATGACAACGAACGAAAAGAACACACACCTCTCGAATG